>OZ024831.1:80788262-81388262 GCA_964016985.1 Anodontia alba | reverse complement strand
TAATTAAAGATCTATAGAGATTTAAAAGAACAGTACGATCTCCTCCCCAGTCGGAACTGGAGAGAATTTTAAGAATATCAAGAGCTTTTAAACATTTAGCTTTTAAAGCTTTGATGTGTGGTATAAAAGATAATTTGTTATCGAACAAAAGACCCAGAAATTTTGCTTCACTGACGACTGGAATGGGACTACCGTATATGGTGAGATGAGATGGATGGATGGATATTTTGTTTATAGACGCTCAACCCTAAAAGGGCATATAGCGTCTAATAAGTTTTGTTATATGATGATTTTATTTAATGAGAAATTTAAAAATATCTAGGATTGATGTGTTTATTTTAAAGAGATAAAGTATCAATGATTTTAAGTTATTAAAAATACTGATCATATTTTAAAAAGTCCGATCTCTTTAAGAAAGTCGAGTATTTTCTGAGTTGGCATATCAAAAAGTTCCTTTATAGTTTTTATATTAAAATACTTTGTGCGAATGTGATTAAATTCAGCACAAGTGATAAGAAAATGTTTGACTGTGAAAGGTTCATTACAAGGAATGCAGAATGGAGCTTGTTCATCGTTTAAAATATAAGAATGAGTAATTCTAGTGTGTCCAAGTCTACATCTCGTGATTTTTGTTTGTTCTTTTCTGCTAAGATTAGAGAATGTGCATTTGCTGTTAAAATTTGGTTTGATTTCATTTAATTTATTATAAGTTTGTGTTTCCCAAACAGACTGACATTTGTTGTTGATGTATTGACAGACGTTTGATTTAAAGTCGGAGTGAGGAATTTTGAAATTGGTTATTACTAAGGATAATGCAGATTTGGCTTCTGAATCTGCTAATTCATTTCCACGAATATTAACGTGGCTGGGAAGCCAACAAAATACAATTTCTTTTCAAGCGGAAAGATAATGATATTTTTTAAGAATTTGCTGAATTAATGGGTTTCTATGGTGTAAATCTTTAAGAGATTTTAATACAGAAAGAGAATCTGAATAAATGATAAGTTTATAAGTTATAAAGATCTATAAAGATTTAAAAGAACAGTACGATCTCCTCCCCAGTCGGATGGATGGATGGATATTTTGTTTATAGACGCTCAACCCTAAAAGGGCATATAGCGTCTAATAAGTTTTATGTTATATGATGATTTTATTTAATGAGAAATTTAAAAATATCTAGGATTGATGTGTTTATTTTAAAGAGATAAAGTATCAATGATTTTAAGTGATTAAAAATACTGATCATATTTTTTTAAAAAGTCCGATCTCTTTAAGAAAGTCGAGTATTTTCTGAGTTGGCATATCAAAAAGTTCCTTTATAGTTTTTATATTAAAATACTTTGTGCGAATGTGATTAAATTCAGCACAAGTGATAAGAAAATGTTTGACTGTGAAAGGTTCATTACAAGGAATGCAGAATGGATGGATGGATGGATGGATATTTTGTTTATAGACGCTCAACCCTAAAAGGGCATATAGCGTCTAATAAGTTTTATGTTATATGATGATTTTATTTAATGAAAAATTTAAAAATATCTAGGCTTGATGTGTTTATTTTAAAGAGATAAAGTATCAATGATTTTCCGTGATTAAAAATACTGATCATATTTTATTAAAAAGTCCGATCTCTTTAAGAAAGTCGAGTATTTTCTGATTTGGCCTATCAAAAAGTTCCTTTATAGATTTTATATTAAAATACTTTGTGCGAATGTGATTAAATTCAGCACAAGTGATAAGAAAATGTTTGACTGTGAAAGGTTCATTACAAGGAATGCAGAATGGAGCTTGTTCATTGTTTAAAATATAAGAATGAGTAATTCTTGTGTGTCCAAGTCTACATCTCGTGATTTTTGTTTGTTCTTTTCTGCTGAGATTAGAGAATGTGCATTTGCTGTTAAAATTTGGTTTGATTTCATTTAATTTATTATAAGTTTGTGTTTCCCAAACAGACTGACATTTGTTGTTGATGTATTGACAGACGTTTGATTTAAAGTCGGAGTGAGGAATTTTGAAATTGGTTATTACTAAGGATAATGCAGATTTGGCTTCTGAATCTGCTAATTCATTTCCACGAATATTAACGTGGCTGGGAAGCCAACAAAATACAATTTCTTTTGAAGCGGAAAGATAATAATATTTTTTAAGAATTTGCTGAATTAATGGGTTTCTATGGTGTAAATCTTTAAGAGATTTTAATACAGAAAGAGAATCTGAATAGATGATAAACTGTTTTTCAGACTGATCTCTGATATGGTAAAGTGCAATATCAATTGCCTTGGCTTCGGCGGTAAATATGGAGCTATTATCAGGTAATCTGATACTGTCAGTAAAATTTGGACTAATAACAGAACAAGCAACTTTCTCATCTTGTTTCGAACCATCTGTATAAATTGACAGGTAATGTTTATAATTTGATTTGATTTCTAAAAATTCATTCTTAAAAATATGCGACTCGACTTCTGTTTTTTTTATTTTTATGAAGGTCTAAAATAATCTTTGGAGGGTTTAACGTCCATGGCTCTTTTGATGGAAAAGAAAAATGCTGAACATTTTTAATATTGATATTGGCCTCTTCAAGTAACGGTTGTATTCTCAGGCCAAGGGGTTTAATAGCCGTTGGTTTGTTGTTGTAAAATCTTTCATATTTAGGATTAAAAACACAATCATAGGCTGAATTACGTGGATTGGCGGCTAATTTAGTAACATATTGAAGAGACAATTTCTCTCTTCTTATATACAATGATGGTTCATTTGATTCAGCGTATAAACTTTCGACGGGGGAAGTACGAAAAGCCCCTAGAGCCAGACGTAAACCTTGGTGATGAATAGTATCCAAAGATTTTAAATAAGATTTTCTAGCGGATCCATAAACTATGGATCCATAATCCAGTTTAGATCGAATTAAAGATCTATAAAGATTTAAAAGAACTGTACGATCTCCTCCCCAGTCGGAACTGGAGTGAACTTTAAGAATATCAAGTGCTTTAAGACATTTAGCTTTTAAAGCTTTGATGTGTGGTATAAAAGATAATTTGTTATCGAACAAAAGACCCAGGAATTTTGCTTCACTGACGACTGGAATTGGACTACCGTATATGGTGAGATGAGGATCTAAATGTAGCTGACGTATCTGACAAAAATGAACGCATTGAGTTTTTGTTTTTGAAAATTTGAAACCATTTTCTGTTGCCCAATCTTCTATATTGTTTAAACATCGTTGTAGTTTGAATTCAATGGTTTCCATATTTTTCGATCTAATAAATATTCCAAAATCGTCAACAAAAAGTGAACAATCAAGGTCTTTCACACATTTAACAATATCGTTAATTTTAATGCCAAACAAGGTAGGTGATAAAATGCTTCCCTGTGGTACACCTTGTTCTTGTTTAAATATGTCCGATAACGTATTACCTATTCGAACATTAAATGTTCGATCTGATAAAAAATTTTGAATAAAAAGTGGTAATCGGCCTTTAAGGCCTAATTTATGTAAATCTTTCATGATGCCATGTTTCCATGTAGTATCGTAAGCTTTTTCAAGATCAAAAAATACAGCTACGACATGTTCTTTTTTAATAAAGGCATCACGAATAAAGGATTCCAAACGAATCAAATGATCGTTTGTACAGTTATTTTTTCTGAATCCAGCTTGATATTTTGTTATAAGCTGGTTTGATTCCAAGAACCAAACCAGCCTATCATTAATCATTCTCTCCATTGTTTTACACAAACAACTTGTCAAAGCAATAGGTCTGTAGTTAGTAGCTTCAGTATGATCTTTATTTGGTTTTGGTATAGGTATAATCGTTGCTTTACTCCAGTCTTTTGGAAATTTTCCAGTGATCCAAATATCGTTTAAAATATTTAATAAAGTTTTTAAAGCGTTATCGGGTAAATGTTTAAGAATTTGATAATGAATGTCATCAGGACCAGCAGCTGTATCAAGAGATTTATGAAGAGCATCTAATAATTCTGAAGCTGTGAATGGTACATTATATTTTTCATGATTAAGTGACGTAAAATTTAGATGCTCTTTCTCTCGTTCCTGTTTTATGTTTTGAAAGGTTTCGGCATAATTTGCACTAGAAGAGTTTTTCTGAAAATTCTCTCCTAGTGCATTGGAAATATCTTTAGTCGTTGAGCATATATTTCCATTTGATTTAATATGGACATGCTTGTTATTTTTATTTTTGCCAGTAATTTTTCGAATCATGTCCCATATTTTCTTTGCTGGAGTTCTAGAATTAAGTTTGGAGACGTATTGCTGCCAAGATGTTCTTTTAGCCGTTTTTATTGTCTTGCGAGCTTTTGCTCGCATTTGTTTGGCATGGATTAGATTTTCTTTTGTTGGCTGCCTATTGAACTTTCGTAAGGCAGATTTTCTTTTATTTATTGAATTTTTAACATCTTTATTAAACCAAGGTCTATTTCTTTTTGAACGTGTCGAGGACTTTGGAATACATTTTTCGGCTACATGAATTAATGTATCAGTAAAAGCTTGTATATCATCTGCTGTTTTAAACATTTCAGGATTTAATTTTTCATTACATAGCTCCATAAAATTCTCCCAGTTTGCTTTATTGAAATTCCATCGGGAATGATGGTCTTCATTTGTCGATTCAATTTCTTCAATTTTAATTGGAAAATGATCGCTCCCATGAAGGTCATCTAAAACTGACCAATCAAAATCTAAGTAAATATTTGGAGAGCATATAGACAAATCTAAAGCAAAATAATTTCTTGTAGGAGAATGAAGATAAGTTGGTTGTTTATCGTTAAATAAACATAAATCATTTTCTGCAATAAAATTTTCTATTATTTCTCCTTTGTCATTTGTATCCAGACAACCCCATAGTTTGCTGTGACTATTAAAATCACCTAATAATAAATAAGGACGAGGTAACTGGTTTATAAGATTTTCTAAATCGTGTTTAGAAAATTTACAATGTGGAGGAAGATATAGAGAACAAATTGTTATGGATTTAGACAGAGTGACATTTACAGCAACAGCTTGTAAATTACTATTTATATCTATCTGTCTATTTGATTTTACAAGGATAGATGAACCTCCTGAGGCTTTCTGATTTTCAGTTGCGATATGATTATATAAACTATAATTTTTAAAATTAGTATTATCTGTATTTTTTAAAAAGGTTTCCTGGAGACAAAAGACAGTCGGAGAAAGTAGTGTTGTTAAAATTAAAATTTCGTTATAATTTGCTTTTAGTCCTCGACAGTTCCACTGAATAATTGATTTTTTATCCATGATAAATGGAGAGATGATTTGAAAATAAGGAACTTAATCCTTTTGTTTTCTCTGAGACTGCGAGAACATGGAGGAGTCAGTCTCTAACTCCATGGTCTCAAGGGAATCGAACCGATTGACCAACTTGATCGGATCGGCCGACGCCCCTTTACTATATGGATTTGGTGCTTTATCTTTATCTTTATCTTTTTCTTTTCCATTTTTTCCTTTCTGGTCAGCTGTCCTGGACCTGGATCTCTGTTGTGATCCACTTGTTTTAGTCGGCTGTGTTTGTGAACTGTTGAGATTTTGTTGGTGGTCTAGACTGATGAGTAGATGTGGGTTTAGGTTTAGGTTTTACAGTAGGAGTAATAACTTTTGAATTTGCTTTGATGACAGAATCTTTTTCGTTAAACTGGGTAGAACTTTCTTTGGTTTCAGGTTTAGTGTTTAGGGATTGAACAACTTTTGCAAAGGTGATTTCAGGTTGATTTTCTTGAATCTTTTTGGCTTCCAAATAAGTGATTTGTTGTGTAACTTTAATTTTCATGATTTCTTTCTCTTTTTTCCAAATTTCACACTGATTTGATTTTGATTGATGGTTTTTGTGACAGTTCACACACTTGGCTTCATTTTTACAAGCATTTGTAGAGTGATCAAAGTCACCCATACCACATTTTTCACATACTGATCCAGGTAATTCAGGACAGCCGTTTTCATGATGTCCAAACCTCTGACAGTTGAAACACCGCAGAGGATTTGGAATGTAGACTTCAACCGGTATAATTCGGTAAAAGATTTTTAGTGATTTCGGTAAAGTTGTGGTGTTGAAAGTTAGTAAAAGTGTTTTTGTTTCTATAAATTTTCCATCTTTTTTAATTTTAAAACGTTTGCAAGCTGTTACTCCTTGTGTGTTAAGATATTCTGTGATATTTTCTTCAGTTTCATGTTTTAGCATCCTGTCACGGATAATACCTTTGCAACTATTGAGTGTTTTATGTTCCGTGACAGAGACATTAATGTTAAAGAATTTTGTAATTTTCAAGAGATTATCCGTTTGAGATTTTCTGTTAGTTTCGACCAAAAGAGTTCCATTTTTTAATTTTTTTTACATTTTTTGGAGTGCCTATTAAAGATTCTATTTGCTTTTCTATGATGAAAGGAGACAGTGAAGTAATTGGTTTGTCTTCCTTACTCGAAATCACTAAAAATTTAGCGAAGTTCTCATTTGCTTTGAAAGTAAAAGTAGTCGGTTGCGTGTCGTCCTCCGAAGAGTCGAACGCCAGAAATCGTTTTCGAGAGGCCATGATGATGAAATTTTTGATTCGATAGCTATGCGCCCCACCCTCCATGGAGCCCTACAAGGGGACGTTTAACAGAAATGGATCTCCTATTTCTAACGTCAAGGCTACATTGCTATTATACTCGGTGTCAAGATCAGAGTCTTCAGCTCGGCCTCATGCTTAGATGATTTCCCACCTATTCATCTAAATTTCCATAGAAAAATTTATGAACAGTTGAGTTCATCCCCCTATCCACAGCCTCCACTCACAGAGGTTTCCGCCAAAGCCCCAATACAAGCCCACCAATTGACCCTTCAGCCGCCGCCCATTGAAACTCACTTAAAGTTAGAGGAACATGAGAAAAATAAGCCCGGTTTGGTACCATAAAGATACGTATGAAAGAGAGAAAGAAGCTAAGAACAAGTTGTGCGCTTCTAGAGCTTGGCACGACTGAGCCGATTGATCCAGGCCGGATCTAACCCAGACCGCTCTTCTATCTGAAATAAGGGCCAAAATGATGTGTTGAAAAGCTGGAGATCCCTGGGCTTTCCTCAATCATCAGGTTCCCCTCTCCCAGCATACGAGACGCCACCCACGGCAAACAGGTGGTTCCTGTTTTAATAGGGGATTACACCCTATGCACTACAGAAGGAAAGTGATCTGTAGATTTTATTCCCTACAGACAAGGGAGGCCGAAAACGTCTGGGAAATTGAAAGGTTATTTTTAACATTAGGAGATCCATATTTAAAATAAACAGTTTATTAAAGAAAGGATTCATTTTGGATTCATTTTTAAAGAGAGTCAAACAAACAAGCTGTGTTAGATGATATGTAGCTTTCAAATGATATGTAGCTTTCATACCTTGAAAAACGTTTAGTTTTTTTATCTAATAATAATAAATGCATCTTACTTTTTAATGTGGAGAATGCTAGAGTTCGGAAAAATGACACAAACACAAGACAAACACATATGTTAAATACAGATGAGGTTATAATTTTCGTCCCATGTGCGACCCACGGGCACAGAATGATACACAAACAAATGAAGCATGTTAGTAACATGAGATAGGAAAGGTTTAAAAGGATAGATCTCGCGAAATTTGTTTTTTTCCAATTTAAGATGCATTTTCAGTAAATTTAATTTTATAGTCTGGAATTATACCGGTTGAACGGACGGTTGCTCTGTTCTGTTAGGGGTTTTACCCAACTGCCACAGAAGCGGAAGGCAGCCACCTATTTCGAGGGCCCGGGTGGTCACGGGCGGCCTCTTTTAGCCGGCTCGTACGTCACGCAGAGGGTACGTCTGGCCTATTCTAAGCCCGGGACCAGCACGGGACGAATGCAGAATGGAGCTTGTTCATTGTTTAAAATATAAGAATGAGTAATTCTAGTGTGTCCAAGTCTACATCTCGTGATTTTTGTTTGTTCTTTTCTGCTGAGATTAGAGAATGTGCATTTGCTGTTAAAATTTGGTTTGATTTCATTTAATTTATTATAAGTTTGTGTTTCCCAAACAGACTGACATTTGTTGTTGATGTATTGACAGACGTTTGATTTAAAGTCGGAGTGAGGAATTTTGAAATTGGTTATTACTAAGGATAATGCAGATTTGGCTTCTGAATCTGCTAATTCATTTCCACGAATATTAACGTGGCTGGGAAGCCAACAAAATACAATTTCTTTTGAAGCGGAAAGATAATATTTTTTAAGAATTAGCTGAATTAATGGGTTTCTATGGTGTAAATCTTTAAGAGATTTTAATACAGAAAGAGAATCTGAATAAATGATAAACTGTTTTTCAGACTGATCTCTGATATGGTAAAGTGCAATATCAATTGCCTTGGCTTCGGCGGTAAAAATGGAGCTATTATCAGGTAATCTGATACTGTCAGTAAAATTTGGACTAATAACAGAACAAGCAACTTTCTCATCTTGTTTCGAACCATCTGTATAAATTGACAGGTAATGTTTATAATTTGATTTGATTTCTAAAAATTCATTCTTAAAAATATGCGACTCGACTTCTGTTTTTTTATTTTTATGAAGGTCTAAAATAATCTTTGGAGGGTTTAACGTCCATGGCTCTTTTGATGGAAAAGAAAAATGCTGAACATTTTTAATATTGATATTGGCCTCTTCAAGTAACGGTTGTATTCTCAGGCCAAGGGGTTTAATAGCTGTTGGTTTATTATTGTAAAATCTTTCATATTTAGGGTTAAAAACACAATCATGAGCTGAATTACGTGGATTGGCGGCTAATTTAGTAACATATTGAAGAGACAATTTCTCTCTTCTTATATACAATGATGGTTCATTTGATTCAGCGTATAAACTTTCGACGGGGGAAGTACGAAAAGCCCCTAGAGCCAGACGTAAACCTTGGTGATGAATAGTATCCAAAGATTTCAAATAAGATTTTCTTGCGGATCCATAAACTATGGATCCATAATCGAATTTAGATCTAATTAAAGATCTATAGAGATTTAAAAGGACAGTACGATCTCCTCCCCAGTCGGAACTGGAGAGAACTTTAAGAATATCAAGAGCTTTTAAACATTTAGCTTTTAAAGCTTTGATGTGTGGTATAAAAGATAATTTGTTATCGAACAAAAGACCCAGGAATTTTGCTTCACTGACGACTGGAATTGGACTACCGTATATGGTGAGATGAGGATCTAAATGTAGCTGACGTATCTGACAAAAATGAACGCATTGAGTTTTTGTTTTTGAAAATTTGAAACCATTTTCTGTTGCCCAATCTTCTATATTGTTTAAACATCGTTGTAGTTTGAATTCAATGGTTTCCATATTTTTCGATCTAATAAATATTCCAAAATCGTCAACAAAAAGTGAACAATCAAGGTCTTTCACACATTTAACAATATCGTTAATTTTAATGCCAAACAAGGTAGGTGATAAAATGCTTCCCTGTGGTACACCTTGTTCTTGTTTAAATATGTCCGATAACGTATTACCTATTCGAACATTAAATGTTCGATCTGATAAAAAGTTTTGAATAAAAAGTGGTAATCGGCCTTTAAGGCCTAATTTATGTAAATCTTTCATGATGCCATGTTTCCAGGTAGTATCGTAAGCTTTTTCTAAGTCAAAAAATACAGCTACGACATGTTCTTTTTTAACAAAGGCATCACGAATAAAAGATTCCAAACGAATCAAATGATCGTTTGTACAGTTATTTTTTCTGAATCCAGCTTGATATTTCGTTATAAGCTGGATTGATTCCAAGAACCAAACCAGTCTATCATTAATCATTCTCTCCATTGTTTTACACAAACAACTTGTCAAAGCAATAGGTCTATAGTTAGTAGCTTCAGTATGATCTTTATTTGGTTTTGGTATAGGTATAATCGTTGCTTTACTCCAGTCTTTCGGAAATTTTCCAGTGATCCAAATATCATTTAAAGTATTTAATAAAGTTTTTAAAGCTTTATCGGGTAAATGTTTAAGAATTTGATAATGAATGTCATCAGGACCAACAGCTGTATCGCGAGATTTATGAAGAGCATCTAATAATTCTGAAGCTGTGATTGGTACATTATATTTTTCATGATTTAGTGACGTAAAATTTAGATGCTCTTTCTCTCGTTCCTGTTTTATGTTTTGAAAGGTTTCGGAATAATTTGCACTAGGAGAGTTTTTCTGAAAATTCTCTCCTAGTGCATTGGAAATATCTTTAGTCGTTGAGCATATATTTCCATTTGATTTAATATGGACATGCTTGTTATTTTTATTTTTGCCAGTAATTTTTCGAATCATGTCCCATATCTTCTTTGCTGGAGTTCTAGAATTAAGTTTGGAGACGTATTGCTGCCAAGATGTTCTTTTAGCCGTTTTTATTGTCTTGCGAGCTTTTGCTCGCATTTGTTTGGCATGGATTAGATTTTCTTTTGTTGGCTGCCTATTGAACTTTCGTAAGGCGGATTTTCTTTTATTTATTGAATTTTTAACATCTTTATTAAACCAAGGTCTATTTCTTTTTGAACGTGTCGAGGACTTTGGAATACATTTTTCGGCTACATGAATTAATGTATCAGTAAAAGCTTGTATATCATCTGCTGTTTTAAACATTTCAGGATTTAATTTTTCATTACATAGCTCCATAAAATTCTCCCAGTTTGCTTTATTGAAATTCCATCGGGAATGATGGTCTTCATTTGTCGATTCAATTTCTTCAATTTTAATTGGAAAATGATCGCTCCCATGAAGGTCATCTAAAACTGACCAGTCAAAATCTAAGTAAATATTTGGAGAGCATATAGACAAATCTAAAGCAAAATAATTTCTTGTAGGAGAATGAAGATAAGTTGGGGTTGTTTATCGTTAAATAAACATAAATCATTTTCTGCAATAAAGTTTTCTATTATTTCTCCTTTGTCATTTGTATCCAGACAACCCCATAGTTTGCTGTGACTATTAAAGTCACCTAATAATAAATAAGGACGAGGTAACTGCTTTATAAGATTTTCTAAATCGTGTTTAGAAAATTTACAGTGTGGAGGAAGATAGAGAACAAATTGTTATGGATTTTGACAGAGTGACATTTACAGCAACAGCTTGTAAATTACTATTTATATCTATCTGTCTATGAGGAACATTTGATTTTACAAGGATAGATGAACCTCCTGAGGCTTTCTGATTTTCAGTTGCGATATGATTATATAAACTATAATTTTTAAAATTAATATTATCTGAATTTTTTAAAAAGGTTTCCTGGAGACAAAAGACAGTCGGAAAAAGTAGTGTTGTTAAAATTAAAATTTCGTTATAATTTGCTTTTAGTCCTCGACAGTTCCACTGAATAATTGATTTTTTATCCATGATAAATGGAGAGATGATTTGAAAATAAGGAACTTAATCCTTTTGTTTTCTCTGAGACTGCGAGAACATGGAGGAGTCAGTCTCTAACTCCATCTTCTCAGGGGAATCGAACCGATTGACCAACTTGATCGGATCGGCCGACGCCCCTTTACTATATGGATTTGGTCCTTTATCTTTATCTTTTTCTTTTCCATTTTTTCCTTTCTGGTCAGCTGTCCTGGACCTGGATCTCTGTTGTGATCCACTTGTTTTAGTCGGCTGTGTTTGTGAACTGTTTTGAGATTTTGTTGGTGGTCTAGACTGATGAGTAGATGTGGGTTTAGGTTTAGGTTTTACAGTAGGAGTAATAACTTTTGAATTTGCTTTGATGACGATTCTAGAATCTTTTTCGTTAAACTGGGTAGAAGTTTCTTTGGTTTCAGGTTTAGTGTTTAGGGATTGAACAACTTTTGCAAAGGTGATTTCAGGTTGATTTTCTTGAATCTTTTTGGCTTCCAAATAAGTGATTGGTTGTGTAACTTTAATTTTCATGATTTCTTTCTCTTTTTTCCAAATTTCACACTGATTTGATTTTGATTGACGGTTTTTGTGACAGTTCACACACTTGGCTTCATTTTTACAAGCATTTGTAGAGTGATCAAAGTCACCCATACCACATTTTTCACATACTGATCCAGGTAATTCAGGACAGCCGTTTTCATGATGTCCAAACCTCTGACAGTTGAAACACCGCAGAGGATTTGGAATGTAGACTTCAACCGGTATAATTCGGTAAAAAATTCTTAGTGATTTCGGTAAAGTTGTGGTGTTGAAAGTCAGTAAAAGTGTATTTGTTTCTATAAAGTTTCCATCTTTTTTAATTTTAAAACGTTTGCAAGCTGTTACTCCTTGTGTGTTAAGATATTCTGTGATATTTTCTTCAGTTTCATGTTTTAGCATTCTGTCACGGATAATACCTTTGCAAGTGTTAAGAGTTATGTTCCGTGACAGTGACATTAATATTAAAAAACTTTGTAATTTTCAAGAGATTGTCAGTTTGTGATTTTCTGTTTGTTTCGACCAAAAGAGTTCCATTTTTTAATTTTTTAACATTTTTTGGAGTGCCTATTAAAGATTCAATTTGTTTTTCTATGATGAAAGGAGACAGTGAAGTAATTGGTTTGTCTTCCTTACTCGAAATCACTAAAAATTTAGCGAAGTTCTCATTAGCTTTGAATGTAAATGTAGTCGGTTGCGTGTCGTCCTCCGAAGAGTCGAACGCCAGAAATCGTTTTCGAGAGGCCATGGTGTTAATTTTTTTGGTTCGATAGCTATGTGCCCCACCCTCCATGGAGCCCTACAAGGGGACGTTTAACAGAAATGGATCTCCTATTTCTAACGTCAAGGCTTATATTATACTCGGTGTCAAGATCAGAGTCTTCAGCTCGGCCTCATGCTTAGATGATTTCCCACCTATTCATCTAAATTTCCATAGAAAAAATTATGAACAGTTGAGTTCATCCCCCTATCCACAGCCTCCACTCACAGAGGTTTCCGCCAAAGCCCCAATACAAGTCCACCAATTGACCCTTCAGCCGCCGCCCATTGAAACTCACTTAAAGTTAGAGGAACATGAGAAAAATAAGCCCGGTTTGGTACCATAAAGATACGTATGAAAGAGAGAAAGAAGCTAAGAACAAGTTGTGCGCTTCTAGAGCTTGGCACGACTGAGCCGATTGATCCAGGCCGGATCTAACCCAGACCGCTCTTCTATCTGAAATAAGGGCCAAAATGATGTGTTGAAAAGCTGGAGATCCCTGGGCTTTCCTCAATCATCAGGTTCCCCTCTCCCAGCATACGAGACGCCACCCACGGCAAACAGGTGGTTCCTGTTTTAATAGGGGATTACACCCTATGCACTACAGAAGGAAAGTGATCTGTAGATTTTATTCCCTACAGACAAGGGAGGCCGAAAACGTCTGGGAAAGTGAAAGGTTATTTTTAACATAAATTAGGAGATCCATATTTAAAATAAACAGTTTATTAAAGAAAGAAGGATTCATTTTGGATTCATTATTTAGAAGAGTCAAACAAACAAGCTGTGTTAGATGATATGTAGCTTTCAAATGATATGTAGCTTTCATACCTTGAAAAACGTTTAGTTTTATTATCTAACAATATTAAATGCATCTTACTTTTTAATGTGGAGAATGCTAGAGTTCGAAAAAATGACACAAACACAAGACAAACACATATGTTAAATACAGATGAGGTTATAATCTTCGTCCCATGTGCGACCCATGGGCACAGAATGATAAAACAAATGAAGCATGTTAGTAACATGAGATAGGAAAGGTTTAAAAGGATAGATCTCGCGAAATTTGTTTTTTTCCAATTTAAGATGCATTTCAGTAAATTTAATTTTGTAGTCTGGAATTATACCGGTTGAACGGACGGTTGCTCTGTTATGTTAGGGGTTTTACCCAACTGCCACAGAAGCGGAAGGCAGCCACCCATTTCGAGGGCCCGGGTGGTCACGGGCGGCCTCTTTTAGACGGCTCGTACGTCACGCAGAGAGTACGTCTGGCCTATTCTTAGCCCGGAACCAGCACGGGAAAAATCACCCTAGGAATTTATTAAAACCCCAGTCACACTAGACCAAGTTCCCACTGCGTCAATGTAAAACCGGGCCGACGTAGTACGAACTTGTACGACGTAGAAGGAACGCAGTAGAAACCGATAAGGACGTGATGCGATCTTTATGGTCTTGGCTGACGTGGATGATTTTTAAACATGTTCAAAAAAAACGTGGCGAGGACGTGATCGAATAAGGACGCAGTAAGGACTCAGTAAGGACATGGAAACAACGGCATTGACGTAGTACCAACGGAGCATGAACCTAATATGGTCTACATTGACGTAGTACAAACCTGGTATGGACGGAAAAGATTGGAGTGCGTTCTTCTCCCACGACCTTTTGGAGGCATAGTTTATGATGGTTGTTCACTCAAGGAAACTTGCAGAACGAATGAGAACGCAGAGTGCCGCAGTTGACTTTAATTTATAACATCTTGAAGGGCGCAGTGAGAACGTGGTAAACGCGCACTAAGCACGTGGTGTTGTCTCAAAGGTCTTGGGAAGAACGTAGTAAAAACGTAGTAAAAACGCAAAGGACGTGGTGTATGCCTGATCAAGCGCGCGACAAAACGTAGCTGGTGCGTGTTAGACGCAGTGGCATCCTGACATGGGCGTAGTAAGGACGTAGAACCAACTTGAAAACTGCGATTTTTCCTGCATTTCATCCCGTTCTCCCTGCGTAGTTTAAGTTTTAAGAACGCAGTGCGGTCTTTGAGGTCTTTGTCTGAGTGTGACGGGGCCTTAACATTCAACTAACACTGACCCAATTTGCTATACGTGTGTTCAAGACAATTAGGGTTCCCACTCAGACTGCGCACCCGGTTCCTACACAATTTGGAACATCAGCATGTTGCAGTTCATCATGTTGGAAATTTTAGACCTCTGATTTATGGGAGAGAAAAAAAAAATGCCCTTATATTAGAACTATAATAAATATTTTATTGATATATCAGTATAGTAGTACATTCAGGAAAAAATTTCAAATCGGAACCTAATGAAAAGGAAATCATTCCACTAGCCTGACACTAAAATGTAACGCTCTAGGGCGGTCAGGACGTACCGATGTTGATTTCCTGTTTAAGGACGTTCCGGCTTGGGCTTTGCCTATACGTACCACTAAACAGAAACTCTAACAACGTTAGATTTTATAACTTTTTTTTTTTTTTTTTTTTTTTTACATATATATGTACAACATACTTTACATATATATGTACAACATACAATTACATGAAACGACACTATTCAACTATGACACACACACACACACACATAAACACTCTTGACATATACCTCAGCTATACTCTTCGCGTCGGCTACGGTAGCCCAACACGGGTGGTAACTGATATGCTCTATAATTTGACTAACTTGGTAGGTTAGCCAAATTGTTCAACAATATCAGTATGACTCCACCCAAGTGTGCTGAACCCTGGGCCGATGCGACGAGAATATGCTGGGTTATGTAACCCCGAATTTCTCATATGTTTATATGGGGCCCTTTACTAATAATTTCCTAGCTAGTTATTTTCTTTAAGGATCCTTTTCTAATATTTTATATTACTTTATATTAGTTCTTCATAATCACTAATCTATTTCTGTGTAGAGTGGCGCCTTGGCGGCCGTTAACTTCACATCAGTTGATGAGCCTCTATGGGCCTCTACTATATCCATCAGGATACTAACATCGGGATATAGACACATCTAGTGGATTGTGTCACTGAAGGGCTAAAAAAAAAAAAAAAAAAAAAAAAAAAAAAAAAAAAAAGATAAGAACATAACAATCACTAGATAGAAATACACCACCATATGATGAAGCTTGCCGTACGACTACATATATATTCAGTCAACAATGACGTTATACGTCGCCGGATGGTGTGACGTCATTGACGTCGCGGCTGAATCCTCGACGTCTTTAATCGACGTCGCCGCGATTCATCCGCGGCTTCAATCCAATTGTCGACGTCGGCGTAGTCGACAGCTAGTTATCACCAGCTCTCGGCAGCGTCGCCCCTCGACGTCATATGCAAAACTCATATTTTTACAATAATTGTTGATGCCTCAACATAACAGTAATAAATAAAATTAGGGCCATGACATTTGAAATGTCCACTGATGACAAACAGGGCCATGATCTTCCAATCGTTGACCTCTCTGTAACCATGAAATTCCAATCTTCGAGTATTTGGGACCCGACATTTGAACTGTCGACCAAATGTCATTTACTAATAAATGTCAACCCCTAACATCTCATATAATACATACAGCTTTACGGTATATTTTCGTCTGCCGCATCAGGGCAAAAAATTCGAGCAGACGGAAAAAATATTTACAAATTAATAATGTTAACTTTACACTAAAATATGTTGCCCGGTCCTATGTGAACGCGAATGCTTGCAATTTATGTTTATTTCTGTTTCAAAATTTAACAATAAAGGTTTTTTAGACTGCACGTACACTGGGCAGGCTTGGTCCTCTAAGCGTCTATTTGCCCATATTTCGTGCTGTCTTTCGCCAAGAAGGCATAAATTACATATATGCGTGTCTGTCATGCGTGCATGCCTTCATGTCGCGAATTTGCTGGCTATCGCGATGCTCCTATGTGCTCATCGGCAAGTCCGGCTCTGCTCTGTTCACATGTCCCCTATATTTTGCGTCTGCTATAAAGAACCGATCAGACTGAACATACTGCACAGTCCGATCAGCGTCCTTTATAGCCACATCATTCCCGCAAAATGAAAACACCGACTAGACCGAATTTGCGCTTGATAGGAAAGACCCCGATAAGAATGATTATACTGCTCAGCCTGCTCAGCGCCTTTCCCATACACCTCCTGCGCTGGGAAAAACCGTACCAGCCTGTTACATTTTTGCGCAACAGGTCAAGTATACGTGAACAAATCCTAAACAATAAAATGCAGAACCGTACTACCCTGCGTCTGTTATATAGACCGTGTAATCAACAATTCGCAGGTTTTAAATCAGACAGTAATTCATTTCTGGCCGTTCAGACCTTGCAAATAAAACCTACAAACCGATGACTAACACTAAAATTATCAAAAGTAATAAATATTCACTCACCGAAATGAATCCCATACGATGAGAATTTGTGTCCTCTGACACTTCTGTGTTGTGTTTCGCCCTTATGGGAACCATTTACGGTGGAGTTTATATAGGGCCGGTATCACGCCACTACGTGGCTTATACGCGTGTTACACAGGCAACTTGTGCACTTTAGTTATTTATGGTAACATTGTATGTATTTGTACTAGCTACGTAGGGTTAAGGCGAAAATGGCTATATGTAGGTGAAAAGGTACCCTACGTAAAAAAACAAAACAAAAATAAACTGTCCCCTTCGGTGTTCCCTTTCTGTGTCGCCACAATCATTGTCTAACAAAAATATTTATGGTATTCGCATTCTGATAGATTAGTGCGACGTTGAATGAACGAGTCTTTCGAGGCAGTGGTCTACAAAAAAGAATATCAATATGTGTAGCTGCAATAACTCTTCAGATTTATATTTTCTTACATCACAGGCACCTCCATTCCGTCACAAAATTTATATTTGGACAGGGAGGTTTACTTTACGCCAGTGAGCAGAAATAAACAGATTCTAAAGCAAGAAAATTTCATTTAAGACTTAAAACAACCGATTTTTTTTTCTGATTTGAGTACTTTCGGTTGATTTTAACGCCACGACAGCATTCATAATTTTCGTAAATGTTGAAAGTTCTGAGGAATATGTCGTGTGACAAAACTTTGTGCCTATAAGGGTCGAATAGAACTCTTTGTTTTTCAGTAAACTCTCTGGTTATTGTGTATTTTATCAAAAAAGACGAACAACTACCTTTTTATATCTAGTTTTTGACCATCACAGGCAGCTCGGGATATGTCACAACCATTTCATCAGTACCTCCGCGGAGGTACCTGTGATAGTTTACCAGTCGTGAAACAGAGAAGACGTGTTTAATGAATACCGAAAAAATACGACTGCGTGGAGAAATAAAAAAAAAATATGTAGATACTCCGTCTTATCTGGAGCTTTGACAATTGTTTTTTTGGGGGTTTTTTTTCCATGAAGACAGGTTGTGGATAATCATTACACGCGACTTGACAAGGCTCTTTCTATCGGTTTACCGTTGTTGATTTATTTTAAAAAGTAATTAATTTGTTGAGTTACAGTTATTGATTCATTCTTCACAATAATGGATTTGTTGATTTAGAATTATTGATTCAAAAATTATAGAATATTTGTTTTGTTGAATCATGCTACATAATAACTGATTTGTTGATTAAGAAGTTTTGATTCAAGAAAAACATTATTTCTTGATTTACTCAACCGAATAATTGATGAGTTGATTTTATATGTTGACCCATGCAACATAATTGACTTCTTGATTCACAATTGTTGAATCCTTATAAAAAAAAGAACTCAGTGATTAGTTGATTTACAAGTGTTGATTCAAACTAGAGAATAACTGATTTGTTGAGTTTCAATTGTTGTTTGTTTATTTGTGTTGAGGTTTTACGGCCCAGTCAACCCAATGGGGTCATGTCCAGCGCGGTCAGTTAACCTAACCACACGTTTACTGGGCAGGCTTAGTCCTCTAAGCGGTTAACCAGTATTGTGCACATTCTTTCGCCAGAAACTGAGAAGTGCCCTTCTTGAATCAGCGGAAGGGACAGGATGACCATAGAAAATATTTCATGATCAATCTCCACGAAAGAATGTTGCCGACATCGGCGGGGGTTGAACCCGCGACCTCCTGGTCTCCAGTCGGACGGCGCATGCAACTGAGCCACCGAGGACCATTGTTGATTCGTCATACAGAATTTAGTGATGTGTTGATATAGGCGTGTTGATTCATTCAGCAGACGACAACGAAGGTTTTGATCAAATTGCTTGGATGCTTAGGCTGCTCTGTGCCTGCGCTGCTTATGTACAAAGACACAGTTTTGCTTCATGCAGTCCAGGGTATTATATGCTCACTAAAACATCGGACACCTTAACACGTTATCGGACGTTTCCTAAAATAAGAACAAATTAGTCTTGGTATGTACGCAGAGCATCTTAACATTGCTGGATAAGTTGCAAACAGTGTAGAAAATGTGTCTAAAATTGCTGCATGAGTGGAAAATGGTGTAGATGCTGATCAGATCTTCACTGTTGGCTCCCGCCTGTGTGTTTGAATCCATTCAGAGGTCTCAAGCTCGAAATTAGGACTTGAAACTTCATGAAAATTGTCTTCAGTGTAGACGATTTATATGAAATGTCAAAATCTAGTTTCTGGAGAAAATAAAAAAAATGTCGTCAGCTGAATTAGCTGAGAGAATTGTAATGGTTAAAAGACCATTCATATTTGTAGTAGAAAACTTCTCTGTGAATATAAGACTTGATATTTCATGTGAATCTTACACTATGCAAGTGATTCACATTAAATGTCGAGCTCTGTTTTCTTAGGAAACAATTTGGCTGCTACTATAGTGTATCACATGTCATGGGTTTCACCATATCTCAAGTTCGAAAACAGGATTTGACATTTCATGCAAGATAATTCGCATGAAATGTCAAATTCTGTTTTCTGGGAAAAATAGAAAAATCACAAATTTGAAGTCTGCTGGATTAGCCAAGAGTGTGGTAAAGGTTAAAATATAATTCAATGTAGTAGAACTTTTTTTTCCGTTAAAATAGGGCTTGATATTTCATGCGAATCTACCACTATACAGATGATTCACATGAAAAGTCGAGCCTAATTTGATAAGGTAATAATTTGCCTTCTGCTACAGAGAATGGCACTTTAAGGGTTAAGTTCAAGGTAGACATTTAATGCATTATTGCTACAGTAACGTGATCTGAGGCTATATATCACATCTCATGGATGTTACCATATCTCTGGATCACA
The DNA here is from genome assembly GCA_964016985.1 of Anodontia alba. Classification (NCBI taxonomy): domain Eukaryota; kingdom Metazoa; phylum Mollusca; class Bivalvia; order Lucinida; family Lucinidae; genus Anodontia; species Anodontia alba. Next base: position 81,368,380 of record OZ024831.1, on the reverse strand, counting down.
CTCGGCGCAAGCATCTTGTGTGATCCCGGATCACATTCGGCGCAAGCATCCCTGTGCCACACTCGGCGCAAACATCTCGTGTTATCCTGTGCATCAGAACATATTACTTTAGCATATTTACAGATTAGAGGGGGTATCCACACAATATGTTTTTGTCCGGATTTCTTGATGAAAACATATTGTGGGTACTCATTAGAAGCGCTTTGCCGAAGCGATACTATTGAATACTCACAACTTATCTTTTCATCAAGAAATGAGAAAAATATCAATAGTTTTCGGTTTAGAAACGCCTTATCTGGAGCCATGCTATCGTAATAATCTGTATTTCTTTTAGCGCAAAAACATATCCGGTGGGGTTTCATTGGAACATTGGAACATCCTCACTGAAACACTACAAGTATGTACCCACAAAATAAAATATGGTACAAAAATAGCACATATTCCCCGCCGCGTTTTCGGAGAAAATGGGGAACATTGTATTTGCATTTCCGTGATTCCGTTCCCCTGTGATAGTACATACATTGTGTGCACAAGTCCTCCTACAGATTTCAACCGATTGTTTTAAAACTTTGCAGGCGTTTTGTGCTTTGTCTGAAGCTGTGCATGTGATTTGGACATACCTCTCAGATTTGTTTATTACATTTTTCTTGAAGTCTACTTAGTCATGTGTTGCCTCAAAAGTATATACATATATAGAGAGTGTGGATGGATGATTTGAGTGAGTACCTAAAGATCATAAACGATCTTTTTGGACTTTGCAGGCATTTTCTACCTGGTATGAAACGGTGCATATGGTTTGGATATAATCCGCAGACTTATTTTTTTTTAATTATTATTATTATATAATTATTATTATCATTTCCACTTTATGAACTTAGTCATTTTATCTCAATAGCATATATATAGTAGGTGTATTATGAGCCTAACTTTTCCTAAAGGTTTTAAACTAAGTAGTTTTGAAACTTTGCAGGCATTTTTCAATGTCTGAACATATATAATGTAGTTAGGACGTAATCCTTAGATTAAGATTTTATTTACTTTATTTTTTTTTTATTTGTGAACTTAGTTAGGTTTTGCCTGAAAAGAATAAACTGTGTTTTTGTATGGAACTCCTCCCACAGATTCTAAGCGATCCTTTTGAAACTTTTCTATATGGGCTGAGGATGTGCATTTGGTTTGATGTTAAAACTTTGATTAATTTTTTGTCATTTTGTCATTTTACACTAATACTATCAAATGGTATAGACAGCAGGTACTTTGTTGACCTGGGCATTTTTGGAGGATTTTTGTATATGTTTGTTTGTTCTAGAAATGTAATGACACATTTGTTGTTTTACCTGAAGTTATGTATTTGGCTCTTAAAGTCTATAAGAGCCAAGAAATACCAGTCCAAACAGCATGTATGTAAGTTATATGTTCTTAATTTGAAACACTTTATTTCCTTGCTTATTTGGCCTAAATTGTGTTTTTAAACATTTATCACACAAAATGCTTCTTGGAAAACGCAAATAGTGTAGACATTTATTGTTTGCATATTCCAGTTTTGTCTGAAAAGTTGGTTGGTGATAGGGTGGTGCGCCCTCCTTCTAAAACTCAGAGGATTGCCCTGCCATCATTGCCTCTTGGCGAGATGGGGACTGCATTTGAAGTAAAATAAGGGGTTTCGGGATTTTTCTCGTCTATCCAATTCTCTTTTTTATATTTATGTTTCTCTGTGGGATGGCTTGACATGCCTGATTGTTTTCGTAGCTGTTAGCCTTAAATTTTGGGGAAAAAAAAAAGAAAATTGGAAAGTTGCTATACCAAATGTTTAGGACAAGTTACCTTACTAAGATCGAACTGAAGTCATATTTCGTCACCTTAGCATAAAAGGCCAATAACAATATCTAAGGTAAGGTGACGCTAAGGTGAAAATTTGTTAACCTGACTTCATAGCTCACTCAATAGAGCGTCTGACTGCAGATCCAGGGTCTGTTGGTTCAGTTCTTAGCTTGGCCTCATAACTTTTGTAAAGATCAATCATGAAATATTTTCTTTGATTTATTTACCCCTTTTGCTGATTTCAAAAGGGCAGTTGATAATCACTGGCAAATTATGTGCTCAAAGATCGAATTGCGAAACTTGGACAGTTTTCCAACGGCATGCCAAAAGACTGAACCACTTCCATACAAGCTGTCTTAGAAAACTTCTAAAGATCAAGTGGCAAGATAGGATTCCAGACACAGAAGTCCTGAAAAGGGCAGGGATGCAGAGTATAGATACTCTTCTGAAATTGGCACAGTTAAGATGAACAGGCCATGTTACCAGAATGCCTGATGAACGTTTGCCAAAATTCTCTATGGAGAACTTCAAGTAGGAAAACGCTCCCACGGTGGTCAGAAGAAGCAATACAAGGACACCCTCAAAGCCTCCCTTAAAGATTTCAAAATACCAATAGAGTCATGGGAACAGATTGCACAAGATCGTACAAAGTGGCGAGGCCTCATAAAAAGGGGAGCTGGTGAATACGAAGCAAAAAGAATCAGCGAAGCCGAGCAGAAACGTGCACAGCGGAAAGCCAGAGCTAAGGCATCACCAACAGAGCTTTCTTCCTCAGACCTCTCGTTCTATCTGCAACAGGCAGTTTAGAGCTAAGATTGGTCTCATCAGCCATCTCAGAACACACAAGTAATAACACATCACACAGTTGATTAGGATTGGTCATTGTCAGTAATGACAGACGAACAATTAATGTGCTCAAAGTACTGTTTAACTAAAGGACTAAGACTGCCCAAGAAAGTGTGAATACGCTAACTAACTGGCTCGACATGACCTTATTAGTGTTGACTGGGCCGTAAAACTCAAAATCAAATGAATAAAAAAACAACACATTTTTTCAGTCTGGTCAAGATGAACAGTTTAAGTATGTGTGAGAGCAGGATTTATCATGACTTTACTTGAATCTACTTACAGATACTGTGGTAGCACTTTCCCACCGATAGTGACATCGACCTACAACTTCATGACGGTCGTGTTTTTATCTGACGGTAGCATAGCAAAAGAGGGGTTCTCTGCCTCCTATGCATCCTTGAATGCTTCAATACGTAAGTTAAACCGACTATTGTTTATAACAATACTGTGTTTTCTGCTGTTATCAATAGTAAACAGATTAAAGTGTTTTTGTTTTTGTTTTTGTTTTTTATTTTGGAACCTCCTGAATATGCTTGCAGTAGATAGCGCTTCCGACTTCGGATAACAAGGTCAATTCAAGGTCAAGTTTCAATTCCGCTAGAATATGGCACTTTATTGCACGGAATCTTTCATTATTATCTCTCCATCATCTCGATATGACTTCGACAATCTTACAAGGGGTGCAGAACATGAAAACATCACCATCTTATAGGCTTACATTAAGTTAGGCTCTGCGACTTTAAGTGGGTCAGTCAATAAACAAAAAGGTCACATAGGCTATAACTGATTCTTTTATAATGGTCAGTTAATTTTCTGAATTGCTCCGAAAAGTTAGATTTTTCCACAATTCTTCTACATCTGTAAACTAAGTCACCGTAAAATTCTGGTTCCGACATACCTTATTTCAGAAGTATTTTCAGACTGACGCTATATTTTTATACCAACACATAGTGTCTGCGATAACATTTCGAAAACGCAAGTTTGAGTTTACCTGGCTTGGGGAAGAGAGAGCTAATCTTAGTGCTTTTCATACGTTTGTTCGGCTTGTTTAGATTTGTCGATTTCCTCTTCCTCTTGGGGTCTGGGAAGGGCTGCGGTTTGTGATTGTGGCACTCCCTGGACTTTTCTCTTACCTTTTTTGAAACTTGGAGACTTGGAACAAAAGCTAGGTCAACAAGCCACATCAATGGAAAAACTTGTTTGCACTGCAGAGGTAATATTGAAAAGTAATCATTATGAATCTCGCTCAAAATGTTTGTCCTCATGATTTCAAGGTCTTGTTTAAAACTGGGTCATTAAGGGTTAAAATCTAGGTCACCAGCAAATGTTAGGAACCGGGTCACTTATGACATATGTTTCAGGGTCCACTGACTTTATGTTTTGCATTTAGGTCAGTTTCTCAGTAATTATTGGTCCTACAGCCAGCAATTTTTGTCACATTGAATATATCTTAGCATGACCCTTGAGTGCAGTGATTCATATTTGACCTTGATCTTAACATGACCCTTGAGTGCAGTGATTCATATTTGACCTTGACCTATACTGTACATTCAACTGGGCATGCTGTATTGTCTTATTATTATTAGTATTATTATTATTGTTAATATTATTATTATTATAATTATTTTGTAATCGTCATGAATCTTGGTCAGAATGTTTGTCTCGATTATATCTAGGTCAGGTTATTTAAGTGCTATAATTTTCCCCTCTTAAAGATTTGTTATACAGCTCCTACTTTTATTGAGATTTATGTTTAATTTGCAGCACATTTAAAAAATATCCCATTCCAGTATCCCAGAACCATAATCCGTCAAAATTTACTGAGTTTCACATAAAATGCCATTCAATTAATTTGCCTGGTAACCTATCTTTAACAGAATTCCAGTTGTATATATTATGTTATCAAGAGATGTCTTTATTGGCTTTTTTTTCACGTTAAAGTTGTTTTTTTGTTTTGTTTTGTTTTTGCCGAAAGTAGCTAGTGTAGACCAGTAAATTTCTCTATTCAAACCTTTAATTTCGTATTCTTTGAGTTCATTTCTTTCAAGATGATTCCATAAATTATCAATATATGTGAATTACAGCTGGTGTAATCAAAATATTCCTTTATGTGTGCTACAGCTCATGTATGTGCGTGTGGTGGTTATCGTAAAAAAGGGTACAAGGTCCTGAAAGTGCCACAATCACAAGCCGCAGACCTCCTCAGTCACCAAGAGGAAGACAAAATAGGCAAAACCAAACAAGCACAAATCGAACAAACATACAAAAAAACACTAAGATTAGCTTTTTCTTCCCCAAGCGAGGTAAATGCATACTTAAAGGACTGAAAAACGCAAGAACAAAATAACACAATGAAAGACTTAAAAATGACCACCTAGAATAAACCACAAAGCAACAAAGAGTAAGGCCAACACAGGGGCAACCGCCTTAGAACGGCCAGTAGAATAAACCACTGGTGTGTTTAAAGCACTTTTACAGACAACTAACTCAATTTTACAACCGACTAAAACCTCTCCGCGTACAGCACTTTATATTAGTTTTTAGTTTTTGGTCCTTCGTGATTACTTAGTCTATTTCGAAATGTGTATGTCCATCAACCTGAATAAAATAAAAGTCAAAAAGGAGCCAAAAATAGAGCAAATGAAACAAACCCAGCCGTTTTAGTACGGTCAGTAGTAGACCATGTGGTTTAAATAGATTTTACTGGTACACAATTTTCATCAATCCTTCAAATATGAAAGTAGATAAGGGGGTGCACAGGGAGGATTCCTGAATCATACAGTACAATATCACAATATACTTATAAGGCACGTAGACTACCTTTCAATATCATGAAGTTGGTGTCGCGTATTTATGCAGAATTAGCATTACTGTGTGGTTCCCTACTGAAATGAAGCTTAATGGATATTGATATGTCCCTAGAGAAGGAACCACTGTCAAATTTATTTGCCTCTATTCTGAAGAAAGTTCTAATGTAAGTATATAAAATAAAAATGCTGAGTATTAGACAGGGACCCTGTTAACACTCGAACTAATCAAATATGAATTTCTGATCTCAGTCTATCTATATTTATTATAAATTTATTAAATATTTACTTTGACCAAAAAATACAATACATGTATTTACTTTGACCAATTGGTGGACCGGATATACCCTACAGAACTCCAATTAAATAGAGCAAATTCTTCCGATACCGAGGCACCTTTTTTTGGATTTGAAACTATGTATATCTAATGGTACAGTTTCCATCAAAATTTATGATAAACGGGACGATTTTGATTTTGATATAGTCAATTTCCCTTTTCTGGATGGCGATGTCCCCCGGCGTACCTCATATGGGGTATACATATCTCAACTTATAAGATTCGCCAGAGCTTCTTCAAATCTTAATGACTTTAACTACCGTAATAAAGCCCTTACTGCCAAACTTCTTAGGCAGGGCTATCGTTATTTTAAACTTCGTAAGGCATTTTCGAAATTTTATCGCAGACACATTGCTTTGTTAGAAAAATATAGCGTCAGTCTGAAAACACTTCTGCATAAGGTATATCGGAACCCGAATTTTACGGTGACTTAGTGTACAGATTTAGAAAAATTGTAGGTAAATCTAACTTTTCGGAGCAATTCAGAAAACTTATTAACCGTTATAAAAGAATTGGCTATAGCCTGGATATTATGTGGCAGACTGCATGCCTAGTTGTCAACCCAATCATTGTTGATGGCTATGCTTCACTGTTTAATTGCACGACGGCGGTTCGGGCCTCAGACTCAATGACGGCCTCTTCGTAAAACTTTAACCAGTGGGTTGGGGCTTGACGATGGGTTGGGGCTTGCCGTGGTTCAACTATTGGTTTTCATTTACTCTGGCATACGGTAGAATTAGCCATGAGTGCTCGTCTTTGTTTATTATAGTGATTAATTTGATTTTTATGTTTTCGCTTTGATGCATTGACTGAGTTGGGAGCCTTTATGCGAACCGAATTTTATGTATTTATGTATTAAGAGTTGCATCGGGACCCAGGGTGAAGTTAGCTAGCTGTAAAAGTGCTTTAACCCCCCCCCCCCCCCCCAGTGGTTTGCTCTACCGACCGTTCTAAGGCGGTGGTCCCGGTGTTAGTCTTACTGCTTTGTGGTTTATTCTACGAGGCGATTTGTTGTATGTCTTTCCGTGTGTCATTTTGTTCTTGTATTTTTCAGTCCTTTTAGTATTGCGATTACCTCGCTTGGGGAAGAGAGAGCTAATCTTAGTGCTTTTCGTACGTTTGTTCGGTTTGTGCTAGTTTAGATTTGTCGGTTTCCTCTTCCTTTTGGGGTCTGGGAAGGGCTGCGGTTTGTGATTGTGGCACTCCCTGGACTTTTCTCTTACTTTTTTTTTATAATATCTTTTATTATTAGACATATATTAATACAGAGACTTTTCCAAATTCCTGTTAGAATGTTGCGTGCATGGACCATCTGACTGGTAGCATTGCTTCTGTAAGTAATAGAACAGTATTTTGTTATTTTCTGATTCTCAACAAATCAGTGTACATCATGCCACCATAGTCCCAAACGGTATCGTGCAAAGCGGTTCGACAGTAAATGTAAATTGCGAAAAAGGATATACATTGGAGCCGTTAGGCACAGACAGTACAGTTCTTACATGCACAGATGGCCAATATGATGTAACGCCGTCATGTAGTGCAGGTTCATAATTATTATCATGGAGCATCTTTTCAGGACATGCAGTTCTGCTTTCGAAACCGTCTCTTACCTAAGTTTTCGTACACCCTAATAACTAATAATACTTCTCCTAAATGGTTAACAAATCTGTTTTATTTTTTATACACTTTTATATGTCTTAAATATTTCAAAATGAAAATACGTCTACACTGAAAGTAAAATATTTTCTGCCTTTTGGAACAAAGTGTGTCTTTTTAGAGTAGACATTGTTCCTAAAGGAACTCCGTATACCGCAGAGCAAATAAAATGTCACAAAAGTATTTCTTTGAAAAACAATTTGTAAAATCAGTAAAAATTTGACGAGTAATAAGGCGTGGTTTTAAGATACTTTGTTGTAGTATTTCCATGTCCACAAAAACACACATCGCAATTGAATTCAAAGCTAAACGACAGACATTTATTAGGACTGGTTACTCTTTATTGATTGTCCTACATCTTTTTTAAGTGTGTGTGTGTGTGGGGGGGGGGGGGGGGGGGGGCAACTTTTGTGATTTTTTTCTATGCTTTCAGATGCAAAATCAAGCATGAATACGGGTTTACTAAAAAAGATAGAATGGTTTCTCGATATTTTACAATAAATTATTAGTGGAAGGAAAGCTTTTTAACGGAAAAAAATGAAACAATAACGGCTTATCTTGATAGCATAAATAAATAGTGAAGCAGGGCTGCTTTGAAAAGAACCAAAAGATTGTTTTTGACATTTTGAACACCCCCATTAATAAAAAGAAAGGCTCATTTATTAGAATTTAGGTATCGCATTCTCGTCTTCATCCAATTCACAAAACACGAAAAACGCCTTACTGCATTATGAAGGTGTTTTTCAAACTGGTTAACCAAAAGGTAATATTCGGACAACGCCCAACGCCCACCCGTTCGCCCAGACAGTGCTATTTTAAAGAACAGATGTTTGAAAAGCCCGTCAATATCACGCAAAGCAAAACATAAAACAAATCGCCTCGTAGAATAAACCATAAAGCAACAAAATGTAAGACCAACAGCGGGTCCACCGCCTTAGAACAGTCAGTAGAATAACCACCGGGGCTTTTAAAGCACTTTTACTGTCAGCCAACTTTGCCCTGGGTCCCGATGAAACTCTTTATACAGAAAAATATAAACATTCGATTCGCATAAAGCTCCCAACTTAGTCAATGCATCAAAGCGAAAACATAAAAATCAAATTCATCAATATGATAAACAAAGACGAGTACTTATGGCTAATTCTACCGTGTGAAAGAGTAAATATAAACCAAGGTGGGCCAAGCCAAAGACAAATCGTCAAGCCCTAACCCACTGGTTTAATTTTTTACGAAGAGGCCGTCATTGAGTCTGAGGCCTGAACCGCCGTCATGTAATTTAAGAATGTGAAGTATAGCCATCAACAATGATTGGGTTGATAACTATGCATGCAGTCTGCCGCATAATATCAAGGCTATAACCGATTCTTTTATAACGGTTAGTTAATTTTCTGAATTGCTCCGAAAAGTTAGATTTTACCACATTTTTTCTAAATCTGTAAACTAAGTCACCGTACAATTCTGGTTCCGATATACCTTGTTTCAGAAGTGTTTTCAGGCTATATTTTTATTCCAAGGCACTATGTCTGCGATAAAATTTCGAAAACGCAAGTCTGAAACTGGAAGACTTGGGAACAAATTCTAGTTCAACAAGCCAAATCAATCGAAAAACTTGTTTACACTGTTGAGGTCATATTTAAAAGTAATCATTATGAATCTCGCTCAAAATGTTTGTCCTCATGATTTCAAGGTCTTGTTTAAAACTGGGTCATTAAGGGTTAAAATCTAAATCACAGCAAATGTTTGGCACCGGGTCATTTATGACATATCTTTCAAGGTCCATTGACTTAAGTTTTGCATTAAGGCCAGTTTCTTAGTAATTATTGGTCCTACAGCCAGAAATAGTTGTCACATCGAATATATCTTAGCATGACTCTTGAGTGCAGTGATCCATATTTGACCCTGACCTATACTGTACATTCCATTGGGCATGTTGTACTGTCTTTTATTATTATTATTATTATTATTATTATTATTATTATGATTACTATTATTATTGTTATTATTATAACTCTTATCATTATTATTATTATTATTATTATTATTATTATTATTATTTTGTAATTGTCATGAAGCTGGTCAGAATGTTTGTCTCGGTTATATCTAGGTCAGTTTATCTAAGTGTTATGATTTTCCCCTTTTAAGGATTTGTTATACAGCTTCTGTTTTTATTGAGATTTATGTTTCAGTTGCTGCACATTCAAAAATATCCCAGCCTAGAATCCCAGGACCATAATCCGTCATACTTTACTGAGTTTCACATAAAACGCCATCAACTGAATTTGCCTGGTAGCCTATCATTTACAGAATTCTAATTGTATAAATGTTATCAAGAGAAGTCGTTATTGCCTATTGTTTTATCAAGTTAAAGTTGTTTTTCCCGAAATTAGCTAGTGACCAGTAAATTTCTGTAATCAAATCTTTAATTTCGTTTTCTTTGAGTTCATTTCTTTCAGGTTGATTCCATAAATTATCAATCTATATGAACTACAGCTGGTGTAATCAAAATATTCCATATATTATAAATTAATGTGTGCTACAGCTCATGTATGTGCGTGTGGTGGTTATCGTAAAAAAGGTAAAAATTCCAGGAAGTGCCACAATCACAAGCCGCAGCCCTTCTTAGACACCAAGAGGAAGAGAAAATAGACAAACACCAAGTGGAAGAGAAAACAGACAAAACCAAACAAGCGCAAATCGTACAAACGTACAAAAAACACTAAGATTAGCTGGTCGGCCTCGGTGGCTCAGTTGGATGCGCCGTCCGACTGGAGACCAGATGGTCACGGGTTCAACCCCCGCCGAGGTCGGCAACATTCTTTCGTGGAGATTGATCATGAACATTTTCTACAGTCATTCTCTGCCTCTGATTCAAGAAGGGCTGTTGTCAAGATCTGGCGAAAGAATGTGCACAATACTGGTTAACCGCTCAGAGGAATAAACTACCCAGTAAACGTGTGGTTAGGTAAACTGACCGCGCTCGACATGACCCCATTGGCTTGACTGGGCAGTAAAACCTCAAAACGAAAAAACGAACTAAGATTAGCTTTCTCTTCCCAAGCGAGGTAATTGCAATGCTAAAAGGACTGAAAAACACAACAAAATAGCACAATGCAAGACTTAAAAATCGCCTCCTAGAATAAACCACAAAGCAACAAAGAGTAAGACCAACACTGGGGCCACCGCCTTAAAACGGTCAGTAGAATAAACCACCGAGATGTGTAAAGCACTTTTTCAGCCAACTAATTCAATTTTATAGCCGACTAAAACCTCTCCGCGTACAGAACTTTATAATGGTTTTTAGTTTTTGGTCCTTCGTGATCTATTCCGAAATGTGTATAAAAGTCAAAAATGAGCAAAAAAAAAAAAAAAAAAAAAAAAAAAAAAGTAAATGAAACAAATCCAGCCGTTTTAGGACGGTCAGTAGTAGACTAGGTGGTTTAAATAGATTTTACTGGTACACAATATCCATCAATCCTTCAAATATGAAAGTAGATAACGGGGTGCACAGGGAGGATTCCTAAATCATACAGTAATATATCACAATATACTAATAAGGCACGTAGACTACCTTTCAATATCATAAAAAATAGAAGGGAAGGCAAAGATCAGGAATCGATACAATTATCCCACACCTCCCATCAGAGACATCAAAGGGAAAGAAACACAAACACGAAATAACTAGACCCTAATGGAGACATCACTAGCAGAAAGCCAAACGGACAATTACTTTCCCACAAAGTGGCCAAACGGCTATCCAAAACAAAAAGATGTAAGCGACACACACATTCAAAGACAAACCATAACAAAAATAAACCAAGACAGAAGAAACGACTTGGAACAGTCAGTGATGAAGTTGGTGACGCGTACTTACGCAGAATTAGCATTACTATGTGGTTCACTACTGAACTGAAGCTTATGGATATTGATATGTCCCTAGAGGAGGAACCACTGTCAAATTGATTTGCCTCCATTCTGAAGAAAGTTCTACTAATGTAAGTATATAAAATAAAGATGCTGAGTATTAGACAGGGACCCTCGTAATACTCGAACTAATCAAATATGAATTTATGATCTCACTCTCTCTATATTTATTATAATATCATTAGACGTATATTAATACAGAGACTTCTCCAAATTCCTGTTAGACTGTTGCATGCATGGACCATCTGACTGGTAGCATTGCTTCTATAAGTTATAGAACAGTATTTTCTTATTTTCAGATTGTCAACAAATTAGTGTACACCATGCCACCATAGTCCCAAACGGTATCGTGCATAGCGGTTCGACAGTAAATGTAAACTGCGAAAGTGGATATACATTGGAGCCGTCAGGAACAGACACTACAGCTCTTACATGCACAGATGGCCAATATGATGTAACGCCGACATGTAGTGCAGGTTCATAATTATATCATGGAGCATCTATTCAGCACAAGCAGTTCTGCTTTCGAAACCGTCTCTTACCTAAGTTTTCGTACACCCTATTAACTAATAATACTTATCCTAAATGTTTAACAAATCAGTTTTATTTTTCATACACTTTTATTTGTCTTAAATATTGCAGGATGAAAATACGAGTACGTCTACTCTGAAAGGAAAATATTTTCTGCCTTTTGGAACAAAGTGTGTCTTTTTGGAGTAGACCTTGTTCCTGAAGGAACTTCGTATACCGCAGAGCAAAGAAAACGTCATAAAAGTATTCCTTTGAAAAACAATTTGTAAAGTCAGTGAAGTTTGATGAGTAATAAGACGTGCTTTTAAGCTACTTAGTTGTAGTATTTCCATGTCCACAAAAACACATCGCAGTTGAATTCAAAGCTGAACGACAGACATTTGTGAGGACTGGTTACACTTTATTGATTGTCCTACATCTATTTTGCTTAAGGGGCAACTTTTGTGAATTTTTCTTTGCTGTCAGCATGCAAAATCCAGCATGAAAACGGGTCTACCCGAAAATGAAAAAATAAATTGTCAATGGTTCACATCTTCTCGATATTTTACAATAAATTATTAGTGGAATGAAAGCTCTTTAACGGGAAAAATGAAACAATAACGGCTTATTTTGATAGCATATGTACATAGTTAACCAGGGCTGCCTTTAAAAAAAATATATATAAAAAATTGTTTTTGACATTTCGAACACCCACATTAGTAAAAAGAATGGCTCATTTATGCAAAATTTTGGTATTGCATTCCCGTCTTCCTCAAATTCACAAAACACGAAAAACGCCTATGCATTTTGGAGGTGTTTTTCAAACTGGCTAACCTAAAGGTAATCTTCGGACAACGCCAAACGCCCACCTACTCCGACGCCCGCCTGCCCACCCGACCGCCAAGACAGTGCTATTTTAAAGAACAGATGTTTTGAAAGTCCGTCCCAAAAGGGGAATCAGCCAGGTCAGAAGTGACGATAAAGTTCATTCGGGCCGCGCCAAGCGAAACAAGTGCCTTCAACATGCGCAATATGCACCGATTCTCTCATCCTGTCCATTTGCAAAGTATTATCCAGGCATTTGCTCTCTATTCATAAAATCTTAGTATCCAATGACTCTGTTAGCGGACAGTGAAGGCCGTGGTCAGTTTGTGTGGAAGCGCAGGCTTGCTGGACCTTTGCTGTCCGCATATGCTTAAAGACATGTTTTCGCATGGCGCCGCTGGTATGATGTAAACTCCATTAATTGAATTTGCCTGGTAACCTATTTTTTACAGAATTCCAATTGCATATGTGCTATCAAGAGACGTCGTTATTGTCTTATTGATTTATCCCGTGAAAGTTTTTTTCGAAATTAGCTGGTGTAGACCACTAAATTTCTCTATTCAAACCTTAAATTTCGTTTTCTTTGAGTTCATTTCTTTCAAGTTGATTCCATAAATTATCAATCTGTGTGTACTACAGCTGGTGTAATCAAAATATTCCATTTGTTATCAATTAATGCGTTCTACAGCTTATATATACTGAAAGGAAAAAGAAACGCAGGGTAAATTTTATTCCTAAAGGACATCTTTCATTTCTGCCCACGCATGGATTTTTCTGAAACTTTGTATAATAATAACTAGGCATATGCAACCTATGAAAATGTGCTTATTAAATTATATAATAAAAAGTTGGACTCAGGACGCAACCTTGACTTACTCCCCCTATGAGCTGATACCTGTCTCCAAATAAGTATGTCATACATCTTAAGTTTAATTTAGTTTTAAGATTTTTGCGCTGTGCTGAATGGTGAACACCATAGTAATTCTATTGGTACCACAAAACATTTATTTTTAATTAAAGTTAACATTTTCTGATAAATTGATTATAAAAAATCTGAATTGTTTACCAAAAAATGAAAAAAAATATCAAAATTAAACTTTCAAAATTAATATGTTATAGTCTTTGTCAAGATTTCATACTACCAGCAAAATTTGCTACATATATCCTCTATAGCTGTGCTAAATTTCATAAAAAATCAAAACCGGTAACATTGTCATTTTAGGCCTTGAATGGATATAGGTCGATTTTTACAAAATTGACTATTTTGTTATATTGATAAAAAACAGTCGAGAAAGGCAGTGTTATCAAACACTTCTAACACTTAACAAATCAAAGAGAGTTTAGACAACTCAGAATGAATATATCTTGAGCTACCCATTAAATTTTCATGACTTTCTGTTACTTGCCTTCTATTTATATGGACTCAGACTAACCAACTATTGCAAATGTAGACAGCATAACAAATTAAAAGAAATTCTAATTAACAAATTAGGCTTAACAAAATCTTACGTTTTAATTCATGTTAGCAAATCATTGAGCATTTTGTATAATTACTTCCCAAAATGCATAAAACTAAAATAGGTGTAAAACAGGGGTATCCATTCTCACCATTACAAAAATAGGCATAAAACAGGGAGATCCGTAATCTCCATTGTCATATTAAGAAGATGTGCAAACGTACTATTGCAAGTAGTTGTTGCTTGTTTGTTTGTTTGTTTGTTTTGAAGAAGGATTTGCATCCCCATCAACAGATTTTAGGATTTTTGGAGATTTGTTTCTGGACTGGTAAACTCGAACCAAACTAAGAACGCTTAAAAAGAAAATAATACCTACAGACTTAAAATCTGATATATCTATAACTTGCTTGCAAGCCTATATTGTATTTTGAAATTATGAACACTGGATTTCTTGTCCTGTAAACATGTTCAAATGTGTCACTTCAATCGGTATTTCCTGCGATCGAATTGACACTGACACTGGAGTTTTTCTTTTTGTTTCAACAGTTATCTTTGATGACAGCAGCACAGAATAACTACTGTTTATGTGGTCTTAACTTTTGCTATCAGAAAAGCAGATCTAATCTTTCTTCCTTACAGTAAGCATATATGAAATTGTTTCTGTTCTGCATAAGTTCTATTCTAATGCACATAGTTTGACTTAAACAACAAATTGGTGTTCTGTAGTTCTTCATGTTAAAGCTTTAAGATTTTTCCAAAGGTTGTATGGCATTCATATTTTAAGTCATTTGCCTCAGGACTTCCATACTAGTTTGAAACTTTGCCATATGTTAATTAACACAGGAGTTTAAAACAGCTAACTTGTGTGGTTTTAATGTGAATCGAAAGGATGTATTGAAGAGTTTTTGAACAGTTTTCATTCATTTGGTTGCTGGCAGTTCTATGGTATTTAATTAATTCTATTTTCACCTTGTCTCTGTTTTTTGTGTTGTAATACGTTTTGAAAGGAGGCTTTTAGTATTCAAGTTTTGTTTTAGTTCTTATACTTAAATTCTTTCTTCCATTGAATATTTTAGCTGAATATAATTTCATTCTTCTTAATACCAACTGCTCTTACTTTGTTGTTCTTCGCTGATCATATTTCTGAAAAGTTATTCTTTCATTTTAGAAAGAGTACTAAAGTATTTGGTCAGCAAGTGCATAGATCTTACCTAAAGAAACAGTACTAAGCGTGCATGTGTCCATGTGACACAGATTTTGGTTGTTCATTACTGATTGTATTTAAGCTGTAGTGTTTTTTCCAATATTGAGTGTCTTCATGTGTGGTTTGTACCAGCTGTGAAATCTTCTGCTGTGGTTTTGACAATATACAGATACAGAGAACTTGGACTTAGTGTCTGCATGGTCCAGATCATGTAAACGAAAAGTTTTTTTGTTTTTTTTTTTGGACATGGTGTTCAACAAGGTGCAATTCAGTCAACTGGTTATAAATGAATATGTACAATTATGGTATCAACTTCTTATACAAATCATACTATATCATGGTAATCCAAATTGAAAGCTATTGATAAGTTGACTTTACACATAATTACTACTTATACATGAGTATTGGGTAATTTCATATTTTGCCGACTCAGGACTATATGTATTCAGGCTGTTCAAACAACATGTTACCGGTCTTCAATTTTTATGAAATTTCACGTGTTTATTCCTAATATATATGGAAATGTTTTATGCTGAAATGGTGTCTTGACAAGAATCGAAACATGGTAAAATTGCAGATAATATCTGGATGAATACATAACCTGCAGCTGAAATATGAGGCTACCATTCAACTTACGTTATTGCTCCAACACTATTGCTAAGTACATGAAGCCATCCATAGTATCAAAACATGTACTAATGATGGCCTTAATTAATAAAACATTCCAGCATCTGAAAAATGAAATCCTGTTTACTGTACGAAGGTTAATATTAGGGCACCCCCTGATTTGGTAGTGGCCGCGTACAAAACACCATAAATTTACAATGGAACTACATTTAAAAGCCAATGCCTCATAATCATCAGTGTTATACCCTAGGCAACCATTGTGCAGAATTTCATCCAATTCCAAGCGTGGACAGAAACCAATGTAAATTTCCTATACCGTGTAAGAGCCCCTTTCATTCAAGTTTGAAAACTTTTGTTAAATATTTTACTATGATTACAAAACGGTACATGTATGGAACAAAAGTTCCAAATTTCATTGGTTTGTGATCAACAAGTCTCGAGTTATTGAAGTTCATTGGCAGCTACCCCCCAAATCTTGAAATCAAAATCAAACTGAAAATCAATATCGGGTGTGCCCCCCTCTTGCTGCCGTTGCTGCCCTAATTCTCCTTTGGATAGAGTTAACCAAAGCATTGACAGTTCGCATCGGGATGTTATTCCATTCATCGATCAACGCATTCCTTAGTTGTGCGAGAGTTGCGCGGGGATTTCGGCGCTTCCTAACCCTTCTGTCCAGCTCATCCCACATGTGCTCTATTGGGGTCAAATCTGGACTGTACGGTGGCCATGCTAGTGGTGCGATGTTATTGTTTGCCAGGAAATCCTGACAAACTCGGGCAACACGTGGTCGGGCATTGTCCTGCTGCAGAATCAGATTACGTTGTTGCACAAACGGGACTGCAACAGGACGCAAGATCTCATCCCTATACCTTACTGCGGTCATATTGCCCGCAACAATAATCAACTGTGATTTTATCCCGTGAGCAATGCCTCCCCAGACCATAACAGAGCCACCCCCAAACCGATCCCGTTCGACAACACAGGCGTCGGCAAAGCGTTCTCCGCGACGTCGGTACACACGACGTCGACCATCTGCGCGATAGAGAGTGAACCTAGACTCGTCCGTAAAAAGAACTCGTCTCCACTGCCTCATCGGAAATAGCCTCGGCGCATGCGCCGTCAACTACGCCATACGACGCAACCTATGTGCCTGGGTCAGAGGCAGACCAACGTATGGACGACGAGCTCGAGGACCAATCTCACGCAATCGACTTCCAACAGTCTTCGGAGAAATTTGTCGATTATGCGTACCTACTGTATTAAGGGCAGTTTCGGTAGCAGTGAGATGACGATTCCGCAAATGTGCCAGACGGATTGTCCTGTCTTGACGTCGCGACGTCACGCCTGGACGCCCAGACCGCGGTCGGTCTGCTAAATGCCCTGTCTCCCTTAAACGTCTAACAAGACGTTCAGTTGTTGAGACGTTAACCCCAAAATGATTGGCAACTTGCTGTTGCCTCTGACCTTGCATCAGCAACGCAATTGCCCTACCCTTCTGAACATCAGTCAATCGTACCATGATTGAAAAAAAGTTCAAAGTAGCGTAAAAATGAAAAGAAAAATCGGTAAAAGAATCGAAGAGCGTTGTGTATCGTTGAAGTGTACCAAATGGTGTGAGGAAATCTTGTGCTGAAGGTTTAAACATGCTTGTTTAGCACGAAATTTTGGCTTTCCGTATTGTCCGTGCAATGCACTGTGTAGTGCACGGTTGAATGATTTCACACACTGGGTAGATAGCACATCGACCAAAGACTCGTATACCCGCGGTTCACATTCACAGGACAATCTGTAAAAGTGTATGGCTATAGTAAACACCGTAAAAAATGGTTAAAGTAAGAAGGAAAAAACTCTACCCTGCGTTTCTTTTTCCTTTCAGTATATGAGTGGTGGTTATCGTAAAAAAAGTAAAAGGTCCAGGAAGTGCCACAATCACAAGCCGCAGCCCTTCTCAGACACCAAGAGGAAGAAAAAACAGGCAAAACAAAACAAGCGCAAATCGAACAAACGTACAAAAAGCACTAAGATTAGCTTTCTCTTCCCCAAGCGAGGTAATTGCAATGCTAAAAGGACTGAAAAACACAAGAACTGAATAACACATTGCAAGACTTAAAAAAAAATCGTCTCCTAGAATAAACCATAAAACAACAAAGAGTAAGACCAACACCGTGGCCACCGCCTTAGAACGGTCAGTAGAATAAACCACCGGGATGTTTAAAGCACTTTTACAGCTTCCTAACTCAATTTTACAGCCGACTAAAACCTCTCCGCGTACAGCACTTTATAATAGTCTTTAGGTTTTTGGTCCTTCGTGATTACCTAGTCTATTCCAAAATGTGTATGTCTGTCCTCTTGAATAAAATAAAAGTCAAAAAGGAGCCCAAAAATAGAGCAAATGAAACAAACACAGCCGTTTTAGAACGATTAGTAGTACACCATGTGGTTTAAATAGATTTTAGTGGTACAAAATATCCATCAACCCTTCAAATATGAAAGAAGATTGGGGATGGGGGAGGGAGCGGGGCACAGGGAGGATTCCTAAATCATACAGTAAAATATCACAATATACTTATAAGGCACGTAGACTACCTTTCAATATCGCGTACTTATGCAGAATTAGCAGTACTGTATGGTTTGCTACTGAACTGAAGCTTAATGGATATTGATGTTTCCCTAAAGGAGGAACCACTGTCAAATTGGTTTCGGGACCCAGGGTGAAGTTAGCTAGCTGTGAAAGTGCTTTAAACCCCCCGGTGGTGTGCTCTACCGACCGTTCTAGGGCGGTGGTCCCGGTGTTGGTCTTACTCTTTGTTGCTTTGTGGTTTATTCTACGAGGCGATTTGTTGTATGTCTTTACGTGTGTCATTTTGTTCTTGTGTTTTTCAATCCTTTTAGTATTGCGATTACCTCGCCTCGGGAAGAGGGGGCTGGTCTTGGTGCTTTTCGTGCGTTTGTTCGGTTTGTGCTTGTTTAGATTTGTCGGTTTCCTCTTCCTCTTGGGGTCTGGGAAGGGCTGCGGTTTGTGATTGTGGCACTCCCTGGACTTTTCTGAATAAAGTTCTACTAATGTAAGCATACAAAATAAAGATGCTGAGTATTAGACAGAGAGCCTCTTAACACTAAAACTAATAAAATAAAAATTTATGATCTCAGTCTCTCTCTATTTATTATAATATATTTTCTCATTAGACATATAATAATACAGAGACTTTTCTAAATTTCTGTTAGAATGTTGCATGCATGGAGCATCTGACTGGTAGCATTGCTTCTGTAAGTAACAGCACAGTATTTTGTTATTTTCAGACTGTCAACAAATCAGTGTACATCATGCTACCATAGTCCCAAACGGTATTGTGCATAGCGGTTTGACAGTAAATGTAAATTGCGAAAGTGGATACACATTGGATCCGTCAGGCACAGACACTAAAGTTCTTACATGCACAGATGGCCAATATCATGTTACGCCGACATGTAGTGCAGGTTCATAATTATTTTCATAGAGCATCTTTTCGGCACAAGCAATTCTTCTTTCGAAACCGTCTCTTACCTAAGTTTTCGTACACCCTATTAACTAATAATACTTATCCTAAATGGTTAATAAATCAGTTTTATTTTTCATAAACTTTTATTTGTGTTAAATATTACAGGATGAAAAAACGTCTACTCTGAAAGTAAAATATTTTCTGCCTTTTGGAAGAAAGTGTGTCTTTGTAGAGTAGAAGTAGTAAAGCCAGCATGAAAACGGGTCTACTCGAAAAGGAAGAAATCATTTGTCAATAATTCTCATCCTCTCGATATTTTACAATAAATTATTAGTGGAAAAAAGCCCATTAAGGGGAAAAATGAAACGATAACGGCTTATCTTTATAGCATAAATTCATAGCTAACCAGGGCTGCTTTCAAAATATAAAAAAAATATTGTTTTTGACATTTTGAACAACCCCACCCCCGCCATTAGTAAAAAGAATGGCTCATTTATTCAGAATTTAGATATCGCATTCCCGTCTTCCTCCAATTCACAAAACACGAAAAACGCTTAACTGCATTATGGAGGTGTTTTTCAAACTGGTTAATCAAAAGGTAATCTTCGGACAACGCACAACGCCCACCCACCCGAAGCCCGCCTGCCCACCCGGCCGCCCAGACTGTGCTATTTTAAAGAAGTAGTTGCGGTCATGGTACCAAAGCCGTAATCCAAACTCATAAATCCATAAACGAATGACGAAACAGAATGTTCAGACCAACAGACATGGACCCCAGAACAAAGGGTGTAATCATGCGTCCGCGGATAGTAAGCATTACTTGGTAAGCAAGCTTCATCCACTATGCCCATAGGCCTAAACGAAGGAAATATCGGTAGAAGCGTATGTCCGGGATTTGGGAAGCCTACTTATGGCGCGTCACTGGCAAAAACATCAGAAACAACTCTGGAAACTGCCACATTGTAGGGATTTCTGAAAAGCCCGTCCCAAAAGGGGAATCAGCCAGGTCAGAAGTGACGATAAAGTTCATTCAGGCCGCATCAAGCGAAACAAGTGCCTTCAAACATGCGCAATTTGCCCCGATTCACTCATCCTGTGCATTTGCAAAGTATTATCCAGGCATTTGCTCTCCATTCGTAAAATCTAAGTATCCAATGACTCTGTTAGTGGACAGTAAAGGCCCTGATTAGACTGTGTGGAAGCGCAGGCTTGCCTGGACCGTCGCTGTCCGCATATGCTTAAAGACATGTTTTCGCATGGCGCAGCCGGTATGATGTAAGCCCCATGCAAAGAAACAGATCGGACTGAGCGTCCATGTAGTCTGACCACTTTTGGGCTTACCTTTGTAGGCCAAGGATCTACAGTTTCTCGATGTGGACAGCAAATACCCTGATCAGACTGCAAATGCACATGCTTATATTAGTGCACTTGGCCAATGGTCAAACCTCATTTTCTCAGAGTTATGTTCGATTTTTTTTCTTTGATTTCTGCATGAATATACTGTCATGGCTGCTTATTAAAAACACCTCCGCCAAGGTGCTTCTTATAGGAACATATAACATCGTTTTCGTAGAGAAATAAGAAAAAATTATCAGTACTTTCCGATGAAAAAAAACAAACATGCTTTACTAGAGTTATATTTTATGGAAACTCGCAACAAGACGTCTTGGATGCATCCTCGCTCCAAACACTGGCATCTCATTGATTATGTCATAGTACGAAGAAAGGACAGACAGAATATCAGAATGAAAAAAAACTGTGTGGTGCAGACTGCTGGACAGATTACAGGCTTGTTATCAGCAAACTGAACCTGCGCATTCAGCCTGCACGGCGACACAGGCAAGAACGTGCCAAAGAGACTAGATGTCTCCAAGCTGAAACAAGACAGCAAAAGGTACGCCTTCTTTGATGATATCTGCAGCCGATTAGATGCAATGGAACTCCGTTCAGATCATCCAGAAGAGAACTGGATAGTCTTCAGAGACACCGTCCACTCTTCAGCAATGGATTCCCTAAGACCAGTATCTCGCAAACACCAAGACTGGTTTGATGGGAATATCGAAGAAATCCAGGGACTCCTCGAAGAGAAACATCTAAAACACAAGGCACACCTTAGTGATACCACCTCAGTATCCATAAGGCGGCATATACAAATATATGCAAGACAGTCCAGACTAGGCTCAGAGATATGCAAGACTCCTGGCTGAGCAGTAAGGCTGATGAAATTCAGTCCTTTGCAGACAGAAAGAATATGAAGAAGTTCTTTTATGCGCTAAAGACAGTTTATGGTCCCCAGATCTCAGGAACCACCCCTCTTCTCACTGCAAATGGAAATAGTCTTCTGACTGACAATGAGGCTATCTTAAAAAGATGGGCTGAGCACTTTGATAGTGTTCTTAATTGACCACCATCTATCAATGGTGACGCTATCAACAGACTACCACAGGTCGAATGTAATCTGCAGCTTGACGAGTTCCCAACCGTCGCTGAAACAGTGAAAGCAATAAAACTTCTGTCATCTGGCAAGGCTCCAGGATCAGATGCAATACCTGCTGAGATCTACAAAGCCGGAGGAACTTCAGTTGCAAACAA
Source organism: Anodontia alba (assembly GCA_964016985.1). NCBI lineage: Eukaryota > Metazoa > Mollusca > Bivalvia > Lucinida > Lucinidae > Anodontia > Anodontia alba. The sequence goes on along the minus strand of OZ024831.1, from coordinate 81,346,295 downwards.
GATGACAGATTTATTTCACATCATGTGGAGAAAAGAAGCCACCCCTCAAGAATTCAAAGATGCGTCAATTATCCATCTATTCAAACGGAAAGGAAGTCCTTAGTTGTGTGATAATCATCGTGGCATCTCTTTATTGTCAATTGCTGGGAAGGTCCTTGCAAGACGTTTACTTAACCGACTGAATGAACACCTTGAACAGTCAGGGCTTCTACCAGAAAGCCAGTGTGGATTCAGAAAGGTCAGAGGAACAATTGCCATGATCTTCACAGCAAGGCAGCTTCAAGAGAAATGACAGGAACAGAACATAGACCTCTACATGACCTTTGTTGACCTTACCAAAGAGTTTGATACAGTCAGTCGTGAAGGTCGTTGAAAATTATGTCGAAGTTTGGTTGTCCGACCAAGTTCATAGCAATGGTGAGGCAGTTCCACGATGGTTTGCTTGCACTGGTCAAAAATGATGGTGAGTTTTCAGATCCATTCCCTGTGACAAACGGTGTCAAGCAAGGCTGTGTACTAGCCCCAACTCTGCTCAGCATGATGTTCTCTGCCATGCTTACAGCTGCTTTCCAGGATGGTGACAATGGTATACCTATTAGGTATTGCTTTGATGGGAAGCTTTTCAATCTAAGAAGGTTGCAAGCCAAATCAAAGGTGCAGACAGAGGTGCTAGATGAGTTCGTCTTTGCTGATGACATGGCAAAGGGTGCTCCAACAGAAGAGAAGATGCAAAAAGATGTAGATCAAGTATCTGACTCCTGCGACGACTAACGCCTCACAATCAGCATAAAAAAGACGGAGGTGGTTTATCAACCAGCATCTGGCAAGCATAACAAGGAGCCCACCATTACAGTGAAAGGTCAAAGATTGCAAGTGGTAGACAAGTTCATCTACCTTGGAAGCACGTTGTCAAGAGTCGTGCACATTGATGATGAAGTCAATGCCAGGATTGCCAAAGCTAGTGCAACATTTGTTCGACTACGTGGTAGTGTTTGGGATCGAAGTGGAATCAGGCTTGACACAAAGCTGAAAGTCTACAAAGTTGTGGTGCTGCCAACACTATTGTATGCATGTGAAACGTGGACAGATTACCAACGACACGCCAAAAGACTGAACCACTTCCATACATGCTGCCTTAGAAAACTTTTAAAGATTAAGTAACAAGATAGGATTCCAGGCACAGAAGTCCTGAAAAGGACAGGGATGCAGAGTGTGCATACTCTTCTGAAACTTGTCTGAGGAACGTTTGCCAAAGAAAATCCTCTATGGAAAACTTGAAAAGGGCAAACGCTCCCACGGTGGTCAGAAGAAGCTATACAAAGACACCCTGAAAGCCTACCTCCATGATTTCAACATACCAACAGTCATGGGAACAAATTGCACAGGACCGAGCAAAGTAGCGAGGCCTCATCAGAGGAGGTGCTAGTGAATATGATGCAAAAAGAATCAGAGAAGCCGAGCAGAAACGTGCACAACGCAAAGCCAGGGATAAGGCATCACCAACAGAGCTGTCTTGCTCTGACCTCTGTTGTTCTATCTGCAACAGACAGTTTAGAGCGAGAATTGGTCTAATCAGCCATCTTAGAACACACAAACAGTAGCATTTCTAACATGTGATTAAGATTGGTCATTGTCACGAACTATTATAATTATTATTTTATGGAATCTCTTTAGTCTCATCTATGTGAAAGGATTCTAATGAACGTAAATTCATAGCAGCAGTCAATACTGCATAGATTCAATCGATGGCGGAGCCGTAAATTCAGATAAGGCACATTTCTTCAAGAAAACAAATATTGATATTATTTTTTTTGTTATTATTATTATTATTATTATTATCATTATTATTAGCTCACTGGGCCAAAGGCTCAAAGTGAGCTATTGTGATCACCCACCGTCCGTCGTCGTCGTCGGCGTCGGCGTCGTCCGTCTGTCCGTCCACAATCTTTAAACAACATCTCCTCCTAAACTACTGATTGGATTTTGAGTAAACTTCACAGGAATAATCCTTGGTTGGTCCTCTTTCAAATTTGTTCAAATGGTTCCGGTCCATTGCATATTTGGGTCACAGGAGCTAAAAATAGATTTTTTTAACTAAAAACTTAAAAAAATCTTCTAATCAGAAACCACTGGACCGAATTCAATGTAATTTTGCAGAAATGTTCCTTTGGTGATCCTCTACCAAGATTGTTCAAGCCATTTGGATTTGTCAAAAAACACGGCCGCCAGGGGGCGCGGCTTATTTTCCCTATATATCTATATAGAAAACTTTAAAAATCTTGTGTCAGAAACCACTGGACCGATTTCAATATAATTTTGCAGAAGTGTACCTTTGGAGATCCTCTATCAAGATTGTTCAAGCCATTTGGATTCGTCAAAAAATGGCCGCCAGGAGGCGTGGCTTATTTTCCCTATATATCTATATAGAAAAATTTAAAAATCTTCTTGTCAGAAACCACTGGACCGATTTCAGTATAATTTTGCAGAAATGTTCCTTTGGTGATCCTCTACCAAAATTACTCAAGCCATCTGGATTCGTCAAACAACACGGCCGCCAGGGGGCGGGGTTTATTCTCCCTATATATCTATATAGAAGTCTTTCAAAATCTTCTTGTCAGAAACCACTGGACCGATTTCAATATAATTTTGCAGAAATGTTTCTTTGGTGATCCTCTACTAAGATTATTCCAGCCACTTGGATTGGTCAGAAAACACGGCCGCCAGGGGGCGGGGCTTATTTTCCCTATATATCTATATAGAAAACTTTAAAAATATTCTTGTCAGAAACCACTGGACCAATTTCAATGTAATTATGCAGAAATGTTCCTTTAATGATCCTCTACCAAGATTATTCAAGCTATTTGGATTCGTAAAAAAACACGGCCGCCAGGGGGGCGGGGCTTATTTTCCCTATATATCTAATACAAAAACTTTTAAAATCTTCTTGTCAGAAACCACTGGACCGATTTCAATATAATTTTGCAGAAATGTTCCTTCGGTGATCCTTTACCAAGATTGTTCAAGCCATTTGGATTCGTCAAAAAACATGGCCGCAAGGGGGCGGGGCTTATTTTCCCTATATATCTATATAGAAAACTTTAAAAATCTTCTTGTCAGAAACCACTGGACTGATTTCAATATAACACGGCAGGAATGTTTCTTTTGTAACCTTCTACCAATATTGTTCAACGCTTCATGATTCGTCAAAAAACATGGCCGCCAGGGGGGCGGGGTTTATTTTCCCTATATATTTATATAGAAAACTTTAAAACTCTTCATGTCAGAAACCACTGGAGCGATTTCTATATAACTTGGCAAAAATGTTTCCTTGGTGATCCTATACCAAGATTGTTGAAGCCGTCATGATTTGTCAAAAAAATATGGCCGCTAGGGGGCGGGGCTTATTTTCCCTATATATCTATATAGTAAATTTTAATGGTCTTCTGGTCAGAAACCACTGGACCGATTTCAGTATAACATTGCAGGAATGTTTCTTTTGTAACCCGCTACCAAGATTGTTCAAGTCGTCATGATTCATCAAAAAACGTAGCCGCCAGGGGGCAGGGTTATATTTCCTTATATATCTATATATAGTAAACTTTAAAAATCTTCTTGTCAGAAACCACTGGACCGATTTCATTATAACTTGACAGAAATGTTCCCTTGTTGACCCTCTACCAAGATTGATCATGTTATCATGATTCGTTAAAAACATGGCCACCAAGGGGTGGGGCTCATTTTCCCTTTATATCTATATAGAAAAGTTTAAAAATCTTCTTGTCAGAAACCACTGGACCGATTTCAATATCACTTGGCAGGAATGTTTCTTTGGTGACCCTCTACCAAGATTGTTCAAGCCGTCATGATTCGTCAAAAAAACATGGCCGCTAGGGGGCGGGGCATATTTTCTATATATATCTATATAGAAAACTTTAAAAATCTTCTCGTAAGCATCCGTTGGATCGAGTTCAATGTAACTTGGCAGGAATGTCGCTTTGGTGACTTTCTACCAAGATTGTTCACGACCTCATGATACGTTAAAAAACATGGCCGCCAGGGGGCGGGGCTTATTTTCCGTATATATCTGTATAGAAAACTTTAAAATTCTTCTTGTCAGAAACCACCTGACTGATTTCAATAAAACTTGGCAGGAATGTTTCCTTGGTGACCTTCTACCAAGATTGTTCAAGCAATCATGATTTGTCAAAAAACATGGCTGCTAGGGGTGGGGCTTATTTTTCCTATATATCTAAATAGAAAACTTTAAAAATCTTCTTGTCCTATGGTGACCCTCTACCAAGTGTGTTCAAGCTGTCATGATTCGTCAAAAAACATGGCCGTTAGGGGGTGGGGCTTATTTTCCCTATATAGCTATATAAAACATTTTAAAAATCTTTTTGTCAGAAACCACTGGACCGATTTCAATACAACTTTGCAGAATTGTTCCTTTGGTGACCTCTTTCAAGATTCAGTTCAAACCATCATGATGCTTGAAAAAAACATAGCCCTGGGGAGCAGGGCTATAATAAAATTTATACAAAAATCTTAGAGCAGTAAACGTGGCTGAAACTTCAGTGGTAAGTATGCAAAGCTGTTTGCTCAGGTGAGCGATATAGGACCATCATGGTCCTCTTGTTGTTAATATTATTTTTATGATAATTATCTGTAATCGTCATGAATCTTGGTCAGAATGTTTGTCTCGATTATATCTAGGTCAGAATATCTAAGTGCTATGATTTTCCCTTCTTAAAGATTTGTTATACAGCTCCTATTTTTTTTTAATGAGATTTATATTTAATTTGCAGCACATTTAAGAAATATCCTAGAATCCCAGGACCATAATTCGTCAAAATTTACTGAGTTTCACATAAAACGCCATTAACTGAATTTGCCTGGAAACCTATCTTTTACAGAATTCAAATTGTATATATGTTATCAAGAGAAGTCGTTATTGTCTTATTGTTTTATCCCGTTAAGGTTTTTTTTTTTTTTTTTTTTTGTTTTTTTTTTTTGTTTTTTTTTTTCTTCCGACAATAGCTAGTGTAGACTAATAAATTTTACTATTCAAACCTTTAATTTCGTTTTCTTCGAGTTCATTTCTTTTAAGTTGATTCCATAAATTATCAATCTATGTGTACTACAGCTGGTGTAATCAAAATAGTCTATATATTATTAATTAATATGTGCTACAGCTCATATATGTGCGTGTGGTGATTATCGTAAAAAAGGTAAAAATTCCAGGAAGTGTCACAATCATAAGCCGCAGCCCTTCTCAGACACCAAGAGGAAGAGAAAACAGACAACACCAAACAAGCGCAAATCGAACAAACGTAAAAAAAAAAAAGCACTCAGATTAGCTTTCTCTTCCCCAAGCGAGGTTATTGCAATGCTAAAAGAACTAAAAAAACACAAGAACAAAATAACACAATGCAAGACATAAAGAATCGCCTCCTATAATAAACCACAAAGCAACAAAGCAACAAAGAGTAAGACCAACACCGGGGCCACCGCCTTAGAACGGTCAGTAGAATAAATCACAGGGGTGTTTAAAGCAGATACAGAGACTTTTCCAAATTCCTGTTAGAATGTTGCGTGCATGGACCATCTGACTGGTAGCATTGCTTCTGTAAGTAATAAAACAGCATTTTGTTATTTTCAGATTGTCAACAAATCAGTGTACATCATGCCACCATAATCCCAAACGGTATCGTGCATAGCGGTTCGACAGTAAATGTAAACTGCGAAAGTGGATATACATTGGAGCCGTCAGGAACAGACAGTACAACTCTTACATGCACAGATGGCCAATATGATGTGACGCCGACATGTAGTGCAGGTTCATAATTATTTTCATGGAGCATATTTTCAGCGCAAGCAGTTCTGCTTTCGAAACCGTCTCTTACCTAAGTTTTCGTACACCCTATTAGCTAATAATACTTATTCTAAATGTTTAACAAATCAGTTTTATTTTTCATACATTTTTATTTGTCTTAAATATTACAGGATGAAAATACGAGTACGTCTTCTCAGAAAGGAAAATATTTTCTGCCTTTTGGAACAAAGTGTGTCTTTTTAGAGTAGACCTTGTTCCTGAAGGAACTTTGTATACCGCAGAGCAAATAAAACGCCACAAAAGTATTTCCTTGAAAAACAATTTGTAAAGTCAGTGAAGTTTGATGAGTAATAAGACGTGCTTTTAAGCTACTTAGTTGTAGTATTTCCATGTCCACAAAAACACACAGCGCAGTTGAATTCTAAGCTGAACGACAGACATTTGTGAGGACTGGTTACATTTTATTGATTGTCCTACATCTGTTTTGCTTAGGAGGCGACTTTTGTGAATTTTTTCTTTGCTTTCGGCATGCATAAACCAGCATAAAAACGGATCTACCCGAAAAGGAAAAAATAAGTTGCCAATAGTTCACATCTTCTCGATATTTTACAATAAATTATTAGTGGAATGAAAGCTCTTTAACGGGAAAAAATGAAACAATAACGGCTTATTTTGATAGCATAAGTACATAGTTAACCAGGGCTGCCTTCGAAATATCTATATAAAAAAAAAAGATTGTTTTTGACATTTTGAACACCCACATTAGTAAAAAGAATGGCTCATTTATATAAAAATTTTGGTATTGCATTCCCGTCTTCCTCAAATTCATAAAACACGAAAAACGCCTATGCATTATGGAGGTGTTTTTCAAACTGGTTAACCAAAAGGTAACCTTCGGACAACGCCAAACGCCCACCTACCCCGACGCACGCCTGCCCACCCGGCCGCCCAGACAGTGCTATTTTAAAGAACAGATTTTTGAAAAGCCCGTCCCAAAAGGGGAATCAGCCACGTCAGAAGTGACGATAAAGTTCATTCGGGCCCCGTCAATCGAAACAAGTGCCTTCAACATGCGCAATATGCACCGATTCACTCATCCTGTCCATTTGCCAAGTATTATCCTGGCATTTGCTCATCATCCGTAAAATCGTTGTATCCAATGACTTTGTTAGCGGATAGTGAAGGTCCTGATCAGACTGTGTGGAAGAGCAGGCTTGCTGGACCTTGGCTGTCTACTAATGTAAGCATATAAAATAAAGATGCTGAGTATTAGACATGGACCCTCTTAACATTAAAACTAATCAAATACGAATTTATGATCTCAGTCTGTCTCTATTTATTATAATATCTTTTATCATTAGACATATATTAAGACAGAGTTTTTTCCAAATTCCTGTTAGAATGTTGCATCCATGGACCATCTGACTGGTAGCATTGCTTCTGTAAGTAATAGAACAGTATTTTGTTATTTTCACTGTCAACAAATCAGTGTAAATCATACCACCATAGTCCCAAACGGTATTGTGCATAGCGGTTCGACAGTAAATGTAAATTGCGAAAGTGGATATACATTGGATCCGTCAGGCACAGACACTACAGCTCTTACATGCACACCCTATTAATTATAATACTTATTATAAATGTTTAACAAATCAGTTTTATTTTTCATACACTTTTATTTGTCTTAAATATTACAGGATGAAAATACATCTACTCTGAAAGGAAAATACTTTTTGCCTTTTGGTAGAAAGTGTGTCTTTTTAGAGTAGAAGTAGTAAAGCCAGCATGAAAACGGGTCTACTCGAAAAGGAAGAAATCAGTTGTCAATAATTCTCATCCTCTCGATATTTTACAATAAATTATTAGCGGAAGAAAAGCCCATTAAGGGAAAATAATGAAACGATAAAGGCTTATCTTGATAGCATAAATTCATTGTTAACCAAGGCTGCTTTCAAAATATCGATAAGATTGTTTTTGACATTTTGAACACCCCTCCCCCGCCATTAGTAAAAAGAATGGTTCAGTTATTTAGAATTTAGGTATCGCATTCCCGTCTTCCTCGAGTTCACAAAACACGAAAAACGCCTAACTGCATTATGGAGGTGTTTTTCAAACTGGTTAATCAAAAGGTAATCTTCGGACAACGCCCAACGCCCACCCATCCAGAAGCCCGCCTGCCCACCGGCCGCCCAGACAGTGCTATTTTAAAGAACAGATGTTTGAAAAGCCCGTCCCAAAAGGGGAATCAGTCAGGTCAGAAGTGACGATAAAGTTCATCCGGGCCGCATCAAGCGAAACAAGTGCCTTCAAATATGAGCAATTTGCACCGATTCAATCATCCTGTGCATTTGCAAAGTATTATCCAGGCATTTGCTCTCCATTCTCTATTCCCTGTTAGTGAACAGTGAAGGCCCTGATCAGACTGTGTGGAAGCGCAGGCTTGCCTGGACCTTTGCTGTCCGCATATGCTTAAAGACATGTTTTCGCATGGCGCCGCCGTAATGATGTAAGCCCCATGCAAAGAAACAGATCAGACCGAGCGTCCATGTAGTCTGACCACTTTTGGGCTGACAGAGTTTGCACTTAACAATCACCATTCGTATTCCTCTTCCTCATGATTCTAATTTATACCTCGTTGAAGGTTAGATATTCACCGGTATTCGTATCCCGTTTATAACAATTTCTTACTTTACGTTTCTTTGGACTTGTATTAGACTTAGTTATGTATTGTCGGTTGTTGCTATTCTCTGTATGCATCGGTCCTACCGCTTGTTTGCATCGCTACTTACTGCCTTTAATAGCCGGTACGAATACTGCTTTTTATCTAATGGTATTACTTCCTATATAACTATATGATTATCACTAACAGATTAAAAATTACCATTTCTCCTATTAGGCTACATTCTGCTTCTTCTCTACAGATTCCCCGTTCTACTGCTAGATTTTACTCTCTGTTACCTACTGTTTCACCTTTGAAACTTCACTCTGTATCATCTATAAATTTATATGGCGCTTCCAATTATAATATTTTCAGTAATCACCTTAGAATTAGACTTTCTCCAATTAAATCTCCTATACTTCCAAAATATAAGAATCCGTATAAAAGGAACAGTATGTGCCCTAATATTTCTAAGTGCAATGCCAAGAGTTGCACCTGCTGCAATCATTTAATTTGTCAGTCAGCTATAATTTCCTCAGATAATCATAGACAATTTTCCGTTGTAAACAACTCTGATTTAGACTGAAAATCAGAGGATGTTACATATGTTCTCACTTGCAGCGAAGGAGGCTGAGGAATGCAGTATATTGGACAGACCAAACGGGCCCTTAAAACAAGGTTTAAGGAACATTTGCTTAAAATCAAAAAAGCAAAGAAAATTGATACGTTTCTTTATCAACATTTCCGGAGTACTGGTCATACATGATCATCTAGTAAAGTTTTGGTTCAATCTGTTGAAAAAAATTATACAAAGTCCAATTCTATCGAAATATTCAAAAATATTTTAAGACATGACCTTGAACTTAAATAGATTAAACGTTAACAAACCCCTTTATCACTTTGATTTAATGATAATATTTATCATGAAGGAAATATTTCTAAAATGCCGGGTTTCGATGCTTTTTCCCTTTTAGATATTAAAAAAACGTAATAAACGATCCCATGGTAAGCGCAAAAACGGCAATTTTAAACGAAAACATAAAACTATCTTATCTCTTTTTTATTTAAATATTCTCTTAAATTCTGGATGTCATCAAATGCTTTCTAAATTGGCTTCATTGTCTGTTTCTTCATTACGTAAGTTAGATGATGAGGCGAATAAATTTTACGATAGAAAACATGATTTGTATGAAGCAGCTCTCCTTACTAGATGTTATACTCGACATACTCCTCGTCCTTACATTGATTCTGAAATTAACCACATTAGACACTTCATCAAAAAAACATTCATTAATAAAGGTATTGAATTCATAGATTTACCTAGCATATTTCGTGATAATAATGTTATATAATGCAATACCTTCATATTTCGAAAACACGGAATCCCCTATTACTTGTTATAAATATAACAAACCTATCCGTAATACTATACTTAATTTCAATAAATTAGTTTCTGATCTTGATATTGAAACTAGTTCCCCTGATCCTTGAGATTGTAAAGATTCTAAATTTTGTTATCAACCAGCGGGTCATATTGTCACTGGTAGCTTGAAGATTATAACTGATTCACGAATCCGTTCAGTTATTTCAAAAGGACCTAAATATAGATTCCCAGCCCACATTGGTTTCAATAAATGTCGGGAAACAATTGCCAGTGCTTTAAATGATTATTGTACGCGTTGGTGTAAACGAGAGTATGTTGAGTCTAATGCTTTAAATAATTGGAAATTAAAGATTTTTAAGATCATTGATGAACGTGTGATATTTTACTCTAATAACCTTGATCTTCTCCCTCCTAAGCCTAAATTATCTTTTCGATATTTGAAACAAGGTATCCAAGAATTTCATAGGAAGTATGTTTTGGTTCCGGCTGATAAAGCTGCTAATAATGTTGTTGTTGTGTGACGATTTTATTATATCAATACTCTAATACAAGAACTTGGTAGTACCAAAACATATGAACGGATTTCTACTGACGAGAGATCTATTGTCAATACCCATTCTATCGATATTACTGCTAAGTTTGCAGTGAGTATTAAAGAAAAGTAAGACAGACTTCCTACGTTATATTGGTTACAGAAACTTCATAAACGACATTATAAAGCACGTTTCATTGCTAATTCTAGTTCATGTACGACTACTGTTTTGTCCAAACTGAAGGAAGTGACTTCAACCATACCAGCTTACTTCAAAAAAACAGAGCCCCCCTATCATCTCCTACTGTTATTCGTCTCCCAATACACTTAAAATTTTCAATTACAAAAACGTGCTGCAAGGGCTAAATACTGAGAACATTACTCGAAACCCCTCAGCGTGTTCCTGTAAAGCATCGGAGTTCTGCTATAATCCAGCCGGTCATGTCATAACAGGTGACCTCAATATAGTCAGGATTAGCAAAACACAGGGACATTCTTTCCAAAGGTCCTAAATATAGGGAACCCAGGTCTTTTACTTGGAAACAGAATTCCAAATTAATATTGGATTATGTTGAAGAGTATGCACGACGCTGGACCAAGAAAGAGGACGTGGAGGTTTACACCCTGTCTGAATGGGTTAAATCGGTAATGTCCTTGGTAAACAGACGTGTCTCAGTACTCAGCAGAACCATGTCTCGCCGACATGAATCGGTGTTTGATGATCAAGATGTTGCTGCTGTTAGCTGAAATCCATGAGAAGTTTGTCGTTGTTCAAGCCGACAAGGCATCTAACAACATTGTGTTTGTTTGCAAAACACACTATATAAACTGCTTAATGGAAGAGCTTGGTATGAGTACCATGACAGGAAACCCTACATATAATCTTACTCCTATGTCTAAGGAAGAAATTCTACAAAACCACCATTCGGTGATGCTGACATTTGGAATTTCCCTCCCAGAGGAAGATGTTGTCCTTCCCAAACTGTACTGGATTACTAAACTTCACAAGAATCCGTACAAGCAGAGATATATTGCGGGCTCAGCTAAGTGCTCAACCAAGCCTGTTTCTCAGATTCTAACACGAATACTAACCGCAGTTAAAAAAGGCCTTCAGAAGTATTGTAACACTGCATATGCCAGAAGTGGTGTTAATCAGATGTGGATCCTGAAAATCTCCAAAGAGCTCTTAGAAAACCTAAAAGCACAATCTCTTCATTCCGTCAACAGTATAAAATCTTTCGATTTCTCTACTCTTTACACTACTATTCCTCAAGATAAATTGAAATCTAAATTAAAGGCAATTATCAACCAATGTTTCTTCCACAAGAATGGTAACCGTCGATTTCAATATGTTGTTATTGGCTACAAAGACGCATACTTCGTTCGGGATCACTCTGATGCGCCACCAAAATATTCAGATGCATGTGTCATAAAGATGCTGGAATATCTAATCGACAATATTTTTGTGGAGTTCGGCGGTTCAGCAAACAATTGGCATACCGATGGTTACTAACTGTGCACCGTTACTTGCCGACTTTTTTTTATACACGTATGAGGCGGATATTGTACAATGTCTCTTCCAAGCAGGCAAGAAACACCTCGCACAACAATTCAATTTCACCTACAGATATATAGATGATGTATTGTCTCTGAAAAACACAAAATTTGCAGAGAATTTAGAATTCATCTATCCACGTGAACTTGAAATAAAGGAAACAACGGAGACTGCAGCCTCCTCCTCATACTTGGATTGTTATCTCTGCATTGACAATGGAAAGCTTACTACTAGGCTTTACGACAAACGGGATGACTTCAATTTTCCCATTTTTAACTTTCCATTCCTGAGCAGATATATCCCTTCTGCACCAGCATACGGCGTTAACGTTTCACAGTTAATCCGTTATGCCAGAACCTGTTCAAATTATCAGGACTTCATAGAGCGTTGGAAAGTGCTCACTACAAAGTTGTTGAGCCAGGGATATCAAAAAACCAAACTTGTAGCAACACTTAAGAAGTTCTATGGGAGACATCATGATCTAGTCAATCCCAACAATGTGACAGTTTCCAGAATTGTTTCTGATGTTTTTGCCAATGACGCGCCATTAGTAGACTTTCCAAATCCCGGACATACGCTTCTACCGATATTTCCTTCGTTCAGGCCTATGGGCATTGTGGGCGAAGCTTGCTTACCAAGTAATGCTTACTATCCGCGGACGCCTGATTACACCCTTTGTTCTGGGGTCCATGTCTGTTGGTCTGAACATTCTGATTCGTCATTCCTTTGTGGATTTATGAGTTTGGATTACGGCTTTGGAACCATGACCGCAACTACTTACTGCTGTTAAAAATCATTGGATTAGATACTATGATACTCTTTACGAAAGGGACGGAATTAACTATTTTTGGCCAATTAAAAATTCTAATGATGTTCTCAATAAATTTAAATCTAAAAACTTTCAGGCTTCTAAATTGTCTACATATGATTTTTCTACACTGTATACTACGTTACCTCATAATCTTATAAAAGATAAACTTATTGATTTAATTAACCGAACGTTTATTCGGGAGAATATCCATTATTTTGGCTTGCAACGAAGAATGTGCTTTTTTCACTACTGATGTATATAATAATCACAATTTACGGTCGTGTCAAAAAGTCTGTGATGCCCTTGATTATCTTTTGGATAATATTTTATAAGATTTGGAAGTAAACTTTATAGGCAAACTACTGGTATTCCGATGGGAACTAATTGTGCTCCTCTTGTTGCAGATTTGTTTCTTTTTTGTAATGAGAGAGATTTCATGAAGTCTCTCTCATGTGACAATCAGGCTGACATTATTGAGGCTTTCAATTCAACTTCAAGATACCTTGATGATTTATTAAATATTGACAATATTTACTTTGACCAAATGATGGACCGGATATACCCTACAGAACTCCAATTAAATAGAGAAAATTCTTCCGATACCGAGGCACCTTTTTTGGATTTGAATCTATATATATCTAATGGTACAGTTTCCACCACATGTTATGATAAATGGGACGATTTTGATTTTGATAAAGTCAATTTCCCATTTCTGGATGGCGATGTCCCCCGGCGTACCTCATATGGGGTATACATATCTCAACTTATTAGATTCGCCAGAGGTTCTTCTAATCTTAATGACTTTACCTACCGTAATAAAGCCCTTACTGCCAAACTTCTTAGGCAGGACTATCGTTATTTTAAACTTCGCAAGGCGTTTTCGAATTTTTATCGCAGACATAGTGCCTTGTTAGAAAAATATAGCGTCAGTCTGAAAACACTTCTGCAACAAGGTATATCGGAACCAGAATTTTAAGGTGACTTATTGTACAGTTTTAGAAAAATTGTAGGTAAATCTAACTTTTCGGAGCAATTCAGAAAACTTATTAACCGTTATAAAAGAATTGGCTATAGCCTGGATATTATGCGGCAGACTGCATGCCTAGTTGTCAACCCAATCATTGGTGAGGACTATGCTTCACTCTTTAATTGCACGACGGCGGTTCGGGCCTCAGACTCAATGACGGCCTTTTCGTAAAACTTTAACCAGTGGGTTGGGGCTTGACGATATGTCTTTGGATTGGCCCGCCGTGGTTCAACTATTGGTTTTCATTTACTTTGGCATACAGTAGAATTAGCCATGAGTACTCGTCTTTGTTTATTATAGTGATATATTTGATTTTTATGTTTTCGCTTTGATGCATTGACTGAGTTGGGAGCCTTTATGCGAACCAAATTTTTATGTGTTTCTGTATTTAGAGTAGCATCGGGACCCAGGGTGAAGTTAGCTAGCTGTAAAAGTGCTTTAAACCTCCCGGTGGTTTACTCTACTGACCGTTCTAAGGCGGTGGTCCCGGTGTTAGTCTTACCCTTTGATGCTTTGTGGTGTATTCTACGAGGCGATTTGTTGTATGTCTTTCCGTGTGTCATTTTGTTCTCGTGTTTTTCAGTCCTTTTAGTATTGCGATTACCTCGCTTGGGGAAGGGAGAGCTAATCTTAGTGCTTTTCGTACGTTTGTTCGATTTGTGCTTGTTTGGATTTGTCGGTTTCCTCTTCCTCTTTGGGCTTTGGAAGGCTGCAGTTTGTGATTGTGGCACACCCTGGACTTTTCTCTTACCTGTTTTACCTTTGTAGGCCCAGGATCTACAGTTTCTCGAGATGGACAGCAAATACCCTGATCAGACTGCAAATGCACATGCTTATATTAGTGCACTTGGCCAATGGTCAAAGCTCATTTTCTCAGAGTTATGTTCGAATTATTTTTCTTTAATTTCTGCATGAATATACTTTCATGGCTGCTTATTAAAACTACCTCCGCCAAGATGCTTTTCATAGGAACATACACCATGTTTTCGTAGAGAAATAAGAAAAAAGTATCAGTACTTTTTGTATGAAAAAAAAACAAACATGCTTTACTAGAGTTATATTTTATTGAAACTCTCAACAAGACGTCATGGATGCATCCTCGCTCTAAACACTGGCATCTCATTGATTATGTCATAGTACGAAGAAAGGACAGACAGGATATATGAGTGAAAAAAGACTGTGTGGCGCAAACTGCTGGACAAATCACAGGCTTGTTGTCAGCAAACTGAACCTGCGCATTCAACCTGCACGGCGACACAAGGCAAGAAAGTGCCAAAGAGACTAGATGTCTCCAAGCTCAAACAAGACAGCAAGAGGTACGCCTTCTTCAATGATATCTGCAGCCGATTAGATGCAATGGAACTCCGTTCAAATGATCCAGGAGAGAACTGAATAGTCTTCAGAGACACCGTCCACTCATCAGCAGTGGATTCCCTAAGACCAGTATCTCGCAAACACCAAGACTGGTTTGACGAGAATAACGAAGAAAAAAGTCTGTGATGCCCTTGTTTATCTTTTTGATAATATTTTTATTAGATTTGGAAATAAACTTTATAGGCAAACTATTGGTATTCCGATAGGAACTAATTGTACTCCTCTCGTTGCAGATTTGTTTCTGTTTTGTTATGAGAGAGATTTCATAAAGTCTCTTTCACGTGACAATCAGGCTGACATTATTGAGGCTTTTAAATTCAACTTCAAGATACCTTGATGATATACTAAATATTGACAATATTTACTTTGACCAAATGGCGGACCGGATATACCCTACAGAACTCCAATTAAATAGAGCAAATTCTTCCGATATCGAGGCACCTTTTTTGGATTTGAATCTATGTATATCTAATGGTACAGTTTCCACCAAAATTTATGATAAACGGGACGATTTTGATTTTGATAGTCAATTTCCCTTTTCTGGACTTTAACTACCGTAATAAAGCCCTTACTGCCAAACTTCTTAGGCAGGACTATCGTTATTTTAAACTTCGTAAGGCGTTTTCGAAATTTTATTGCAGACACAGTGCCTTGCTAGAAAAATATAGCGTCAGTCTGAAAACACTTCTGCAACAAGGTATATCGGAACCAGAATTTTAAGGTGACTTAGTGTACAGATTTAGAAAAAAATGTAGGTAAATCTAACTTTTCGGAGGAATTCAGCAAACTTATTAAACGTTATAAAAGAATTGGCTATAGCCTGGATATTATGCGGCAGACTGCATGCCTAGTTGTCAACCCAATCATTGTTGATGGCTATGCTTCACTCTTTAATTGCACGACGGCGGTTCGGGCCACAGACTCAATGACGGCCTATTCGTAAAACTTTAACCAGTGGGTTGGGGCTTGATGATAGGTCTTTGGCTTGGCCCGCCGTTGTTCAACTATTGGTTTTCATTTACTCTGGCATACAGTAGAATTAGCCATGAGTACTCGTCTTTGTTTTTATAGTGATTAATTTGTTTTTTATGTTTTTGCTTTGATGCATTGACTGAGTTGGGAGCCTTTATGCGAACCAAATTTTTTTATGTTTCTGTATGTTGTGTAGCATCGGGTCCCACGGTGAAGTTAGCTAGCTGTAAAAGTGCTTTAATTCCCGCGGTGGTTTACTATACTGACCGTTCTAAAGCGGTGGTCCCGGTGTTAGTCTTATTCTTTGTTGCTTTGTGGTTTATTCTACGAGGCGATTTGTTGTATGTCTTTCCGTGTGTCATTTTGTTTTTGTGTTTTTCAGTCCTTTTAGTATTGCGATTACCTCGCTTGGGGAAGAGAGAGCTAATCTTAGTGCTTTTCGTACGTTTGTTCGATTTGTGCTTGTTTGGATTTGTCGGTTTCCTCTTCCTCTTGGGGTCTGTGAAGGGCTGCAGTTTGTGATTGTGGCACTCCCTGGACTTTTCTCTTACCTTTTTTTCTGACTGACAATGAGGTTATCTTGAAAAGAATGGGCTGAGCACTTTGATAGTATTCTTAATCGACCATCATCTATCAATGATGACGCTATCAATAGACTACCACAGGTGGAATGTAATCTGCAGCTTGACGAGTTCCCAACCGTCGCTGAAACAGTGAAAGCAATAAAACGTCTGTCATCTGGCAAGGCTCCAGGATCAGATGCAATACACTCTGAGATCTACAAAGCCGGAGGAACTCCAGTTGCAAATAAGATGACAGAGTTATTTCACATCATGTGGGCAAAAGAAGCCACCCCTTAAGAATTCAAAGATACGTCCATTATCCACCTATTCAAACGGAAAGGGAGTCCTCAGTTGTGTGATAATCATCGTGGCATCTCTTTATTGTCAATTGCTCGGAAGGTTCTTGCAAGAATTCTACTTAACCGACTGAATGAACACCTTGAACAGTCAGGGCTTCTACCAGAAAGCCAGTGTGGATTCAGAAAGGACAGAGGAACAACTGCCATGATCTTCACAGCAAGGCAGCAAGAGAAATGCCAGGAACAGAACATAGACCTCTACATGACCTTTGTCGACCTTACCAAAGCGTTTGATACAGTCGGTCGTGAGGGTCTTCGAAAATTTTGTCGAAGTTTGGTTGTCCGACCAAGTTCATAGCAATGGTGAGGCAGTTCAACGATGGTTTGCTTGCACTGGTCAAAAATGATGGTGAGTTTTCAGATCCAATCCCTGTGAATAATGGTGTCAGGCAGGGCTGTGTACTAGTCCCAACTCTGCTCAGCATGATGTTCTCTGCCATGCTTACAGCTGCTTTCCAGGATGGTGACAATGGTATACCTATTAGGTATCGCTTTGATGGGAAGCTTTTCAACCTAAGAAGTCGTTTGTCAACCAGCATCTGGTAAGCATAACAAGGAGCCCACCATTACAGTGAAAGGTCAAAGATTGCATGTGGTAGACAAGTTCATCTGCCTTGGAAACACATTGTCAAGAGTCGTGCACATTGATGATGAAGTCAATGACAGGACTGCCAAAGTTAGTGCAACATTTGGTCAACTACGTGGTAGCGTTTGGGATCGAAGTAGAATCAGGCATGACACAAAGCTGAAAGTCTACAAAGCTGTGGTGCTGCCAACACTATTGTATGCATGTGAAATGTGAACAGATTACCAACGGCACTCCAAAAGACTGAACCACTTCCATACATACTGCCTTAGAAAACTTTTAAAGATTAAGTGACAAGACAGGATTCCAGACACAGAAGTCCTGTACAGGACAGGGATGCAGAGAGTGCATACTCTTCTGAAACTTGCCTGAGGAACGTTTGCCAAAGAAAATCCTCTATGGAGAACTAGAAAAGGGCAAACGCTCCCTTGGTGGTCAGAAGAAGCGATACAAAGACACCCTGAAAGCCTTCCTCAAGGATTTCAACATACCAACAGAGTCATGGGAACAAATTGCACAGGACACAGCAAAGTGGCGAGGCCTCATCAGAAGAGGTGCTAGTGAATATGAGGCAAAACGAATCAGCGAAGCCGAGCAGAAACGTGCACAACGCAAAGCCAGGGATAATGCATCACCAACAGAGCTGTCTTGCTCTGATCTCTGTTGTTCTATCTGCAACAGTCAGTTTAGAGCGAGAATTGGTCTAATCAGCCGTTTTAGAACATACAAACAGTAGCATTTCTAACATGTGATTAAGATTGGTCATTTTCAGTAATGACTGACGAACTTTTATAATTATTATTTTATGGAATCTCTTTAGTCTCATCTTTGTGAAAGGATTGTAATGAACGTAAGTTCATAGCAGCAGTCAATACTGCATAGATTCCAACGATGGCGGAGCCGTAGATTCAGATAAGGCACATTTCTTCAAGAAAACAAATATTGATTTTATTTTTTTATTTTTAATATTATTATTACTATTATTATTATAACTATCATCATTATTATTGTTATTATTAGTATTATTATTATTATTATTTTGTAATCGTCATGAATCTTGGTCAGAATGTTTGTCTCGATTATATCTAGGTCAGGTTATCTAAGTGCTATGATTTTCTCTTAAAGATTTGTTATACAGCTCCTATTTTTTATTGAGATTTATGTTTAATTTGCAGCACATTTAGGAAATATCCCTGCCGAGAATTCCAGGACCGTAATCCGTCAAAATTTACTGAATTTCACATAAAACGCCATTAACTGAATTTGCCTGGTAACCTATATTTTACAGAATTCCAATTGTATATATGTTATCAAGAGAAGTTGTTATTGTCTTATTGTTTTATCCCATTAAGGAATTTTTTTCTTCCGACAATAGCTAGTGTAGACCAATAAATTTTCCTATTCAAATTTTTAATTTCGTTTTCTTCGAGTTTATTTCTTTCAAGTTGATTCCATAAATTGTCAATCTATGTGTACTACAGCTGGTGTAATCAAAATCTTCCATATATTATCAATTGATATTTGCTACAGCTCATGTATGTGCATGTGGTGATTATCGTAAAAAAGGTAAAAGGTCCAGGAAGTGCCACGATCACAAGCCGCAGACACCAAGAGGAAGAGAAAACAGACAAGACCAAACACGCACAAATCGAACAAATGTACAAAAAGCACTACGATTAGCTTTCTCTTCCTCAAGCGAGGTAATTGCAAAGCTAAAAGGACTGAAAAACACAAGAACAAAATAACACAATGCAAGACTTAAAGAATCGCCTCCTAGAATAAAAAAAAGGTAAGAGAAAAGTCCAGGGAGTGCCACAATCACAAACCGCAGCCCTTCCCAGACCCCAAGAGGAAGAGGAAACCGACAAATCCAAACAAGCACAAATCGAACAAACGTACGAGAAGCATAAGATAAGCTCTCTCTTCCCCAAGCGAGGTATTCGCAACCCCAAAAGGACTGGAAAACACAAGAACAAAATGACATACGGAAAGACATACAACAAAGCGACTCGTAGGATAAACCACAAAGCAACAAAGAGTAAGACTAACACCGGGACCACCGCCTTAGAACGGTCAGCAGAGCAAACTACCGGAGGGTTTAAAACACTTTTACAGATACCTAACTAAACCCTGGGTCCCGATGCTACTCTTAATACAGAAACACATAAAAATTTGGTTCGCATAAAGTCTCCCAACTCAGTCAATGCATCAAAGCGAAAACATAAAAATCAAATTAATCACTATAATAAACAAAGACGAGTACTCATGGCTAATTCTACTGTATGCCAGAGTAAATGAAAATCAATAGTTGAACCACGGCAGACCAAGCCAAAGACATTTCGTCAAGCCCCAACCCACTGGTTAAAAAAGATAAGAGAAAAGTCCAGGGTGTGCCACAATCACAAACCGCAGCCCTTCCCAGACCCCAAGAGGAAGAGGAAACCTACAAATCTAAACAAGCACAAACCGAACAAACGTACGAAAAGCACTTAGATTAG
This sequence comes from Anodontia alba, assembly GCA_964016985.1. Taxonomy (NCBI): domain Eukaryota; kingdom Metazoa; phylum Mollusca; class Bivalvia; order Lucinida; family Lucinidae; genus Anodontia; species Anodontia alba. Next base: position 81,326,142 of record OZ024831.1, on the reverse strand, counting down.
CTCTCTCTTCCCCAAGCGAGGTAATCGCAATACTAAAAGGACTGAAAAAAGAACAAAATGACACACGGAAAGACATACAACAAATCGCCTCGTAGAATAAACCACAAAGCAACAAGGAGTAAGACTAACACCGGGACCACCGCCTTAGAACGGTCGGTAGAGCAAACCACCGAGGGGTTTAAAGCACTTTTACAGCTAGCTAACTTCACCCTGGGTCCCGATGCTACTCTTAATACATAAATACATAAAAATTCGGTTCGCATAAAGGCTCCAAACTCAGTCAATGCATCAAAGCAAAAACATAGAAATCAAATTAATTACTATAATAAACAAAGACGAGTACTCATGGTCAATTCTACTGTATGCCAGAGTAAATGAAAACCAATAGTTGAACCACGGCGGGCCAAGCCAAAGACATATCGTCAAGCCCCAACCCACTGGTTAAAGTTTTACGAAGAGGCCGTCATTGAGTCTGAGGCCCGAACCGCCGTCGTGCAATTAAAGAGTGAAGCATAGCCATCAACAATGATTGGGTTGACTACTAGGCATGCAGTCTGCCACATAATATCCAGGCTATAGCCAATTCTTTTATAACGTTTAATAAGTTTTCTGAATTGCTCCGAAAAGTTAGATTTACCTACAATTTTTCTAAATCTGTACACTAAGTCACCGTAAAATTCGGGTTCCGATATACCTTGTTGGATAAAGTTTTACGAAGAGACCGTCATTGCGTCTGAGGCCCGAACCGAAGTCGTGCAATTGAAGGGTGAAGCGTAGCCATCAACAATGATTGAAACCACAAAGCAACAAAGAGTGAGACCAACACCGGGGCCACTGCCTTAGAGCGGTCAGTAGAATAAATCACCGGTGTGTTTAAAGCAGATACAGAGACTTTTCAATATTCCTGTTAGAATGTTGCGTGCATGGATCATCTGACTGGTAGCATCGCTTCTGTAAGTAATAGAACAGTATTTTGTTATTTTCAGATTGTCAACAAATCAGTGTACATCATGCCACCATAGTCCCAAACGGTATCGTGCATAGCGGTTCGACAGTAAATGTAAATTGCGAAAGTGGATATACATTGGATCCGTTAGGCACAGACACTACAGCTCTTACATGCACAGATGGCCAATATGATGTAACGCCGACATGTAGTGCAGGTTCATAATTATTTTCATGGAGCATATTTTCAGCGCAAGCAGTTCTGCTTTCAAAACCTTCTCTTACCTAAGTTTTCTTACACCTTATTAACTAATAATACTTATCCTAAAAGTTTAACAAATCTGTTTTATTTTTTATACACTTTTATTTGTCTTAAATATTACAGGATGAAAATACGTCTACTCTGAAAGGAAAATATTTTCTACCTTTTGGAACAAAGTGTGTCTTTTTAGAGTAGACCTTGTTCCTGAAGGAACTTCGTATACCGCAGAGCAAATAAAACGTCACAAAAGTATTTCTTTGAAAAACAATTTGTAAAATCAATGAAATTGACGAGTAATAAGACGTAGTTTTAAGATACTTTGTTGTTGTACTTCCATGACCACAAAAACACACATCGCAATTGAATTCCAAGCTGAACGACAGACATTTGTGAGGACTGGTTACACTTTATTGATTGTCCTACATCTTTTTTACTTGGGAGGCAACTTTTGTGATTTTTTCTATGCTTTCAGATGCAAAATCAGGCATGAAAACGGGTCTACTCGAAAAGGAAGAAATAAATTGTCACTGGTTCACATCTTCTCGATATTTTACAATAAATTATTAGTGGATTGAAAGCTTTTTAACGGGAAAAAATGAAACAACGGCTTATCTTGATAGCATAAATAAATGGTTAAGCAGGGCTGCTTTGAAAATAAACAAAAGATTGTTTTTTGACATTTTGAACATCCCTGTCAATAAAAAGAATGGCTCGTTTATCAGAATTTAGGTATCGCATTCTCGTCTTCCTCCAATTCACAATACACAAAAAACGCCTTACTGCATTATAGAGGTGTTTTCTCAAACTGGTTAACCAAAAGGTAATCTTCGGACAACGCCCAACGCCCACCCGTTCGCCCAGACAGTGTTATTTTATAAAACAGATGTTTGAAAAGCCCGTCAATATAACACAAAGCAAAACATAAAACAAATCGCCTCGTAGAATAAACCATAAAACAAGACCAACACCTTAGAACGGTCAGTAGAATAACCACCGGGGATTTTAAAGCACTTTTACTGCCAGCCAACTTTGCCCTGGGCCCCGATGAAACTCTTAATAGAGAAAAACATAAAAATTCGATTCGCATAAAGGCTCCCAACTCAGTCAATGCATCAAAGCGAAAACATAAAAAAAAATTCATCAATATGATAAACAAAGACGAGTACTTGTGGCTAATTCTATCGTGTGAAAGAGTAAATGTAAACCCAGGTGGGCCAAGGCAAAGACAAATCGTCAAGCCCTAACCCACTGGTTTAAATTTTTATGAAGAGGCCGTCATTGAGTCTGAGGCCCGAACCGCCGTCATGTAATTTAAAAATGTGAAGTATAGCCATCAACAATGATTGGGTGGATAACTAGGCATGCGGTCTGCCGCATAATATCAAGGCTATAACCGATTTTTTTGTAACGGTTAGTTAATTTTCTGAATTGCTCCGAAAAGTTAGATTTTCCCACATTTTTTCTAAATCTGTAAACTAAGTCACCGTACAATACTGGTTTCGATATACCTTGTTTCAGAAGTGTTTTCAGACTATATTTTTATTCCAAGGCACTGTGTCTGCGATAAAATTTCGAAAACGCAAGTCTGAAACTGGGAAACTTGGAACGAAAGCTAGGTCAACAAGCTATATCAATGGAAAAACTTGTTTGTACTGTAGAGATCATATTTTCAAGTAATCATAATGAATTTCGCTCAAAATGTTTGTCCTGATGATTTCAAGGTCATCTTTAAAACTGGGTCATTAACGGTTAAAATCTAGATCAAAGCAAATGTTTGGGACCGGGTCATTTATGACATATATTTCAGGGTCCACTGACTTTAGTTTTGCATTAGGTCAGTTTCTTAGTAATTATTGGTCCTACAGCCAGCAATAATTGTCACATCGAATATATCTTAGCATGACGCTTGAATGCAGTGATCCATATTTGACCTTGACCTATACTGTACATTCCATTGGGCATGCTTTACTGTCTTCTATTATTATTATTATTATTATTATTATTATTATTATTATAACTCTTATCATTTTTATTGTTAATATTATTATTATTATTATTATTATTATTATTATTATTATTATTATTATTCTTTTGAAATCATCATGAAACTGGTCAGAATGTTTGTCTCGGTTATATCTAGGTCAGTTTATCTAAGTGCTATGATTTTCCCCTTTTAAAGATTTGTTATACAGTTTCTATTTTTATTGAGATTTATGTTTCATTTGCTGCACATTTTAAAAAAATATCCGAGCCATTACGAAAACACACCTATTCAAATATATAGAAAACTTCACCTCCAAAAACTGAAAAGTTTCAGATAAAAAACTCTTATATTTTTCATATTTCTGCTCAAAACATAGATTGTGGGTACTCGTTAGAACCGCCTCGGCAAGGCGGTTCTAATGAGTACCCACAATCTATGTTTTGAGAAGAAATAAGAAAAATAATGTATACCCCTCTAAACCCCAGTTTTTCTATATAAAAGTGGGGTTAAATGGGGTCAAAATTATATAGGTGTGTTTTCGTGATCCTAGAAACCCAGGAACATAATCCGTCATATTTTACTGAGTTCACACAAAACGCCATTAACTGAATATGCCTGGTAACCTATCTTTTACAGAATTCTAATTGTATACATGTTATCAAGAGAAGTCGCTATTGTCTTATTGTTTTATTAAGTTAAAGTTATCTGGGTTTTTTGTTTGTTTGTTTGTTTGTTTTTGTTTGTTTAGTTTTTTTGTTGTTGTTTTTTTTTTGTTTTTTTTTTTTTTGTTTTTTTTTTTGTTGTTGTTTTTTTGTTTTTCCCCGAAATTAGATAGTTACCAGTAAATTTCTCTATTCAAATCTAATTTCGTTTTCTTTGAATTCATTTCTTTCAGGTTGATCCCATATATTATCAATCTATGTGTACTACAGCTGGTGTAATCAAAATATTCCATATATTATCAATTAATATATCGTAAAAAGGGTAAAAATTCCAGGAAGTGCCACAATTACAAGCCGCAGCCCTTCTCAGACACCAAGAGGAAGAGAAAACAGACAAACACCAAGAGGAAGACAAGACAGACAAAACCAAACAAGCGCAAATCGAACAAACGTACAAAAAGCACTAAGATTAGCTGGCCGGCCTCGGTGGCTCAGTTGGATGCGCAGTCCGACTGGAGACCAGATGGTCGCGGGTTCAACCCCCGCCGAGGTCGGCAACATTTTTTCGTGGAGATTGATCATGAGTATTTTCTACTGTCATTCTCTCCCTTCCGCTGATTCAAGAAGGGCAGTTGTCAGTTTCTGGCGAAAGAATGTGCACAATACTTGTTAACCGCTCAGAGGACTAAGCCTGCCCAGTAAACGTGTGGTTAGGTAAACTGACCGCGCTCGACATGCCCCAATTGGCTTGACTGTGCCGTAAAACCTCAAAACGAAAAACGAACTAAGATTAGCTTTCTCTTCCCCAAGCGAGGTATTGCAATGCTAAAAAGGACTGAAAAACACAAGAACAAAATAACACAATGCAAGACTTAAAAATCGCCTCCTAGAATAAACCACAAAGCAACAAAGAGTAAGACCAACACTGGGGCCACCGCCTTAGAACGGTCAATAGAATAAACCACCGAGGTGTTTAAAGCACTTTTTCAGCCAACTAATTCAATTTTATAGCCGACTAAAACCTCTCCGCGTACAGCACTTTATAATAGTTTTTAGTTTTTGGTCCTTCGTGATTACTTAGTCTATTCCAAAATGTGTATTTCCGTCAACTTGAATAAAACAAAAGTCAAAAAGGAGCCAAAAAAAGAAGTAAATGAAACAACCCAGCCGTTTCAGGACGGTCAGTAGTAGACCATGTGGTTTAAATAGATTTTACTGGTACACAATATCCATCAATCCTTCAAATATGAAAGTAGATAACGGAGTGCACAGAGTGGATTCCTAAATCATATAGTAAAGTATAACAATATACTTATAAGGCACGTAGACTACCTTTCAATATCATGAAAAACAGAAGGGAAGGCAAAGATCGGGAATCGGTACAATTATCCCAAACCTCCCGTCAGAGACATCAAAAGGAAAGAAACACAAACACGAAATAATTAGACCCTAATGAAGACATCACTAGCTGAAAGCCAAACGGACAATTACTTTCCCACAAAGTGGCCAAACGGCTATCCAAAACAAAAAGATGTAAGCGACACACACATTCAAAGAGGAACCATAACAAAAATAAACCAAGACAGAAGAAACGACTTGGAACGGTCAGTAATGAAGTTGGTGACGCGTACTTACGCAGAATTAGCATTACTGTGTGGTTCACTACTGAACTGAAGATTAATGGATATTGATATGTCCCTAGAGGAGGAACCACTGTCAAATTGATTTGCCTCCATTCTGAAGAAAGTGCTACTAATGTACGAATATAAAATAAAGATGCTGAGTATTAGACAGGGACCCTCGTTTTACTCGAACTAATCAAATATGAATTTATGATCTCAATCTCTCTATATTTATTATAATATCATTAGACGTATATTAATACAGAGACTTTTCCAAATTCCTGTTAGAATGTTGCATGCATGGACCATCTGACTGGTAGCATTGCTTCTGTAAGTAATAGAACAGTATTTTGTTATTTTCAGATTGTCAACAAATCAGTGTATATCATGCCACCATAGTCCCAAACGGTATCGTGCATAGCGGTTCGACAGTAAATGTAAATTGCGAAAGTGGATATACATTGGAGCCGTCAGGAATAGACACTACAGCTCTTACATGCACAGATGGCCAATATGATGTAACGCCGACATGTAGTGCAGGTTCATAATTATTTTCATGGAGCATATTTTCAGCGCAAGCAGTCCTGCTTTCGAAACCGTCTCTTACCTAAGTTTTCGTACACCCTTTTAACTAATAATACGTATCCTAAATGTTACACAAATCAGTTTTATTTTTCATACACTTTTATTTGTCTTAAATATTACAGGATGAAAATACGTCTACTCAGAAAGGAAAATATTTTCTGCCTTTTGGAACAAAGTGTGTCTTTTTAGAGTAGACCTTGTTCCTGAAGGAACTTCGTATACCGCAGAGCAAATAAAACGCCACAAAAGTATTTCCTTAAAAAAAAAAATTGTAAAGTCAGTGAAGTTTGATGAGTAGTAAGACGTGCTTTTAAGCTACTTAGTTGTAGTATTTCCATGCCCACAAAAACACACAGCGCAGTTGATTTCAAAGCTGAACGACAGACATTTGTGAGGACTGGTTACACTTTATTGATTGTCCTACATCTTTCTTGCTTGGGTGGCAACTTTTGTGAATTTTTCTTTGCTTTCAGCATGCAAAAACAATCATGAAAACGGGCCTACCCGACAAGGAAAAAATAAGTTGTCAATGGTTCACATCTTCTCGATATTTTACAATAAATTATTAGTGGAAGGAAAGCTCTTTAACGGGAGAAAATGAAACAATAACGGCTTATTTTGATAGCATAAGTACATAGTTAACCAGGGCTGCCTTCAAAATATATAAAAAAAAGATTGTTTTTGACATTTTGAACACCCACTTTAGTAAAAAGAATGGCTCATTTATGCAAAATTTAGGTATTGCATTCCCGTCTTCTTCAAATTCACAAAACACGAAAATCGCCTATGCATTATGGAGGTGTTTTTCAAACTGGTTAACCAAAAGGTAATCTTCGGACAACGCCAAACGCCCACCTATCCCGACGCACGCCTGCCACCCCGGCCGCCCAGAGAGTGCTATCTTAAAGAAAATAATTCTGAAAAGCCCGTCCCAAAAGGGGAATCAGTCAGGTCAGAAGTGACGATAAAGTTCATTCAGGCCGCGTCAAGCGAAACAAGTGCCTTCAAACATGCGCAATATGCACCGATTCACTCATCCTGTGCATTTGCAAAGTATTATCCAGGCATTTGCTCTCTACTCGTAAAATCTTAGTATCCAATGATTCTGTTCGCGTACAGTGAAGGCCCTGATCAGACTGTGTGGAAGCCTGGACCTTCGTTGTCCGCATATGCTTAAAGACATGTTTTCGCATGGCGTCGCCGGTATGATGTAAGCCCCTTGCAAAGAAAACGCCATTAATTGAATTTGCCTGGTAACCTCTCTTAGACAGAATTCCAATTGCATATGTGCTATCAAGAGACGTCGTTATTGTTTTATTGATTTATCCCGTGAAAGTTTTTTCCCCGAAATTAGCTAGTGGAGATCACAAAATTTCTCTATTCAAACCTTTAATTTTGTTTTCTTTTGAGTTCATTTCTTTCAAGTTGATTCCATATATTATCAATCTATGTGTACTACAGCTGGTGTAATCAAAATATTCCATTTATTATCAATTAATGCGTTCTACAGCTTATAAAAGAGCGTGTGGTGGTTATCGTAAAAAAGTAAAAGGTCCAGTAAGTGCCACAATCACAAGCCGCAGCCCTTCTCACACACAAAGAGGAAGGGAAAACAGACAAAAACCAAACAAGCGCAAATTGAACAAACGTACAAAAAGCACTAAGATTAGCTTTCTCCTCCCCAAGCGAGGTAATTGCAATGCTAAAAGGACTGAAAAACACAAGAACTGAATAACACAATGCAATACTTAAAAAATCCGCTCCTAGAATAAACCATAAAGCAACAAATAGTAAGACCAACACCGTGGCCACCGCCTTAGAACGGTCAGTAGAATAAACCACCGGGATGTTTAAAGCACTTTTACAGCTTCCTAACTCAATTTTACAGCCGTCTAAAACCTCTCCGCGTACAGCACTTTATAATAGTTTTTAGGTTTTTGATCCTTCATAATTACTTAGTCTATTCCAAAATGTGTTTGTCCGTCAACTTGAATAAAATTAATGTCAAAAAGGAGCCCAAAAATAGAGCAAATGAAACAAACCTAGCCGTTTTAGAACGATCAATAGTACACCATGTGGTTTAAATAGATTTTACTGGCACAAAATATCCATCAATCATTCAAATATGAAAGAATATTGTGAGGGGGTGGGGGGGGGGGGGCGGCGGGCACAGGGATGATTCCTAAATCATACAGTAAAATATCACAATATATTTATAAGGCACGTAGATTACCTTTCAATATCACGAAGTTTGTGTCGCGCTTATGCAGAATTAGTATTACTGTATGGTTCGCTACTGAACTGAAGCCTAATGGATATTGATATGTTCCCAGAGGAGGAACCACAGTCAAATTGGTTTGCCTCCATTCTGAATAAAGTTCTACTAATGTAAGCATATAAAAAAGATTCTGAGTATAAGACAGGGACCCTCTTAACACTAAAACTAATCAAATATTAATTTATGATCTCAGTCTTTCTCTATTTATTATAATATCTTTTATCATTAGACATATATTGATACAGAGACTTTTTCTAATTTTCTGTTAGAATGTTGCATGCATGGATCAGACTGGTAGCAATGCTTCTGTAAATAATAGAACAGTATTTTATTATTTTCAGATTGTCAACAAATCAGTGTACATCATGCCACCATAGTTCCAAACGGTATCGTGCATAGCGGTTCGACAGTAAATGTAAATTGCGAAATTGGATATACATTGGAGCCGTCAGGAATAGACACTACAGCTCTTACATGCACAGATGGCCAATATGATGTAACGCCGACATGTAGTGCAGGTTCATAATTATTTTCATGGAGCATATTTTCAGCGCAAGCAGTCCTGCTTTCGAAACCGTCTCTTACCTAAGTTTTCGTACACCCTTTTAACTAATAATACGTATCCTAAATGTTAAACAAATCAGTTTTATTTTTCATACACTTTTATTTGTCTTAAATATTACAGGATGAAAATACGTCTACTCAGAAAGGAAAATATTTTCTGCCTTTTGGAACAAAGTATGTCTTTTTAGAGTAGACCTTGTTCCTGAAGGAACTTCGTATACCGCAGAGCAAATAAAACGCCACAAAAGTATTTCCTTAAAAAAAAAATTTGTAAAGTCAGTGAAGTTTGATGAGTAGTAAGACGTGCTTTTAAGCTACTTAGTTGTAATATTTCCATGCCCACAAAAACACACAGCGCAGTTGATTTCAAAGCTGAACGACAGACATTTGTGAGGACTGGTTACACTTTATTGATTGTCCTACATCTTTTTTGCTTGGGTGGCAACTTTTGTGAATTTTTCTTTGCTTTCAGCATGCAAAAACAATCATGAAAACGGGCCTACCCGACAAGGAAAAAATAAGTTGTCAATGGTTCACATCTTCTCGATATTTTACAATAAATTATTAGTGGAAGGAAAGCTCTTTAACGGGAGAAAATGAAACAATAACGGCTTATTTTGATAGCATAAGTACATAGTTAACCAGGGCTGCCTTCAAAATATATATAAAAAAAGATTGTTTTTGACATTTTGAACACCCACTTTAGTAAAAAGAATGGCTCATTTATGCAAAATTTAGGTATTGCATTCCCGTCTTCTTCAAATTCACAAAACACGAAAATCGCCTATGCATTATGGAGGTGTTTTTCAAACTGGTTAACCAAAAGGTAATCTTCGGACAACGCCAAACGCCCACCTATCCCGACGCACGCCTGCCACCCCGGCCGCCCAGAGAGTGCTATCTTAAAGAAAATAATTCTGAAAAGCCCGTCCCAAAAGGGGAATCAGTCAGGTCAGAAGTGACGATAAAGTTCATTCAGGCCGCGTCAAGCGAAACAAGTGCCTTCAAACATGCGCAATATGCACCGATTCACTCATCCTGTGCATTTGCAAAGTATTATCCAGGCATTTGCTCTCCACTCGTAAAATCTTAGTATCCAATGATTCTGTTCGCGTACAGTGAAGGCCCTGATCAGACTGTGTGGAAGCCTGGACCTTCGTTGTCCGCATATGCTTAAAGACATGTTTTCGCATGGCGTCGCCGGTATGATGTAAGCCCCTTGCAAAGAAAATGCCATTAATTGAATTTGCCTGGTAACCTCTCTTTGACAGAATTCCAATTGCATATGTGCTATCAAGAGACGTCGTTATTGTTTTATTGATTTATCCCGTGAAAGTTTTTTCCCCGAAATTAGCTAGTGGAGATCACAAAATTTCTCTATTCAAACCTTTAATTTTGTTTTCTTTTGAGTTCATTTCTTTCAAGTTGATTCCATATATTATCAATCTATGTGTACTACAGCTGGTGTAATCAAAATATTCCATTTATTATCAATTAATGCGTTCTACAGCTTATAAAAGAGCGTGTGGTGGTTATCGTAAAAAAGTAAAAGGTCCAGTAAGTGCCACAATCACAAGCCGCAGCCCTTCTCACACACAAAGAGGAAGGGAAAACAGACAAAAACCAAACAAGCGCAAATTGAACAAACGTACAAAAAGCACTAAGATTAGCTTTCTCCTCCCCAAGCGAGGTAATTGCAATGCTAAAAGGACTGAAAAACACAAGAACTGAATAACACAATGCAATACTTAAAAAATCCGCTCCTAGAATAAACCATAAAGCAACAAATAGTAAGACCAACACCGTGGCCACCGCCTTAGAACGGTCAGTAGAATAAACCACCGGGATGTTTAAAGCACTTTTACAGCTTCCTAACTCAATTTTACAGCCGACTAAAACCTCTCCGCGTACAGCACTTTATAATAGTTTTTAGGTTTTTGGTCCTTCATAATTACTTAGTCTATTCCAAAATGTGTTTGTCCGTCAACTTGAATAAAATTAATGTCAAAAAGGAGCCCAAAAATAGAGCAAATGAAACAAACCTAGCCGTTTTAGAACGATCAATAGTACACCATGTGGTTTAAATAGATTTTACTGGCACAAAATATCCATCAATCATTCAAATATGAAAGAATATTGTGAGGGGGTGGGGGGGGGGCGGGCACAGGGATGATTCCTAAATCATACAGTAAAATATCACAATATATTTATAAGGCACGTAGATTACCTTTCAATATCACGAAGTTTGTGTCGCGCTTATGCAGAATTAGTATTACTGTATGGTTCGCTACTGAACTGAAGCCTAATGGATATTGATATGTTCCCAGAGGAGGAACCACAGTCAAATTGGTTTGCCTCCATTCTGAATAAAGTTCTACTAATGTAAGCATATAAAAAAAGATTCTGAGTATAAGACAGGGACCCTCTTAACACTAAAACTAATCAAATATTAATTTATGATCTCAGTCTTTCTCTATTTATTATAATATCTTTTATCATTAGACATATATTGATACAGAGACTTTTTCTAAATTCCTGTTAGAATGTTGCATGCATGGATCAGACTGGTAGCAATGCTTCTGTAAATAATAGAACAGTATTTTATTATTTTCAGATTGTCAACAAATCAGTGTACATCATGCCACCATAGTTCCAAACGGTATCGTGCATAGCGGTTCGACAGTAAATGTAAATTGCGAAAGTGGATATACATTGGAGCCGTCAGGAATAGACACTACAGCTCTTACATGCACAGATGGCCAATATGATGTAACGCCGACATGTAGTGCAGGTTCATAATTATTTTCATGGAGCCTATTTTCAGCGCAAGCAGTCCTGCTTTCGAAACCGTCTCTTACCTAAGTTTTCGTACACCCTAATAACTAATAATACTTCTCCTAAATGTTTAACAAATCTGTTTTATTTTTATACACTTTTATTTGTTTTATATATTACAGGATGAAAATATGTCTACTCTGAAAGGAAAATATTTCTGCCTTTTGGAAGAACGTGTGTCTTTTTAGAGTAGAAGTAGTACAGCCAGTATGAAAACGGGTCTACTCGAAAAGGAAGAATCAGTTGTCAGTTGTTCACATCCTCTCGATATTTTACAATAAATTATTAGTGGAAGAAAAGCCCATTAAGGGGAAAATATGAAACGATAACGGCTTATCTTGATAGCATAAATTCATAGTTCACCGGGGCTGCTTTCAAAATATCGAAAAGATTGTTTTTGCCATTTTGAACACCCCACCCCGCCATTAGTAAAAAAAATGGCTCATTTATTTAGAATTTAGGTATCGCATTCCCGTCTTCCTCCAATTCACAAAACACGAAAAACGCCTAACTGCATTATGGAGGTGTTCTTCAAACTGGTTAATCAAAAGGTAATCTTCGGACAACGCCCAACGCCCACCCACCCCGAAGCCCGCCTGGCCATCCGGCCGCCCAGACAGTGCTATCTAAAGGAACAGATTTTTAAAAAGCCCGTCCCAAAAGGGGAATCAGCCAGGTCAGAAGTGACGATAAAGTTCATTCAGGCCGCGTCAAGCGAAACAAGTGCCTTCAAACATGCGCAATATGCCCCGATTCACTCATCCTGTGCATTTGCAAAGTATTATCCAGGCATTTGCTCTCCATTCGTAAAATCTTAGTATCCAATGACTCTGTTAGCGGACAATGAAGGCCCTGATCAGACTGCGTTGAAGCGCAGGCTTGCCTAAACCTTTGCTGTTCGCATATGCTTAAAGACATGTTTCCGCATGGCGCCGCCGGAATGATGTAAGCCCCATGCAAAGAAACAGATCAAACTGAGCGTCCATGTAGTCTGACCACTTTTGGGCTTACCTTTGTAGGCCCAGGATCTTCAGTTTCTAAAGGTAGACAGCAAATACCCTGATCAGACTGCAAATGCACATACTTATATTAGTGCACTTGGCCAATGGTCAAAGCTCATTTTCTCAGAGATATGCTCGATTTTTTTTCTCTTTAATTTCTGCATGAATATACTTTCATGGCTGCTTAGTAAAAATACCTCCGCCAAGGTGTTTCTTATAGGAACATACAACATGTTTTCATAGAGAAATAAGAAAAAAAAATATCAGTACTTTTTGTATGAAAAAAAAAACTTAACATGCTTTACTAGAGTTAAATTTTATGGAAACTCGCAACAAGACGTCATGGATGCATCCTCGCTCTAAACACTGGCATCTCATTGATTATGTCATAGTACGAAGAAAGGACAGACAGGATATCAGAGTGAAAAAGACTGTGTGTAGCAGACTGCTGGACAGATCACAGGCGTGTTGTCAGCAAACTGAACCTGCGTATTCAGCCTGCACGACGACACAAGGCAAGAAAGTGCAAAAGAGACTAGATGTCTCCAAGCTGAAACAAGACAGCAAGAGGTACGCCTTCGTCAATGATATCTGCAGCCGATTAGATGCAATGGAACTAAGTTCAGATGACCTAGAAGGGAACTGGATAGTCTTCAGAGACACCGTCCAACCTTCAGCAATGGGTTCCCTAGGACCAGTATCTCGCAAACACCAAGACTGGTTTGATGAGAATGACGAAGAAATCCAGGGACTCCTTGAAGAGAAACACCTAAAACACAAGGCATACCATAGTGATACCAGCTCAGTATCCAATAAGGCGGCATATACAAATATATGCAAGACAGTCCTGACTAGGCTCAGAGATATGCAAGACTCCTGGCTGAGCAGTAAGGCTGATGAAATTCAGTCCTTTGCAGACAGAAAGAATATGACGAAGTTCTTTAATGCGCTAAAGACAGTTTATGGTCCCCAGAGCTCAGGAACCACCCGTCTTCTCACTACAGATGGAACTAGTCGTCTGACTGACAATGAGGCTATCTTAAAAAGATAGCTGAGCATTTTGATAGTGTTCTTAATCGACCATCATCTATCAATGATGACGCTATCAATAGACTACCACAGGTGGAATGTAATCTGCAGCTTGACGAGTTTCAAACCGTCGCTGAAACAGTGAAAGCAATAAAACTTCTGTCATCTGGCAAAGCTTCAGGATAAGATGCAATACCTGCTGTGATCTACAAAGCCGGAGGAACTTCAGTTGCAAACAAGATGACAGATTTATTTCACATCATGTGGAGAAAAGAAGCCATCCTTCAAGAATTCAAAGATGCGTCAATTATCCACCTATTCAAACGGAAAGGGAGTCCTCAGTTGTGTGATAATCATCGTGGCATCTCTCTGAATGAACACCTTGAACAGTCAGGGCTTCTACTAGAAAGCCAGTGAGGATTCAGAAAGGACAGAGGAACAATTACCATGATCTTCACAGCAAGGCAGCTTCAAGAGAAATGCCAGGAACAGAACATAGACCTCTACATGACCTTTGTTGACCTTACCAAAGCGTTTGATACAGTCAGTCGTGAGGGTCTTTGAAAATTATGCCGAAGTTTGGCTGTCCGACCAAGTTCATAGCAATGGTGAGGCAGTTCCAAGATGGTAATCTTGCACGGGTCAAAAATGATGGTGAGTTTTCAGATCCATTCCCTGTGACAAATGGTGTCAAGCAAGGCTGTGTACTAGCCCAACTCTGTTCAGCATGATGTTCTCTGCCATGTATACAGCTGCTTTCCAGGATAGTGACAATGGTATACCTATTTGGTATCGCTTTGATGGGAAGCTTTTCAACCAAAGAGGGTTGCAAGCCAAATCCAAGGTGCAGACAGAGGTGCTAGACGAGTTTCTCTTTGCTGATGACATGGCAAAGGGTGCTCCAACAGAAGAGAAGATGCAAAAAGGTGTAGATCAAGTATCTGACTCCTGCGACGACTACGGCCTAACAATCAGCATAAAAAACGACTGAGGTGGTTTGTCAACCAGCACCTGGCAAGCCTAACAAGGAGCCCATCATTACAATGAAAGGTCAAAGATTGCAAGTGGTAGACAAGTTCATCTAAATGGAAGCACATTGTCATGAAGCACATTGATGATGAAGACAGTGCCAGGATTGCCAAAGCTAGTGCAGCATTTGGTCGACTACATGGTAGTGTTTGGGATCGAAGTGGAATCAGGCTTAACACAAAGCTGAAAGTCTACAAGCTGTGGTGCTGCCAACACTATTGTATGTATGTGAAACGTGGACAGATTACCAACGGCACGCCAAAAGACTGCCATACAAGCTGCCTTAGAAAACTTTTAAAGATTAAGTGACAAGACAGGATTCCAGACACAGATGTCCTGAAAAGGACAGGGATGCAGAGTGTGCATACTCTTCTGAAAATTGCCTGAGGAACGTTTGCCAAAGAAAATCCTCTTTGGAGAACTAGAAAAGGGCAAACGCTCCCATGGTGGTCAGAAGAAGCTATACAAAGACACCCTGAAAGCCTACCTCAAGGATTTCAACATACCAACAGTCATGGGAACAAATTGCACAGGACCGAGCAAAGTGGCGAGGCCTCATCAGAAGAGGTGATAGTGAATATGAGGCAAAACGAATTCAGCGAAGCCGAGCAGAACGTGCACAGCGCAAAGCTAGGGATAAGGCATCACCAACAGAGCTGTCTTGCTCTGACCTCTGTTGTTCTATCTGCAACAGACAGTTTAGCGCGAGAATTGGTCTGATCAGCCATCTAAGAACACACAAACAGTAGGATTTCTAGCATGTGATTAAGATTGGTCATTTTCAGTAATGACAGACGAACTATTATAATTATTATTTCATGTAATCTCTTTAGTCTAATCTATGTGAAAGGATTCTAATGAACGTAAATTCATAGCAGCAGTCAATACTGCATAGATTCAATCGATGGCGGAGCCGTAGATTCAGATAAGGCACATTTCTTCAAGAAAACAAATATTGATTTCATTTATTTTTATTGTTATTATTATTATTATTATTATTATTATTTTTATAACTTTTATCATTATTATTGTTAATATTATTATTATTATAAATATTTTGTAATCGTCATGAATATTGGTCAGAATGTTTGTCTCGATTATATCTAGGTCAGGTTATCTAAGTGCTATGATTTTTCGCTCTTAAAGATTTGTTATTCAGCTCCTATTTTTATTGAGATTTATGTTTAATTTGCAGCACATTTAAGAAATATCCCAGTATAGAATCCCAGGATCATAATCCGACAAAATTTACTGAGCTTCACATAAAACGCCATTAACGAAATTTGCCTGGTAACCTATCATTTACAGAATTCCAATAGTACACATGTTATCAAGAGACGTCGTTATTGTCTTATTGTTTTATCCCGTTAATGTTTTTTTTTTTGTTAGCTAGTGTAGACCAATATTTTTCCTTTCAAACCTTTAATTTCGTTTTCTTTGAGTTCATTTCTTTCAAGTTGATTCCATAAATTATCAATCTATGTGTATTACAGCTGGTGTAATCAAAATATTCCATTTATTATCAATTAATATGTGCTACGGCTCATGTATGTGCGTGTGGTGATTGTCGTAAAAAAGGTAAAAGGTCCAGGAAGTGCCACAATCACAAGCCGCAGCCCTTCTCAGACACCAAGAGGAAGAGAAAACAGACAAAACCAAACAAGCGCAAATCGAACAAACGTACAAAAAGCACTAAGATTAGCTTTCTCTTCCCCAAGCGAGATAATTGCAATGCTAAAATGACTGAAAAACACAAGAACACAAAAACACAATGCAAGATTTAAAGAATCGCCTCCTAGAATAAACCACAAAGCAACAAAGATTAAGACCAACACCGCGGCCACCGCCTTATAACGGCCAGTAGAATAAATCACCGGGATGTTTAAAGCACTTTTACAGCTTACAGCCAACTAACTCAATTTTACAGCCGACTCTCTCTAATGAAATGTCAAAAACGTCAAACGAGGTCTCACGGCACAAGGAAAACGGCAAATATAAACGTAAATTGCGCGCGTTTAAAAGAAACAATACTAGGCTGAAGTGACTGTCTATAATATTATTGAATCACGGACGTCTCTCAATGCTTGCATTTCTAAATTCATTACCCATTTCTGTATTACGCATTCTGGACACCGAGGCGAATAAATTCTACGATAGATTTGATCATCTGTATGATGCAGCTCTTCTTACTAGAGGTTATACGCAACATGCCCTTCGTCCTTACATCGATTCTGAAATTAATCACAAACGTCATTATATCAAGGTATCTTTCATTAATAGAGGTATGGATTTTATACATTTGCCTAGTATCTTCCGGGACAATTCGGTGTTCGCATCCATTCCAACTTATTTTCAAAATTCTGAAACACCTATAATTTGCTATAAATATAACAAACCGATAAGATCTATCATTTTTAATTTTAATAAACTTGTTTCAGATCTTGATATTGATACTAGCACTCCTGATACCTGAGATTGTAAAGACTCAGTGTATTGCTATCCTACTGCTGGTCATATAATTACTGGCAATTTAAAAATTATTCCTGAATCTAGGATACGAAATATTATTTCTAAAGAACCGAAATACCGATTTCCTTCTAATATTGATTTCAATAAATGTAGGGAAGGAATCGCTGCTGCCTTGAATGAATTCGGTAATCGATGGTGTAATCGAGAGTATATTGAGCATAAAGCCCTAAAAGAATGGAAACTTAGCATTTTGAAACTAGTGAACAAACGCATTTCTTTCTTTTCTCAAAGTACTAACTTATTACCTCATAAACCGAAGACATCTTTACGTCACCTTAAACTAGGTATCAAAGAATTTCATAAGAAGTATGTTTTGGCTCCGGCAGACAAGACCGCTAACAATGTTGTTTGACGGCTCCACTATGTTAACACTCTTCAGCAAGAGCTTGGTGGTACTAAGGCCTATGAACTACAAGCTTTGTCTGAAGAGAGGTCTGTAGTTAATGGCCATATCTGTTATTCAGCCACCAAGTTTGTTGTATGTGTTACTGAAGGCCAAGACAAGCTTCCTACGTTATACTGGTTACCTAAACTTCATAAAAGACCTTACAAAGCACGGTTTATTGCAAATTTAAGCTCTTGTACCACCACTGAACTTTCTAAATTATTAACTTCATGTCTTACTGTCATCAAAAACATGTAATTAAATATTGTGACAAAGTTTTCGAAAGATCAGGGAGAAATCTGTTTTGGTCTATAAAAAAATCGAATGAGGCTTTAAATAAATTGAAATCCAGACAATTTCGTGCTTTCAATCTGTCTACTTATGATTTCTCCACGCTTTACACTACACTCCCTCATATCTTATAAAAGAAAAACTTAATTATTTAATTGAATGGACATTTCATAGAGAAGAGTCCCTCTACCTTGCATGTAATGTAAGAAATGTTTTGTTTTTTTTCACTTCTGAAATGCGTAAAAATTGCACATTATGGACATGTCAGAAAGAGTGTGAGGCTCTCACCTTTCTTATTGACAATATTTATATAAGATTTGGTACTAAGCTATTTAGACAAATTGTGGGTATTCCGATGGGTACGAATTGCGCGCCTCTTTTGGCTGATTTGTTCTTGTTTTGTTATTAAAGAGACTTTATGATGTCCCTTTCCGTTGAAAACCAATCTGAAATCATTGACGCTTTTAGTTCGACTTCAAGATATTTGGATGATTTATTGAATAGTGACAATACCTACTTCGATGGTTTAATCAGTCAAATTTACACCCCACTTCCCACCCCCACCAGAACTTCAGTTAAATAAAGCTAATTCTTCTGATACCGAAATCGCGTTTTTGGATTTACATTTATCTATTGTAGATGGGTTTGTCTTCTGCAAAATTTATGTAAACGCGATGATTTTGATTTTGAGATTGTAAATTTTCCTTTCTTGGATGGTGATGTTCCTCGTTCGGCATTCTATAGTGTTTATATTTCACAATTAATTCGATTTGCCAGAGTGTCTAGTCATGTAACTGACTTCAACACTCGTAATATATTGCTAACTGCTAAACTTCTTAATCAGGGTTATCGGTATCATAAACTACGTAAAGCCTTTTCTAAGTTTTATAGACGTCATTCCGATTTAGTTTCAAAATTCGATGTTGGACTAAAATCTCTTCTGCAACAAGGCCTATCGGAACCAGAATTTTATGGTGACTTAGTATATAAATTCAGAAAAATATATGCTTGCAATGACTTCAGTACCCAATTTCGTAAAATCCTTCTTCGATATAAAAAGATTGGGTACAACATAAATGTTATACGACAGATTATGTGTCGATTCCTGATCATTGCCTTCCCTTCTATTTTTTTATAATAGTTTTAGTTTTTGGTCCTTCGTTGATTACTAAGTCTATTCCGAAATGTGTATGTCCGTCAACTTGAATAAAGTAAAAGTCAAAGAGGAGCCAAAACAATAGTGCAAATGAAACACACCCAGCCGTTTTAGAACGGTCAGTAGTAGACCATGTGGTTTAATAGATTTTACTGGTACACAATATCCATCAATCCTTCAAATACGAAAGTAGATAACGGGGTGCACAGGGAGGATTCCTAAATCATACAGTAAAATATCACAATATACTTATAAGGCACGTAGACTACCTTTTAATATCATGAAAAATAGAAGGGAAGGCAATGATCAGGAATCGATACAATTATCCCACATCTCCCATCAGAGATATCAACGGGAAAGAAACACAAACACGAAATAACTGGACTCTAATGGTTACATCACTAGCAGAAAGCCAAACGGATAGTAACTTTCCCACAAAGTGGCCAAATGGCTATCCAAAACAAAACGATGTAAGGGACACACACATTCAAAGTCGAACTATAACAAAAATAAACCAAGACAGAAGAAGCGACTTAGAACGGTCAGTGATGAAGTTGGTGTCGCGGACTTATGCAGAATTAGCATTACTGTGTGGTTCGCTATTGAACTGAAGCTTAACGGATATTAATATGCCCCTAGAGGAGGAACCACTGTCTAATTGGTTTGCCTCCATTCTGAAGAATGTCCTACTAATGTAAGTATATAAAATAAAGATGCTGAGTATTAGACAGGGACCCTCTTAACACTTGAACTAATCAAATATGAATTTATGACCTCAGTCTCTCTATATTTATTATAATATCTTTTGTCATTAGATGTATATTAATACAGAGACTTTTCCAAATTCCTGTTAGAATGTTGCATGCATGGATCATCTGACTGGTAGCATTGCTTCTGTAAGTAATAGAACAGTATTTTGTTATTTTCTGATTGTCAACAAATCAGTGTACATCATGCCACCATAATCCCAAACGGTATCGTGCATAGCGGTTCGACAGTAAATGTAGATTGCGAAAGTGGATATACATTGGAGCCATTAGGCACAGACAGTACAGTTCTTACATGCACAGATGGCCAATATGATGTAACGCCGACATGTAGTACAGGTTAATAATTATTATCGTGGAGCATCTTTTCAGCACATGCAGTTCTGCTTTCGAAACCGTTTCTTACCTAAGTTTTCGTACACCCTAATAACTAATAATACTTCTCCTAAATGTTTAACAAATCTGTTTTATTTTTTATACACTTTTATTTGTTTTAAATATTACAGGATGAAAATATGTCTACTCTGAAAAGAAAATATTTTCTGTCTTTTGGATCAAAGTATGTCTTTTTAGACTAGATCTTGTTCCTGAAGGAACTTCATATGCCGCAGAGGAAATAAAACGTCACAAAAGTACTTCCAGGAAAAACAATTTGTAAAATCTGTGAAGTTTGACGAGTAATAAGGCGTGGCTTTAAGAAATTTTGTTGTAGTATTTCCATGGCCAAAAAACAAAACAAAACAAAACAAAACATCGCAATTGAATTCAAAGCTGAACGACAGACACTTTATTGGTTGTCCTACATCCTTTTATTTGGGAGGCAACTTTTGTGAATTTTTCTTTGCCTTCGGCATGCAAAAGCCAGCATGAAAACGGTTCTACTCGCAAAGGAAGAAATAAGTTGTCAATGGTTCTCAGCTTCTCGATATTTTACAATAAATTATCAGTGAATGGAAAGCCCTTTAATGAGTTAAAATGAAACAATAACGGCTTATCTTGATAGAATAAATACATAGTTAACCAGGGCTGCGTTCATAATATCAAAATGATTGTTTTTGACATTTGAACACCCTATTAGTAAAAAGAATGGCTCATTTATTCAGAATTTAGGTATTGCATTCCCGCTTCCTCCAATTCACAAAACACGAAAAACGCCTAACGACATTATGGAGGTGTTTTTCAAACTGGTTAACCAAAAAGTAACCTTCGGACAACGCCCATCGCCCACCCACACGACTCCCGGCTGCCCACCCGGCCGCCCAGACAGTGCTATTTTAAGGAACAGATTTTTAAAAATCCTGTCACAAAAGGGGAATCAGCCAGGTCAGAAGTGACGATAAAGTTCATTCAGGCCGCGTCAAGCGAAACAAGTGCTTTCGAACATGCGCAATATTTACAGTATTAATCATACTGTGCATTTGCAAAGTATTATCCAGACATTTGCTCTCCATTCGTAAAATCTTAGTATCCAATGACTGTTAGTGGACAGTGAAGGCCCTGATCAGACTGCATAGAAGCGCAGGCTTTCCTGGACCTTCGCTGTTCGCATATGCTTATATACATGTTTTCGCATGGCGCGGCCGGTATGATGTAAGCCCCATGCACAGAAACAGATCAGACTGAGCGTCCTTGTAATCTGACCACTTTTGGGCTTACCTTTGTAGGCCAAGGATCTACAGTTTCTCGAGGTGGACAGCAAATACCCTGATCAGACTGCAAATGCACATGCTTATATCCATGCACTTGGCCAATGGTCAAAGCTCATTTTCTCAGAGGTATGCTCGTATATATTTTTCTTTTATTTCTGCACGAAAATACTTTCATGGCAGCTCAGTAGAAGCACTTCCCCCAAGGTGCTTCTTATAGAAACATACAACATGTTTTCGTAGAGAAATAAGAAAAAATATCAGTACTTTTTGTATAAGAAAAACAAACATGCTTTACTAGAGTTATGTGATATTTTATGGAATCTCTTTAGTCTCATCTATGTGAAAGGATTCTAATGAATGTACATTCATAGCAGCAGTCAATTCTGCATAGGATCAGTCGATGGTGGAGCCGTAGATTCAGATAAGGCACATTTCTCCAAGAAAACAAATATTGATATTTGTTTTTTATTTCTCCACAAAACATATGTTGTGGTACTTACTAATAGTGCCTTTACTGTGGTACTTACTAGAAGTGCCTTGCAGATGCGCTTCTAATCAGTACCCACAACGTATGTTTTCATAATAAACAATAGCATTTACCTGATACCCCCTCTTATCTGTAGCTATGTTGGCTACTCCTCTTATCTGGAGCTGTGGTACTGTATGGTTAAAAAAATAATGTAACCGATGCACGTTTTGTGGCCTTTAGTAAGCTCACCTGAACAAATGGTCAGGTTGAGATCTTGTGATCACCCTCTATCCGTCCTCCGTTGTTTATCGTCCGTCAGCAGCAATAGTTTATTAAGACTCTAGAGGTCACAATGTTGACCCAATCTTAACCAAACTTGCGCATAATGTTTGTAAATTTAGGTCAGATGCGAAATTGGGGCGCTTGGATAGAAAACTAGGTCACCAAGCCAAATCAAAGGAAAACCTTGTTAACAATCTAGACGTCTCATTTCTAAGTAATCACTATGAAACCTGCTAAAATATTTGTCTTGATGATTTCTAAGGTAAAGTCGAAACTTCGTTGCTTGGGTTCAAAAACCCTTTCATCAAGCCAAATATAAGAAAAACCTATTTTACACTCTGGAGGTCATATGTTTTAAGTAATCATCATCAGTCTTGCTCTATCTTGATGATTTCTAGGTCAAAAAAGGGGATAGGAGAAAAGTCCAGGGAGTGCCACAATCACAAACCACAGCCCTTCACATACACCAAGAGGAAGGGAAAACAGACAAATCCAAATCAGCGCAAATCGGACAAACGGACGAAAAGGACCAAGATAACTCTCTCTTCCCCAAGCGAGGTAATCGCAATGCTAAAAGGACTGCAAAGCACAAGAACAAAATAACACAAAGTAACACATAAAACAAATCGCCTAGTAGAATAAACTGCAAAGCAAAAAAATAGTTAGACCAACACCGGGTGCACCGCCTTAGAACGGTCAGTAGAATAAACCACCGGGGGATTTTCAAGCACTTTTACGGATAACCATCTTCACCCTGGGTCCCGATAAAACTCTTTATAAAGAATAACATAAAAAAAATCGGTTCGCATAAAGACACCCAACAGTCAATGCATCAAAGCAAAAACCTAAAAATCAAATTCATCAATATGATGAATAAAGACGAGTACTCATGGATAATTCTACCGTGTGAAAGAGTAAATGGAAACCAATAGAAGAACCACGGTAGGCCAAGCCAAAGACAAATCGTCTAGCCCCAACCCACTGGTTTAAATTTTTACGAAGAGGCCGTCATTGAGTCTGAGGCCCGAACCGCCGTCATGTAATTAAAAAGTGAAGTATAGCCATCAACAATGATCGGGATGATAACTAGGCATGCAGTCTGCCGTATAATATCCAGGCTATAACCGATTCTATTATAAAGGTTAGTTCATTTTCTGAATTGTTTCGATAAGTTAGATTTTCCCACATTTTTTTTTCTAAATCTGTAAACTAAGTCACCGTACAATTCTGGTTGCGATATACCTTGTTTCAGAAGTGTTTTTAGACTGACGCTATAGTTTTCTACCAAGGCACTGTGTCAGCGATAAAACTTCAGAAACGCATGTTTGAAACTGGGAGACTTGCAAACAAAAGCTAGGTCAACAAGCCAAATCAAAGGAAAAAAAACTTGTTTTCATTGTAGAGGTCATATTTAGAAGTAATCATTATAAATCTCGCTCAAAATGTTTGTCCTAATGATTTCAAGGTCATGTTTATAACTGGGTCATTAAGGGTTAAAATCTAGGTCATCAGTAAATGTTTGGAACCGGGTAAGTTGTGACAAGGGTCCACTGACTTTAATTTTTGCAATTAGGTCAGTTTCTCAGTAATTATTGGTCCTACATCCAGCAATAGTTGTCACATTGAATACATCTACAATGACCCTTGAGTGAAGTGATCCATATTTGACCTTGACCTATATTGCACATTCCATGGCCATGCTGTGTTGTCTTTTATTATTATCACTATTATTTTTATCATTATCAGTTTTATTATTATTATTATTATTATTTTGTATTCGTCATGAATCTTGGTTAGAATGTTTGCCTCGATAATATCTAGACCAGGTTATCTAAGCGCTATAATTTCCCCCTGTTAAAGATTTGTTTTACAGCTCTTATTTTTATTTTTATTTAGATTTATGTTTAATTTGTAGCACATTTAAGAAATATCCCAGCCTAGTATCCCAGGCTCATAATCCAAAAAAATTTACTGAGTTTCATAAAAAACGCCATTAAATGAATTTGCCTGGTAACCTATCTTTGACAGAATTTCAGATGTATATATGTTATCAAGAGAAGTCGTTATTGCCTTATTTTTTATCCCGTTAAAGTGTTTATTTTTTTTTTTTGTTTTTTTTTTTTTTTTTTTTTGTTTTGTTTTGTTTTTGTTTTTTTTTTTTTTTTTTTTTTTTTTTTTTTTTTTTGCTTTTTTTGTTTTGTTTTTTTGTTGTTGTTTTTTCGAAATTAACTAGTGTAGACCTGTAAATCTGACGAGTAATAAGACGTGGTCTTAAAATACTTTGTAGTAGTATTCCATGTCCACAAAAAACACACATCGCAATTGAATTTAAAGCTGAACAACAGACATTTGTGAGGATTGGTTACACTTTATTGATTGTCCTTCGTTTTTTTGTTTGGGAGGCAATTTTTGTGAATTCTTCTTCGATTTCCGCATGCAAAAACCAGCATGAAAACGGGTCTACTCGAAAAGGAAGAAATAAATTATCAATGCTTTACATCTTCTCGATATATTACAATAAATTATCAGTGGAATCAAAAGCCCTTTAACGGGGAAAAAACATGAAACAAAAACGGCTTATCTTGATAGAATAAATACGTAGTTAACCAAGGCTGCGTTCAAAATATTGAAAAGAATGCTTTCAACATTTTGAACACCCCATTAGTAAAAAGAATGGCTCATTTATTCAAAATTTAGGTATCGCATTCCCATCTTCGTCCAATAAACAAAACACGAAAAACGCCTAACGGCATTATGGAGGTATTTTTCAAACTGGTTAAACAAGCGCAAATCGAACAAACGTACGAAAAGCACCAAAACTATCTCTCTCTTCCCCAAGCGAGGTAATCGCAATGCTAAAAGGACTGCAAAGCACAAGAACAAAATAACACAAAGCAAGACATAAAACAAATCGCCTCGTAGAATAAACTACAAAGCAACAAAAAGTAAGACCAACACCGTGTCCACCGCCTTAAAACGGTCAGTAGAATAAACCACCGGGGGGTTTAAAGCACTTTTACGGCCAGCCAACTTAGTACCGATGAAACTATTTATTCAGAAAAAACATAAATCTTTCGGTTCGCATAAAGGCTCCCAACTCAGTCAATGCATCAAGGCGAAAAGATAAAAATCAAATTCATCAATATAATAAACAGAGACGAGTACTCATGGCTTATTCTACCGTATGAAAGAGTAAATGGAAACCAGTAGATGAACCACGGTGGGCCAAGCCAAAGACAAATCGTCAAGCCCCAACCCACTGGTCTAAATTTTTACGAAGAGGCCGTCATTGAGTCTGAGGCCCGAACCGCCGTCATGCAATTAAAAGGTTAAGTATAGCCATCAACAATTATTGGGTTGATAACTAGGCATGCAGTCTGCCGCATAATATCCAGGCTGTAACCGATTCTTTTATAACGGTTAGTTAATTTTTTGAATTGCTCCGAAAAGTTAGATTTTCTCACAATTTTTCTAAATTCGTAAACTAAGTCACCGTACAATTCTGCTTCCGATATATCTTCTTTCAGAAGTGTTTTCAGACTGACGCTATATTTTTACCAAAGCACTGTGTCTGCGATAAAATTTCGAAAACGCAAGTTTGAAACTGGGAGACTTGGGAACAAAAGCTAGATCAACAAGCCAAATCAATGGAAAAACTTGTTTACACTGTAGAGTTCATATTTAAAAGTAATCATTATGAACGTCGCTCAAAATGTTTGTCCTGATGATTACAAGGTCATGTTTAATACTGTGTCATTAAGGATTAAAATCTAGGTCACAGCAAAAGTTTGGAACCGGGACAATTATGATATATATTTCAGGGTCCACTGACTTTAAGTTTTGCATTTAGGTCAGTTTCTCAGTAATTATTGGTCCTACAGCCAGCAAGATTTGTTACATTGAATCTATCTTAGCATGACTCTTGATTGCAGTGATCCATATTTGACCTTGACCTATATTGCACAATCCATTGGGCATGCAGTATTGTCTTTTATTATCATTATTATTATTATTATTATTATCATTATTATTATTTTGTAATCGTCATGAATCTTGGTCAGAATGTTTGGCTCGATTATACCTAGGTCTGGTTATCTAAGTGCTATGATTTTCCCCTCTTAAAGACTTGTTAAACAGCTCCTAGTTTTATTGACATTTATGTTTATTCGCAGCATATTTAAGCAATATCCCAGCCTAGTATCCCAGGACCATAATTCGTCAAAATTTACCGAATTTCACATAAAACGCCATTAACTGAATATGCCTGGTAAACCATCTTCGACATGTATATATGTTATCAAGAGATGTCGTTATTGTTTGTTTTTGTTTTTTTTTTTTTTTTTTTTTTTTTTTTTTTTTTTTTTTTTTTATTCTGTTAAAGATTTTTTTTTTTCCGAAATTAGCTAGTGTAGACCAATAAATTTCTCTATTCAAACCTTTACTTTCGTTGTCTTTGAGTTCATTTCTTTCAAGTTGATTTCATAAATTATCAGTCTATGCGTACGACAGTTGGTGTAATCAAAATATTCCATTTAATATCAATTTATGTATGCCACAGGTCATGTATGTGCTTGTGGTGGTTATCGTTAAAAACGTAAAAGGTCTAGGAAGTGCCACTATCACAAGCCGCAGTCCTTCTCAGACACCAAGAGGAAGAGAGAACAGACACAACCAACCAAGCGCAAATCGAACAAACGTACAAAAAGCACTAAGATTAGCTTTCTCTTCCCCAAGCGAGGTAACTGCAATGCTAAAAGGACTGAAAACACAAGAACAAAATAACACAATCCGAGACTTAAAACATCGTCTCCTAGAATGAACCACAAAGCAACAAAAGGTAAGGCCAACACCGGGGCCTCCGCCTTAGAACGGTCAGTAGAATAAACGACCGGGATGTTTAAAGCACTTTCACAGCCAACTAACTCAATTTTACAGCTGACAAAAACCTCTCCGCTAGCAGCACTCTATAATAGTTTTGAGATTTTGGTCTTACGTGATTACTTAGTCTATTCTGAAATGTGTATGTCCGTAATAAGACGTGGTTTTAAGATACTTTGTAATAGTATTTCCATGTTCACAAAAACACACATCGCAGTTGAATTCAAAGCTTAACAACAGACATTTTTGAGGACTGGTTACACTTTATTGATTGTCCAACATCTTTTTGTTAGGGAGGCAACTTTTGTGAATTTTATTTGCTTTCACCATGCAAAAGTCAGCATGAAAACGGGTCTACTCGAAAAAGAAGACATAATTTGTCAATTGTTCCACATCTTTTCGATATTTTACAATAAATTATCAATGGAAGGAAAGCGCTTTAACCGGAAAAAATGAAACAATAACGGCTTATCTTGATAGCATAAATACATAGCTAACCAGGGCTGCGTTCAAAATATCGAAAAAGTCGCGGTTACTCGCAACACAAAAGCAAACTTTTCGTTCAGTTGCCACAGTTTTCGGCGGAGGGTAGCAAATTATCCTAAAGCTGAATTTTGGCACAACCAAGTTGACGGCCAATGCAAATAAATTGTATGTATGCTTGTTTGTATCCAAAACACATGGGAATGTTTAATGCATTGATATTATTTATTTGTTTCTATATATAATTAATAATGGCTGGTAGAATTTATTCAATTTAACATAAAGTCTCGTCTATGAGAATAATGGATACTCTCTAATTGGATGTCAAATGAAACGGATTTACAATAATCGTTCAGAAGATGCAAAGTAATGTTTGAAAAACAACACTCGTCAGTGTTTATGCTCAGGCATATTCAATCAGCAGCATTTTATGTGAAATTCAGTTAATGACGATTTATTGGTCTTGATCCTGAAATAGTAGGCGGAGATGTTTCTTAAACATGTTGCAAGGCAAATAAGTGAATTCAGGACATTAAGTTCTCAACATTAAGGGAAATATACAAAAATACAGTTTAATAACCCCAAAATAAGTAGACTTAAATACCCTTTCCCAGACATGTAGCAACTCTGTTATCCAATTTTAATTGAATATATCTTAAACTTATATCCAAAGATCTCAACACGTTGTTTCTGCCTAATCCTTATTATTGCTACATTATAGGCTTTATCTGTGATTTATTTATTGCCCGGAATGATTCATGGATGAGTTAGAAGACCTCCACACGGAACGAACAACTGTATGTGTTTTATCACAGTGGAAGCTGAAGGCTAGGGTCGGGATCCCGTAAAGCTAGCTTAACGACCACATTTACCACAGTAATTTATTCCAAGGCGGTACTCTCGTTATGATACTTTTTGTTATGTAGTGTTCAATTTCTACTGTTCTTCTTTTCAACAATAATTCTTCTTTCAATAATAATGTAAAAAAAAAAAAAAAAAAAAAAAAAGTCACGGTAAGAGAAACGTCCAGGGAGTGCCATAATCACAAGCCGCAGCTCTTCCAAGACACCAAGATGAAGAGGAAACAGACCAAACCAAACAAGCGAAAATCAAACAAACGTACGAAAATAAATTCGGCAAAGTTTGAGTAACCGAAATCCCACATGTTTGGGAAAGAGTTGCCAACTCTGCTTGTCATCCGTTCATTTTGTGGCTGCGTTATTTTATTTATCTGTATTTCCTTTTGGTGTTGGTGACATGGATCTGATTGTATCAGTTCCTGAGTTATCTTACTTACTTAACGTAATTGTTAAAAGAAAACATTTGAAAGTGAAACACTACAGGACATTAAACAAAAAGTATCACAATGAAAGTATCGCCTAAGAGCGGTCTGGAATAAATAACTTGTGGGAGGGCTGTTGCTTAGTCAGCCTTAGGGGTCCCCAACTCTCGCCATCAGCTTCTATATAATTGTTCGGTCCGTATGTAGGTCTTCTAACTCATCCACGAAATTTACGGCAACAAATATGTCACAGATAAAAAAGGTATTGAAAAAGTCCAGGGAGTGACACAATCACAAGCCGCAGCCCTCCCTAGACACCAAGAGGAATAGGAAACAGACAAAATCAAACGAGCGCAAATCGAACAAACGTACAAAAAGCACTAAGATTAGCTCTCTCTTCCCAAGGTGAGGTAATCGCAATGCTGAAAGGACTGAAAACTACAAGAATAAAATAACATAAGACAAGACATAAAACAAATCGCCTCGTAGAATAAACCACAAAGCAACAAAGAGTAAGTTTAACACTAGGGCCACCACCTTAGAACGGTCATTACAGTAAAACATCGGGGGATTTAAAGCCCTTTTACAACCGACTAACTTCACTTTGGGTCCCAATGCCATTCTTAATCACAACTAGTAAACAAAAGATTAAACTGGCGGCTGTTGAAGGTGATCCAAATGCATGCATTACAACACAACTAGTAAAACAGAAAGCAAAGTTGGCAGCTATTAAAGACGGTGACCACAATGATAGCATCTGAGCACATACTAAAAAAAAGAGAAAGCAATGCGGGAACCACGGAGCTACATAGAGCTATAAAGAGTAAGAACAACACCAAAACCACCGCCTTAGAACAGTCTGTAAAAAAAAACAACTGGGGAATTTAAAGTACTATTATAGCCGGACAACTTCACCCCGGTTCCCGATGTTCCTCTTTATACAGAAATACATCAAAATTCGGTTCGCATAGAGGCTCCCAACTCAGTCAATGCATCAAAGCGAAAACATAAAAATCAAGTCAATCACTATAATAAACAAAGAAGAGTACTCGTGGCTAATTCTATTATGTGCCACAGTAAATGAAAATAAATTAAGCCTCTTGTGAAAAAAGATGAGGACTCAACCAAAACGTCTTGACACACTTGGAGATCAATGTGGTGTCAACAACACCACAGGAAAACTAGAGCAGAAGAAAACCACCAGTTGGTTTCCAGTGGACCGAGAAACAAACATAAAATGTTCCGGCCCAGACCAAATTAAGTATACATTTCAATAAAATAGGAGCTGTACAGCAAACGTTTATAGAGACTCCCATTTTTTAATCTGTAATATGTTCTTTGTTTCTACAAGTAATCATTTTGACGTTTATTATTGGATATGCTGGATTTTCTGCTATCTATTACAAGGGAGGCAGCTTTTATGACTTTGTGTTTTTTTTTCTGTCCACCAAAATTATAAATGAAGATAAACAGGAACCGCTACAAACAAGAAACACCAAGGCCTTATAAAATAGGTCTACTCTACGAGGAAAGCATTTGCTCTGAAGGGGAGAACATACTTTTTCTTTATAGAAGAAATTCTTCAGGCGGGAGGCAAAACTATTTAACAGAGCTTTCTACCCTACGGACATATCGATATCCCTTAAGCTTATTTATACTAGCGAACCTCATAGAAATGTAAATTCTGCATAAGTACGCGTCACCAACTTCATGATCACGTGCCCCATACATATATTGCGATCATTTACTGAATGAAGTAGGAAGCCTCCCTTTGCACTCTCGTATGTACTTTTATAATTGAAAAAAAGTATGTAGATTGTGTATCAGTTAAGTCTTTAAAACCCCATGGTTTACTGCTGGCCGCTCTAAAACGCCTGATTTGTTAGCTCATCTGAACTGATTAGGCTCATAGGTGAGCTTAAGGTATAGATATGGATCCTTCTTCCGTCCGTCGTCTGGCATCCGGCCATCAGCATTTCAAACGACTTCTCCTCCGAAGCCGTGAAACCGATTCTTACCATATTTCACATATAGCATATACATGGGAACGAATAATTGTATTTTTGTTTTAATCGATTGAGAACTCTGATTGCTATGGCAACTTATATTTGCCATTGACTTATAATAGGAACATAGGTTATTGTCGTTTAGTGCTGTTTCACTGCAGATATTTTAACAATGATTTACAGAAATGTTGCTTGATTTATCCTGTAAGTTTCATATGAATTTTGTACAAACAGCTTAATTCCATGAGTTACCATAGCAAGTAAAACGTTAAATATTCCATAGGCTTATAATGTGAAAAGTAGAAATTTTTTTTTTTTTTTCATCGGAAAAACAGAAGTGTTCCTTATGTATATATGAATGTTCTCTAAACTGCCGATTTTCAATAGTTTCCGTGGTAACAGAAACATTAGATTTGCCAAGAATATTTTAAAATCCTATCTTCAGAAGCCATAATGGGGCTGGGGTGAAACTTTTAAGACCTTTTCAGAGAACATTAACTTCCACAAAAAATGCTTTTATGATGCCAGTTCTCGTGCGCTTTCATCGCTTTGGCTACTAAACGTTTCCACGAACTTACAATTGTAAAAGTGAAAGTATGTATTTTTCTATTGCATTGAATATAGTTTGACAAACAATTTTAGAGAAATGTTGCTTGAACAGTCTTTTAGCGAACATATGTTTTTTGTTTAAGCCTCTGAATTGGATTGGTTGCCATGACAACCTAATAAAAGACAAAAATTAACAAAAATGTTTTAACAAAATCATCGCAGAAGCCACAAGGACGACGAAGCTTATTTATTATAGAAATGTTCATACTATTTTGCTGTACAAAAATAGCGTTTTACATTGCTATTGCTAGTATGCTTTCGTCACTGCGGCAAATTAAATTCGGTTTTGTACCAGGTGATTCAACAGCAAATCAACAAATTTCCTTATATGACACCTTTTGTCAAGCACTTGATGCAGGCATTACGAAAACACGCCTATTCAAATATATTGAAAATTTTACCAGCATAAAGACTGAAAATTTTCAGATAAAAAATCCTGATAATTTTCATATTTTTGCTCAAAATATAAATTGTGGGTACTCGTTAGAACCGCCTCGCCGAGGCGGTTCTAACGAGTACCACAATCTATGTTTTGAACAAAAATAAGAAAAATAATGTATACCCCTGTAAACCCCAGTTTTACTATATAAAAGTGGGGTTTAAGGGGGTCAAAATTATATAAGTGTGTTTTCGTGATGAACAGAAGTTTGGATAGAATTCGGTGATATTAGTAGGTCGAGTAAGGCTCACAGGTCCCCTACCTAAACTCAAGGAGGCTGGTACTCTTGGAATCCAAATCTCCTAAGATGATTTATATCATATTTTACCAATCGAAAACAATGTGTATTACAACCGGAGTCCAGTTAGAATGGAATTATGTTCGAGCTGGAATCCCTCAAGGAATAATTCTGAGACCACTTTTGTTTTTTATTATACATAAATGATATTGTGAATGATATCGGTTCAAAAATTCGTCTTTTTGCAAATGACACTAGTGTGTATATAATAGCTGATGATCATTTCGCCGCCGCTGAGTTTCTGAACTTAGATCTTGACAAAAGCACTAAGTGGGCAAAAGAATGGCTTGATAAAATTCAATCCTAATAAAACTGAAAGTCTCCTGATCTCACATAAAGTTAACCGCACTGCATCCTCCTCTTTCTATGCTCGATCAACGAATAACGGAAGTTGAGTATCACAAAACATCTATCCTTCAAATGACTGCACATGACACAAACACTTCGAATATATCAAGGACAAAGCATGACATAAGATAAATGTAGGCCAAGGATATACCGTTTCTCGAGGTGGACAGCAAATACCCTCAAGAGACTGCAAATGCACATGCTAATATGAGTGCACTTGGCCAATGGTCAAATGCTCAATTTCTCACAGTTATACTCGTATGCACATCTCCAGATGGGGGGGGGGGGGGGGGGGAAGGGGTTGAGATTGGGTATCCAAATATTTTTTTTTCTCTCTTATTTCTGCATTTATGGAAATTTCGTAGAGAAATAAGAAAACAAATATCAGTAATTTTTGTATGACAAGAAAAAAAAAAATAAAAATAAACAAAAATAAATAAATAAAATAAAAAATATGCTTTTACTGGAGTTATGCGATCTTTTATAGAATCTCATTAGTCTCATCTATGTGAAAGAATTCTAATGAATGTAAATTCATAACAGCAGTCAATACAGCATAGCTGCAATCTTTGTAGAGCCGTAACTCCAGATAAGGCACTTTTCTTCAAGAAAACAAATATTGATATTTTTTGTTTTTCATTTCTCCGAAAAAAACATATGTTGTGGTAATAAATAGTAGTGCCTATATTGTGGTACTTAAAAGAAGTGCCTTGCAGAGGCGCTTCTAATCAGTACCCACAGCGTAAGTTTTCATGGAGAAATAAACAATATCAATTACCTGATACCCCTCTTATATGTAGCTATGTTGGATACTCCTCCTGTCTGGAGCTGTGATACTGTATGGTTAGAGAAAAAACAATGTAGCCTATGCAGGTTTTGTGGCCTTTTGTTAGCTCACCTGGACAAATGCTCAGGTTGAGATATTGTGATCACCCTCTGTCCGTCCTCCGTTGGTTATCATCCGTCATCAACAATTATTTATTAATACTCTAAAGGTCACAGTTTTGACCCAATCTAAATGAAACTTGAGCAGATTGTTTGTAAATTTAGGTCAAATTCGAAATTGTGGGGCTTGGGTAAAAAACTAGGTCACCAAGCCAAATCAAAGGAAACCCATGTCACATTCCTTAACTAATCACCTTGAAACTTGCTTAAAATGTTTTCTTGATATTTTCTAAAATAAATTCGAAACAGAGTCACTCGGGGTCAAAAACTAGCTCATCAGGTCAAATCAAAGTAAAACTTTTTTTACACACTAGCGGTCATATTTTTAAGTAATAATCATGAGTCTTGCTCAAAAGGAAAACCTTGTTAACAATCATGAGGTCACATTTCTTAAATAATCACCTTTAAACTTGCTTAAAATGTTTGTCTTGATATTTACTAAAATAAATTCGGAACAGAGTCACTCGGGGTCAAAAACTAGTTCATCAGGTCAAATCAAAGTAAAACCTTTTTTACACACTGGCGGTCATATTTTTAAGTAATAATCATGAGTCTTGCTCAAAATGTTTATCTTGATGATTTCTAGGTCAAGTTTGAAACTAAGAGACGGGATCAAAAGCTAGGACATCAAGCCAAATCAATGGAAAAACAAAACGTGTTTACACTGTAGAGGTCATATTTTAAAGTAATCATTATGAATCTTGCTGAAAATATTTGTCCTGATGATTTCTAGGACATGTTTAAAACTGGATCATTTAGGATTAAAATCTAGGTCTAATGTTTGGATCTGAGTCACTTATGACATACATTTCAGGGTCCACTGACTTTGTCAAGTTTTGCATTTAGGTCAGTTTCTCAGTATGTTTTGGTCATACAGTCAGCGATAGTTGTCACATTGAATATATGACCCATATTTGATCTTGACTTATCTTGCACTTTTCATTAGGCAAGCTGTATTGTCTTTTATTATTATTATTATTTTGTAATCGTCATGCATTTTGGTCAGAATGTTTGTCTCGATCATATCAAGGTCAGGTTATCTGAGTGCTATGATTTTCCCGTCATAAAGATTTGTTATACAGCTCCTACTTTTATTGCGATTATGTTTAATTTGCAGCGTATTTAAGAACTATCCCAGCCTAGTATCCCAGGACCAATTCCGTCGTACGTAATTTACTGAGTTTCACATAAAACGCCATTAACAGAATTTGCCTGGTAACCTATCTTTGACAGAATTCCAAATGTATATATGTTATCAAGAGAATCCGTTATTGGCTTATTTTTGTATCCCGTTTAAGGGCTTTCTTTGCCGAAATTAGCTAGTGTAGACCAGCAAATTTTTCTATTTAAACCATTGATTTCTTTTCTTTTTTTTTTTTTTTTTTTTTTAGTTCATTTCTTTCAAATGTGATTTCATACATTATCAATCCATGTGTGCTACAGCTGGTGTAATCAAAATATTTCATTTATTATCAATTTATGTGTGCTACAGCTCATGTATGTGCGTGTGGTACTTGTCGTAAAAAAATAAAAAAATATCCAGGAAGTGCAATAATCACATGTCGCAGCCCTTCTCAAAGACACCAAGAGGAAGAGATTACAGACAAAACCAAACAAGTGCAAATCGAAGAAATGTACAAAAAGCACTAAGATAAGCTTCTCTTCCCAAGCGAGGTAATTGCAATGCTAAAAGGACTGAAAAAAAAAAACACAAGAAAAAAAAAAACACAATGCAAGACTTAAAAAAAATCACCTCCTAGAATAAACCACAAAGCAACAAAGAGTAAGACCAATACCGGGATACGGCCTTAGAACGATCAGTAGAATGAAACCACCGGGGTGTTTAAAGCACTTTTACAGCCGACTTAAACCTCTCCGCGTACATCACTTTATAATAGTTTTTATTTTTAGTCCTTCGTGATTTCTTTGTCTATTCTAAAATGTGTATGTCCCTCAACTAGAATAAAATAAAAGTCAAAAAGAAGCCAAAATAGATCAAATAAAACAAACCCATCCGTTTTAGAACGGTCAGTAGTAGACCATGTGGTTTAAATAGATTTTACTGGTACAAATATGAAAGTAGATAAGAGAGTGCACAGAGGATACCTAAATCATACAATAAAATTTCACAATATACTTATAAGGCACGTAGACTACCTTTCAATATCAAGAAGCTGGTGTCGCGTACTTATGCAGAAGTAGCATTACTGTGTGGTTCGCTACTCTAACAAAGCTTAATGGACATTGATATGCCCCTAGAGAAAGAACCGCTGTCAAATTGGTTTGCCTCCCATCTGAAGAAAATTCTACTAATTTAAGTATATAATATAAGGATGCTGAGTATTAGACAGGGATCCTCTTAAATTCGAACTATTTAAATATGAATTTATGATCTCAGTTTCTCTATATTTATTATATCTTTTATCATTAGATGTATATTAATACAGAGACTTTTCCAAATTCCTGCTAGAATGTTGCATGCATGGACCATCTGACTGGTAGCATTGCTTCTGTATGTAATAGAACAGTATATTTTTATTATTATCATTTTCAGATTGTCAACAAATCAGTGTACATCATGCCACCATAGTCCCAACCGGTATCGTGCATAGCGGTTCGACAGTTAATGTAAACTGCGAAAGTGGATATAAATTGGATCCGTCAGGCACAGGCACTTCAGCTTTTACATGCACAGATGGCCAATATGATGTAACGCCGACATGTAGTGCAGGTTCATAATTATTTTCATGGCGCATCTTTTCAGCGCAAGCAGTTCTGCTTTCAAAACCGTTTCTTACCTAATTTTCGGACACCCTATTAATTAATAATACATATCGTAAATGTTTAGCAAATCAGTTTTATTTTTCATACACTTTTATTTGTCTTAAATATTACAGGATAAAACTATGTCTACTTTGAAAATATTTTATGCCTTTTAGAACAAAGTGTGTCTTTTTAGAGTAGACCTTGTTTCCGAAGGAACTTCGTATACCGCAAAGCAAATAAAACATCACAGAAGTGCCTCCTTGAAAACAAAAACAATTTGTAAAGTCAGTGACGTTTGACGAGTAATAAGACGTGGTTTTAAGATACTGTGTTGTAGTATTTCCATGTGCACAGAACCACACATCACAGTTGAATTCAAAGCTTTACAACAGACGTTTTTGAGAACTGGATATACTGTCTTGATTGTCCTACATCTTTTCGTTTGGGTGGCAACTTTTGTGAATTTTTCTTTGCTTTTAGCATGCAAAAGCCAACATAAAATGGGTCTACTAGAAAAGGAAGAAACAAGCTGTCAGCTGTTCACATCTTCCCGATGTTTTACGATGAATTATCAGTAGAAGGAAAGCCCTTTAACGGGAAAAAAATGAAACAATAACGGCTTCTATTTGTTGGATAAATATATAGTTACCCAGGGCTACGTTCAAAATATCGAAAAGTTCGCGGTTACTCGCAAAACAAAAGCAAACTTCCCGTCCAGTTGCCAGAGATTTCGTCGGAGGGTAGCGAGCATCCCCAAATTATCCTAAAGCTGTATTTTGGCACAACTAAGTTGACGGCCTATGCAAATAAAATGTATGTATGCTTGTTTGTAACCAAAAATATAGGAATGTTTACTGCGTTGATATATTCATTCGTTTCTATATGTAATTAATAAACACTGGAAAAATTTATTCGATTTTCCATAAAGTCTCGTCTACGCGAATAACAGATACTCTCTAATTGGAGGTCACATGATATTAACAATAATCGTTCAGAAGATACAAAGTAGTGTTTGAAAAAACACTCGTCAGTGTTTCGCTTTACTGAATACAGCTCTGGCATATTCAGTCAGTAGTTTGTTATGTGAAATTCAGTTGATGACCATTTATAGGACGTGATCCTGAAATAGTAGGCGGAGATATTTCTTAAACATGTTGCAAGGCAAATAAGTGAACTTAGGACATCAGGTTCTTAACATCAAGGGGAAAGACAGACAAATATAATTTTAAAACCACAATGTAAGCAGAGTTGACAACCCTTTCCCAGAAATGTGGCAACTCTGTTACCCAATTTTATATTATTATATCTTAAACTTATATCCAAAGTCTGAACACGTTGTTTATGCCTAATCCTCATCTTTGCTTCATTATAGGCTTTTTCTGTGATTAATTTATTCCCCTTAATGACTCATGGATGAGTTAGAAGACCTCCACACGGAACGAACAAATATATGTTTTTTATCACAGTGGAAGCTAAAGGCTAGAGTCGGGATCTCGTAAAGCTAGCTTAAGCACCCCACTTACACCAGTAAATTATTCCAAGGCGGTACTCTCATTGTGGTACGTTTTGTTAATTTTTATGTAGTGTTCATTTTCTACTGGTTTACTTTTAACAATTATGTAAAATAAAAGCTTAGAGAAAAGTCCAGGGAGTGCCACAATCACAAGCCGCAACCCTTCAAAGACACCACGACGAAGAGGAAACAGACAAAACCACAAAAGCGCAAATCAAGTAAACGTACGATAACAGATTCGATAAAGTTTGGGTAACCAAAATCCCACATGTTTGGGAAAGAAATGCCAACTCTGCTTGTCATCTGTTCATTTTGTGGCTGCTTTATCATAATTATCTGTATTTCTCCTTGGTGTTGGTAACATGGATCTGATTGTATCAGTTCCTGAGTTATCTTG
The DNA here is from genome assembly GCA_964016985.1 of Anodontia alba. NCBI lineage: Eukaryota > Metazoa > Mollusca > Bivalvia > Lucinida > Lucinidae > Anodontia > Anodontia alba. The sequence continues at coordinate 81,287,854 of OZ024831.1, read as the reverse complement.
TTTACTTTACGTATTTGTTAAAAGAAAACATTTGTAAATGAAACACTACAGAGCATTTAACAAAGCGTATCACAGTGAACGAACCGCCTTGGAACGGTCAGGAATAAATTATTTGGAGGAGGGGGTGCTTAATCAGCTCTAGGGGACCCCAACTCTCGCTATCAGCTTCTGTATATTTGTTTGGTTCATATGTAGGTCTTCTATCTCATCCATGTATCTTTACGGCAACAAATATGTCAGAGAAAAAAAAAGTATTCGAAAAGTCCAGGGAGTGACACAATCACAAGACGCATCCCTACCTAGACACCAAGAGTAAAAGGAAACAGACAAAACCAAACAAGAGCAAATCGAACAAACGCACGAAAAACACTAAGATTAGCTCTCTCTTCCCTAGGCGAAGTAATCGTAATACTAAAAGGCCTGAAAACTACAAGAACAAAATAACACAAGACAAGACATAAAACAAATCGCCTCGTAGAATAAACCACAAAGCAACAAAGAGTAAGACCAACACTAGGACCACACCTTAGAATGTTCAGTAGAATAAACCATCGGGGGTTTTAATTCCTTTTTATAGCCGACTATCGTCACTCTGGGTCCCGATGCCACTTTTAATCATAAATAGTAAAACATAAAGCAAAATGGGCAGCTGTTGAAGGTGATCCAAATACAAGCATCACAACACAGCTAGTAAAACAGAGCAAAGTGGGCAGCTATTAAAGACGGTGACTAGAATGCTCGCATCACAACACAGACAGGAATAAAGAAAGCAATGCGGGAACCACTGAGCTACAAAGAGCTATAAAGAGTTAGAACAACACCAGGACATGCCTTAGAACAGTCAGTAGGATAAACTACCGGGGGTTTAAAGCACTTTTACAGCCAGCCAACTTCACCCTAGGTCTAGATGCTACTCTTTATTCAGAAATACAACAAAATTCGGTTCGCATAAAAGCTCCTAACTCAGTCAATGCATCAAAGCGAAAACATAAAATTCAAATTAATCTCTATGATAAACAAAAACGAGTGCTCTTGGCTAATTCTACTGTGTGCCAGAGTAAATGAAAATAAATTAAGCCTATAATGAACAAAGATGAGGACTCAACCAAAACGTCTTGAGACACTTGGAGATCATTTGGGTGTCAACAACACCTTTGGAAGACTAGAGTAGAAGAAAACCACCAGTTGATTCCCAGTGGACCGAATAACAGACCAAATTATAAAATAGGAGCTGTACAGCAAACGTTTTTAGATACTCCCATTTCTTTAATCTGTAATGTGTTCTTTGTTTCCAAAATCAATCATTTTGACGTTTTTAATTGCTTAGTGGATTTTCTGCTAATTTTTACAAGGGAGACAGCTTTTATGACTTTGTGTTTTCGTTCCTGTCCATCAAAATTATAAGTGGAGATAAACAGGAAACGCTACAAACAAGAAGCACAGCCAAGGCTTGTATTAAATAGGCCTACTCTACAAGGAAAGCATTTGCTCTGAATAGGGTGGGGGAGGGGGCGGGTGGCGGGGCAAATACTTTCCTTTTAATAATAGAAATTCTTCAGAAGGGAGGCAAACTATTTAACAGAGGTTTCTACCCTACAGACATATCAATATCCCTTAAGCTTATTTTTACTAGAGAACCTCATAGAAATGTTAATTCTGCATAAGTACGCGTCACCAACTTCATGATCACGTGCTTGTACATATATTGCGATCTTTTACTGAATGAGTTAGTAAGCCTCCCTTTGCACTCTCGTATGTACTTTTATAATTGAAGAAAGTATTTAGATGTGTTTAAGTAAAGTCTTTTTAACCCCATGATTTACTGCTGGTCATTCTAAAACTGCTTATTTGTTAGCTCATCTAAGCTGATTAGGATCATAGGTGAGCTTTTAGTATAGGCATGGATCCTTCGTCCGTCCGTCCGTTTTCAAACTTCTCCTCTGAAGCCGTGAAACCGATTCTTACCATATTTCACACATAGCATTTACATGTGAACGAATAATTGTATTTTTTGTTTCAATCGGTTGAGAACTCTGATTGCTATCATGGTAACTAATATTTGCCATTGACTTAGTATGGGAAAAGAAGTAATTGTCATCTAGCGCTGGAAAAACGCTTAAAATTTCAGAACATTACCTTCCACAAAAAAAGAAAAACAAATGTTTTTATAATGCCAGTTTTCGTGCGCTTTCGTCGCTTTGGCTGCTAAACGTTTCCATGAACTTACAACTGTAAAAGTGAATGTATGTATTTTTCTATCACATTGCAGATAGTTTGACAAAAGTTTTAGAGAAATGTTGCTTGAATAGTCTTTTAGCGAACACAAGAATTTTGTTTCAGCAACAGAATTGGATTGGTTGCAATGACAACCAAATAAAATACAAAAATGAACAAAATATTAAAAAAAAAACAAAAAAAACAACATCATCTCCTCAGAAGCCATAAGGATGACCAAGCTTATTTATCATAGAAATGTTTATACTATTTGGCTCTACCAAAATAGCGTTTTACATTGCCATTGCTAGTGCACTTTCGTCATTGTGGCAAATTAAATCCGGTATTGTACCGGGTGATTCAACAGCAAATCAATTAATTTCCTTATATGACACTTTTTGTCAAGCACTTGATACAGGAAAAGAAGTTCGAATAGAATTCTGTGATATTAGCAATACGGTTGATCGAGTGTGGCACACAGGTTAACTCAATGAGGCTGATAGTCTTGGAAATCTCCTAAGATGGTTTATGCCATATTTTACCAATCGAAAAAAATGTGTATTAGCACCGGGCGTCCAGTCAAAAATGGAATTATGTTCAAGCTGGTGTCCCTAAAGGATTACTTCTGAGACCACTTCTGTTTATATTATACATGAACGATATTGTGAATGATATCGCTTCAAATATCCGTCTTTTTGCAAATGACACTAGTGTGTATATAATAGTTGATGATCCTTTCGCTGCCGCTGGGTCTGTGAAATTAGATCTTGACAAAATCATTGAGTGGACAAAAGAATGGCTTGCTAAATTCAATCCTAATAAAACTGAAAGCCTCCTGATTTCACATAAAGTTAACCGCACTTTCATCATCCCCATTCTATGCTCGATCAACGAATGACTGAAGTTGAGTGTCACAAACGTCTTTGCATCTATATTTTAAATAATTGCACATGACGCAAAATCTTCGAATATATCAAGGAAAAAGCATAGAATATGATAAATTTAATGCGGATTTTTCAAGACCGACAATCCCTAGAAAGAATTAATTTAACCTTCAATCAACCGGTTTTGGAATACGCTAATGTGGTATGGAATAATTGCACGCATTATGAAAAAGGACAAATTAGAAAACATACAGAATAAGGCTGCAATAATAATTGTTACAGGTACTACCAAACTTATTTCTATACACACTCTTAATGAAGAAATTGTTTGGGACTTCTGACCCGCGACGTAGGAGTCACAAAACTTACACTTTTTAAGAACTATACCAAACAAAACACCTCGTTATATATCAACACTAGTTTCTTCTGTTTATACGCTCTCAAAATATAGTTTACGTTATTCCAGTGACACAAACAGTTCATGCACGTACGACTCTATACCACAATACTTTTTTTTTTCTTCAGCTGCCAGAGAATAGAATAATTCATTACGAAAACACGCCTATTCAAATATATTGAAAATTTCACCACAAAAAAAAAAAAAAAAACGGACAGTTTTCGGATAAAAATTCTGATATTCTATTTATTTCTGCTCAAAACATAAATTGTGAATACTCGTTTGAACCGCCTTGCCGAGGCCATTCTAAAGAGTACCCACAATCTATGTTTTTAGCAGAAATAAGAAGAATATTGTATACCCCTGTAAACCCCAGTTTTACTATATAAAAGTGTGGTTTAAGAGGGTCAAAATTATATAGGTATGTTTTCGTGATGTACCATTAGAGTGCAGAAATAGCTACTCTGCTAATTCATTTAAACGAACGAATGAAGGTTCCATTATTGTGCAAAAATATTTCAATTCTGGAAAAAGGCATTTTTAGATCCCTCATGTCCGCTTAAGAACAGATTTCATTGTTTTGGACAATGGTTCATTCCTTAAAGGCATTTGTAACGCTCCACTCTGCCGGTACGGTGGCATTGAAAACGCCCTTCACTGTTTCTTAAATTGTCCGTAGTATTAACATCGACATGCAGATCTCATACACACTGTCTTCCAACATATCACCGTAGGTGTTCGCGTTCTTTCATTTAGGGACAGAACGCTGTCCACCAAGACTAATACAATATATTTAAAGCAATACATAAACATATTGGGAATTCAAAAAGATTTCAAGTCCTTATAATAATACTAAGCAACTTCATCATTCAACCCTCACCCCGCACTTATTTAATTAGTTGAGTAACAATAGACATAAATTATACACTCTTGAGTTAAGAATAGTCTTTATCCAGGCACCATAAATCTGTCTCTCTCTCTCTCTCTGTCTCTCTCTGTCTCTCTCTCTCTCTCTCTCTCTCTCTCTCTGTATTTATAATGTGCATACTGCTTTTCTTTTGACTATCATACGTATCGAGCAACCATGACATAATATGGGATGTTTTTGTTTTTGTTTGACATGTACTTTAAGAGCCATTTCCATGCGTGTTGTCACCGCCTTTTCGAAGAAGAGCGAGGGGACATGGTATTCGGCTTATCGTGGTGCGTGGTGCGTAATGTATGGTACATGGTTCCGAGTTTTTAGTAGGTACCTTGTGATCTTTTCGAAACTTTACAGGTGTTTAAACATGGTCTGAAAATATGCATGTGTTTTTTTTATAGAATCCTTAAGTTATTTTTTTTTCCACTTTTTTTTTCACATTTTTAAGCTTAGAATTTTTTGCATGGTTCCGAGTTTGTAGTGGGAACCTACAGTTTTATACCGATCCTTCTGAAACTTCACAGGTATCTTGAAATATTTTTCTTGTCAAATTTTTCACATTATTAACTTAGACTTCTTGTTTCATGCTTCAATACTATGAAAGTATATATGTAGTAGGTACCTTGTGAGTGCAACTCCTCTTATAGTTTTATATCATTCCAACTGAAACTAAACAGATTTTTAACCATAGTCTAAAAATATGCATTTGCTTTTTACAGAATCTTGAATGTTATTTTTTTTTACTTTCATCACATTTTTTACTTTTAAATAGACTTCTTTTCCTGCTTCAATACTATAAAAGTGCATATAGTAGAAGGTACCTTGTGAGCACAACTCCTCCCACAGCTTAACGCAAATGCTTCTGAAACTTTACAGGCATTTTACTTGTGATCTGAGGATATACCTGTGCTTTTAGAATCTTGAAATAATGTTGTTGTTTTTTTTTGTGTGTGTGTGTGTTTTTTTTTGTTTTTTTTTGTTTGTTTTTCTATATGTTTAGCTTCTTTTTTTTTCCTGCTTCAATACTTTGGAATTGGACAAGGGGAAGGTATCTTGTGAGTGCAAGTCAAGCTACAGTTTTATTAAATTTTTTTTTTATTATTTTTTTTTATTTATTTTTTTTTCTTTTTTTTTCTTTTTTATTTTTATTTTATTTATTTATTTTTTTTTTTTTGTACATTTTACAGACCTTTAAACGGATCTTTAGTCATTGTCTCTGGGCCTTCTGATGCCCATGCCATCAGCGCGTACAGCGCTTTGATTGCAATAATAAGCTTGTCCGTAGCATATCTCTTAAAGTATTTTACTTTTTTTTTACTAACATACGAGTAATCCTCCCACTACTGCTCATCTTCAGGGAGCATTCTTCGATTTCACCGATGCTCTTGTTTGGAAGATTTTTAATAGGCGGGGGAACATACATTCTCTGAATTTGCTTTCTAATACAGATATTCCGCCACACGGTCTACAGAATATTGACATCAATGAGAGGAACCAAACGAGCAGATTGCTTTCGTTCCCATCCTATCAAGTGCTTTGTTTATGACATGTATTCATGAAAGTTTTGAAATAAAATAAATTTCAACTAACTTCCATTGACGTATGATGGGGAATATGAAAATAGGCCATTTTCTAGGCGTTATTTTTTTTTCTCTAGAATTATAAATTAATTAGTTAACGTCTTGTACCTAACATTATAGAGCCTGCATATTTGTATTAAGGATTGATTCTTCCGAAATAAGGTTGTGTTGAAGTTGGTAGATTATGTATTTATACTATTTTTAATGTTATTCTTTGAAAAGTGACCTAAATTTGATAATTATAGAATAATTATAGGGTTCGTTGCGAAGGCAATTCCAAGATTTTAAACTATCTGGAGATTACATGTTTAAAGAAAAATAATTCAGCTTCAATTAGCTTATTCCAATCAGATGGCATTGTGTCTGTTCCCAGCTCCATTTCAAAATTACATAAGTCCGGTGCCTGGTTCCTTTTAACAAACTGGTTCACTGGTTTTGGATACATTTCATAATAATAATAAACCATTTAACGTCAAGAAAAAAAAATGATATGAACTATTTAATATAAAGCAATTGACAGTTTGTTATTAATGGCTTATTAACGTAATTAAAAAAAGTTTAATTTGTTTATACTATATTGGAAAAAACAATTGTGAATTAAGAGTGTTGTTTCGATTGAACTCGAAGAATCGCTTCGTTGCTTTGTTGTTCTGAATGATGAAATTGGTGTTTTCAGAGCAGAGGCGAGTTTTTGTTGTTAGTTTTAAAGGAATAACCTGACAGACAGGTTATAACTTCCACACGTTATCAATATAAATAATTATAATCATGTGTCGTAAAAAATGGGGGGCGGAAAAGGCATAATCGACTGTAACTTTATTTCGAACATTGTATTTTTTTTATAATTTTTTTTTTTTTTTTTTTTTTTTTTTTTTTTTGTATTAAGAACTTTTTTTTATTTTATTTTTTTGCGCACGAGTTATTTAAAACTCTTTATCTTTCAGAAGACTCCATTATGGAACGTTCGTATTATTGTATGTTGCATTAAACTGTACTTTTAGTAGAGTTAGCTTTACTTTCTACTTGAAAGTTTTTTTCTTGATATCGATTGTATACTCAAAGCAGGCAACAAAATTGGCAGGTAGTGTGTGAGTCTATGATTTGATTTACAAGCAATTCACGGGCGTATTTTGCCCCGCTTACAGAGCTCTTGTCTTGTATATCTGTCAAGGTTACTGTAACTAATTGCGTCACCCTCATTAAACAATCAATCAATAAATAAGTTAATTAATTAATTAAACGGATGGAATGATGGACATATGGACAAATGAACGGACGGAATGATAAACTCTATATACTAAGCATATTTGTATGTTTTTCCTACTACAAAGGAGGCAAAGTCTAGGGTAAACTAAAATATGTTGATGCTGTATGTGACAGACCCAATTTCACATGGATATTGTCCATCATAGCAGATACTGATGGTAAAGAAACTGGAAATTAGGCAAATGTTTTCTCCTGATTTTGGCTAAACTTCACCCGAAAAAAAAACAACTCTCTTTGACCAAATCTTGCCTTTATAAAAAGAAAAGAAACTTATTTTCAAAAGAGACTTTTGGGGGTCCTGGGTGAATTTTAGATGCAATTATATTATTAGATACTGACAGACTTAAATCAAACAATGGCACTTTGTTTTCGGAAGAATTTGTATATAACGTGATTCTGTTTAGAATTTTTTTTATCACCAGTCGTTCAGAATGTATGTTACTTATTTAGCAATCTAAAACCAATTGATTAAAATAAATGCCTCAAATCTTTTGCCATGATTTTTGACAAAGAGAGAAAACATGAAGCCGCTGTCGTAACACAATGAGCACACATTAGAAACAGGTGTACAAGTAGTCTACATCAGAATATGCACACTTTACCTATATATGTTACTTCTAAATATGATACAGATATAATCAAAATGGTTAGTAAGAACATTGCATTTTTATTTGAAAAGAGAAGTTCACAAATAATAGTTCTGCTGTCATTACTGACAGTGACCATTCTTTATCAAATGCGTAAAGTGCTACTTTTTTGTGTACTACTAGCAGATACTGATGGTAACGAAACTTTCAAGATACCTTGATGATTTATTAAATATTAACAATATTTACTTTGACCAAATGGTGGACCGGATATACCCTACAGAACTCCAATTAAATAGAGCAAATTCTTCCGATACCGAGGCACCTTTTGTGGATTTGAATCTATGTATATCTAATGGTACAGTTTCCACCAAAATTTATGATAAACGGGACGATTTTGATTTTGACATAGTCAATTTCGCTTTTCTGGATGGCGATGTCCCCCGGCGTACCTCATATAAGATTCGCCAGAGCTTCTTCAAATCTTTATGACTTTAACTACCGTAATAAAGCCCTTACTGTCAAACTTCTTAGGCAGGGCTATCGTTATTTTAAACTTCGTAAGGCGTTTTCGAAATTTTATTGCAGACACAGTGCCTTGTTAGAAAAATATAGCGTCAGTCTGAAAACACTTCTGCAATAAGGTATATCGGAACCCGAATTTTACGGTGAATTAGTGTACAGATTTAGAAAAATTGTAGGTAAATCTAACTTTTCGGAGCAATTCAGAAAACTTATTAACCGTTATAAAAGAATTGACTATAGCCTGGATATTATGCGGCAGACTGCATGCCTAGTTGTCAATCCAATCATTGTTGATGGCTATACTTCACTCTTTAATTGCACGACGGCGGTTCGGGTCTCAGACTCAATAATGGCCTCTTCGTAAAACTTTAACCAGTGGGTTGGGGCTTGACGATATACTCTGTGTAGCTTTGTGATTAACTTACGGGGCGATTCATATTAAGTAAGGTAAGAGATAAGTCAAAGGAGAGCCACAATCACAAGCCGCAGCCCTTCATAGACACCAAGAGGAAGAGGAAACAGACAAAACCAAACAAGCGCAAATCGAGCAAACGAACGAAAAGTACTACCATTAGCTCTCTTTTCCAAAAGAGAGGTAATTGCAATGCTAAAAGAACTGAAAAAACACAAGAACAAAATAACGTAAGGCAAGACTTAAAACATATCGCCTTGTAGAATAAACCGCAAAGCAAGAAAGAGTAAGACCAACACAGAGAATACCGCCTTAGAACAGTCCGTAGAATAAACCATCGTGGAGGATGGGGGAGGCTGGTGTGGGGGGCGGTGTTAAAGCTTTTTTACCGCCGGCTAACTTCACCCTGGGTCCCGATGCTACTCCAAATACAGAAATACATAAAATCTGGTTCGCCTAATGGCTCCCAACTCAGTCAATGCATTTTAGCGAAAAAAATAAAAATCAAATTAATCGCTATGATAAACAAAAACGAGCACTCGATGCTAATTCTACTGTGTGCCAGTTAATGAAACAATAGTTGAACCACGGCGGGCCAAGTCAAAGAAATTTCGTCAAGCCCCAACACTTTGGTTAAAGTCTTACGAAAAGATAGTCATTGAGTATGAGGTCCGAACCGCCGTCGTGCAATTAAAGAGTGAAGCCTAGTCATCAACAATGATTGGGTTGATAACTAGGCATGCAGTCTGCCGCATAATATCCAGGCTATAGCCAATTCTTTTATAGCGGTTAATTGGTTTTCTGAATTGCTCAGAGAAGTTAGATGTTCCTACACTATTTCTAAATGTACACTAAGTCACCGTAAATTTCTGGTAATGTCTTGCCTTGTGTTTTGTCCTTGTGTTTTTCACCCCTTTCAGCATTACGACTACCTCGTTTGTGTTGGAAAGTGCTTGTATTTATGATCTTCGTGCGTGTGTTTGTTTGGTGCGTGTTTTTTCCTCTCTCTCTCTCTCTCTCTCTCTCTCTCTCTCTTCTTCTTCTTCTTCTTCTTCTTCTTCTTCTTCTTCTTCTTCTTCCTCTTGGTGTCAAGAATCGGCTGTGACTTGAAATTGTGGCACTACCTGGACATTCCTTCTTACTTTTTTGTTTTAGGTTATTTGACTGCTGTGTCTTTTGCAAAATGAGGGCAACTGCTTTGAGGGTAGCAATCCAACAGCAGTGACAATGATCAGCTGTTAAAAATACAAGTAATAGGCCAGTTTCACAATCGCGAGTTTTACCGCTCTCGCTAATCCACGCATAATCTCGTTAATCCAGAACGAGGCTTGCGGTGTATCACCGATAACAATGACGGATCGTAAGACCGTGACTAAGTACACAATGTAGGATTTGTGGAATTTTCCGTATAAATAGCAGTCCCTTTTCTTCTTCACGACTTTCCTCTACATTGCTCTTCAGTTAAATTCAGTGCATCACCCCAAAGAAGATCGTTTCTGTCTGGTTTAAACAGTATTTATTTGTCATTGTGTCTCTATAAAGTGATCTTGAATGTTATGGATTTTAAGTGAAACATATTTTAATCAAAACTCATTTAAGCTTTCTTATACGTTGTCGCAAACTTGTAAATGAAATAGAACCGCACATTTTGATCATGACCGTCTCTGTTGAGCTTCACCCAAAACGTCATTTCAAAGTTTACATGTGCTAAGATCAATATACGCTACGAAAAAAATATCCGGGACTTGTTTTCCACTTGCTGACATTTCGATCTACTGCTTTGATTCGCGGAAACAGTCTTTGTACTTAAGTTCTGTTTTAATATATGTCTGTTTTATATGCATTTCTGACAAGAAAACGCTCCACAGTCAAACAATGTAATAGTTCGTTTTTCTCCCAAAACGTTTTCTCCGCCACGCTGTCATCTGACGTTACCGTTACGAGCACGCGCTACCGTTATGAGCGCTTTTTTTTCATGCGAAAGCTATAGAAAAATACAATCGACTCTCGTTATCTCGAATTCCAAGAGGCTTTCTTAAATACTTCGAGATATCCGTACCTCGAAATATCATAGCTGCAGAAGTGAGGAAAACAATAAATCGAACAACCACATTTAACAAATGAATATGTAATTTGACTCCTGAAGTAGATATATATTTTGTTACCTTTTCTTAGATTTCCATGTTAAAACAAGGCCGGAATTTCACTTCGAGATAAGCGGTTATTCGAGATAAGCGAGGTCGAGATAACGAGAGTCGACTGTAATTTATAACAGAAACGCGAAGAGTTTAGTGTATCGTCGTGTGGTGTGCATCTGAGCATCCCATAACAGAGACTTTACAAAGGGTTTACGAGATACACTTGGTGGTACATAGAAACTATCTTAGTGACCAGGAGGAATAACCGTTTTGATGCGCAGATCTCGCAAACGGATGTACTATTCAGCTTGGGCAAGTGGATATATATGCCACTTGGCTTGGGTGCTTGTCGTTTTTTCAGAAGAAAACGGTGAGCGTTCGTCTCTAAAGTCACTGACAAAAAATCCACATTCGAAAATTTTGGATCGGAAAAAAAGGATGAATTAAAAAAAAAAGAAAAAAAAAACCCGACAGCCTCAGAGGATAAAAAAGTACATGATACCCGCGTATGCATCCCGATGAATCAGTCGGTCGGTAGAGGCAATACACAATGAAGGAAGGGGTGCATAACAGTGTTGGCCGCATGCTAAACTGCTCGACCAGTTTACGATCGCTGAAGTGTTAACTACCAACACGTGTTTAACTACCGCTTGCTTAGCAAATAGATAAAGGTACTGATGCAGGTGTGAAAAACACGCGGTCGATTATTCTTTTAAGATGCTACCGAAGGTAAGAATAACACGTTGCGGACATCAGTCAAATAATCCAATCATAATTAGTAGTAGTCCCATTGGGGCAAAAGCGTCCGGCGGACTCGTCTTTGGGAGTTTTAGGAATCCGGGCCCGAATTTATGCGTCCAGGGACGCAGGATCTGCGTTCCCGAGAAACCTGAATTTATCACAGGATGTAGCGAGTGTCTTTCATTTCTGCATTGTCAATACACCGCCAGCCTCGATCTCGATACATTTCCGGAAATTTACCGCTCGGCAATTATCGGAAATTATGATTGTGAAAAGGTCTATTATATCAGTCATACGGAAATTTTCCGCTCGGCAATTATCGGAAATTATGATTGTGAAAAGGTCTATTATATCAGTCATATTGTATTGAAAGCGGAGTGCTTTAACTTGCATTTACGTACTAAATATATGGTTTACTTGCAGTTTCGCCTCCAGGAAATATGACAGCTACAGCCGTTGGAGTTAGTGTTGGAGGAGCTTTTGTCGCCATTGTGGTAATCCTTGGTGTTGTCTTTGTGAAAAGAAGAACACTTAATTGCAGTCCTAAAGGTAAAAAAAATCTAGCTTTAAGGCAACGTTCACGGGAGATTATTGGCATATAGGCAGATAGGCAAGTTTGCATTATGTGGGGAGTATATTCTACCCAGCCACATGGCAATGGCTGGAAATTGCTTTGTTTGGCGTTGGATGTGCTTCTGTCCATCTGTCCAGCATATTTACATCTGTCCGCCCAGCATAGTTATATTCGTCCTATAACATTCTGTTTTCGTATGATAACTGCATTTGTGTTTCAAGGGTTTCATAGAATTGTTATGTTTGCATTGTTATCAGGAAAATTGGTTGGACTGTTAGTGATCTTGCTTCCGCAGTTATGTACAGAGTAGAATGGTTTGCCTCGCGTAAACTGTTGTTTTTGTTATCCAGATGAGTTCTGAACCCCTTATCATTGTAATGCATCAGATTGCCATTAAATCCACTATTTATTTCATTACAGTTTTGTGAATATTGGTTTTTCACTTATGAGGTTGCTGTCACTATGCTGGCCGTACACATACTGATGATTTTGAAAAACATAATAATTACGGGCAATGTTTTGGGGTAAAACTAGTTAAAGCCCCCTCCTACCTACAACCCGGTATCTACTTTGCCGACCATTACAGGGCAGTACCTCTGTTGCAATTTACTTTTCGTTGTATATCAGATATTGCAATTGTTCCATGGTGTAGTCATTGGGGTTTAAGTAGGGCATGCGCGGGCTAAGCTTCTGTGTGTTTTAAAGGCTGTGTCGGTGATGGACAGGATTTAGAGCATGTAAAGCTCGCTTCGTGTCCCAAAACAGCTTTGTTAGTGGCTGATACGGGGCACTTTATCTGTGACTGTTTCTGGTCTTTCGATGTTCTTATTTCGATGAGGTGTTATTATGTGGTTTCATTTTATGTCATCGCTTCGATGGTGACTTACTCGATGATGACCTAAGGCGGTGGTCCCGGTGTTGGTCTTGCTCTTAGTTGCTTTGTGGTTTATTCTACGAGGCGATTTGTTGTATGTCTTTCCGTGTGTCATTTTGTTCTTGTGTTTTTCAGTCCTTTTAGTATTGCGATTTCCTCGCTTGGGGAAGAGAGCTAATCTTAGTGCTTTTCGTACGTTTGTTCGGTTTGTGCTTGTTTAGATTTGTCGGTTTCCTCTTGGGGTCTGGGAAGGGCTGCGGTTTGTGATTGTGGCACTCCCTGGACTTTTCTCTTACTTTTTTTTTACACAATATATCAATATATTAATAAATGCATATGTTATTACATGTTTGTCAATTATGAATCATATTTCGACTATAATTAAACCGGAAAACTAGCTAAGAACTTTCAAGGCATTGCTGAAATTTATTTGACTATCACCAAATGTAGATGTAAAACACACCGATCTTGAAACCCATGGCTAAGGCAACTTATATTAATTAATGTTTTGCGACATAGATAGGAATGTCACACCAGATAATACAAATGTTGGCACAACTGGTGCTACAAAATACATAAGTTGGGTGTTAATTAACTCAACAAATATATTTTATGGCACAGATTTTAGTAGACAATTCTAACACTGATTTATTTATATGATCATGTCATAATTATCTTTTTGTTTAGCTTGCTACCAAAGCCTAAAGTAAAGAAAGTTATTCTTGTAAGAGTCAACAATAAACACTGATATATTACACTGCTTTGCATTTGTAAATGAAACTCAGTGGTAATTTGGTTCACTGTGTCTGTGACATAGCTTGTGGATATTGATTACTGTCCTTTCTGCGTCCTTTGAAAAGACGTTTTTCACTTGGCGTTTTACTCTGAATAAAAACGTTTTGTTCCGATTGATTATATCCATTTTTTTAGTTTCTGTGTCTTTGCTCCGTTCAAAATATTTACTGTAAAATCAATTCTACGGCCAAAATGGGTCTGACCTGAGCAATTTATACCGTAATTTTTTTTTTTTTTTTTTTTTTTTTTTTGATTCTCTTATTAGATTTTTTTTTAACTTTTCTTCACTGATTTTAAATGATTGCTGTCCCATAACAATTTTAGACATTGTTATGGAACAACAATGATGTTATATTGTGAAAATGAAGATGCCAGAAATTTTAAGCAAGTAGAACTAGACAAAAATCTGCATCCGAAGTGCCTATTCTATCGATTTTTTATTTTATTTTTTTTTTTTTTTTTTTTTTTTTTTTTTTTTTTTTTGCATAATTTGCAGTATTGTTTACTATGAGTAAAATGGAATATTTCGATTTATTTTTCAAAACCACTAAATAGAATAAAATGTTTGGTGGATAGGTGGACACGACAAAATATTTGCATTTACCTGAATCTTGACAAAGAAAAGGGCTAATTTTATTCATCTTAGTAAAGCGCCATGCAAAAATACCCATTTCTGAAAGATATCGAAAGCCGCGTAATACATTGACTAAATTTGGTCGGTTTCAATATTGTGTACAATATAACAGAAGTGTAGAACACACAAGCAATCTGATGTATGCTCAATTATCGGTGGAGGCACCCCTCCCTGATATCTGCAGCTGTTGTGCCAACATCTGTTGTTGTTTTTTTTTTCAACATTTTTCTTCCAAAATTTGAAAGTTTTATTCTGTCCAAAGAAGTTCATAAGAAGCACGCCTGCGTGCATCACATTAACATTTTGTACGATTATGTTTTCATTTGTTTAATTCAAATGACAGCTGACAGAAAAAAGTGTAGATGGTAATTCCAGTTACCAAATTTCTTATGTTGATTCCAGTTTTCATATATATCCATACAGCAACTAGACATACGGTTCAGTCTCTCCATTCTCTCCCTTTTACTGATTCAACTAGGTCTTTTGTCAGTTACTGATTTAAGCATGTGCACAAGTACTGGTTAATCGCGTAGAGGACAAACTCTGCCTATGAACAATGTTAATAGGCTAACAGACCGCGCTTGACATTACCAAAATAGGTTTACAGGGCCGTAAAACTTCTACTCAGACCAAAACTAAATAACCCCTATTTCAGAATATGTTTGGTATTTTGAAGTCTAGGTTAAATTCGTTATTATTTATAGCAGTACTTTGTACGTTTTAAATTTATTTTACTGGTCTTACTAACCCCAATTCGTTCACTTTCATCTATGATCATATATGGTTAAAGGTTTACATGACTTTTTACGCCAGAATTGTGTAGCCGATTGAGCTCAAGGCTGCATATGCATGTGCTCGCTACAAGCTTCTTGGAATTAAAAATGGGGACCAGCATCAAAGGTACGCATAGTCCCAATGACATCCATGGTTAAAGGAATTTCATGTGTATGAAAATTATTACAAACAGACATTCAATAAGGTCCTGAAGATCATATAAGCAACAAACTTAACACATTCATTTTTGCAAGCAGTGTTGGGAAGTGTACTGCAAGATGGTTGCCATAATCAGTATCATCATCAGCAGCAGTAGCATTGCAACTTCATCATCATCGTCATCATCAGACCTTGTCGGAACACCAATGACGACTTTGCGACTATTTTTCTCAAATAACTTTATTCTTGTTTGAAACTTTACTGCAGCTGGTCTTAAGTGCATTGTGACAGCCATTTATGGGTTTCCTATTCTTATCATAGTGCAGGTTTTATTTTTGTGTCAGTTTTCGTTTGATCCCTGAACATTTTCTGGTAGCTTGGAAAATCACATTCAGCTTCAGCCGATGCTGAACGGGATAAGTTGTAGGGGCGAATGAAGCCTTGTAAACAACATTGCTGTCAGAAGAAGCGTTTTATTTAAAAACAGAAACTCTGACTGATTGTCGATTGATGTTCCAAGACAATCTTTATCGATTTTGTGTGACTTTATTGACGCCGATGTTCGGTGCCGTGTTGTGGCCGTTAATAAGTCGTTCATAGACTCATCATAGTGCAGTTTAATTTATTTCTCTTTGGATAAGTGAGTCTGGTCTAGTAGAAATCATCACAGTGCCAGAATGGTTATGTTTACGTGTGAATCACGAGGTGCCGGTTCGAATCCCGCTGGAGGCGGAATTCAGCACAAACCTGTAGGTCACTTCATTGTACAAAACCTTTCGGTGTCACCCTTCCATCATCTCAAATGATATATAATGAACCAAAAACACCAAATAATTATCGTCCAGTTGAGTCGCTGAAACGTGACGCAGAAAGAGGTGTACGCAGCCATCCAAACTACACTATTACCAACGGAGAGTCTCAGTAAAAGCGCGACTCCGATTTGCGGTGTTAAAAGTGCAACTTTCGTAAGTTTTATTGACTTTACTGCATCTGCTGTAAATGTGTCATATCGTGACGAAAAAAAGGTCTTCTGCTCTTTATCATAGTAAATATTTAATGTTACTGGGGTCAATTAGTCCATCCTGGTGTTTTTAAAAAATCAAGTTCCGCTTAAGTCGATGTTAGTGGCCATCATGCGAAGAGTTGTAATAAAACACATTTTAATGTTCTGTTTTATCATTCTAACTTTACATTGTCCTTGTCGTGTTAATAAAAATATTTCATGTGAAATCGTGGGATATCTGGACTGGTATGTGCATACGCGCAGCAATATCATGAGCAGAATACAATATTAGTGAAACATATTCTGTGTACTCGTATTTGTTCTATATTACAAAGGAACCTACTATGCAAACTGCGCGGATGCATAACCTATTGCCTGTCGGGGATGTTTGCATATGTTAAATATTTAAATATGACGCTGAATGGAATGCGCAGTCATAATCAGATTGCGCGGATATACAGGCAAATGTGGGTCTTCGCTATTCGCATTGTAACATAATGCCACGATTTCTATAGTTGTGGCTCTTAACGCGACAGCATTTTTGAATGATTTAAAATCCGCTATATTTCGCATATTCTCTGTTGTTACATGTTTTTAGCATCGCAGTTAAATCATCTGATGACGAGTCTAATGCATTTAATAATATTTTAGAGCATAATTACACGTGAGCTGTTTAGTAGCCTATGATATGTTTCAATATCACCATAGTATCATGTTGAGCTGCGGAAATAAGGGCTACCGAACTTTTTTCATAGTACATTACGGACACGGCAGCGTATATAACCTACCCCGAATTTGCACCTTACAGATAGGGAAACGTGTGCATATCAGGGGTACAGTTAGCAAAGAAATAGTGCGCTTTATCACATACAATGTAAGCCTGGGAAATTAATATTCGGTCCCGAAATAAGTATGCTTTTATCTTTAATGATGAAATTGATCTTTAGATAATATAAATATACACTAGAAAATACGTTTCAAATGCCCAAATTCTCGTGTTTGTTTCTTTTAAATTATTCCGCCAGTCCGGCGATCTCCGTAACTCTCCGACTGTCGTAGAGTGCGAACTAATATTTGGACAACTCAGTACAAAAAATATCCATTACATTTTCGTTTTTTAACAAAATTGAAAACATATTTTTGTTTGCTCTAATAAAACAAATTTAATATTTCATAAAACGTCAGTAAACCTACTCTAAATACGCAATATTTCTTAGTTCAGCGCCCTTAC
The DNA here is from genome assembly GCA_964016985.1 of Anodontia alba. Taxonomy (NCBI): domain Eukaryota; kingdom Metazoa; phylum Mollusca; class Bivalvia; order Lucinida; family Lucinidae; genus Anodontia; species Anodontia alba. Next base: position 81,270,144 of record OZ024831.1, on the reverse strand, counting down.
CTGTTTTACTGACACTGAGCTGACCAGCTCTGACTCCTAACTCTACTTTCTTAATGCTGAGCGCCAAAGGAAAGAACAGCTAGTACCATTTTTAAAGTCTTTGGTATGACTAGGCCGGGGATCGAACCCCGAGTGTTAACTGTATGGTATAACCATAACTAAAACAAACAAATGCTGGCTGGCTGGAGCGAGAGAGAGAAAGGTACACCTGAAAGAAACATGGATGAGGCTGGAGAGAGAGAGAGAGAGAGAGAGAGAGAGAGAGAGAGAGAGAGAGAGAGAGAGAGAGAGAGGATGAACTTCTTGTTGAGGCAATCCCAAATAGATCCGGTGCAGTACCCTAAGACGAGGTATCCCATTACCGGCAGAATATTTATAACATCACAAATAAGCTGGCTGGAACGAAGAATAAGAGTCGCGGGGAAAAATAAGTTTACTGATTATCTTCGTTTTAAAGTGATTACGCTTTACTTTTATGTTTGACAACATTTTGTCTTTAAGTAATTACAGTAACATCTCTTAATAACACGGTCTTATTCGTTTATAGAAAATCAGAAACGAAACGCCTTCTGACACCCTTATTCGTCATACACCAGTTATCAGACAAGCTACAGATTGCATCATATTGTCATCATAGTACAATAGCTGTTATTCTGTAGCTTATGAATTGAATTAGCAGGGGCCAGCTATATCAATTCTGTAGAATACCAGACATCTGATAGAACTTTGGTCTTGCAAAACATTTTAAATGAAATTTCAAGTAAGAGACCTTTCCACCGAACATCAAAATATCTGCAATAAACTGGATATTTGGCATATGCATGCGCAATTTAACTACGAGCTCGTAGCAGAATAATAGTGCTGGCCTCTTATGCTAGAAATAATTTACTTAGAGAGTGATCATCAGCGGATTGGGCAGGCCCCCGTAGCCTAGAGGACAAAAGAACTGACTCTTAATCCATTAGGTTTCTCACCGCTGTGGTTCAAGCCTTGCTCGGGCCGCGTGGGAAAGCCAAGTTCTGCTTACAGATGGTCAGGTGGTTTTCCCCTGGTTCTCCTGTTTTCGCCCACCTCTGATGAACGATCAGCTCGATATAAGTGAAATATTCTTGAAAAGGCCGTAAAACCCAAATAAAAAAAAATTCAGCGGATTGGACCCGGCTGAACAGTGCAGTCAGTAGTGCATTAGACTGCAGATATCTAGGGCCGCAAGTTTGATTCCTAGCTTGGCAGCATACCTTATCTAGAGATTGATCACGAAATTATTTCTACCATCATTCTCAGGGGTCTGCTAGTTCAAGGAGGGCAATTGTCAGCTGAGCGCTCCTGACTTCGGATAAAGAGGTTTAAATCCCTCTTGAAGTCAATATTTATTTCATGAGTGTATGGGCCGACCTAGGTGGCTCAATTAAATGCCCGTCCATCTGGTGATCAGGAGGTTGCAGGTTCGAACCCCTCCGATTCGGCAACATTCTTTCGTGGAGATTTGATCATGAAATATTTTCTACGGTCATTCTCTCCCTTCCGGTGATTCAAGAATGGTAGTTGTCAGTTTCTAGCGAAAGAATGTGCACACTACTGGTTAACCGCTTAGAGGAAAGGAACTAAATAAGCTTTTATGCTTTCGTTCTAATCCTATTGTTGTACTTTTGTATGTGTTGTATATGTAAACATTTCGGAAATAAATATGTTTAAACCAACCGCTTAGAGGACTACGCCTGCCCAGTAAAAGTGTGGTTAGGTAAACTGACCGTGCTGATTATGACCCCATTGGATTGACTGGGCCGTTGAAACTTCAACAGTAACACACTTGAATGTATGGTACTTCATTGCACAGAGGCTTTCTTTACCGGTTTATTACATATTCACACCTTAAAACACCAAATCATCAACTCCATTTTACTACCAGTTGATGTGTTTAAAAACTACTGTCATTTAGTACATGACTGAAAGAATGTTGAGTCCAAGTGATGGGAATGTGTCAGATTTTCATAATCAATCATCGGTTCAAAATAAATGAACGATTACCTATTATAATCGGTTTGTTGCTATTAACTGTGTTATCTCACACTGATGGCAGAGATTCCGTCACATATATATGCATTTCAATTTCAGTATAAAAAAAGTATGTTGTGGGTATTCATTAGAAGCACCTTGGCGGGGTGCTTCTATTGAGTACCCACAACACGTTTTTATGGAGAATTTGTGAAAATTTTACCTAAATTATAATCAAATCCTCCTCCTTAACAATCTTCTGTTTTGATTTTAAAAATAATTACCCATGTTGAAAAGCTTGACATTTACCCACCTGGGCATTTACCGACATCTTCTAGTGTTGTTTTTAGCTCGCCTGTATGAAGTGCAAGGAGAGCTATTTGTAATCACCCTGGTCGTCCATGTTTGCGTTCCCGTTCCCAACACACTGCGTTAAAGATTTTCTAATGCTCAACAGTCACTTACTATTCATATTTGGAACATGGGTGCTTGGGAGGGTCATCTGAGATTTCATAAGAACAGACTACTGGGTTCATGCCCCGGGATGGGGCTAAGGTCAAAATCTAGGACACCTTTGTAAAATGCTATATTGCTATGTTTAAGTTTTTCGTGTTTCAACATGCATTTGTATTCAGAACACGGGTGCCTGTAAGGGTCGTCTAAGTGTCCATAGATATCGGCCCCTGGGTTCATGCCCTGGGATGGGGCTAGGGTTCAAAATCCAGGACACCTCTTGTAAAATGTTGAGTGCATCTCTGTTATTCTAGCATTGTAAACACCTCCTAGGTAATACATCGGTCGAACTTGCAATTGCTTTAAGTGTCATTGGGTGTAGGTCATGATGACCTACATTTCACGGTCTAATGAATTTTATTTCATGGTCCAGTGATTTCGTCTTATATCTCTAAGACTATTCAATTGAGAAATGTCATACCTTGGATATTAATTCCATATGACACAAAGGGTGACCTCAAAATATAATTATGTCAGTGTGACCTATATTTTATGGTCCAGTGATTATGTCTCATATCTCGAAGACTATTTGATTGAGAAATGTCATACCTTGGATATTAGTTTCATGTAATACTAAGAGTAAGGCTGGCTAATCAGAGCTGCAAAAATAATCAATTATCAGTCCTGCCATTGTGATCGATAATCGATTAGTAATCGCTAAGGATTTGATCATAATTTCACCTATTTGAGCATGACCCTTTCATATGTCATACTTTATTGTACGTATTTGATCAGACAGGTCTAAGCAAACAGTGTAGATCCAGATGAGACGCCGCAAATGCGGTCTCTCATCAGGGTTTACACCGTTTGCCACTTACCCAGTTATTTGAGACACAACAGTGGGTAGTAACTTGGACTTGTTCAAATTTTAGATAAAATATGTACATTGTAAGGAGTTGAGGTGTCTGAATACTAAGGGTGAATACGGTAAAGTAACAAACACAGAAGTCAAACCATCGATAATTAGCAAACCTTTAATCATTTTTATAGAATTTATCAATCAATTAATATATTATCTGATTAATCGAGCCAGCCTTAACTAAGAGTGACCAAAAAATATATGTAGGTCAATTTGACCTGTATTTCATGGTCCAGTGATTTTGTCTTATATCTCGAAGACTATTTGATAGAGAAATGTCATTAGTTCCATGAGACACGAAGAGTGACCTCAAAATATATGTAGGTCAGTGTGACCTATAATTCATGAACCAGTGATTATGCCTTATAAGTCGAAGACTATTTGATAGGGAAATGTGATACCTTAGATATTAGTTCCATGTGACATGAAGAGTACCTCAATATATATGTAGGTCAGTGTGACCCATATTTCATGGTCCAGTGATTATGCCTTATATCTCGATTAGCCAGCCTCGGTTGCTCAGTTTGCGCGCGTCCGACTGGTGGTCAGGAGGTTGCGGGTTCGACCCCCGCGGCCGGCAACATTGTTTCGTGGAGATTCATCATGAAGTATTTTCTACGCTCATTTTCTCCCTTCCGCTGATTCAAGAAGAGCAGTTGTCAGTTTATGACGAAAGAATGTGCACAATACTGGTTAATGTCTTAGAGGACGAAGCCTGTCCAGTAAACATGTGATTAGGTAAAACTGACCGCGCTCGAGATGACCCGGGCCGTAAAACCTCAACACAAACAAATATATCTCAATGACTATTTGATGGAGAAATGTCATACCTTGGATATTAGTTCCATGCGACACGAAGAGTGACCTCAAAATATAATTAGGTCAGTGTGACCTATATTTCATGTTCAAGCAATTATGCCTCACATCTCGAAGACTTTGATAGGGAAATGTCATACCTTGGAAATTAGTTTCATGTGACACTAAGAGTGACTTCAAAGTATATGTAGGTCAATTTGACCTATATTTCATGGTCAAGTGATTATGTCTTAAATCTCAAAGACTATTTGATAGAGAAATGTCATAACTTAGTTCCATGTGACACGAAGAGTGACCTCAATATAGATGTAGGTCAGTGTGACCTATATTTCATAGACCAGAGATAATGCCTTACAACTTTAAGACTATTTTATAGAAAAATGTCATGCCTTAGTAGTTCCATGTGACACGAAGTGTGACCTCAATATATATGTAGGGCAGTGTGATCCATATTTCATGGTCCAGTGATTATGCCTTATATCACATTGACTATTTGATAAGAGAAATGTCATACCTTTGGCTGACCTTAAAATACTGCATGTCGGTGTGACCTATATTTCATGGTCCAGTGATTTTTCCTTATACTTCGAAGACTATTGATAGAGAAATATCATACCATAAATATTAGTTTCATGTGACAGTAAGAGTAACCTAAAATATATGAAGGTTATTGTAACCTACATTTCACAGTCCAGTGATATTATCTTATATCTTGAAGAGTATTTGATAAAGAAATGTACCTAGATTTTAACGTCCTTGTGACCTGTTGATTGACATAAAAATATATCTAGGTCAGTGTGACCCAGAAGACCAATATTTCATCATTCAGTGATTTTGCCTAATAACTAGAAGACTATTTAATGGAGAAATTTCATAGTAAGAACATCAGTTCCATGTGATGCGATGATCAACCTCAAAATATATCTAGGTAAATGTTCCATGTAACACATAGATTTGCATTAAAATTTATAGAGAGATGTGTTATTTATATTCAGACTCACAAAACTTATTGTATTTGGAATAGAATCATATAAAAATACTAAATACATCTTTTGATCTGTTAATGTGAAAACATAGGTAGACAAGGCGCAAACATGTCATGGGACAGCTTTGTTTTTTCACTTTGCAAAAATATTTGTTAGTTAATCATTATCTGATAATAAGCATTTTTAGATGATGATAACATTGGTTTGAATAATTGTTAATAACTTTGAAGTACTTTAAACTTTGATCTAATATTCATTATACGCCCATTTGAAAAAGTGGACGCATTATGTTACAGGGTCTGGCATCTGTCCTTCTGTCCATAAACTTTTTGGTTCCGGCTAACTCCTCCTACAGTTTACATCCAATCAAGCTTAAACTTGGTATACAGTTAGACCATGATGTGGAGCAGAGCATATTATTTCAGGGTTACAGCCCATCAAATATTAACAGAGATAGGCTCCTTTGAAAATTTATGTTAACTTTTCATTTCTGGCTAACTCCTCCTATAGTTTACATTCAATCAAGATAGTAACACCATGATGTCGAACAGTGCATTATGTTTCGACATTAGAGCTCAACAAATATCAGTAGAGTTATGCCCCTTTTGCGGAGTCTTTGATTTTTTTTCCAATTAATTCCACTTACAGTTTATGTCCTGAGCACTGAATTATACAGGCATTACATATTATTACTTGCCACAGGCGTATAAGGCTCAGTTTGCGGAGCTCCTGTTTATATATGTTATGGTAATTAGTATAATTCTAAGATGATACAGAAATTTATGATTTCAGCCAGTGCACAAACCAACAGTAAGACTTCTCTGACTCGCAAAGACTCATATCAGTCTGTACATCCATCCTATATAGCAAGGGTTCTCTTTCATCCCTCTTTGGGTAGCCCTAAGACTGTAAAAGGCACAGTCAGCAAAGATTGATCAGACTGTGCAGATGCGCTGACTGATCTCAGTCTTCACTGGTCGCACAGTGTTTTGTCGTGATACCAAGTCATTTTCAGCTTTCACCTTTGATATAAAGTCATTTTCAGCTTAAACTATCGAAAAGATACAAAGTCATTTTACCAATATAAAAGAAATAGATGAATGAAAAATTATATATGACAAATGAAAGGTCACTTCCGAAACATACCTTTTGCATTTACCATATTTTGGGGTGAGCAATTTTTTTAATAATGCCCTCTTTAAGGTTAAGAGGGATGGGTAAATGCCTGGGTGTGTAAATGTCCAATTGGTCAATCTCCGGATTCAGTCGGTTGAAGATTGATCTTGAAAATAAACGAGGATTAATTGTAAATGATTTTTTTAGACTTTCTAAGATAAATTTTAGACAAAATATCATATTCAGTGAAATGCCATTTAGAATTGTCAATGTTTCACATTTTGCATAAACTTTGATATTGCTGTTAGATAAAAATTAGGCCGTAGGGGTTTATTCCTTTAGACTTATTTGCCTTTGTAATTCTTGGAAAGTCATTTTGGTTTCTGCTTCTTATTCTTCTTATCTTGCTAAATAATTTCAGGAATCTTTTCATATTTTGCATAACGATTTAGCTAAGGTGTTGCTGATAGACAAAAATAAGGGCCTAAGGGTTAATGTCTGTAGTGTTATTTCCCTTCGTAATTCTTGAAAAGCAGTTTTGGTTTCTGCTTCTTATCTTGTTAAATAATTTCAGGGATCTTTTCATATTTTGCATAAACGTTGATATTGATAAGATATTGCTGTTAGACAAAAATAAGGGCCTTAAGGTTAATTCCTTTAGAGTTATTTCCCTGTGTAATTCTTGAAAAGGCGTTTTGGTCTCTGCTTCTTATCTTGTTAAATAATTTTAGGAATCTTTTTACATTTTTGCCTAAACCTTGATATTGATGAGGAATGGAATGAAACCGCGGTCATGATTATGAAGCTATTTGAATGGACTCATCGGTACCGCTATATTAACCGGAATGACCGTGGACCGGAACGACCGATGACCGGTAAAATGGTTAAACCTTTGTCGGTACTGTAGGACTTGGTCATTTCATTTGATCTCATAGTCGGGGTAAAGCCACATCTCCAAAGTGACCTAAAATGTGTTGATGGGGATGTAAAACATCATCAAAACAAACAAACAAACCATCTATTTTCACCACTAGGCCACGAAGGTCTGTGCATCTATCATTAATCTGAATGCTTTCCATCAACAAAGCTAGTTATATTTTCCTAGTCCTAATATAAGTTTTGGGGTGGGCAGGTGCGACATCAACTTCACCGATATTTGATCTATTTTGATTATTATCTCTTCTGTTTCTTCTCTTTCATTCTTGTTCTCATTCTTTCCTGTCCCTCTCATCTATCTCAACTATCTCTTCTATCTCTTTTCTTTCTTTCTCTGGGAGACGACACAAAATGACCCACAAGGGTTTACACGTTGTTAAATCCCAACACAGTCAGTTTTGACAATAACTTGAATATTCCTCAGTTTTTATTATTAAACTTTTTTTAGAGAACGAATCATTTGAGCACAGTTAATGGTACTTTTTTCCTCCGCTGCCATTCCTTAAATGCACATGCGCACCCATCAAATAGGGCTAGATGTCTGGTTCCTGGTCTAATACTCCGCCAATTCTCTAGTACATTTACATGTTTGCGAATAGTGAGGGCTTGGGCGAGGCTGTGCAGTTGAGCCAAAGTCTTTGTTTGCATATGCGACAAGTACCATTATCACATGACCTGGCTCGTTGGTTTTCTTGGACCCAAAGTAATATAGAACAAACGTTTTTTAGAACAAAAGTACATTGAGTCCAGAGCTCAGCCTCAGTCAGATGTTTGTTCAACTGAACATGATCAGGAGGATGCGAATTCTGTCCTCTGCATGGTCCCGCAACATCCTTTTGTGGAAACGATTCAGAGAGGTCATGTTTTAATCTGTGGACATTCTCTTCTAATCGGCTGATGCAAGTAGGGCAGCTGTCAGGAGTATGGCCCTAAATAGCTCTTGAATTGTGACCCTTAGGGAACAAGGACTCAAAAGCCCAGGCAAAGAGTGGCTAGCCTTTCACCAGCTGTCCCGACATGGCACTAGCTGTTTACTAGGACGTTAAATACCAAAACAAACGCGAAATATGTTCTTTGTTTCGTGGATTTCCTCTGTTTTCTGACAGACAGGCCTTAGCGATCAGTGCCTAGATCAGACCGTGACTGTTAAAGATCAGACTGCTGCTCCACTGTTCCTACATGAGTCTGATCATGTTCTGCAATCTCTAGTGTAAACCACTTTATTTGCATCTTTTGGATATATTGTTTATGGTAGAACCAAACTTCATATTTATGGATATTAAATCACAGCATTTTTTTCGGGTGTACGGGTATTTACTCGTAGGTTCAGAATAAGAATTTTTACTGGTGACACGTCTATTGACATTCATTTACCAGGACGAGTGATATAGGAAGTTAGTCCCTACCTGTCACAACCCAATATACACATTATTAGGTCCATGCTCTCACCAGAGAGGTAAACGTAGCCACACCAACCTCTGCACCTTCAACAGAGGTTATAATCGAATCTGGAAGGGCATTCCAATCTCTGATTGTTTGAGGGAAGAACGAGCCCTTGTAAATTTCAGTTCTTGTAGCGGGGGTCTGAAAAGTCTATGAGTGATGATTTCTACTGTGCCTAATCGGGGGGATAAGATGTCTGTTGGAATGCTGGCAGCACCCTTTAGACCTTTGTACAAAAGAATCAGTCTACTATCTTTCCTCCTTCCCATTTCAGTTTTTTTCCAGCATTCCAATCATATTCCCAGTTTTAAAGCTGTAATTGCTAGAAACAAACCTAGGATTTGGATTCTTGACTTTTCTCGCCTTCCATCACGCACACACAGTCAGAACCAAACTCCCAAATTGATAATATATCGTTAAAACGTTGAAAATCGTGTTCCATTACGAAGATGATATAAAATTGAAGAAATTCAGCTGAAATTCCGAGTAAATTATCTAGACGTACCATTAATGGTACGTACGAATTAAACGCTCACAATTAAACTTGAACACGTTTTTTTCCCTTTATCTTTGAAAAACCCATTTGATAATCATGAGAAAGAAATGCGCTCATTAGTGTCGATGGATTAAATAAAGAAGTAATTACGAGCGTGTTAAATCAACATTAAAAATTCCGCGATAATCAATAGATTGACCAATAAAGAAGTACCGGGATAGATAGAAATCGATCGTTTTGTTCCGGATTCTTCCGTATTGAACCGTAGGGTCACGGAAAGTCCCGATTCACTGAAAATAGTCCGGTTACATGAGGAAAAACAAACGGAGCCGTTTCCGTAATGTAGATCCAACTTGTGAATTAAAATAAGTACAAGGCCGTGATGCACATGATGAACGAGCGAAGACCGAGAGTAAGACTCTGCATCGGCATAGTCTGATCGGTTATGTTTTTCTCTATTTGTCTGAAAAGCCGTAAGTTTAATATGGTGACTCGGATGGTAAAAGCTACGACCCCGATGCAGTTCATGGATGCACATATATAAATGCACTGTCTTTATTGTTAATATATGCGCTAAGACTACCGTTGTATGTATACAATGAGCTGTGACGTGTTCATGAGATTGGCAGGGAATACACAGGAACTTACTGAAATCTTTTGTGGTTTTTCGGAGTGAATATTGTACATAATTTCTTGTTCTTATTGTTTTATTCTATCTTTCTTCTGTTTACTGACTCCTTGTAATGTTTAAATACAACAAAAACAATAACAACACAAGCAGCAACAACAGCAATAATAACAATAATAATAAGTATTCTTGTTAAGACGCGGGCTAGAGCGTACAAACACAATACTGAAAATTCACTCTTCCAAATTATCCAGTGCGCATGCGGGTTTTGAACTCTGGTGTTTTCGCTTATTAAGAATTCTCATTATTCAACTTCCCATCGTCAACAGATTGGGTATTGACAGGTTGAATCAACGCTTACAATATGATCTGACGCGAACAGAGCAAAGCAATGGCACACAGAAATATTAAGGTCCCCTGCTTGTGATTGCTATTTATCGCATTTTGTGTTATAACGCCCCAATCAAACGCGGGAATACACACGTTTGATCACTTCCTAATGCATGTCGCTGCTAATCTGTTAATCAGATTAAGTAACCTCCTGTTGGCATATATCCTTCATTTGATGAGACAATAACTTATTTGTATCCTTATTGTAAACATGTATTGTAAACACGAGTAAATGAGAATTATGGAAAGTCCTCCTGTTCATGCTGAAAAGTTAAGAGACGCGTTACCGTTCATAGAAACAGCGCTGTCCAGGTTAGCCTGTGCAATCTGATCAGCGCATTGTTTCTAGTGTTGTACATGTAATACATGCTCAAGAACATAAAAAACTAAAGCTGAAAATGCGATTCTAAAATAACCATAATAGGACATGTTCATAATAAAATAAGACCAAAAGTTAGTTTTATTTTAAAGATGATAGTCTGTTTAAATGTTAGTGATCTGGAGCTTCGGAATGTTGTTTAACAATGTTAGATGTTATTCTACTAATTGAAATCGAACTTCTAAATATAATCCGCGTCATAAAAATAAAGCAATTAAACGCATTCGGTCTTTCTGTGCGCCAATAACGTTATAAGGATAACATTTTTATACCACGCCAAACGATAGTGGCATGGTATTATGGTTTCACGTTGGACGCTCGTGCGTCTGTCCGTTCGTCCGTCGGTCGTACATCCGTCCGTTCATATTTCGTTTCCGGATGATAACTTGAGTAAACATCAATGGATTTTCACCAAACTTGGTACGTGCATTAATATTGTGGAGATCTGGTTTGGGATTGCTGATGTTGCAAACCGAACGATCATTAAACTTTTTGAAACTGTATAATATAAGCATATCATTTATTTGTAAAATAATTTGGAGTTTGCAAACGTAAATTCCAAACATTATGCGACAGTTTTCTGATTGGCTTATGATAGATAAAAAAATTGCAAACGTCTGAAACCGTCTGTGGTTGCAACCGAATGAAACTAACGTTAAAGCGCAAACGTAGAGGAAATCCATCGAAACCTCACCGAAAACGCGAAACAAAATCGGAACAAAATGATCATGCTCCGTAGACCAAGTTAGCCATCATACCCACATATCATAGACGCAAGAACTGCTTTGGCGATGAATTCTTGCAAATGGTCTCGTGGATGTTAGGTCTAGCATATTCAATAAAATGCATGGCCCTAGGTACACATTTTTACATTTAAATGAAAGTCTAGCTTTTTTTACCATAAATTTGTATGGGAGGAAATTTCCGAAATCATTTTCTCAAAATTTATCGAAAGCTTAGGGTAGAAACATAAAATATACTATCAAAGTAGTAAAGCCCTTTTGTAACAGTCAAAATACGTGGGGTGCCTGCCCCTGTCAGTGGGCTATAAACATGTTAAAATTGTTTATATATTTGAATGTTTGCTCTGGAACCGCTGGGCCAAATTTCGCGCTTTATGGCCTTTTCCAGGATATGAGAATTCGTTCATATGATTATATTCCGTGCTGGCCTCTCCAGAAGCAAGAAAGCTTTCATGCTGAATATTGGTATTTTGCATCAAGGAAGGGAGTTCTTTCAAGTTTGTTCGATTGACGATCTAATGTTGACATGTTTAAGATCATGCTACTGTTCAACCACTTCTCCTGTAAAACCGCTAGTCAATTTTACTCCGAATTTCAAAGTGTATTGAGAGGCCACTTAGGTTTTATTAGTGACTCTGTGAGCTGACAAAGAACCAGAAAATACATATATATATATATATATATATATATATATATATATAGAAAGAAAGTTGCCAGATATGGGGCGTTTCTATATATGAAACCTTTCTTGTGGGGTGTGAAAAAATTGTGGGGTGCTTATACCACCCCGCATTTTTTTAAGCACTACAGTAGACTCAGGGCATCCATTTTACCCTCCCTAGGTTGTTTTCCAGCATCTCGGTTTTATAAGGGTTATATATATATGTAGTTTCACAGTAGTCTCCCTTGCGTCGGCTAGCGCAAGACCGATATTAAATTCCCGCTGAGAAAATATATCACCCCACAAAATTTACCTGTAATATATAACACCACACAACAAAACTCTGTTAGCGGTATTATCGATTTTTGTTTCTAGTTCTGACGGCCGCATTGCGCAGCAAAACAAGTTTGGAAAGATTTTTTCGGTGATGTTAAACCTTCGAAATAAAAATATGCAGTATGTCTCTACATTTATTTTATATTTTGGATTCGCAGCGTTTTCAGGATTATTTCACTCAGTTCGAGCCGATCGTTAATTAGATGTGGGCGAAAAGCGTAGAACCTGGAGAAAAAACACCTGATCTTCCGTTGCAGAACTTGTCGCCTCATATGTGACCGTGTCTCTACAATATATTTCGCTCTCTCCGAAAAAGAACAAGAACATCAACAACGACCATTAGCACAATATAATACTGATTTACTTAAAATATTTGGATTCATTGAAAATAATTACATGAAGGCCCTATCGTGCATTTAAGTTGGATGTCAATTCTATTCATTTTTTTTATTTTTATTAATTAATTTATTTATTTATTTTTTATTTTTTTTTTTTTTATTTATTTATTTATTTATTTTTTTTTTTTTGCTTAATTCCAACACTAATTAAAACTTTATACAACATTTGAGACCTTAGATGCACATTAGTCTCCTTATTTGTGCTCTGAACATAAATTGTGGATACACGTTATAAAGCCTCATTGAGGCGGTTCTAACGAGGACCTGCCATTTATGATTGGAACAGAAATAAGGAAAATATATAATGAATAATCTAAAAATGCTGCGTGTACTTTTATCGAAATGCTAGGCCCTGGCGAGGCTGCACTTACGATCAGGCTCACCTGAGCCTTCCCTTGGTCGACTCTGCGATCTCTTTTCTCATGAGCTGGTTCATTTACAAATGCAAATAAAAATGTTGACAGTCGGAGATTATAACGTTAACATTCGCTATGTTCAACTATAGCTTACTTAGTTTACTTCGACACCAAACTTATTTTAGACTCATAGACTAGACTACTGGCGTAATGTGACTGTACGTGGCAGAGAAAACCAGCAACCTTGGATGGGAGACCACAACCCTGGTACATGCCGAGCACAGTTCGCAGTGGTGACAATCAAAGCACTGAAAGCACTGGTGGGTCGATTGAGTGTAGGATGGGAAAATGGTCCTGGACGGGGACTTAAGACTTGTTTCGTTTACCCCTTTAATTCATCTACTGAAAGCCAACAGTGTAGACCCCGATCAGACGCCGTGTACTGCGGCGTCTGACACTGTTTGCCAAACCCAGCAGAAGATTTTAGATAACCCTCTTACGCAACAAGCTGACCTCACAGCGATAAGAACAACGCGGCTATTTTCTGTAAATAACTGTTACCTGGCTTTCATACAAATCATAAGTGATGGTCACGTGGACATCAAGAAACGAAATGCTGCTGTGCTTAATAACTTTGTGTCGACTGACAAACAATCGACAAGAAAAAAAAAAAAAAAAAAAAAAAAAAAAAGGTACCCAACAGATCCTTTTGAAATCTCAGATCAATCGAACGCAACGTACAGTAATACTCCGTACATGTAATAACACTAACGACAAAAAGGAACACGCCTCAATTTGAAAAGTACGAAAGCCTGGTAGGGACATTTCTTATTTCTAACTTCTAACTTCTTACTTTTAACCTCTTACTTCTAACTTCTACGTTGTATGTGTGTATGTATGCATGTATGTATGTACTGACGCCTACTAATACATACATACATACATACATACATACATACATACATACATAGTGGAAGTTAGAAGTAAAAAGTAAGAAGTTAGAAGTCAGAGGTAAATGTTAGAAGTTAGAAGTAAGAAGTTAAAAGTTAGAAATAAGAACTTAAGCCCCTTTTACATGCATTAATGTTACCTCTTGGGGTATATTTACCCCTAGGGGTAAATATTTGCCCCTCCTTGTTAGATACCCTCGTGGATAAACGGGTTCGTTTATATGTGTTATAGGAAGAAGGGGCAAATGATAGTTTTCTCTTTTATTTAAAAGCCTATCTATAATTACATTGTTTCTTTTACCTTCACCACTCTCTGAGAAAAAAAAAGCAGATGACAAATTGATAATATTTATTTTTCCCAGAGAATTGGATTTGGCATTTCATGGAAATTGTTATCATTAGAGACAATTTGTATGGGATATCAAAGCCTGTATCGTGAGAAAAAGAATAAGAAAACTATTTCATGTCGTCTGCTGAAAATTTTACCGAGAGTACTCAGCGTTAATTGTCATTATCAAAAATGAATCGTTTGAGACAGTTTACGAGGCAATTTGCTGTGGAAGATTTGGAAGAAAAAAGTATTATTTAGTGGTCAGTAATATATGTTCCATTGTTTCCTATTTTACTGTTGTATCCCAAAATGTTGTGCCAACATTCCCCAACAGCAAGACAGTATAGCCCCATCAAAGTTTCTGCAGGGTTTATAACATTCTACTCACCATACTGTACATAGATATGTTCATCAGAATCCAGGCTGGTCCCAAAATCAATTGAGGCTCTCCAAATAGAAACTGACCTTATGACATATATTAACAGGTTACACTCAGATCAGCTTGTGCATTCATGGGTCTACACTTGTCACTATACTACAAAGATTCTGTTTGCAAACGGTATAGACCCCTATTATACTGCCCATGCAGATGTGCAGGCCCATCTGCGTTTACGCTGGTCATATATGTAATAAAGTCAGTTTCTATTTACAGTTTCCACTCATCAGCTGTGTGCTACAGACATGAAACAAGCACTGATTAACAGAACTAGCTGCTAATAAGCTTGACATTGCTTTTTTTTTTTTTTTTTTTTTTTTTTTTTTAATTTAGGTCAGACTGACTATGATAATGTTGAATGCTGGCATACGATCTGAAACCAAGTCTAACGGGAAACTCAATTCTGGTGATCTTAAAGTATGCCTGGCAGACTTGGTCATTGCCAGCCTTTAGATCTGCACAGTCTGGTCAAGGCATTTCCTATTTACAGATTAGATTCTACATATAAAGATGAAATAATTCATCGGTAATAATTGTCCATGATCATTACAATCCACTTGCGGTACTAGTATTTTGTGCGTTTGTACTCAAGTGTTTATCACATATTGAACTATTGAAATACAACGTGTGTGAGTACCAGACTGTGCAGAGTTTGTTGAATAGATATATAGTCTGAACTGGCACCTCTATTTATATCTGACATTTCGTATGTTTGCTCTGTCCTTAACCTTCGCCGCTCTGTGGGCAAAATTAACAGACGACAAATTGACAGAAAAAAAATTGTCCCTGCTTTTCTTAGAAAATAAGGGATGAGACCATTTTCATGAAATAATATTAATTATATTTGCCTTGAATCAGTATCCTAACTGCTAACATAATAGTATTCATGTCAAATAAATCACTTCTGACCACAACTTGCAAAGTTTATTTGTGATAGAGAAGGTAAAAGTATACCTGCAGAAATCAAGTAAATAAACAAATAAAATGTATTCAAAATAAAAATTGTATACATGTTTTTTAAGACATTCCAAATATATTTATAAAATTTACCCCTATGTGTAAATTAAATATTAATGCCCCGTTTATATGCATAAGTTTGCCCCTAGGGGCAAATTTACCCCTAGGGGCAAATATACCCCTAGGGGTAAACTTGTCATGTGAACGCATTTGCCCCTAGGGGCAAAATTTACCCACGTGGGTAAATTGCCCCAGCTCAAGGGTAGGGGCAAATATATTTGCCCCTAGGGGTATTTTACCCCTAGGGGTATATTTCGTCATGTAAACGCAATGTTTAATTTACCCATAGGGGTAAATTTTGTAAATATGTTTGGAATGCCTCAAAATACATGTATACAATGTTTATTTTGCATAAATTTTATTTGTTTATTTACTTGATGTCTGCAAATATACTTGTACCTTCTCAGTCACCAATTTGTGTTTGCAAGTTGTGGTCAGAAGTGAGTTATTTGACAAGAATACTATTATGCTAGTAGCAGTTAGGATGCTGATTCAAGGCAAATATGATTTATAGTTATTATGGTGCTGATCAAGTAACATACCTTTGTGCTGATCTATAATTAAATAGTTAATGTCATCAAGAAAGTTTTCGCAGTATTTTTAACCAATTTGATGACTAAAATAAATTCTCATTTCTTAACGCTTATCGTTCCCATTTCATAACGCTTATCGCTGAGGGTAAACTTTTTAGCAGACAACGACTTGAAATATTTCCTTATTATTCCCAGAAAATAGGCTTTGGCATTTCAAGAAAATGGTGCCATCCCTTTATTTTCTGAGGAAAAAAAACAAAAAACGAAAAAACACACACAGAAATACTACCAATTTGGCATCTGTTAATTTCGCCCAGAGAACCAGAGTGGTAAAGGTTGATGACTAAACAAAAATTACCAGGGGATATAAAAATGGTACCAGATCACACTGTTTATCTGTTCAACAATCTCCGCACAGTTTGATTATGGTCTAAGGTACTCACACACATGACATTTCAACAGTTTAATATGTGACAATCACTTGAGTACAGCCATTTGCAAACACACTAAATACCAGCAAAGGGGTTTGCAATGATCATGGACAGTCATTACCGATGAACAATTAGTTTATCTTTATATGTAGAATCCGATCAGTAAATAGGAAATACCCTGACCAGACTGTGCAGATCTATGTCACCAGAATTGAGTTCCCTGGTATTCCCAGTTTCAGGTCCTATGCCAACATTCAACATTTTCATGCAGCCTAACCTGAATTATAAAAAGCGATGTCAAATAATTAATTTTTATGTATTATTATTATCACTTTTCTTGATTATTACCAGTTAGTTCCGTTGATTAATGCTTGTTTCATGTCCGGGTCACATAGCTGATGCGTGGAAAAAAATAAGTACCATCTGCTTACACATCTGGTCATAATCAGGGTCTATACTGTGACAAAAGCTACAGGACATCTTCGCCTCACCGAAACCACCCCCCGCCCCTCTCCCCCCATCAATACATGTCAGTATGGTGGCATAATTGCTTTGTTTACAGCAGAATATTATAGATCCTGCCCAAACTTTGATGGGGCTATACTGTCTTGCTCCTGTGGAATGTTAGCTAAACATTTTGGAATACAGCAGTAAAATCGGGAACATTATATTACTGACCACCAAATAATACTTTTTTTTTTCACCAAAAACTTTCTTTCCCTACTTCTTGTATCTGAAGCTTGATAATGCAGATTAACGCTAAGTACCTGGGTAAAATGTTCACCAGATGACATTTTGAAATATTTTTGTTATTTTTCTCAGGATACAGGATTTGATATCTTATGCAGATTGTCATCAATGGAGAAAATTTGCATGAAATGTCAAATCAAGATCTCTGGAAAAATAAGAAAAACAACATCAGTCTGTCATCTGCTAAATATTCTCAGGTGAAAGAAATAGTGCTGCTATTATAGATAAGCTTTTAAATAAAAAGAAAACTATCATTTGCCCCTTCTTCCTAAAACACATATAAACGCAACCATTTACCCATAGGGGTATTTAACAAGGTGGGGCAAATATTTACCCATAGGGGTAAATTTACCCCTAGGGGTAAACTTAATGCATATAAACGGGGCTTAAGTTTACATGACGGAATATACCCCTAGGGGTTAAATACCCCTATATTTGCCTCTACCCTTGAGTAGGGGTATTTTACCCATGTGGGTAAATTTTACCCCTAGGGGCAAATGCGTTTACATGACGAGTTTACCCCTAGGGTAAATTTACCCCTAGGGGCAAACGTATGCATATAAACGGGGTATTAGAAGTTAGAAGTTATAAATTAAGAAATATATGTCCGTTCTTCCCTCCCCTCCATCCGTTCGCAAACAATAACGTCATTGCAAATGCATGTTCACTCTCTCACACGCACACCCAAATCGATCCCTCATTCCGTCAATTCGTCCTTCCGATGAACGCGAGCATGAATTGACGCCTATACATACATACATACATACATACATACATACATACATACATACATACATACATACATCTCCCCCGCCCATCTGGGCTTGGAGAAATAGATAGGGCTGCATGGTGCTTCCGCACAGAGCTGAAACCGACCGAATTTGAGTACTGGTGAACCGCTTAGAAGGTCTAAGCCTGACGGGGATTAAAACCTGAAAACAAAAAAATTAAAGGACTATCCCTGATAATGCGAGTGTCAAGAGTTCTTTGTACCATATTTATGCCTTTGGTGAAGATTGTACATAATTTTGACATTTATAGAAATCAAAGTACTGACAGCACCGAAGAATCGATTGTATTTTAGTGCAGACTGGGAACATAGTCTTGAACTGAGACGTAGACTGTTTCGTTTAACGCTAAAACTTCCAGTATTTTAAGCAAACAATGTAGACCCTGATCAGACTCGGCGTCTGATCTGGGCTAAAATGTTTGCCAATGTCCCAGCACATGCGCCCAGTCATTGTTTCACAAAAAGATTTCTTTTACACAGCACTCTGACGTCACAACGACAAGAATAACGCGACTATTTTCTATAAATAACCTTTTCCTGGATTTCCCCCAATTCACTGACAGTCGCGTGGACATCAGCACTGAAGAGCTTCTGAGCTTAGTAACTTTGGGTCGACTGACAAACAATCGACCCAAAATACACCGGGCTTGTGTGACCTGTAAAAGGTTATTCCATACACATGACTAAGCGATATAACGCAACCTCTCTCTCTCTCTCATTTGGATAACATACTCGTGTAACATAACACTTTCCTTTGAGACATTTGTTCCCGTTGACATTTTGTAACCTTTTTTTCTTATTGATGCTCCAAGCATAGTATGTGGGTGCTCATTAGAACCGCCTCATTGACTACTCACAATTTACGGTTGATAGAAAAAATGTATTCCCTTGTACACCCCAGAATACAAGGGCATTTGTAAGGAATTTTTAACGTGATCTCTCTCTCTCACTCACTCTCTCTCTCTCACACTCTCTCTCTCTCTCTCTCTCTCTCTCTCTCTCTCTCTCTCTTCGCGAGACAGCTTAACGAAACAGGTTCAGGTTTAGGATCCCGTTTCGGGCCTAAACGCAAGTTCAATCGACCCACCAGTAGTGCTTTGACTTCAAAAGCGGGGACAGAAAAAGAAAAAGAAGAAGAAGAAAAAAAAAATACATTTCATTCTCAATAAAAAATATGTTTGTGCTTAATGCTTATGAACGTGGAGCATGTGGACTTAACAAAAAATGTCAGTTGAAGCATGGTACAGTCTGTTCATTTATATTTCAATTTTGTAGCGTCACACACACACACATGCACGCGCGCGCGCACGCACGCACGCACGCACACACACACACACACAGACTTCTTGGATTTCACTGTACAGGGTGTGATGGACCTAGTTCAGTATCCTAGTCTCAAATTATTACTGTTAAACAAATTTGCAGATTGGATGCGGTCAGTAATTGATTAAGTAACAGCTGCTTAATTGCCATTTGGGAGACGTTATCACTGCACGAGATCATTAGCTGAGAATAGTCCGTGTAAACTGCATAGCCAACCAATACATGATGTGTTATAAAACCTGAAACTACTGAAATATATTCGAAACGAAAGTTTGACAACTCATTCGTGAATCTCTAACGCACACCTTCATCTATCTGTACATTCCAAAATGAAGTATTGTGTTCTGAGCACCGATGTTAATCATATGACACATGTGTGTTTCATATCTCTATAATAAGCATTGTTCAAATGATTTGTTTTAACTTTATTTTTCTATTCTAAACATATAGGTGCGCGTTTCTACCGTCTCACTGACGCGATTCTAACGAGTATCCACATACTATTTTTTAGAACAAAACGGAAAGTATTGCATACCCATATAAACCCAAGTTTTCCCTATATAAAGTGAGATTTACAAGAGTGTTTATTACGAGAGCTTTTGTCTTCATCAAGAAAGAATAGTTAGCTTTAAAATTTTATCTCTACAATGACATTTTTCTGGCGAAAATTTGTGATGTTTCCTTTTCTAGTCCAAACATATTATTGTGGGTGCTCGTTAGGGTTACCAGCCTATCCCCATTTGAGATACTGCTGTCCTTTAAGCCTCTGAAAAAGGGCATTTATCTGGCGAAACTTTGTGACAGTGTCTGAGATTTAACTTACGAGCACTCACAGTCTATATTTTGAGCAGAAACCCTGGTAAACCAAACTTTTCTACATAAAGTGGGGTTTACCACAATCTACATGTATGTCTTTGAACAAAAATATGAACAATACTGTTCATCTTCTAATCCCCACTATTCCATACATTATGACTGAAGGTATTCGAATGAATCGCCTCAGTGGAGCGTTCCTATGAGAGCATGTAATCAAATAAGTCCATGTGAATTTACAGGTCTACAGTTTAGCCCAGGAATTTTGCTCCAACTGGCTGTTCTTTGATTATGAGGTTTACCGCTACATCTCAGCAGTAGAGCTAATTTATTACAGTCATAAACTTTCTGACTGCAGACTCCTGACAGCTGGTTTGACTTCCAATAACATAATGGTCAGACACAGGTGAAAGCCATTCAAATGTTATGTCAAAAGGGTTGTTAGACAAGAAAATTTGACAAAATTTGAAACCTGAAAGGCAAACTATGCAGATCCTGATGAGACTGTTTGCAATGAGGCTCACATCAGGATCTACATTGTTTGCAGAGCCATTTTCCCTGTATGTAGTAGTGAAAGAGTAAAAGAGAACTTTTAATGAGAGGTTGCTTAACTCTTAGCACTCTGGGTAAAATTTTATCAGCAGACGTCATATTGTAATATTTTCATATTTTTCCCAGACTGCAGGTTTTGACATGTCATGCATATTGTCTCAAATGGAGACAATTTGCATGAAATGTCAATCCTGTTTTCTGGGGAAAAAAAAAATATCATCAGTTTGTAGTCTGCTGAATTTGTTCAGTGTATGGTAAAAGTTAAATTACCATATTGAAACTAAATATTCAGACACGACAGGCTTGGGCAAAAATGTAGACCTAGATATACAGCACACCACTGCCATTCATCAAGCCAGTTGATTTAGACATATCAACAAGCAATAAAATATGCTTGTTCAAACTTGGTAAGGATTAATCCTTATTGCTTGTGCTGGTACTTCACTCAGGGTAAAATTTTCAGCAGACAACATACTGAATCATTTTTCTTATTCTTCCCGAAAAACAGGTTTGACATTTCAAATTCATACAAATTGTCTCTAATGGATTTTCATGAAGTGTCATATCCTGTTTTCTGGAAACAAAATGCCCATGGGCCACAGTTCGCTCACCTAATAAAAATAGCTATTGCATATCTGCAAATGCCATGCAACTTCTTCCAGTATTTGCCACAGCAACTAGGACACAAATTTGACCTTACCAAAAAAAGATCAACGGTCATCCTAGTATCAGCATTTCAACAAACTAAGTAGCCTTTGAGTCCCTGATGCTGTATACCGAGATTCAGCCTTAGAGCTTTCTGAGTTCAGAAGAAAAAATATTTTAAGTGTTTTACCATATATGGGCATGGCAGACATCTTGTTGAATGGTGCAGACCCATTTGAACAAATTATCAATATCCTTTCGACAGAAAGAAGGCCCTATGTGAACCATGTGAAATCTAGTGAAAACTGTTTCAAAGAAGAAGACATTAAAAGATTTTACAATTTTGTACATGTAAATAGCCCAAGGACAAAGGGCCCCCGTTCCCCACCCCTTCAAAATGTTGACAGTAGCTACAGTTTTATTACTTTAATCAAACATTGTAATTTTCAGCAATTAGTCTTCATTATTCATTGAGAAAATGATTTTTCAACATTTTCCCCATATAAATGTATGGGGTACAAATTTGGCCTTGCTGTAAAAAGGTCAAAGGTCAACCTACAAACTTTATTTGAAAAAACTTAGTAGACCTTGAGTTATTTGAACAAACATTGTAGACCTTGAGTTCCTGATGCTAATTACCAAGATGCAGCTTCAAAGCTTCTTGGTTCTCGAGAAGAAGATTTTAAGTTTTTTTTTAGCATATTTGGGCATGGCGGTCATCTTGTTCAGTGGCACGGAACCATTCAAACAAATTGTCAATACCGTTTTGACAGAAAGCCCTATGTGAAATCTGGTGACAATTGCTCAAGCAGTTTCAGAGAAGACATTTAAAAACAATATGGCGGCTGTGATTGCCTTCTTGGATTTTGGATCAGCACAATCTTAGCTATTTTCGATCTAGAGGTCATCTTGTTGCTACAGTGAAATTTTCAACTCAAATCTCCCGATGGTTCTGGAGGATGTCAAAAACTGGTTTTCAAGATGACAGCTGTGGCAGCCATCTTAAATTTCTGATCAGCAAAGTATTATTTGCTTTTGATCTACAAGTCATTCTATATATAATGGGTTCCCATTTTTATATTTGTAGGCTGCTCCAAAAAAGAAATGTAGTAGATATGGTCACAATTTATGTCAGTAATCAACGCTATATTATAATGCCTCTGAAAATGTACATTATTAAGATAGAAAAGACATTTCAGAGCAAACATTTTAAATGTCAGATGTATCAAAACACTTTATTTTTTTCACACAATGTTATAATTTTTTTTGAAAAACAAATTGTTTAATTCATGTAATGAAACAAAAAGCGTAACACCACTTACTATACTGAATGCATAAGTAAATGATAATTTTGTTCTTTTTTTACAAGAAGATTATGTTGTTAAAGGCTAAAAGGCCCATATGATCAGAAGACTCTAATTTGGCAAAAAAAAAAAAAAAAAAATACTGGCAAAATGTGTTTGGTAAACATCGAAAAGCGAAAACATGGTTGACTTGTTTTATATGAAATTTTCGGTAACCTGAAAGTTTTTATATCCAAAATCAGCTTTTCAGTACGAAAAACTTCTAAATAAAAACTTGAAAAAGAAGCTAAAACGGTCGACGGCAACATTTGCTAATAAATCAACATTTGTATTGCATTTTTGTATATTCAGGGGTTACAATGTTAGTGATTCTGGAGAATACATTTTATTTAATTGTTGGACAAATCTTTCAATAGGAAAACAAAACAACTCAACAATGTTCGATGGTATAGAATTTTTTATGTGGTACTTTAATATTTTACTATTTTATAATGTAAAAAAGCACAAAGCATTTAACAAAAACAATATTTTTTTTTATAGATTTTCTGGTTGTTTTAAAACTGATCTAGTGGATCAGGTGGGAAACAGTCAACTACTTTTGCTAGTTTTGATTAGATTTTTTTTTTCACTCTGCAACGGTGGCTCTACAATTTATATAAAATACGGGGTGGTTATATGTCACCTCGGTTGATGATATTCATATTCCTCGGGCGGGCATTTTTTCAGTATCACTCTCTCAGGAATGTGATACCTAACAAGACTACTGACCCGTACGCTGAAGTAGTACCTCCTATGTCATACATTTTACTATCACCCTGGTATTCCGTGCATGTGCTGTCTTTTTCACTTTTACCCGGAGGATGACATTTTGTTACTATCACACTGGCAGTGAAATAGTAAAAAGTATCGCCCTCAGGCCTACGGGATATTTGTATGGGAAAGTCACATTGTTACGACCAAGAGCAGACTGCAATGCCAGCTGACTAAGTTTAATACCTATTAGAGGTAGGGTCCATTTTCCACAGTCGGACCATTTGTTATAGTTATTAATAGTAGCGTGATATATAAGTTACGCAAATTTAATAATGCTAAACTGGTTGCGAAACGCAAAAAGCGAGAAAATCGCATAATGTTTGCAAAATCCCGCACATATCGTGCAATTGATGCGTGGCAAGAGTATAACCTTACTATATATAAACTCACCGATACAGTCCAATTCGAAGGACAACTAGACAACGCAAAAGATCCGTTTAAATTATGATTAGACAGTTCGGCGCGTCGTTAATTTATATTAATATTATGTTTGTAGTCTTTTTCTGTTCAAATATCAAAAGCAGGAAAATGTCCGTATCTGAATAGTAAACCTATAAACTATATATTGCAGCGCGCGCTAGTCCGATACTGCATATGTTACCTGGCTTATTTCAGGAATGCTCAGTAGGCTGCGCTAGGTTATGCAGTCTGGTCGGAACTTCTCGGGTTGCGAGAATTGTAACTGCTATCGGGGACACTGAGCAGGCCGCGCTGGCATGTGCGGACTGGCCAGTCGTTTTGAGGCAGCAGTCGCAAGGTGTGATTTAGTTTATACAAAATAAGAAAACAGTGCAGGATCGGAATAGCCAATGTAAAATGTGCAGTACCATAAGAATCGCGTAGGCCAGAAATTTAGGTTTACATACGCATATGCAATACGCAAACATACGCACGAACATACAGGCACCTATAAAGCAGTTTTTTTTTTTTTTGTTTTTTTTTTTTGTTTTTTTTTTTTTTAAGTTTAATAGATAATTTAATGAGTCTAAGAAATTGTTGAAAATTTGTATTATTCCGCCTGCATAAGCACTGTTATATTTTAAGTGTTCCGATTTCGTTAAGTGTTCCGATTTCGTCTGATCAGGGCATCGAGTTTAAAATAGTCGGAGTTGATCCAGTTACTCTCCCTCTTATCATTATCCGGAAGTCGGAGGTGTTTTTCATTAGTAATGTCAGTGACATTTAGGATTGCGACATTTGGAACGTCATGTCCCTGATTGTCATCCATACATTATAATCGTTTGTGCATGTATGGAAATGGGGCTTGCATATGATATGACGTTACGCGGACGACGTTGCCGCCAGTTGGCAGGCGCTCACCATCGACCGCGTCGATGTCATTAATAGGGATAGAAGTCGCGGGTGATACATCGACGTCAGTGATGGGTCTATCATCACTGGATATACAGCTGCGACGTCAATGACGTCACTCTATAAGGTGACGTGCGTGATTGTAGAATAAATGGTAGAATCTTAGCAGGCTTCATCTTATGTAATTATAGAACATGTCCTTAGTCTGTTTTTGTTTATTTTTTGTTGTGTCCTTCCATGTCCTTCCAAAGACAGTTGACCTCAATGTGAGGTGCAGTATTTAGACTCCATCGAGTCTTGGACGGGCCGGGGCCGCCAAATAAGGGTCTAATACAATGGAATAAACAGCCAGAACTGGGAACAGTGAACAAAAGGTTCAAGGGATTGCCAACATACAAAAACGTTATTAAGGCCTTGACTAAACAGAGAAATGATAAAATTAAAATGAGCTTAATAAATAATAATAATAATAATGAGATCGATCAATAATTAAGAAAGTGTAATAAAACTTAAAAAAAAAAAAAAAAAAGATAAGGGCGCCGTATATATATTATTGGAAAGGGAGGCAATTTCTTCACACTGGCACACAGTTCTCCTCATTTGGTTGGGTATATATACTGAGTGTATTAAATTGATTAACCAAGCAGGCTAATCAAGTAATATACCAGTATAATTCTCCAACCGTGCCAACGTGAGGAGATTTGCGTCAAAATTGTGTATGAAGTGTTGTATTATTTTAATGTCTGTTTATTATATGAGTTGTATATGTAAAAAAAAAAAAAAAAAAAAAATCTACCGTTGTTAGATGCTTCTGTGAAATTGTACAGTTGGGCAAACCCGGAGCTTAATCAAATTGGAAAAAAAAAAGGTAAGAGAAAAGTCCAAGGAGTGTCACAATCACAAACCGCAGCTCTTCCCAGACACTAAGAGGAAGAGGAAACCGACAAATCCAAACAGGTAGAAATCGAACAAACGTACGAAAAGCACTAAGTTTAGCTCTCTCTTCCACAAGCGAGGTAATCGCAATGCTAAAAGGACTGAGGAAAAAAAAAAAAAAAAAAAAAAAAAAAAAAAAACAACAACACAAGAACAAAATGACACAAGGTAAGACATAAAACAAATCGCCTCGTAGAATAAACCACAAAGCAACAAAGAGTAAGACTAACACCGGGACCATCGCCTTAGAACGGTCAGTAGAGTAAACCACCGGGGGCGGAGTTTAAAGCACTTTTACAGCTAGCCAACTTCACCCTGGGTCCCGATGCTTAATACAGAAATACTTAAAAAATCGGTTCGCTTAAATGCTCCCAACTCAGTCAATGCATCAAAGCAAAAACATAAAGTCAAATTAATCACTATAATAAACAAAGACGAATACTCATGGCTAATTCTACTGTATGCCAGAGTAAATGAAAACCAAAAGCTGAACCACGGCGGGCCAAGCCAAAGACATATCGCCAAGCCCCAACCCACTGGTTAAAGTTTTACGAAGAGGCCATCATTGAGTCTGAGGCCCGAACCGCCGTTGTGCAATTAAAGAGTGAAGCATAGCCATCAACAATGATTGACAACTAGGCATGCATTCTATCGCATTATATCCAGCTATAGCCAATTCTTATATAATGGTTAATAAGTTTTCTGAATTGCTCCGAAAAGTTAGATTTTCCTAGAATTGCTCCGAAAAGTTAGAAGTCACCCTCGGTGCGTCTTAGCCGCCCAGAGCGTAACACACATGAGGTTCAATTAAATATCAAAACAGAAGTGAAGGCAATGGTCAGGAATCGATGCAATTACCTCACACCTTCCATCCAAGACACCAAAGGGAAAGAAACACAAACATAAAACAACTTCACCGTAAAGGAAATGTCACAAGTGGAAAGCCAAAAGGATAGTTACTTTCCCACAAATTGGCCGAACGGCTATTCAAAATAAAAATGATATCAGCAATACATACATGCTATAACGAACTATAACAATATCAAACCACAAGAAGAACCGCCTTGGAATAAATACTTTCTCACACCACATTTTTATATGCACATCATATATTAGGCAGATTAAGGGTGTTATATAGTCATCCCGTATTTTATACAATTGTAGATTTACAGTTTTAGAGTGATAAACTAGCAAAGTTGCTGTCTGTTTTAAGCTGCTTTACCCATAAATGAAGAAAAAAAAAAAAAAAAAAAATCTCAAAACCTTCTCACCTCACATTTAAAATATATACATCTTATATAAGACAGACTAATATGGTATTACATATCTCAGTTACATATACACTCCGTAGTTATATAAATTGTGAATCCACAGTTTTAGAGTGATAAACTAGCAAAAGTTGTTAACTGTTTTTTTTTTAAGCCAATTTGCCAGATTATATGAAATGTCAAGTACTTTTACCTCATATTTTGCATCACACACTATACAAACTAATGGGTGTTACATATAGACACCCCGTATTTTAAATAAATCGTAAACCTAACACTTAAAGAGTTTATGATTTGTTAATACCTTAAATATGGTATACTAGGTGATTCTTGAAACAATATGACAAAGAGAAATGCAAAAGCTTCGGATAGTTTATGTTGACAATTATCATCAGTAATCTCTGCAGTGTTTGTGAAGTGTTTTATCGGTTATGGGGACATCGTCGTTCGGAACGTTTACAGCATATGAATTACCTGGACCTTTAGGGCTGTGACAATAATGATGTTCTGTCTCTAGATACAGTGTTCTCTTCCTGAATTGTACACTGTTCCTAAAATTTTAGTGTTCTGTTCCTAAGTCATGGTGTTTGGTTCCTGAGTTCACTTTTTGGCACCGAATATTGGAAATTGGTTTGATTTCTTTTTTTTATATTCTATCTGGGTTTAAGTAGATTATTTTACGTTTTAGTCGCTAACATAGATTTCATCGATTGTATATGTTAGGGTTAAAATATCGCTTATTAGCCGAAAATGACAATGGGAATGCATCCGGTGTTTTTTTTTTTTTTTTCTTAAATAGTTAATGGTATTTTTACGAGTATAAATAGGTAGGATCCTGTCTATTCATGTTGGCCTCCTTTACACGTATGTAACCAAACTGCGACCCAGGATCAGGTCAGGGTTTAAGAAAATAATGTGTTGTTCTGTTCCTTTGTTAGTTGCTAAAACAATTGAGGGTTATATACGTTGAAGTATTATTACTTTTAACAATCGGCATCGAAAATGAGTGATTTGCACATTGTCTAACACCAAAGTATGTAGTCAGAAAAACAAAATCGATTTTTGGCATGCTGCGTAGTCATTTTTGCAGACATAACTTAAATTCTGAAAGATTATCATGTTTTGTGTCTATTGTACTTCGGACTTATATTAGCAAGAGTTCCAAAAAAAAAAAAAAAAATGCAGAAAAATGATGGAAATACGTAGTGTTTAAAACCGTTAACTTCGATATTTGTTTCGGAACAGAGCACCATCGAAAGACACGCAGTTCATATAGATTATCTCTTCACCTCTGTGTTTCTTGGAATGTAAAACAGGGTCTATACGTATAGACTAGATTATAAGTGAGTCCTACCCGAACCGCGAAGCGGTTCGGCGTGTAGATGCACTACTATAGACTAACTATGTGACCAGTGATGTGTGTGACCAAACATGTACTGGTCTAACAAACGCTTGGGTGGTTCGGTGCTTATCCTGAAAAACAAGGGTGAGTTGGCACAGGCTATTGACATAGCGCCGTGCCGATAATAACAACAAAACAGGCAATAACGCCAAGTATTCCAAATGCAAGATGGTAAATCACGAGACTTGTGACGTCAGCCTAAAAAAATTTGCAGTCGCGGCCATTTTGAATTTTGAAAAACGACCAAAAAGAAACAAAGACAAAAACGCACAAACGGTCAAATATCTTTAGGAAAAATCCTGAAGCAGTAAAATGGATTTCAGGTAAGCGAACGATATATGACAATAATGAATTTGTGGGTGATAAGGCCAAACTAAAGAATGTGTTTAGGGTATTTAGAGTAGGATAGGTAGGGATTTTTTAAACATTTTATTTTAATTATACCATAACAATTATACCATATTTGGACTTTACATAGGCTTTCAAGCAGGCCCTACTTTTCTCTACTTTTTTGTGCTCCAACTTTTCCCTACTTTTGTCTGAAAATGCCCTTTTGATACTCTAATTTTTAGTCCAAAAATGTTTGATGTGACCAAAAATTGTAATTTTTTTTTTTTTTTTTCCTCGCTTGCTTGGAAATTGTAAATATCAGATCAACATAATCTGAGCCATCTCGATGAAAAAGTCTTGACAAATCTCTGAGTGAAAAAATATATGCATTTACCGGGATGTGAAAAAACCAGAAAAGTGGGGCCTTTCACATAAGATTCAAGAAAAATCGGGTCAATCATATACTTTTTGTTGAATAGGGGGCTAATCATATACCTGGCATCACTGAAAACGGGGGCCATTCAACACACACATCAATACTATGTCATATACAGGAAGTTAACCCCCCCACCCCCCCCCCCCCCCACACACACACACGCACACTGAGCTGAAAATAGACCATCCTTACTATCCCTACTTTGCATGATTGAAATGCCTACTTTTGCCCTACTTTAAGCCATACTTAATATCTCTACTTTTTCACTGGAGGGCACTTGAAAGCCTGTTTTCACATAAAATTTTACCAAACTGGTTTGCCTATCCTTAGAAGTTAGATGTGTCCAAAAATACTGACAGAATGGCCAACAGTTTACCTACAGGAGCAGTTTGATCTGGGTCTACAATGTTTGCTCAGACCTTCTTGACAGAATATTTCAGTCTTACATATATGGTACAACATTACGAAAACACATGTATTCAAATATATAGAAAATTTCACCTCTAAAAACTGTAATTTTTCAGATAAAAACTCTGATATTGTTCATTTTTCTGCTCAAAACATAGATTGTGGGTACTCATTAGAACCGCCTCACCGAGAGGCAGTTCTAATGAGTACCCAAAACATAGATTGTGGGTACTCATTAGAACCACCTCACTGAGAGGCAGTTCTAATGAGTACCCACAATCTATAGAGGCGGTTCTAATGAGTATCCACAATCTATGTTTTGAGCAGAAGTAAGAAAAATAATGTAAACCCCAGTTTTACTATATAAAAGTGGGGTTTAAGGGGGTCAGTATTATATAGGCATGTTTTCGTGATGATCTCAGTCCAGATCTGGACTCTGAGATATAATTAGTTAATTAGGGTTATTATTATCAGCATCATATGAATTTGCCCCAAAGGGTGTAATTAATAGCAGCTGTCTGCAGTTGTGGTGGACAGCAGAGAGAAAATCTTGTCTATGAACATGTGTGATGTAGAGATAAAATAATGTAAAACAGCAAAGCAAATTTAATTTCATTCAGTGGATACAAGACAAACATACATTATTCGATAACAATAGTACAAATTTGATTAGAATTTGAATAGAATATTCAATATACATAATATTCAATACAGATCAAAATTCATTCAGTTAAAAACTATAGCCATGTGACAAGAAAACCAACAATATTTGGCCTGTAAACACAGAGGACTTCTGCACAATCATATCAGAGCCTTTGATGTCCGCAAGAAGAATTCATGGGTCCTTAGCTACCCAGATAGCACACAGCAAAGACTCAGATCAGACTGGGTGGATGTCCAGGCTGGTCGGAGTCTTCGCTGGGCACACAGACCATATTGTTGGTTTTCCCAGGCCCGGGCTCAAATTATTATGCGCTGTAATATGAACATATATTTCAGTCAAAAATAAACATGCACTTTTATTTCAGATCAAAATGCTCAAAATGACACTAGTATATCTCAAAATGACACTTGTATTTCAATGTACAAATGTCTGCTTTTAATTTAACACAATGTATTAATTATATGGATTTAATAAATTATATATACCGTGATAACCCTAAGTATAGGGAGAGATAGGCCTTTGCAAAGAGTGAAGACCCAGATCAGACACCTCAAAATGTGGCATCTGATCAGGGTCTACACTGTTTGCCATACACACAGCATTAATTTAGATGGATCAAGGGGTAGCAAAATGGGCTATTTCGAATGTGCACAATACTGGTTAACCTCTTAGAGGACTAAGCCTGCCCAGTAAATGTGTGGTTAGGTAAACTGACCGCGCTCAACATGACCCCATTGGGTTGACTGGGCCGTAAAACCTTAACACAAAAAAAAAAAAAAAAATTTTAGGACAAGTATTTTAGGTAGATAAGGTGTCCCAATACTTAGGGTAAATAAAGTATATTAGGAAATGACACAAAACAAAGAAAAACCTAGTACACAATAATTAGGGTAAATACATGTATGGTACAATGTACGAACTTTACACAGTTGCCAATTCAACCACAACAGAAAACAAACAAGAGTTGTCAGAAGACAATGCAGCTTGCTGGAAAGGGCTGGTCCGATAAGAAAACAATCTTTTATTAAAGATTAAATGCAGAACTTAAACTTAAACATAGCTGTAAACAACAGAGACTTAATACAAGACAGAAACTTAGAATGTTTTACACGAATGATAAAGTTTATATGTGAGAATGACAGAATTTTAGAATCTAAAGGAGACCGTTGTTACAAACAGACACATGAAGATTACTTATTGTTCAGGGATTACACTGTTTGGAGTTTCTGGCTCTCAGACATAACTGAATAGAGAGTCTACAGACAAAATTTTAAATAAGCATTTATTGCCCAAAAATGACCACATAGTATGAACAGAAATCTATAAATTTCTGTACATCTTACTTAGTTGGACCCTTATAAGTTGGCTTTGGTGTAGATGTTTGATGTCACTTTCTTCTTAAGCCCTTCTGTGGAGTTGATGCAATACGCTTGTGTCGTTTTCTTGCGACAGTTTCTCCTTGGACCAGTGTTGGCAACTCTTCAAAATTTTGAAACTGGCTCTCAGATCCCAAATCATACTCAATTTCACTTGAAAGGTTCTTTTGCAAACAATTGCTTTGCAAGAAATTTGGAAGAATTGCTTCATGTTTTCCAGCTGATTCCATATACAAAATTTGTAAATGTAATAGCTCAGCAAATCTCTGAATGACCGATTTCGGGGATACTGAGGCCATATAGATAGATAACCCTGCAACCTTATCACATTTCCTACCTCAGAATCTGGCTTCCACTAATTACTTTTTATGACAAGGTCAGTAGGTGTTATTGGTGGCACCATGCTGGGGGAACAGGGTGGCTGGTAATTGAAACTATTACATGGCTAAATAAACTTGATTAGGCCTCAGAGTCCAGATCTGGACCAAGATTGTACCCTAAATGTAAGAGTGATTTAGTATAAATATTTTATCATAGTACCACCTACCCTTTTTTTTTTTTTGAGAAAACATGAAAAAATGATAGACATCTATTTCACCAAGAAAGTTAGATAGGATAGGGTTACCCAAAATACACATATTTTATTTCACTTATTGTAGTAGTGAAATGTCCATGTATATGACAAAATTGTACTGCCTT
Organism: Anodontia alba; assembly: GCA_964016985.1. Lineage (NCBI taxonomy): Eukaryota > Metazoa > Mollusca > Bivalvia > Lucinida > Lucinidae > Anodontia > Anodontia alba. Next base: position 81,237,575 of record OZ024831.1, on the reverse strand, counting down.
GCAATACAAGCCAGCTCTTTTAGAGATTGGACAGCTGGATAGCTCACTGTCACAAGGTCCCATTTTAAAACCCAGAATTCAGCTCTTGACTGTAGGCCCTAGGGCGCTTTATTGCACAGAACTTTTCATTATCATCTTTCCACTGTCTCAATATGACTTAAATAATGTTGAAAGGGTTTTAAAACACCAAACCGTCAGCATAATAGTGATGTAGTAAAATGGTGGCCTTTCATGCCAGTTGCTTGCGTTTGATCCCTGGCAGTGGCACTGGCGATAGAGTTGTTTCTCCTGTAACAATAACATTCATTTTCTATGAGGGTATTTAACAAGTAGAATAGTTGGTTGTGTATAAGCCCAAATTACTATTTTCTTTGTAGTATGACTACATTACTATACCAGTTAAACTGAAAAAGAAAAAAGATACCAGTCCCCTTAATCCTGGAATATTATTTAAAAATTTCAAGATCCTATCTGTAACTTTTTTTGACTATATGCTAAGACTGGACAAAGGAACAGTCAAACAACCACCAAGTTTTATGCCCCTCCACCTTCTTTGAAGTCTGGAGCATTATAGCTTGGTCCACTATTTTTTTGCTCACCTGAGTGAAAGGAGGAGATATTATGATCCATCAATCCACAACTTTGAAGGACCTTCTCTGAAAACCCTGGGTCATTTTTAGCTTACAGGTCTGTACAAAAGTACAGTAAGAGCTTTTGCACTACTCCAGGCTTTGGCGTTGTCATCAGCATTTATTAGCCTTGAGAGGCTTGTCCATCCATAATTAGTTTGTGATAATCTTATTGAAAATGTCAAATGCCACCTAGTGTAATTATGCCCCCAACTTCAAAGAAGTTGGAGGGGCATATTGCTTCTGGGATGTTTGTGCATGCGTGTGTCCGTCTGTGCATGCGGCAGTCCATTACGCTTTTTGATACAAAGCCTAATTTCTGTACTATATGCATGCTAGGGTTTTGAAATTTCATATATAGATTCTTCATGAGAAAATAGCTGACACATATTTTTTTACTCCATCAGGATTATGCCCCTTTCCAGAGTTATGGCCCTTTGAAAAAATGTGGATGAAATCTTGTCAGCAAAATATCTCAAAAGCTATTGAAGCTAGAGCCTTGACACCTTGTGAATAGATTGGTATTGATGAGTAGATGACCTGATCAATTTTTGAATAAATTCTGAAAAGTACTTCTTGATTTATGGCCCTTTGTCATATTGGGCATTTTTACATTGCACACTTTTTGATGCATAGCATAAGTTTTGAACTGTGCATGCTAGGGTTTTGAAATTTCATATATGGATTTCTCATGGAAAAATAGGTGTCCAAATAGGTAACCCATATTTTTTTTCTTATCCAAATTATCTCCCATTTTAGAGTTATTTCCCTTTTAAGAAAATAACATTGAAATCTCGTATATTTGTACTGTTGTTACCAATCATGGGCAAGCAGTGTTGGAGTCAAGCAGTGATAGAATCAGGCATTTGAATGCATAGTGTTTTACAAGCACCAGCTCTCTATATAGTTAGCTCTCTATATATAGTTAATGTGTACACCTTATAAAATAATAGAGGTTTAAGGGCTCAGTTAAGAGAGAAAAAACATTAAAGGTTCTTAAGTTTTAAACTGCTTGAAATATTTTGATAATTTTTTGTATACATATTTACAAGATCTAATCAATGATATTGTAAAAAGAGATTTCTTTATAAAGAGTTGACTGCCGAGGCATATCTGTCCCTCCCAATTCAGTTTGTGAAAATTACTATACCTTTTAAATGGCTTGAACCATATTTATTATTTATGGCATGTAGATTGATATTGACAAGACCTAACCAATGAAATTGACAAATGCAACCTGGTATATTACTGGATGAATGTTTACTGTTGTGTCTTTGTACTTTTAAGACTGGAATAATCCAGGGTTTATTCTAGGTTTTTTCTGGTTTACTGACTGCATAGGGTTTCTTGCATGTGTATCGGATCATAGCTGAAACAGTAAGTTTGTTGTCCATAAAGACAAAAACTAAATCGATGGTCGGAGATTTGATCCCTTTAACAGTCTTTTTTTTACTCATAATAATATCTTATCTCTATGCGTTTTTTTTTTTATCCTTTCTTTTTTCATCTAAATCTCCGTGATGTGAAAATTCTTTTGCTGTTTTAACACTAACCACGCTATAGGCAGATTCACCAGTCAACAAATTGATGTGCTCCTTTCCGACAGAAATTAGGATTCAATCAAACAGACAGTTTGCATGAAATGTCAAATTCTGTTTTTTGGGGGAAAAAATGAGGAAAATATTTCAAAATGTTTTCTGCTGAAATATTTACCAAACATGCTAAATGTCAAAAAAAGTCTTTAAGGTGTGTAATGAAGAGCTCTTATTGCATTTGAATAGCAAAGGTCAAGATCAACCTGTGCATCTGCGCAGTGTCATCTGGATCTTTTCTGGATTAATTCTGTCCATTCATATATTCTATAGTATCCATTAATTTTGTAAGCAGACAAAGGTCCTGATCAGACTGAATGATGATAAAGTGTTGAGATAATGACGTTGTTTATTGCTAAAAAAACAAAGAAAGAAGAGAGAAAAATACCATGTTTACCCTAAACATTCTGACACCTTACCATACTTGCCTCAAGAGTTTGACAAGGCCATTCAACTACCTGTTTATTTATCTAAAAACTGCCAAATGAGAGACATTCAGTAACGACTCTAATCATGCACTCTGCGTTCTGCTCTGGGTGCACACGGTTTGTTCAGACTTAGGGTAAATACAGTAAGTGCCAATTAGCCGGGCTCCTGTCTAATGGTGTATGAACAGCAGATGCAATAACGCCCATTTAGCCAGTTTTTTGATGTTTTTTTTTTTTTTTTTTTGTTTGGTTTTCTTTTTTCAGTGGGGTATGAATAAAAACATAATTAAAAAAATGAATAATTTTTAAGCCACAATTGATATAAAAGATCCAAAGTAAAATACTGAAAAAAAGAAAAAAAAAAAAAAAAAAAAAAACAGAGAGATTGCATGGTGACAATACAACAATTTACTCTTCTCAAGACAATCAGATCCCAGTGATCGATGTATCTGCTACACCACTTCGTCCACTGTTACAGAGTACTGCGAATATGTTTGCTATTCTCATGGCACTATTTCCAAACACTTCACGAAAATACCTGATATGCTATTTTTAGTTTTGCTTACCTAAAAACAGACTTTGGATTCATGAACTCATCCAATCTTTGGCACGACAGTAAACATTCATTGAGCTCTAATAAAGAGTACTCATCATTAAACAACAGAGGTTTAAGGGCTCCAGAGAAGAGATTAAAATCATTAAATATACTTCGGGAGTGTAGGACAAAATCCCTCCCAGACATAATCCCTTCTGCTCATTTTTGTATAGGTGGACATAATTCCTTCCGTGTTTTTTGCAATGTGGATATAATCCCCCCTGCTCTTTTTTACAAGGTGGACAAAATCCCTTCTGTGAATTTTCCAACTAGGACAAAACCCCTCCCGGCTGAAATCCCCTACATCTCTCCAAGCTGATCAGAGTCTTACCTGGATACTTGGCTACTATTTTAGCATTTTCCGATAAAACTGCACAGCCGAAATTCTTGGGACCTTAAACAGTAAACAGTGATGCTTTTCATCAAACTTTTGGATGTGCAGTCAAATCTGAGTTTTGCTTGGCATACATGTAAAATAGTAGGAAATGTTATGCATGGGCTCAATTTTTACAATTATAATGGAAAGTATTTATCAACATTTTAATCAAGCAAACAAACAAACATTGTTCTCTAAATAATTGTTTGTGTCTAACAGCATTGACAACCATTTAAGTACGGAAAGATTACAAAGATAATTGAGTTAACTGTGACCATTAATTAGGCAATTAGAAAAATGATTGACCTTAATAGCGCTCAATTAGACATTGCTTTTGAGCACATTTAAATTACAAACATATTCAGCATGATTGCATTAGGCACCAATTAACAAGAAGGTATAATAAATAAATATATAGATAAATAAATATATTTGAAGCCAAAATGAAAGTAAAAAGCTACCTTCATGCTCTTTTTTTTTTAAAAGTAAAAAACAGAAAGCCTGAGAATCAAAAGATTTTTTTTTTGTTTGGCCTAACAAGTTTTTTAGCTCGCCTGGACGAAGTCCAGGAAGAGCTATTGCACTACTTCCGGCGTTTGCGTTGGCAATGGCATGGGCGTCCACATTTACGTTAAAGTTTTTTAAGACCTCGTATTTTCCAAACTGTACGATGGATTTGGTTCATATTTCATGTGATGTTAGATGTAGGTCCAAAGTTTCTTTCAGCAATACCCCAGCCCATGCCCATGATCTTAAGGTCAAGGTTACAGACTTTGAAATTTTACAATTAAAGTATTATGTTAAAGTTTTTAAAGAGCTCATATTTTCCAAACCAAATGATGGATGTGATTCAGATTTTGCATGATGACAGATAGAGGTCCAAAGTTTTATTGAGCAATACCCTGCCTATGCCCATGCATTTAAGGTAAAGGTCACAGACTGAAATTTCATGTTTAAGATTTTTCAGAGCTCATAATTTCAAAACTGTATGATTGATTTGGTTTATATTCGGTATGATGATGGATATAGGTCCAGAGTTTTATTCAGCTATACTCCCACCTATGACTATGGCTGAAAGGTCAAGGTCACAGACAAATTTTACGCTAAAGTTTTACGTTAAACTTCTTAAAAGCTCAAATTTCAAAACCATATGATGGATTTGGTTCGTGTTCAGTTTGATGATAGATATGGGTCCAAAGTTTTATTCAGCAGCACACTCTCCCCTATGACAATTATAATTATTTAATGCCCCCTTCCTCCCCCGATAGGCCAAAGAGGCATTTAGTCCTTACATCCAGGTGAGCTATGCTGTCTGCTGACAGCTCTTGTTAGTAAACTCATAGGTTTAATTTGTCTGAAAGTTTTTTCATAGAATGATAAATGTTGTAAAATCAGTGCTTGCGTTATTCATTCAGCTTTTTCTGGGCAGCATTTTGACAAAATATATCTTTAAGATGATTAGCAATAAGTCAAGTCATATCAGACTGTTCATCTGTGCAGGCTGATCAGAGCAGAGTCTTTGATGATAGCATACAGTAGGTACTTGTCCTGGACTATCCACAGAGCATACAAGTAAGACTGATCAGTATTTCCTTAAGTGCATGTGCATGTCACATGTTTCCAAGGGGACACTTTTTCATGAAGCGGCCAATAAAATTAAGCCACATGTCCTGATAATAACCTATTCTAAAGAATTATATGGCATTGCTATCTTGCTATCTATCAGTTTCATATAGACATACATATGCATGTATTCAATGATCATTTTTTCTGTTGATGTATACACAAAACAAAAAAAGTATAAATTTAATCATTTCAATTTTCTTGTGCAATAACCTCATTACAAGACAACAGCTGTATATGGCCCGCAACCCGCAGCCCGCAGAATAGTCAATTTGTGTTGTTGGTGCTCATTTGAATTGCCTTGACATGTCGAGGTAATTCAAATGGGTACCAACAATGTATGCTTTTATAAAGAAAGAACAATATTTTGCAAGTATCATTAAAATGCCCTCATGAAGTTCTCTGCTGATCTTACTTGAAAGTATACCTGAATTAGGAGGATATTTTACTAGAAGTTTCTGTAGCGATTTTGAAAAACAAAACTTAAGAGCACAATGCAGTAATAAGGATGAAAATGGTAATAGCCTTAACCCAAGGCATGTCCGTCCAGCCATAATCAGTTTTGCAAATTGCTATAACTTCTAAACCGCTTGGAATATATTAATAATTTATGGCCTGCAGATACATATTGACAAGCCCAAACCCAATAAAATTGTCAAATGCAAGCTGATATAATAAATGTGCACTCCACATAAAACAACAAAGGTTTGAGGGCTCCAGATAAGAGATTAATATTAAAGATTCTTAGGTTTTAACCACTTGGAATAGTCTGATAATTTTTGGCATGCAGATACATTGACAAATTCTAACGAATGAAATTGTCAAATGCCAGATTTCTTTATGAACAGCCATACCAAGGCATGTCTGTCTGTAATCAATTTGTGAAAATTGCTATAACCTTTTAAATCGCTTGGAATATTATGATAATTAATGGCAGGCAGATACATTCAGTAGGAATAAAACAGTAAAGGTTCTCATGGCACCAGGTGAGAGAGATAAAACAATTCTTATGACATGAAAATCGTAACAAAGGAATGAAGCATAGCTGAATAAACTTCCCGCCTATCGAGGGATTTGAACCCACTCTCCCCGAATTAAAATCCAATGTTCTAACTACTGAGCCAAAGAGTCAACTCCCTGACACAGTTGTCAGAGATTGAATATATATCTACAAGGTAGTAGTGATAGGCCGTAATATCGCTACCACCCCACACCCCCCAATCACCCCCCTCTTCAAGAAAGTCATCATTTATGATGACACAAAGCCATTTTCAGCAAAGTAAAGTCCAATCACGGACATGAAAGTCGTAACAAAGGAATGAAGCACAGCTAAATAAATTTCCCCGCCTTCGTGGGATTCAAACCTAGTCTGCCGATATAAAAATCCAATGCTCTAACCTCTGAGCCAAAGAATCAACTCCCTGAAGCAGTTGTAAGGAATAGATACTGAAAGGAAAAAGAAACGCAGGGTAAATTTTATTCCTACCTTTCATTCAAGTTTGAAAAAGTTTGTTAAATCTTTTACTATGATTACAAAACGGTACATGTATGGAACAAAACTTCCAAATTTCATTGGTTTGTGATCAACAAGTCTCGAGTTATTGAAGTTCATTGGTAGCTACCCCCCAAAATCTTGATACAAAATCAAACTGAAAATCAATATCGGGTGTGCCCCCCTCTTGCTGTCATTGCTGCCCTAATTCTCCTTTGGATAGAGTTAACCAAAGCATTGACAGTTCTCAAGGAATGTTATTCCATTTATCGATCAACGCATTCCTTAGTTGTGCGAGAGTTGCGGGGAGATGGATTTTGGCGCTTCCTAACTCTTCTGTCCAGCTCATCCCACATGTGCTCTATTGGGGTCAAATCTGGACTGTACGGTGGCCATGCTAGTGGTGCAATGTTATTGTTTGCCAGGAAATCCTGACAAACTTGGGCAACATGTGGTCGGGCATTATCCTGCTGCAGAATCAGATTACGTTGTTGCACAAGCGGGACTGCAACAGGACGCAAGATCTCATCCCTATACCTTACTGCTGTCATATTGCCCGCAACAATAATCAACTGTGATTTTATCCCGTGAGCAATGCCTCCCCAGACCATAACGGATCCACCCCCAAACCGATCCCGTTCGACAACACAGGCATCGGCAAAGCGTTCTCCGCGACGTCGGTACACACGATGTCGACCATCTGCGCGATAGAGAGTGAACCTAGACTCGTCTGTAAAAAGAACTCGTCTCCACTGCCTCATCGGAAATAGCCTGGGCGCATGCGCCGTCAACCACGCCATACGACGCAACCTACATGCCTGGGTCAGAGGCAGACCAACGTATGGACGACGAGCTCGAAGACCAATCTCACGCAATCGACTTCCAACAGTCTTCGGAGAAATTTGTCGATTATGCGTACCTACTGTATTAAGGGCAGTTTCGGTAGCAGTGAGATGACGATTCCGCGAATGTGCCAGACGGATTGTCCTGTCTTGACGTCGTGACGTCACGCGCGAACGCCCAGACCGTGGTCGGTCTGCTAAATGCCCTGTCTCCCTTAAACGTCTAACAAGACGTTCAATTGTTGAGACGTTAACCCCAAAATGATGGGCAACTTGCTGTTGCCTCTGACCCTGCATCAACAACGCAATTGCCCTACCCCTCTGAACATCAGTCAATCGTACCATGATTGAAACAAAGTTCAAAGTAGCGTAAAAATGAAAAGAAAAATCGGTAAAAGAATCGAAGAGCGTTGTGTATGGTTGAAGTGTACCAAATGGTGTGAGGAAATCTTGTGCTGAAGGTTTAAACATGCTTGTTTTGCACGAAATTTTGGCTTTCCGTATTGTCCGTGCAACGCACTGTGTAGTGCACGGTTGAATGATTTCACACACTGGGTAGATAGCACATCGACCAAAGACTCGTATACCCGCGGTTCACATTCACAGGACAATCTGTAAAAGTGTATGGCTATAGTAAACACCGTAAAAAATGGTTAAAATAAGAAGGAAAAAACTCTACCCTGCGTTTCTTTTTCCTTTCAGTATATATCCACAAAGTACTGGTGATCTGCTAAGGCAGATTATGGAAGGTAGGAGTGGTAAGCCATAACACAATAAAGAATCTTAGGGCTCAAATTAAGAGAGATAAAACAATTTCCTTTGTGCTCCAGATAACTTAGGCCATTTAAGCGGGTGTGGGGAAGGTGTCATGTATCTTATGTTACCTAAGCATCCAACTAATACTGGCTTACATTTAGGCAAAGCCTGCTATCCTTGTAGCAGGTAAGGGTACATTGGGTTGGGGGAATGTTTTATTATGCCCCACCATATTTGATTGGGTGGGGGGAGGTGGAGGGAGGGGGGCATATAGTATCACCGCTGTCTGTATGTATATATGTCAAGTCTGTCTGTCCTGTCCCGTCTGTCCTGTTTCAATATTTTTGGTGGCATATAGTATCACCGCTGTCTGTACGTATATATGTCAGGTTTGTCTGTCCTGTTCCATCTGTCCTGTTTCAATATTTTCTGAAAAAATAAGTGTATTAGATTCAAATTTTATACAAAGGTATATAATCATAAAATGTAGGTCAAGTTAAGTTTAGGGTAAAATCCATCAATTATGGGAGTTATTGTCCTTTTTCAACTTTGAAAAATGGTACCGTTTGATATCTTTTGAAAAGATTAGTGTATTGGTTTCATATTTTATACACCGGTATATAGTTATAAAATACAGGTTGAGTTCAATTTAGGGGTCAGAGTATTCCTTGGACCAAACACTTGGACCATTGGACCTTGGACTAGTCCAAGTGATTATCTGTTGGACCAAATGGGGTGTATTCCTTGGACCAATTCCAGTTGGACCAAGTCATTTACTCCGGGCTCCAGGCCGGCGTATCTGTTTAAGGTTGTTTTTGTAAAATGTGTATGCATTTGAAGAACCTCGGTTTTCTTCCAGTTTTATGGGGTTCTTAGTGGGGCTATATATAACTATTCACCCCCACATTTTTTTTTTATTTTGCAGCAGAGAACTGTGCTGTTGGTAACATAGTGAAATAAATCAAAGCGCCAAAGGCACTGAAATGACAGATTCTATCAGAAATTCATCAAAAAAAAAAATCTTAATTTGTATAAAACCTATACAGGAAGAACACCTAACGGCATTATGGATGGGTTTATCAGAAAAATTAACCAAAAGATAAATCTGCCAGACGACGTCTGCCCGGACTTCACTTTATTAAAGCACGGATTTTTGAAAACCATCCAATTTTGTTATATAGTGCTATATAGTGCTATGAAGTTCCATTTGATGTTTTGAAGTTTCAAAAGAAAAAAATTATCTCAAAATGTTGCAAAAAGCCAGTTCTCACATGCAATATAGAGCTGAAATTGTGGTAAATTTTCTTCAATAACTTAATACCTGTACTTAAAAATTGGTTGCAAATGAAGTCGATAAATTTGCTGTGCAAATCTGCAAATTCAAAACAAGATGCAGACCTAGATTCATTTGGGTTCTTTTTAAAGAAGCCAACTTGTTGTCTACTTTCACTTTCACAATCGAACATTCAATAAAAGGAAATAACCGAATATCTTGAGTAGTTAACATTGCGCTGCAGATAGCAATATAAATTTTCAACACTTTCCGTTTTTTCTGACAAATAGTTACACTTTAAATCCAAGCATCCTATGTATTAAAATGCTGCAGCGAAAATATTTAATGTAAAGCAAATCAACAACATTATAATGTTTGACTTAAAGCCCTGTCCCTTTAATCCGACAGTATTGATTTTTTTACACACCTCAAACAAATGGGCAAGTGCTCTGTATAAAAGTTTCATGTTGCCATATTTTGATTTTTTTCCCCAAGGAGACGGCATTTGACATTTCATGCAAATTGATTCCTCTTTTGAGACAATTTGCAAGAAATGTCAAATTATGTTTTAAGGTAAAAATATCTGGTTAATTTTTGATAGTGGGTCATGAAGCGGCACCTGTTCTATTAATAGCTAACAAAAAATTGCGCAGATCAACCTTACAACCTATCTAATGCACTGAGCTAATATCGAAGAAAACACTTTGCAGCATGATTATGAGCACAGCTTTTTTTTTTTTCTTTTATTATCAAGCATAAAAAAAATCTTCAGAATCTATATTTGGACAGTAAGAGCTGATTAGACAGTGTTTATATTGCTGGTAATAGTAGATTATGGTCTAATTTCTCACGCCATGTCTTTAGTCCAGCACAGGCGTATTGATACACAAGTATGTTGATTATAATATGTTAACCAGTTGAATGTGCCGTCCGACTGGAGACCAGGAGGTCACGGGTTCAACCCCCGCTGAGGTCGGCAACATTCTTTCGTGGAGATTGATCACGAAATATTTTCTACGGTTATTCTATCCCTTCCGCTGATTCAAGAAGGGCAATTGTCAGTTTCTGGCGAAAGAATGTGCACAATACTGGTTAACCACTAAGAGGACTAAGCCTGCCCAGTAAACGTGTGGTTTGGTAAACTGACCGCGCTTGACATGACCACATTGGATTGACTGGGCCGTAAAACCTCAACACAAACAATAACCCTTAAACTGCATAGCTTAATTACTACGACTGTAGCAGATATCAATTTCATTTTTTTCTCTTATTTAATCAGAGAAATTTATGCAATTCATCCGCTGGCAAAAAAGTCATATGAAATTCTTAGTCTGGTTTTCTCTGCAAAACAGGGGAGAATCTGAATGTCGCCTGCTTTAAAAATTGCATGGCGCTATAAAGATATTTATAGCTTTATATTCATATAAATCGGACTACATTTTGAGCGGACACATATTTCAGTGGTAGTGAAAGCCGGATGCAACTTGAAAATGCGTATGCCAGCAAGGAATGACAGATGACTCTGTCATTTAAAAAATGGGAGTACTGTGTAGAATGAATGTAGTAATGTGGGGTTTGCTTATTTAAAAGAGAAATGAGCAATTTTCCCATAGGAGCCCCAATTTGACCATTCGACCTGAAATGACCTTGTTGCTGTCAATATTTGTACACGTTTGAATTTTTCATTTTGTCTTTTTCCGTCTTACTACGAAGAAGAAACAAAAGCTATTTTTCTTTGTTTACGACTGGAAATATGCATTCTCAAATCAAACAGATTATAAGCTGGTTTAATAATACAGTTTAATTTGATATTCAAGCATGGAAAGATTTGGGCTGAAAGCAAACATTATGAGTGGAGAAAAGAACGAAACACTGCTACATAGATGATTTCAGATATAGTATGTTCAGCCTAGGCTATGGATGGCGACATGTAATTAAGTATGCGGGCTAGAAAACAGACGATCATAGTTGACTTTTTTTTTACATAGCTCTGATAACGTCTTTAATGTTTTTATCATTGAGTACTGCGATGATTTATATAATTACAACCGTTCATAAATTATAACATTTTTTCACTATACTATGATCTATAGGGAGCTAAGTAATGCATGACAGATTAGTTTCCCAGCATACTGATGCTTTGCATCAGTTTTCTTGTAAATACCTGTTAGAGGACTTAATACGTAAAGTATATTGGGTCCAAGACCATATTAAACACTGTTTTTACAACTAAAGTATGTGTATTCATTTTATTTATTTATTTATTCATTTTTTCTTTTTTTTTTCTTTTCATAAAACAGTTTTAATTGAGATATTTTTGAAAGCATTATTATATTTTGTGAAGGTTTAATATTTTCACACTATAATTAACTTGTTTTGACAATTAAGTAAATGTTTTAAGTCTTAGTACACTGTATAAAATTTTCAGCAGACAACATTTTGAAGTTTTTTTTGTTTTGTTTTTTTACATTTTTCCCTGAAAACAGGTTTTGACATAAATTTCAAACAAATTATTTCCACATGATTTGACATTCCATGCAAGTTGTCTTCAGCAGAGACAATTTGCATGAAATGTCAAACCTGTTGTATGGATAAAAAAAAAATAAGAAAAAATGTCAGCAATTTGTCATCTGCTGAACTAGCCCAGAGAGTAGTAAAGGTTCAATAGGACCCCGAATTGGACCAATTACATGCATACATGCATTAAGTTTACAATAATCTGAACGGTGTTAGACTTTCAGTAACAAGTTGCCTTTAGTTTACAAAGAAAATATTTTTATAGTATCATTATTTTTTATGCCCCCAACTTCGAAGAAGTTGGAGGGGCAAATTGCATCTGGGACGTTTGTGTGTGCATGCGTGCATCTGTCCGTCCATCTGTGCATACATCCGTTACACTTTTTGATGCATGGCATAACTTCTGAGCCATGCATGCTAGGGTTTTGAAATTTCATGTATGGATTCTTCATGAAAAAATAGCTGACCCATATTTTTTTTTCCCATCAGGATTATGCCCCTTTACTGAGTTATGGCCCTTTGAAAAAATATAGATGAAGTCTTGTCAGCAAAATATCTCCAAAGCTATTGAAGCTAGAGCCTTGAAACCTGGTGAATAGACTGGTATTGATGAGTAAATGATCTGATTAACTTTTGAATAAATTATAAAAATTACTTCATGAGTTATGGCCCTTTATAACTTTGTGCATTTTTACAATTGCACTCTTTTTGATGCATAGCATAAGTTTTGAACTGTGGATGCTAGGGTTTTGAAATTTCATATAATCACACAGTATCCAGCTAATGCACAGACAGATCAGATTCATTAGATATGAATAGGTTCATTTTTACTTGTTGGGACAGTTACTTTTCAAATAAGATGCACTATGTTATGTGGTCAGTCAGCAAATAATAATAATATGAAAATATTTTCTTGGTAAAGGCAATTTGTTACTGAAAGCCAAACAAAGTTCAGATTAATGTAAACTTAATACGAGGGTCATGCAAAAAGTTCTGTCACTAACAGGCTTCCTTTGTTATATCCCAGGTATATTTTAAAATGCTTCACTGCACTTGAATGGTGTGTTGAATAGCTAAAGATACCTGTTTATTTCATGCAAATTGCTTTCCAAACTGACCGAGTTATTTCAAATTGAAATAGATGCAGTCATAAACATTGACCAATTTACTTGTTACATTGGAATATGGACCAGAAGACTGAAATTCTTAGCTATATTAAATGCCGCATTAGGCTTAATATAGATTCAAAGCAGATATTTAATGAATTAGTGGTATATATGGACCTCAGACCTTTTCAATGCGCACAGGTTTTAGGTGGGTTAAAGCTTTTAAGGCTTGGAAATTTTCTGTTGAAGATGATACCCATCCTGGAAGGCCTAAAACCTCTGTTACCAAGGCTAACATCGCTTCAGTAAAGATTGTGGTCGAACAAGATGCTGCGATTGTCTGTCAAAGATATAGCTAGTTGTACTGGCATATCAGAAGACAGTTTTGAAAAAAGCGTTTGGACCTGAGAGAGTTTTGCGCTAGGTGGATACCTCATTTGCTCACTGAGGAGCATAAGACACAACACCTTAAATATGACCGGGAACTTTTGAAGAAATTGTTGGGTCATTTCTAACTTGCTAACAGGTGATGAAACCTGGGTGCACATGTTTGAGCCACAAAAAAGGGCTGATAAAAAGCAATGGAAGCGAAAAGATCAAAAACGCCCATGTATTGCCAAGAGAACCATAATTAAGTTCGAAAAAGATGTTGTACGCAGTTTTCTTTAATTCAAGTGGGCCAGTCATTCAAGTGCCTTGTCTATCTGGTTATACAATCACTGGTTGATTCTACATGATTTCTGTACTGAAGAAAGTGAAAGAGTTTTACAATAAGAAACGACCAAGCAAATGATGGTCAGGAGTCCACCTTTGACATGACAACGCCTCCTCTAATAAGTGTGATGTTGTGAAGTCTTTTTTGGCTTCTGAAAAAATGAAAGTTTTAAACCATCCACCTTATTCACCTGACCTGAGTCCCTGTGACTTCGTTTTATTTCCAAGGCTTAAGAAAATGCTTTCTGGAAATAAGTATATGTCTAGAAGTTCTCTTGGTAGCGCTATTTATCAGTGTCTCCAACAGATACCAAAAGAAGACTATTTATCTGCTTTTCACGACTGGGTAAAAAGGTTACAAAAATGTGTTTCAGTAAAGGGGGAATACTTCGTAGGTTTGTAATAAAAGTATGTTTGATAAAACATAGCACTGAAGTAATCTAAACCCAGTGACAAAACTTTTTACAGGACCCTTGTACATGTACTTGGTCCAATTCGGGGTCCAATTGAATCTTTACTACTCTCGGGGCTAATTCAGCAGATGACAAATTGATGACATTTTGTCTTATTTTCCACCAAAAAACAGATTTTGACATTTACCCACCCGGACATTTACCCACCCAAAATTGCGTTGGTTACACTGTCCTTAATGCAAAAGACATGTTTTAGAAGTGATCTTTAATTTGTGATATTATTTTTCATTCATTTATTCCTTTTTATTGTTAAAGTTACTTTGTACATGCATCTATTTGATAGTTTAAGATGACAATGAATTTGTATCAAAGATGAAGGATAAAATTGAAATACTTTTTTTTATTTATTTTTTTTTATTTATTTTTCTTTTTATAAATTGGCTTCGCGGTTTTTAAGTAAGTTTCCTTTGATATATGTTTTTTTTTTTCATAAATCATAAATAGCACTTAGTGATATTGTTTTCTGTATCATACAAAATTATACTTGTGTTGTTTATAATAAATAAAAAATCTTTAAACCTTTTTCTATTTCTTTCAATCTTTTTTCCTTCCAGTAAATCAATGTCAAGTTCTGTTTTGTTTTGTTCTTTAATAGTTAAATTTACAGTGAAAGTTGCAAAACTGAACAAACAATTTCTTAAAATTAAGGCTTTTTTTTTTTTTTTTTTTGTCTAACTGATGGAGGGCAAAGACCATATTAGATCACTTTTTAACAACTAAATAATATATATCTACAGATATTGTTTTTATTTATTTATTTTATATATTTCTATATTTGGCAAAACAGTTTTAACTGAGATAATTTGATATTTCTTGAAAGGATTATTATATTTTGCAAAACCCTGTATTTTCACACTATAATGAAGAGTTGAAAGGGATGTATAATTCATACATCCAGGCTTGTTGTATGTTTATCAATAATTGTGTTGTTGTTTATAATATTTATATGTCTCATATATATAAAAGTGTCATATATTTTCATTCTTTCAGTCTTTGTTTCTACCAATTAATTTATTTATTCTGATTTAATTTACTTTTACATGTACATCATGAACACTTAATTCTTAAAAACTATTCAACTAACACTAAGTTTTTTTGTTGTTTTGTGTGTGTGTGTGTGTGTGTGTGAGAGAGAGAGAGAGAGAGAGAGAGAGAGAGAGAGAGAGAGAGAGAGAGAGAGAGTACATCAACTTATTTATTAATTTATTTATTTTGTGTATTATGGTCAGTAACTTCTCTTGTATGTTCGTAAAAGCATAATTTTGCGTAAGTGTTTACATGTCACAAATCTTATCTGATTTTTTTTTCTTTCCATTTTTGTTTCTTCCAGTGATTTTACTAATTATTTACTTGTTTATTTGCTTATTTGTTGTATGTAGCTGAAAGGAAGTGATTTTGTCTTAATAAAGCAGTTTTTATTTTTGTACCCTAAATTAACTGTATTTAATTGACTGTATTTATTTTGGTATAGTTGCTATTCACTTGTATGTTCATAAAAATATGTTTTGTGTTGTGTAAATGTCCCAAACCTTTTAAGATTTTGTTCATTTCTTTCAATCTTTGGTTCTTCCAGTAACTCACATAGCATCAAGGTTATTTATTAATTTTATTTTTTTTTAATTTTTACAAAGAAAGTGAGAGTTTAAAAGTGAAAGTTTAAAACTGAACAAAATTCTTTAAAATCTAATAGGAATACTTGATTGGTTTGCTTTGATTTTTCTGTGGAATGCTATGCTTTTTAGCTATGGACTTACTGGCCAGCAGATTTAAGGTATTCTGACACATTTTGGATTGCATAACAAGCCCATGACCATAAGGAGATTAAGATAAGAAATCTTGGTGACTTTGGCCACCCTTACAGGTAGGGGCCTGATAAGGGGAAATTAGATTTGATACCAGCAAAGTTTATGAAGAAGACAGAGAAACAGATAAGGTGGGTAATTTGGTGATAATTTGATGATTTTTTTTCTGTTTATTCAATAAAATATAGCTAGTTGATATTCATTAGAATTGTCTCTCCTAGGCAGTTCTAATGAATACCCATAACATGTTTTATGAAGAAATACGGAGAGGAGCGTCCTGTTTATTGTCCTTAAATCTGGATATAGTTGGTGTGGTGGAAACACATCTAAAAAATGATGAGACACTTGAGGTAGCTGGGTATGAGTGGTTTGGACAGAACAGGAAACGTCTGCATGTCAACGCCAGATGTGGCTCAGGTGGCGTTGGTATTCTCATTAAAAACGCTCTTTTAAGAGAATTCGAATGCAAAGTTGTAGATAACTCATATGAGGGTACTTTGTGGCTAAGACTAAAACATAAATTCAACAGAACATGTTTAATTTTATGTGTATGCTATTTACCTTCAGAAAACTCATCTAAACAGGCAGATGTATTTGGGTTTTATGACAATTTATTAACTGGTATATATGAATTTCAAGATATGGGTCCAGTATGTTTGTTTGGTGATTTTAATAGTAGATGTGCGGATTTAAATGATTATATAAAAGGGGTTGACAATTTATCTGATCGAGAGGTTGTGGACTTCCAGGTCAATAAGTATGGACACATTCTGCTAGACTTTTTAATGAACAGTAACTTTTGTATTTTGAATGGGAGAAACAGTATAAAGAACGATTTTACAAGTGTATCTACGAAAGGGTCATCTGTTGTGGATTACTGTTTTGTCAGCCATTCTGATTTGAATATGTTTTCTGATTTTTATGTCTATACCACGTCAGAGCTTATAAATCTGAGTGGACACAAAGAGGCCGTCATTCCATCATCGATTCCTGACCATTCATGCATTACATGGAAAATAAATACTGAACAATATACAAGTTACGATACTGTTCCAAACGATAAGCGGTCTGAAGGCAGTATCAAGTTCAATGTTAAAAGAATTCCCGATGATTTTGGCTGCAATAGTGTTTTTGTTAATGAAATCCATGCTTGTGTTTTACAGTTAGAATGTAGTCTTCGCGAACAGCAGGATATCGATAATGCATATGCCAATATTTGTAAACTGATAAAAGGTGAAATGTTTGATAAACTGCCACATAAGATGGTTCTCATGAATGGTGGGGAGTCAAATAAGCGGACATGGTCAGCGAAGCCTTGGTGGAATGATGATCTCAGTTATTTATGGAATGAAACCTGTTTAGCAGAGAAGCGTTGGTTGAACCATAAAATGTCTAGCGGTAAACGTGAGCTTCGGGCAATTTTTATAAGTAAACGCAAACTTTTTGATAAAAATGTCCAAAAAGCAAAACGTAGGTATTGGTACGAGTTACAAACAGATTTGGTGAAACAATCAAATGAAGACCCACAAACTTTCTGGAAAACTATAGGTAAGGTCGGCGTTGCATTTGATAAAAGAAAGAAAATACCCATGCAAATCGTAGGTGAAAATGGTGAGATAATTACAGATAAAAATATAGTCTTAAATAAATGGAAAAATAGCTTTTCAGATTTATTTAGTCAGCAGAATGACACAATGCTTGCTTGGAAAATGGCAATACTATTCAAACAACACGTGTGCCAGAATTTGATGATGAAATTTCCGTTTCAGATGTACATAAGGCAATTTTCAATGCAAAACGTGAAAAAGCATCTGGAATAGATGGGTTACCTTATGATGTCTTTCGTAATGATACACAGTTTCTGTTTCCTGTTTACATATTTTGTTTAATGTTTGTTTTGATTCGGGCTGTGTTCCATCTGAGTGGGGTAAGGGTATTATAAACCCAATACCAAAGTCGAACACGGCAGACCCAAGAGACCCGCTTTCATATAGAGGAATTACTTTAGCGCCCGCCACATACAAATTGTATTGATCTATTTTAAACGAAAGATTTAGTAAATGGATTAACCGTAATGATGTTTTAGTTGATGAGCAGAATGGTTTTAGAAAGACTCGATGTACAATAGATCATGTCAGTAGTTTAACTAACTTAATAGAAACCAGAGAGAAACTTAAGTTGAGTACCTTTGCAGCTTTCATCGATTTCAAAAAGGCGTATGATTCTATAAACAGAACTCTTTTATGGAAAAGACTTACACAGATAGACATTAGGGGCAAAATGTTCAAAGCAGTTCAGTCGTTATATCAGTCAGTATCATCTTGTGTTCGGATCAGTGGGCTGACCACGGATTGGTTTGACGTTACTGTAGGCTTGCGTCAAGGGTGCCCGCTCTCGCCGCTCCTGTTTAATTGCTTTATAAATGATCTCGCACAAAAGATAAAGGCTGTAGGAAAAGGCGTCTCAATAGATAACAGCGAGCAAATATGCATTTTACTGTATGCTGATGATGTTGTTTTATTAGCGGAAAATGAAGCTGATCTTCAGTCGATGTTAAATGTTTTATCAGGTTGGTGTGAGGAAAATTGTATGACAGTTAATAACACAAAAAGTAAGATAGTTCATTACAGGTCAAGCGCTGTACCCTGTACTAAATATGTTTTCAGTTGTAGTTCTTCAAGTCCGGAGATTGTTGATAGATATGTATATTTGGGGCTTGTAATTCACGAACATCTAGACTGGAATGTTACTGCTAAAGTCGTTGCACAATCAGCGAATAGGGTGCTGGGTTTGTTGATCGCTAAAAGCAAATTCTTAGGTGGCATGCCATACTCTGTCTTTTCAAAATTATTTGACTCAGTTGTTTGGTCAGTTATAGCCTATGGGGCTGCTGTATAGGGTTCCCGTAAATTTTCATGCATCGAAGCGGTGCAGCACAAGGCCCAAAGATATTATTTAGGTACTGGAAAATACACCCCATCGGCTGCAGTTGCGGGTGATATGGGTTGGATACCCGCTTTCATAAAACAATATAAGTGTGTATGTAAGCAGTGGGCTCGGTATACAAATATGCCTAATGACAGGATCATTAAGCGTATTTATAATTACTGCAAAAACAAGAGTAGTGCACGATGTCAAAACTGGTATTTTAGAGTTTCAAAACATTTCACTACCTTAAACTGTCACAAATTTGTTCAGGCGCGTCATAGATTTAGCAGTCAGTACATGTTCAGGGTACTCTCTGAAAAAATGATGAATAAGTTCACTGAAGAATGGCGTGTAGCAATAAACAATAGCAATAGCCGATCGGGCACCGGGGGTAATAAACTGCGAACCTATAAATTATTCAAAAGAACATTCGGAACGGAACAATACTGTAAAATTATAATGTCACCCCTTCACCATTCAGCACTTGCAAAATTTCACTGTGGGGTGGCACCTTTACGTCTTGAGACAGGCCGGTATGAAGGTTTATCAGTAAGTGACCGAATATGTCCATTTTGTCGAGTGCATGTAGAGGATGAGACACATGTCCTTCTTAACTGCGGCAAGTATTATCCTATACGAAAAAATTCTTTTTGAAAAAGCAGTTACAGATTTTAATATTTTATCAGTTGAGGAAAAAATGATATTTTTATTTTCCAACGCTCAAATGATTCGAGCCTGTGCCAAAGCCTGCTATCTAATTTTACAATGCCGTTCAATGTTATTGTATAAATAGATTGTTAAAATTTTATCCACATTCTTGTCATGTTGGACTTTTATGGTATAAATCTTAAACCAATTTATTTAATGCAACTGGCATGTATAATAATATGCATGCCCAAGTATATATTAAACATTTCAGATCAGACGGCATTCTTTCTCGTTTTATAAGGTGAATGCTAATTTTAATCTTATCTTAACATGTGACAAGGATAGCTGTGATAGGCTCTTATAATGTTTTTAAAAACGGCTTGATTTAGTTTGTCTATATGTTTTATTTATATATTGTACATATATTACAATCAAAAAATCAAAGCGACATGTTTAGTTGCATCGTAGTACAAATTTTGATTTGGCTTCTACTACCTTATTCTGTGGCGATACAATAATGTATTTTAGACACAGTCTGAATCGGTTGTACCTAATGTGTCACCATGACGGGCCCGGGTGCACGGAGCATGCTGTTTGGACATTGGTTTCTGCCGCATGCTCTTTCGTTCACCAGGACTCAATGTGGTGCCTTTGCAAATGGTACGGCCGGCGCAGATTTTGCTTACATCTTCTTAAAAATCTGAATTATATGTTTTAATACAATATATGAATACCGGTAGATTTTGATGGTAAAATGACGTGTTTAAATGCTGGCTCTGTATCGGTTGTGCCTGATAAGTCACCATGGTGAGTCCTGGCGTCAAGGACATGCAGTTTGGACATTGGATTCCGGCACATGCTCTGTCGTTTGCCGGGTTTTGCTTTGGTCCCGGTGTGGGGAAGCGGTGCAGAGTTAGCTTATATTCTGTTTATATTTATTAGTATACTTAAGGTATGTAAGTTACTTACTTTATGTTTTAATCGTCTCTCATAGTTCATATCTGAACGGCAATTTTACATTCTTATATGATATATAAAATGTTTTTTATACAATTGTAAAATTGGTGAGACGTTAATAAACCATATCTTATTATTTAGTTATAAAAACACAGTTTAATATGGTCCAACAGGTATATACCTGGTCCAACTGGAATTGGTCCAAGGATTGATACACCCCATTTTGGTCCAACTGATAATCACTTTGACCTGCAATCCAAAGGTCCAAGTGATTTGGTCCAAGGAATATAGGGCTTTAACTCTATGCACTGCAAAATGCATTTTTAAAAGGAAAGTTAAAATAAAATTATAAGTGAGAATGATCTACCAAATAAAATGGTAAATCCCAGCCATTTATATAATAATAATAATAATAATAATAATATGAAAATATTTTCTTGGTAAAGGCAATTTGTTATTGAAAGCCCAACAAAGTTCAGATTAATGTATACTTAATACATGTACTTGGTCCAATGTGTGATCCAATTGAACGTACTCTCGTGGCTAATTCAGCAGATGACAAATTGATGACATGTTGTTGTATTTTTTGCCATAAAACAGGTTTTGACATTTCCTGAAATTGTCCCCACTGAAGACAACTTGCATGGAATGTCAAAACTTGTTTTCAGGGAAAAATGAAAAAAAAAAAAAAAAAAAAAAAAAGAAGAAGAAAAAAGAAAAAACTTCTTCAAAATGTTACCTGTTGAAAATTTTATACAGAGTACTAAGCCTTAAAACATTTGATTGTCAAAACAAGTGGATTATAGTGTGAAAATATTAACCTTCACAAAATATATTAATGCTTTCAAAAATTGAAAATATCAAATTATCTCAAAACTGTTTTATCAAAAGTAAAAGAAAATAAATAAATAAATAAAAAAAAAATATAATATAAAAAAGTAAATAAATAAAATGAATACAATTTACATAGATGCATATTACTTCAGTTGTAAAAACATCGTTTTATATGGTCCAACAGGTATTTATACTTGGTCCAACTGGAAATAGTCCAAGGAATACACCCCATTTTGTCCAACTGATAATTACTTGGACCAGTCAAAAGTCCAATGGTCCAAGTGATTTGGTCCAAGGAATACACTGATCCATAAATTTAGGGCAAAATCCATCAATTGTTTTGGGAGTAATGACCCTTTTTCAATGTTGAAAAATAGTTTCCGTTTGATATCTTTTGAAAACATTCGTGTACTGGATTCATATTTAATACACAGGTATATAATCTTAAAATAGAGGTCATGTTCCATTTAGGGTAAAATCCGCCCCTTATTATCGGAGTTATGGCCCTTTTTCATTTTTGAAAAATGTTACTTGTTCGATATTTTTTTTAAAAGATTAGTGTGGATTCATATTTTATACACAGGTATATAATCATAAAATATAGGTCAAATTCAATTTAGGGTAAAAACCATCAATTAGTATGAGAGTTATGGCTAAATGTTTTCAACTTCATTTTTTGCAAAATGCCTGTGTGTGGGTTATGATGGCCCTTGGGCATCTGTATCATATTGTGTCACAAAAACCTGCCTATATAATTTTGACCCCCTTAAACCCCACTTTTATATAGTAAAACTGGGGTTTACAGGGGTATACATTATTTTTCTTATTTCTGCTCAAAAAACATAGATTGTGTGTACTCGTTAGAACCGGCTCACTGACACGGTTCTAACGAGTACCCACAATCTATGTTTTTGAGCAAAAATGTGAAAAATATCAGAGTTTTTTATCTGAAAATTTTCAGTTTTTTTTTAGGTGAAATTTTCTGTATATTTGAATAGGGGTGTTTTCGTAATGACACATTTCTGGTTTCTTCTGTTTCTTCAGTTTCATTTCTGTTCCTTCCCTGTCCCTCTCTTTCACTGCCTCTACTATCTCTTCTATCCCTTTTCTCCCTTGCTCTGGGAGACAGTACAAAATGACCCACAAGGGTTGATGTTTGGCTAAACCCCATCACAATCAATGTTCCAGATAAGAGCCATACATTAGGGCTTCTCTGGGCTCCAGATAAGAGATTAAACAGTAAAGGTTTGTAGGGCCCCAGATAAGAGACATTAAACAATAGTTTCTTTAGGGCTCAAGCTAAGATGAAAATAAAGATCAAAGGGCTCCTGATAAGAGATAAAATACAGGTCTTTAGAGCTCCAGATAAGAGAGCTACAAAAATAGAGGTTTTCCACAATAGGGTATTTAACAATAAAGTTTCTAGTGGGGGGGGGGTGAGGGGGGTGGGGAGGGGGGGTCCTGGTAAAAGAGATAAGACAGTAAAGGTTCTTAGGGTTCCTGATAAGATAGAATAACCAAGAAAGGCTCTTAGGGCTCCAGATAAGAGACATTAAACAATAAAGTTTCTTAGGGCTTCAGATAAGGGAGGTGAAAAAACAAAGGTTTTAAGGGCTGGCTCCAGTTAAGAGAATAATTTTCTTAGGGTTCCAGAAGTGGCAAAAAAATCTTTGAGCTCCAGTTTGTAAGAGAAAAAAAAATTTCTTTTGACCCCAGATAAGAGCTAAAGCCAATAGAAGTTATTTGGGCTCCAGATAAGAGGGAATTAACAAGAAAGGTTGTTAGGGCTCCAAGAAGAGAAATACCAAATGGTAGTACTTGGGGCTCCAAATTAAAGGGATAAAACAACAAAGATTCTTAAAGCTCCAGATAAGAGTGATAAGACAGTTATTAGGGCTACAAGAAGAGAAATACCAAATGGTAGTACTTGGGGCTCCAAATTAAAGGGTTAAAACAACAAAGATTCTTAAAGCTCCAGATAAGAGTGATAAGACAGTAAAGATTCTTAGGGTTCAAGAAAAGAGATTAAACAAAATAGCTTCTTAAAGCTCCTCATAAGAAAGCTTAACCAATATAAGTTCACACAGAGGTTCTAAGTGCTCCAGAGAGAAATAAAACAGATTTTAGCATTTCTTGGGCTCCAGATAAGAGAGATAAACAATTTTCTTTTGGGCTCCAAATAAGAGATAAGAGGTTCATGGGGGCTCCAATAGAGAACAAGCAGTAAAGGTGCTTTTGGCTCCAGATAAGAGATAAAACAATAGAGTTTCTTAGGACTCCAGAAAAGAGGAATAAAGCTACACAGGTTCTGATGGCTCCAAATAAGACAGCTAAAAAAAGTTTTTAGGCTCCAGATAAGACAGAAAAAAACAATAGAGGTTCTAAGGGCTCCTGATTTGAGAGATAAAACACTTTTTCGCATACCAGATAAGTGATAAAACAGTCAAGATTCTTATGTTTCAATTGTTTATTAGTTATGACAGGTTGAAGAAAATCACAATGTACTTTTTACCAACTGATACTAAATAATCAGGATTTTCTCTCAGAGTTTGTAAATAAGGGCTCCAAGGACTCACTGCAGTGAAGTTAAGGAGTCCTTGATAAGACTTGGATGGGCATTGTTTTAAAGGATTAACTATTTCCAAAATAGGAATAAATCTTGTTATTTAGGTGGCAGATACATGTAGATTAAAATACAAAGCCTGGAATAAATAACATTAGTACTAGATCAATCATATATGCATTACTCAGGAGCTATGAGAGCCACAATTATGCAGTTAAAAGGGATTCAGAAAAACAAGGTTGATTGCTTGTTTTTCATGATTATGTCCCTCTCCTCCCCCTACCAAAGAGGCAATTGATGATCAAAAACCAGGACCAGAAATCACTATAGGTAGACATTCGTGTTAATGAAAGGCACCGATGCTGAAGAGCTTCTTTAGACATTATTTTGATGAACTTAGGGTGGTGCCACCTAATTTTTTTTTATTTTAGGGGCTTTTATTCAAAAAAGCTTGTAGAATTCAAAGATACAATATTTTAGCAAGTACATGTATAGAAGTGTTGCAACACAGGTACCGTATTCGATCTAATTACCGCACCGTGCACTAACGTTTCTCAAAATTATTGGTAGAACATGCAGTAAAATATCTACCTAATCATGACAAACTTACAAGAAAGATAAGCAGGGAACTGAATGAGAGCGTATTTAATGATGTTGGTGCGATTTTTTTCCTGATTTTCTTTATGAAAGCATATGTTGTTGTTACTTATTTGAATTGCCTCGACAAGTCGAGGCAATTCAAATGAGTACAAACAACATATGTTCTTATAAAGCAAGAAATAAAAGTATACAACTGTGATCTGAAGACTAAGAAATTGGTTGACTGTGCACTTATAGGGGTATGTGCAGTAATTAGGTCGAATACGGTAATATGAAAAATTACTAAAAAATATTCTCTTTTGGTGAAGAACAATATTCTTATTTTAACCATATAGCTTTGTCAAAGCCAAATGAACCATTATTCAAACAAAATCACTTAAGCTCTCTCCATAAAAAATCAGACTGAAAAGTTGTTTGTGTTTTTTATGCTGTTACTATGTATTTCTATTATTTTTTTCACCTGAAAATCTGTTCTTAATCAATACAGGGTATGTATGTTTTAATAGGTTTATTTACATTTATCAGTTTGTCTTGTCTGTAGATATTTTGGCCAAATTGTGAATCGGTTTTTAAAACTTCATACATATACTACCAGAAAACAAATAATTGTGTTTAAGGTCATATTGAATTTTTTAGATCCCACGGTTTGTCACAAGGTACCTTTTTTTTTAACAATGTGTTTTCCTCAAAACAGACTAATCGCAAGTGACAGGAGGTCCTTCCTTTAAATCACAAGGAATTCTATTATATTTTAGCCATAAAACTTACAAAAATACTCATTTTCTGGTACCAAAAGTTTGGCTGTGATATGCCCTTTAACAAATAAAGACATTTTAACATGTTTGAAGTGCTTGAAATCATAAAAGGTTACCAATTTGAAAGACAAATTTTTATTTTATTCTCTGAAATGCATCTTTGAACCTAAAAGCTCAATGTCATAATTTTATGACAGACCACAATCTACTTGATTTCTAATGCAACATGGTATCTAGACTATACGAATACATACATAAAATGGGAAATATGAGCTTTATGACCTCTGAGGAAATAGATAATTGTATCTGATCTTTGCTGAGTGTATGCAAAGGTAAGAAATTTGAATGTCATCACATGCTCTATTTTAGTTACAAAATTCCTAATTTTAGCACTAAATTAGCCCTAAAAATTCTTATTTTTGTCTCTAAAATTAGCCCTAATTTTCTTTCAAAAAGTGCTGGACAGCCTGCTAATGACCACTGGGGCATGGCCAATTTGGACCACAGGGGCATTGCTGGCAGGATTTATGTAAGAAACCACTTAACATTGCTACATACTGTTAGCTCTGGGCCTTATGGTTTCAGTGAAGAAGCTTTTTGAAGGTTCTTCAACTATATACAGTTCTATATAAACATTTGATGCCTGGGGTGTGACCAGTTTGAACCCCAGGGGCTTGATTGGCAAGATTTATGTAGGGGATCACTAAACATGCATGATACTTTATAGCATTATTTTTAATTATGGCTATTTTGACAATTTTAGCCTCCATCTAGGCAGCCATCTTGAAGTTTTGAAAATCTTATTGGGCTGACACTAAATTTTATGACTGTACTATATGATGTAGGTGTTTTCGTTGAGTTAAAACACATTTTAAATAGCTTCAGACTGGGCTACCCTTTGTCATTTTGAGGGAAAATGCACTTTGTGACCTTTGACCTTGTACAGACACAATGGAAGGTCATATTAGGTGGCACAGACCCTGAAGTTGATGGGTAGGGGTCACTGATCAATACTAACAGTTGTGCCTTTTATTAACATTCTGACCTACCTGGGTCAAAATTTAAAATGTTAACCACCAGTCTATAAAACTTCTTGTCCGCTCTGTAACTTGAAAACCCTTTGGAATATTTTGATGATACTTGGTAGAAATGTAGATAAGGACGAGATGACACATCACATACAAGACAGCTCTGGCTTTCTTACTTTTGGAGCTATCACCCTTTGTTTTATTTGAAAAAGATTTTGTGTCCACTCTGTAACTCAAATACCCTTTGGACTATTTCGATGGTACTTGGCAGAAATGTAGAACAGGACCAGATGTGTCGCGTATAAGAATGGCAACTCTGCCAGGACCAGGTGACATGTCGCGTACAAGAATGACAACTCTGCCTTTCTTACTTTTGGCATTATCTCCCTTTGTTATATTGGACAGTGATTATCCATTGATAATGTGTCAGCTCTGTAAGTCAAAGACCTTTTGGAATATTTTTATGATACTTGGTAGAAATGTAGAACAAGACCAGACAACGTGTGGCATACAAGAATGACAACTCTGGCTTTTTTACTTTTGGAGATCTTCCTTTGTTTTGTTTGAAATAGATTTCTTGTCTGCTTGTTTCTCGTCTGCTCTGTAACTGTTATAACCTTTGGAATATTTCGATGGTACTTGGCAAAAATGAATTTCTAAGCTTAATTCTTGAGTATGTGGTTTGAAATATTTTGATAATATTTGGTAGAGGCATAGATAAGGATTAGTAGGCATGTCGTGTTCAAGAGTACTCTCACTTTCTCCATTATTATCTCCTCTGTTGCAAAAATCTTGTGCAGGCTCCCACACTATTTGAGTTAACTTGATAATTTTTGGTAGGGGCATATACCAGGTCAAGAAGGTGTGTAGCATGCAAGAAGGACAACTTTTACTTTGTTGAGTTTTTATCCCAATAAACATACAGCAAGTTCCTTTACCTTTACAAGGCATATTTTTTTTTTACTATTATTTCTGAATATGTACACTCACAAATTCAAAGTATTTACAAATACTGTGTATTCTGTTATCACATCAGAAGTAGTTATTAGATGATTTTGACAAAAATAAAAAAAAATAAAAGAACACTCAAAAATTAAATCATTCACAGTACACCTAGTTTTGTTTTCACTTATTATTTTGGTCACATTTCATACTATCTTTGCATCTTTTTACTTTGCTCTTGTTCAATATATACATAATATCGATTGAAATACACTAAATTTAGAAATGGCAGTTTGGTCGGGGGATTTGCCATCTCTTCTGATGGCTAGGAGGGTCCTGCAAAAAGTTTTGTCACTGGATTCGGATTACTTCAGTGCTACATTTTATCAAACATATCTTTATTACAAACATTCAAAGTATTCCCCCTTTACTGAAACATATTTTTGTAACCTTTTTACCCAGTCGCGAAAAGCAGATAAATAGCCTTCTTTTGGTATCTGTTGGAGACACTGATAAATAGCGCTGCCAAGAGAACTTCTAGACATATACTTATTTTCAGAAAGCATTTCCTTAAGCCTTGGAAATAAAAAGAAGTCACAGGGACTCAGGTCAGGTGAATAAGGTGGATGGTTTAAAACTTTCACCTTTTCAGAAGCCAAAAAAGACTTAAAACCTCACACTTATGAGAGGAGGCGTTGTCCTGTAAAAGGTGGACTCCTGACCATCATTTGCTTGGTCGTTTCTTATTGTAAAACTTTCACTTTCTTCAGTACAGAATTCTTGTAGAATCGGCCAGTGACTGTATGACCAGATGGACAAGGCACTTGAACGACTGGCCCACTTGAATTAAAGAAAATTGCGTACAACATCTTTTTCGAACATATGGTTCTCTTGGCAATACATGGGCGTTTTTGATCTTTTCACTTCCATTGCTTATTATCAGCCTTTCTTTGTGGCTCAAACATGTGCACCCAGGTTTCATCACTTGTTAGCTAGTTAGAATTAACCCGACTATTACAGCCTTTGTATGTTTTCAAAAGTTCCCGGGCACATTTAAGGGGTTGTGTCTTTTGCTCCTCAGTGAGCAAATGAGGTACCCACCTAGTGCAAACGTTTCTCAGGTCCAAATGCTTTTTCAGAATTGTTTGCACACTGCCTTCTGATTAAATATCTGCTTTGAATCTATATTAAGCCTAATGCGGCATTTAATATAGCTACGAATTTCAGTCTTCTGGTCCATGTTCCAATGTAACAAGTAAATTGGTCAGGGTATATGACTGCATCTATTTCAATTTGAAATAACTCGGTCAGTTGGAAAGCAATTTGCACGAAATAAATGGGTATCGTTAGCTATTCAACACACCAGTCAAGTGCAGTGAAGCATTTTAAAATATACCTGGGATAAAACCAAGGAAGCCTATTAGTGACAGAACTTTTTGCACGACCCTCGTATGTTTATATTTGAAAGTGATAATTAATTGATTTTGTGTCCGCTCTGTAAGTCGAAGACCCTTTGGAATATTTTCATGATACTTGGTAGAAATGTAGAACAGGACCAGACAACGTGTCGAGTACAAGAATGACAACTCTGCCTTTCTTACTTTAGGCATTATCTCCCTTTGTTATGCCCCGCCACCAAAAAAGTGGCGGGGTATTATGTTATACCCTCTGAAATTTTTAATGTCCATCCGTCCGTCCGTCCGTCTGTCCATCCGTCAGCGCCCCCACCATTCGTCTGCCCGCAACTCCTCCTACAGTTTAGACCAATCCTTTTCAAACTTTACAGGCGCTTTTAGGATGGTCTGAAGATATGCATATTGTTTTTTCAGAATCCTGAAATTATTTTTTTTATCACATTTTTTTTTTTTTCATTTTTAACTTAGACTTTTTTCGAGCCCTAATACTACAGAAATGTATAGGGAGTATGTACCTTCTGCCCGCAACTCCTCCTACAGTTTTAGGCCAATCCTTTTGAAACTTTACAGGCACTTTTAGGATGGTCTGAAGATATACACATTGTTTTTTCAGAATCCTGAAATTATTTTTTATCACTTTTTTCCATTTTTAACTTAGACTTTTTTTGAGCCCTAATACTACAGAAATGTATAGGGAGTATGTACCTTCTGCCCCCAACTCCTCCTGCAGGTTTAGGCCAATCCTTTTCAAACTTTACAGGCGCTTTTAGGATGGTCTGAAGATATGCATATTTTTTTTTCAGAATATGAAATTATTTTTTATCACATTTTTTTTATTTTTAACTAAGACATTTTTTGAGCCCTAATACCACAGAAATGTATAGGGAGTATGTACCTTATGCCTGCAACTCCCCCTACAGTTTTAGGCTAATCCTTTTGAAACTTTACAGGCGCTTTTAGGATGGTCTGAAGATATGCATATTGTTTTTTTCAGAATCCTGAAACTATTTTTTATTACATTTTTTGCATTTTTAACTTAGACTTTTTTCTTGCCCTAATACTACAAAAATGTATAGGGAGTATGTACCTTGTACGCGCAACTTTTCCTACATTTTCAGGCCGATCCTTTTGAAACTTCACACATGCTTTTAGGATGGTCTGAAGATATGCATATTGTTTTTTTTTCAGAATCCTGAAATTATTTTTTATCACTTTATTGCATTTTTAACTTAGACTTTTTGGTGGGTTTTTTATGTTTTTTTTTTTGTTTTGTTTTTTTTTTGGAGTTATGAAATAACTGTTTATTGCTTCTCTTCATGTTTAACTTAGTTTGTTTTCAGCCCTTATACTACAGAAGTGCATAGGGAATATGTCCCTGTGTGGCAGGGCATGGTGCATTGGCTTGCAGTTATGTTATGTCTGACAGTGGTTATCCATTGATTTCATGTCCACTCTGTAAATCAAAGACCCTTTGGAATATTTTTATGATTCTTGGTAGAAATGTAGAACAGGACCAGACGGTGTGTCGCGTACAAGAATGACAACTCAGCCTTTCTTACTTTTGGCGTTATCTTACTTTGTTATGTCTGACAGTGGTTATCCACTGATTTCATGTCCGCTCTATAAGTCAAAGACCCTTTGGAATATTTTTATGATACTTGGTAGAAATGTAGAACAGGATCAGATGACATGTCGCGTTCCAAGAATGGCACCTCTGCCTTTCTTACTTTTGGAGTTATCTCCCTTTGTTTTGTTTGAAATAGATTTCTCGTCTGCTCTGTAACTGGAATACCCTTCAGGATATTTCGATGGTACCTGGTAGAACTGTAGAATAGAACAAGACAACGTGTCTCTTACAAGAATGACAACTCTGCCTTCCTTATTTTACTGTTTTCTCCCTTTGTTATATTTGACACTGATTATGCATTGATTTAGTGTCCGCTATGTAAGTCAAACACTCTTTGGAATATTTTGATGATACTTGGTTGTATTGAAGAACAGGACCAGATGACATGTCACATACAAGAATGACAACTTCGGCTTTTTTTACTTTAGGAGTTATCTCCTCTTCTTATCTTTGAATTTGATTTCTTGTCTCTGCTCTGTAACACGAATACCCTGTGGAATATTTTGATGTTGCTTCGTACAAATGTAGAACAGGACGAGATGATGTGTTGTGTACAAGAATGACAATTCTGGTAGGATTCGGGGGACTTTTGTTTTTGTTTTGTTTTTTCTAAAAAATAATTTCTAGTTTCTTTTTAGAATGCGGTATTAGTAAAAGGCAATGTCATAATGTCATGTTTGTGTATCAAACAGCAGATTTTTTAGAATGTCTATAGTTTCTCTAATCATTGTAAGTTAATTATCATTTTGACACAAAGTTTGAAAAGTTTGAGAGGACAGCATTCATTTGGAGATTGGAGGGGATGCATACGAGAATAATGTAGATTTTTGGCTATTGAAAAAAAGGAACTTTTGTTTGTGATTGAGCTTGGCTACCTCACCTCTGAAGGAAGTGATAATAATTTGGACGCACGGATATAGGTAGCACCTATTAAATTCATATTATATATATATATGCATCATATCTTGGTTAATAACTAGGTTTTATATCAGCACCTCGTAACTTGGCCAGTATATATATATATATATATTTATATATAAACAATGACGCATAAGACAGCAATGGCGTTCCATACATTCCTCTTTTATCATTATGCCCCCAACTTCAAAGAAGTTGGAGGGGCATATTGCTTCTGGGTTGTTCGTCCGTCCGTCTGTCCGTCCGTCCGTCCGTCCGTCCGTTCGTCACGCTTTTTGATGCATAGCATAACTTTAAAACCGTGTTTTCTTGACAGGATTATGCCCCTTTTCTGAGTTATGGCCCTTTGAAAAAATATGGATGCAATCTTGTCAGCAAAATATCTCAAAAACTATTAAAGCTAGAGACTTGAAACTTGATGAATAAACTGGTAGTGATGAGTAGACAACCTGATTAACTTTGACGAAATTTTGAAAAATACTTCTTGAGTTATGGCCCTTTGTAATTTTGGGCAATTTTACCTTGTCAGCAAAATGTCTCAAAAACTGTTAGAGCTAGAGCCTTGAAACTTAGTAAATGGATTTGTAGTGATGAGTAGATGACCTGATTAACTTTTGAAGACATTCTGAAAAATACTTCATGAGTTATGGCCCTTTGTAATTTTGGGCATTTTTACCT
This sequence comes from Anodontia alba, assembly GCA_964016985.1. Taxonomy (NCBI): domain Eukaryota; kingdom Metazoa; phylum Mollusca; class Bivalvia; order Lucinida; family Lucinidae; genus Anodontia; species Anodontia alba. The sequence goes on along the minus strand of OZ024831.1, from coordinate 81,205,464 downwards.
TGTCAGCAAAATATCTGAAAAACCGTTGGAGCTAGAGCCTTGAAACTTAATGAATAGACTGGTAGTGATGAGTAGACAACCTGATTAACTTTTGAAGAAATTTTGAAAAATGCTTCTTGAGTTATGGCCCTTTGTAATTTTGGGCATTTTTACCTTGTCAGCAAAATATCTCAAAAACTGTTAGAGCTTGAGCCTTGAAACTTAGTAAATGGATTTGTAGTGATGTGTAGATGACCTGATTAACTTTTGAAAAAATTCTGAAAAACACTTCATGTGTTATGGCCCTTTGTAATTTAGGGCATTTTTAACTTGTCAGCATAATATCTCAAAAACTATTGAAGCTAGAGCCTTGAAACTTGATGAATAGACTGGTAGTGATGAGTAGACAATCTGATTAACTTTTGAAGAAATTTTGAAATATACTTCTTGAGTTATGCCCCTTTGTAATTTTAGGCATTTTTATCTTGTCAGCAAAATATCTCAAAAACTGTTAGAGCTAGAGCCTTGAAACTTAGTAAATGGATTTGTAGTGATGAGTAGATGACCTGATTAACTTTTGAAGAAATTCTGAAAAATACTTCATGAGTTATGGCCCTTTGTAATTTTGGGCAATTTTACATTGTCAGCAAAATATCTCAAAAACTGTTGGAACTAGAGCCTTGACACTTGATGAATAGACTGGTAGTGATGAGTAGACAACCTGATTAACTTTTGAAGAAATTTTGAAATATACTTCTTGAGTTATGCCCCATTGTAATTTTAGGCATTTTTATCTTGTCAGCAAAATATCTCAAAAACTGTTAGAGCTAGAGCCTTGAAACTTAGTAAATGGATTTGTAGTGATGAGTAGATGACCTGATTAACTTTCAAATAAATTTTGAAAAATACTTATTGAGTTATGGCCCTTTGTTATTTTGGGCATTTTTATCTTGTCAGCAAAATATCTCAAAAACCGTTAGAGCTAGAGACTTGAAACTTGGTGAATTGATTGGTAATGATGAGTAGATGACCTGATTAATTTTTTTGTAAATTCTGAAAAATATTTCGTAAGTAATGGTCCTTTGTAAATTTGGGCATGTTTCCCTTGTGAACAAAATATCTCAAAAACTATTGAAACTTGATGAATAGATTGGTAGCGATGAGTATATGACCTGATTATGCCCCCAGTTTCGAATGAAATTGATGGGGCATATTATTTTGCCTTCATTTGTCCATCCGACTGTTTGTCCGTTCATTAAGCTTTTTTTGTGCATGCCATATCTTAAGGACCCTGCACACTAGGGTTTTGAAATTTTATATTTGGGTTCCCAATGAAAAAATAGCTGACCCCTATTTTGTTTCTTGTCCAGCATGTTTATTTAAAGTTATTCCCCTTTGAAAAAAATCAGAATTAAATCTTGTGAGCAAGATATCTTGAAAAGTATTTAAGCTGGGTTCTTGAAATTCGATATAGTGAGTGGGAATGATGTGTAAATTACCCGATTATATTTTGAGAGAATTCCATGAAAATATTGATAAAGTTACGGCCCTTTGCAGTTCTGCTTATTTTGACCTTGTCAGCAAGATTTCTCGAAAAGCACTTAAGCTAGGGTCTTGAAATATTATATGCTGATTGGGGATGCTGTGGAGATTACCTGATTTGTTTTTTAGGGAATTCCATGAAAAATTGATGTAGTTATGGCCCTTTGTAGTTCTAGGCATTTTGACTTTTTCAGCAAGATATCTCAAAAAGTATTTAAGCCAGAGCCATGATATTTGGTATACTGATTGGGATTGAGGAGGAGATCACCTGAATAAATTTTGAACCAATTAAATGAAATGTTGGAGCTATGGCCCTTCGCAATTTCTGGCCATTTAATGTCGTTGCTTTATTGTGTATAGCATAAGTTTAGAACCATGTATGCTAATGTTTTGAAATTTCATGTTTTGATTCCTCATGAAAAACTAGGTGATCTGTATTTTTTTCTTATCCCAATCATCTCCTATTTTAGAGTTATTTCCCTTTGATAAAATAACATTGAAATCATATATTTGTACTGTTGTTACCGTCATGGCTAAGCAGTGTTGGAGTCAAACAGTGTTAGAGTCAGGCAGTTGGGGGCATAGTGTTTTACAAACACCAGCTCTAGTTTTTCTTTTCTTTTAATTTATTTTATAGGGACGGGTTTAGTTCACTTTGGCATTTTTGACGGTAAGCTTGCAAATTCCAGTATGGAACCCGTTCCAAAATAATAAAAAGGCGAATTTTATTCCAGTGAGTCTTCATTCACTTTAAAGTATACTTTTTTGTGGATTTTTTTTATTTTTCAATAAATATGAGAATCATATATAGGCATATTCAGGTCATAAATGCAAACTCACAATCTTGAAAAAAAATCGTGTTGTTTTTATTTATTTTTTTTTCTTAGGAGTGTATTTTTTTCTTCATGTTTCTAATTGGACAGGACTGATCGTATAAACAGGCTGTCGGACGTGATAGATGAAAAACTTGGATTCGATAGTTTGATACGTGTTGACACGTGATTTGAATTTCACAGTTTCGGCATGGTCAAATCTTATCGAATTCGACACTGTCTAGTTCGACAAGAGGGCATGTTTGTTCGACAAGTGTAAATAATGGTCCAAGTATCCGAGATATGTCCCATAATCCCAGAGATTATTAAACGCCTGTGATTAGCCGAAATTGAACAGATTGAAAAATTCAATAGCTCGAAACAATCTCATTTTGAACAATTCAGCACGATACCATGCCCGTGCAACGAATGCCTTTGTTAAATTCCACTTTATACAGAGAAAAAAATGTAGTGTTAGTGTTCTTTCCCTTTGGTGTCTTGGATGGGAGGTATAAGGTAATTGTATAGATTCCTGCTCATTGCCTTCACTTCCTTTTTTTTTTTTTTTTTTTTTTTTTATTCAAAGCATGGATAGTGGATATTCTTGAGAACTGCCTTAATAGCAATAATGCTGCAAATATCACGTTTTCATAAACACACCTTTCAATTTTGTATATATGAAAGTATTCACTATGTCACACGAGTGTGCCATTTATATGTGTTTTGTTCAAGAATTTTGAATTGGAAAGACTGATCTTGTGAACAGGGCTTAATAAAGGCAGTTCTAATGAGCACCTACATCTTTTTTTCTATTTTTGAAGCAGCAACAGCAGCAGAAATAAGGAATAAAAATCAGTATTTCATTGGTGAATGAAAATATTTGTAAGCTTAAGTCATTTCAGTCATTTTTGTAGTATCTCCCTAATTATACTTCACTGTTTAATACCTGGAGCTGTTGGAGGAATTCTCATTGAGGCGGTTCAAATGAGCACCCACAACATATGTTTGGAGTATGAATAATAAAAATATCACAAATTTTCATGAGAAATATAACCACTTTGGAGATTGGAAATAATGTACTATATCAAACGGATGTGTTGTCGTAATGACGTTGGGTGCCGTATACAAATGTATAAATGATATTGCGGGGCTTTATATATATAATATATATATGCATCATATCTCGGTTAAAATTTACCACCACTTAACTAGGTTTTATATCAGCACCTCATAACTTGCCCAGGTTATATATATAAACAATGACGCATTCCCCTGTTATCATTTTATAGGGACGGGTTTAATTCATTTTGGCATTTTTGACGGTGAGCTTGCAAATTCCAAGATGGAACCCACTGCTTAATACAAAAAATACGAATTTTATTCCAGTGTGTCTTCATTTACTTTAATGTATACTTTTCCGTGGATTTTTTTTTAAAATAAATATTAGAATCATATATAGGCATATCATTACGAAGACATGCCTATTCAAATATACTGAAAATTTTATCACCAAAAAACGAAAATTTTCAGATAAAAAAAAAAAAATGAAAATTTTCATATTTCTGCTAAAAACGTAGATTGTGGGTACTGTATAGTTAGGCGATTCTAATGAGTACCCATAATCTATGTTTTGGGCAGAAATAAAAAAAAAATGTATACCCCTATAAGCCCCAATTTTACTATATAAAAATGGCGTTTAAGGGGGTCAAAATTATATAGGCATGTTTCCATGATGCTCAGGTCATAAATGCAAACTCACAATCTTGGAAAAAAATCGTGTTTTTTTTTTTTTTTTTCATTATTATTATTTATTTATTTATTTATTTTTTTTTTTTTTCGGAGATTATTTTTTTTCTTTATATTTCCAGTTGGACAGGACTGATCGTATGGACAGGTTCTCGGACGTTTTGTCCATATTCGATAGATGAAAAACTTGGATTCGATAGTTTGATATGTGTTGAATTTCACAGTTTAGGCATGGTCAGTTCTTGCCGAATTCGACACTGTCTAGATCAAGAAGATTGATCTTGAGGACGTGTTTGTTCGACAAGTGTAAATAGTGGTCCAAGGATCCGAGAATTGCCCCATAATCCGAGAGATTAATAAAAGCCTGAGATACAGGAAGACAAATTTTGCCGAAATTGAACAGATAGAAAAGTACGATATTGCTCGAAACAATCTCATTTGAACAATTAAGCACGATAACATGTCCGTGCAACGAACGCCTTTGTTAACATCACTTTATACAGAGAAAAATGTAGTGTTAGTTTTCTTTCCCTTTGGTGTCTTGGATGGTAGGTATAAGGTTATAGTATAGATTCCTGCTCATTGCATTCACTTCCTTTTTTTTATTTTTTTATTCAATACATGGATTGTGGATATTCTTGGGAACCGCCTTAATAGCAGGAATGGTGCAAATATCACGTTTTCATAAAAAACACCTTTCAAGTTTTTCGAGGTATGAAGTATTCACTATGTCACACGAGTGTGCCATGCAAATTTGTTTTGTTCAAGAGTTTTGAATTGGAAAGACTGATCTTGTGAAGAGGGCTTAATAAAAGCAGTTCTAAATAGCACCCACAATCTTTTTCTGCAGCAGAAATAAAGAATAAAAAAATCAGTGTTTCATTGGTGAATGAAACTAATTGTTAGTTTAAGTCATTTTAGCCATGTTAGTAATATCTCCCCAATTATACTTCACTGTTTAATATCTTGAGCTGTTGGAAGAATTCTCTAATAATAGTTCGAATTAGTCATTGCAAACGAGCCATCGGTGTTCGAGGCATCCAAGATTCTCTGAATGCGTAGGGTCCCAAACAGAGTCATTTGCAAATAGCGAAGACTCCGAGTTTAGCGTCTGATCAACGTCTACCAGTTTGGTTTAAGTACAGGAATTCCTTTAAAATTTACCATGAAAAGAATATACCTGACACACCTTGTTTTGCGACTGGGCCAGTACAAAGCTATACATGAAAGCTGAATATTGCATTGGTAATTAGCTCACCTGAGCATTTATTATTTTTGTTCGCCCTATGTTATTTCTATTGAACGTATACTACTCGGAATTAAGTGACAGATAAAATACCTTCCATTATACCATTATCTTTCCTTACTATTTCTGCACAAAAGTGTTGTTTACGGTTTTTCATTAATTTTGCCTAACAAGCGTTTCTAATATGCCAGTAATCTATATTTTGAACGAACAAAAGAAAAACAAGCAAACTATGTTTGAGACAGACGAGAGAAAAGCCAATGTTTTTCACCACAAAATGTCAATTTAGTTAGCCTGTACGCAAGGACAGACGAATTTTAGTTCTACCTCTCGGCGGCGATTCTATTATCGTTATTCTTGAAATTTGTGTCAGAAAGTAATACATTAATGAAAAAAGAAGAAGTATATATATATATATATTGCATACGTTGTCGGTCACAATTCCACACAGCCTTCAGCAGATGTAAGTTCGGCGACATAGGTCTTAACTAAATTAGTATAGCATTTGTATGGAACTGAGCACATAGAAAACGAAGAAATTGTATTTTCATGAACCAAAAGCTCGATCATCATATTAACAAGTCCGTGTGATGAGCACCCCTCTAAACACCACATTATATATAAAAAAAATTGGGTTTACAGGTATATTATTCTTATTTCTGCTCCAAGACATATGTTGTGGATACTCTTTAGAACAGCCTCATTGAGACGGTTCAAGCGAGCATCCACAACATGTTTGGAGTATGAATAAGAAAAGTATCACACATTTTTTATGAGAAATATAACCATTTTGGAGATTGGAAAGGGTGGGTGTGTTATTGTAATGTCGTTGGGCGCCGTATATAAATGATATTGTGAGGCTTTATATATATATAATATATGCCTCATATTTCGGTTAAAATTTACCAGGTTTTATATCAGCACCTCGTAACTTGGCCAGTGTATATATACAATGGCGAGATATACAAAGACGCATTCCTCTTTTGTTTTATTTTCATTTCTTTTTTTTTTTTTTTTTTTTTTTATAGGAACGTGTTTTATTCGTTTTGACATTTTTGATGGTTAGTATGCAAATTCCAAGATGGATCCGGTTGCTAAAATATAAAAAAAAAAAAGACGATTTTTTTCCAGTGGTTCTTCATCCAGTTTTAAATTATACATTTCCGTGGATGTTTTTTTTTTTTTTTTTTTTTTTTTTTTTTTTTTTTTCCCCATTTCACATTAGAATCATATATAGGCATAATCAGGTCATATATGCAAACTCACAATCTTGTAAAAATCGTTTTTTTTTTTTTTTTTTTTTTTTTTTTTTTTTTTTTTTTGCGGGGTTCGGGGTGTATTTTTTCCTTTACGTTTCCAATGGGACAGGATTGATCGTATGGACAGGTTCTAGGACATTTCATCCAAACTGGATAGATGAAAAACATTGCTTCGATAGTTTGCTACGTGTTGACACGTGACTTGAATGTCACATTGTCAGCATGGTCAATTCTTGTCGAATTCGACACTGTCTAGTTCGACTGACTAATAGAATCGCGTAAGGACAGACAGACGGAGGGACGGACGAAGAGACATACTTACGTACGACCCGAGCACAATATGAAACAAGTATCATGCAAATGGTGGGGGTTTGTTTTGCCATTACTAAACTTTGTTCCGTTCCGTTCCGCAAAGTATAATTATCCACACCGGTAATTATATTTAACGGAACGGAACAAGAATATCCAGACCTGCTTTCAGCTTCCAACAAGTCAGAAAAAAAAAAAATCTTGCAGCATGCAGATATACTTAAGACTGTACATGAAAGAAAGAGTTGCTCAGGAAATATCCAAACCAAAAAAAAAAAAAGACCACAGCCTTCCTAAGCAACCAAACAAAGTAAAATAAGGCGAGATAACGGTACTCAAAAGATCAAAATTTAAAGATTTCATTGCACTATAGGAATGTATGGAAGGAAAAATATGCAGAACCCTTGTTACAAAAATGTGAAACTGAGTGTAATAGAATCGCGTACGGACAGACAGACAGAGGGACGGAAGTACGTACTTATGTACGACCCGAGCACTATATGAAACATGCCAATGGCGGGGGCTAGTTTTGTCATTACTAAACTTTGTTCCGTTCCACAAAGTATAATTATCCACACTAACAACTATATTTAACGGAACGGAACGGAACAAGAATATCTAGAACTGCTTTCAGCTTCCAGAAGCAAGTTAAAAAACAAAGTGTAAGGGAGTCAAACATCCCCTGATGTATGTATGTATGTATGGCTCCGCTTCTCCGAAGGTATGTTTATCTCTGTGTGTGTCTATCTGTCTTCCTTTGTGACTACACATATGTATGTATGTATGTATGTATGTTTATCCTCTTGAACAGGTACATGTCATTTAGTTTTTTTGGGGTTTTTTTAAGTAAAAATGGATAAGTCTTGGCATTTATTAACTTTGTTCCGTTCCGTTCCGCAAAATATAATTATCCACACAGATAATTATATTCAACGGAACGGAACAAGAATATCCAGAACTACTGGCTGGTCTCCATGATATCCACGGTACAGGTGAAGGTATATTGTAACTACATGTTCATTTGTCTGCATATGGACCAAACGCGTATGTTCTCCCAGGTTATACTTTATGAACAACATTTTTGTACCGTCCTAATTTGGGTAGATACTGTACGGCTCAGGTAAAAGAACAACAAAAAAAAAAAAAAAAACAAAAAAAAAAAAAACCTTTTTACTCCGAATCTCGGCGTTTCGCAGACTCTCCAAAAAACTCTCCCAGTTAACCCGAGTAAACGTATACACTTGGAGGACGATCTTGAAAAGCCCATAGGGCCTAAAAGCCCAAGCGAACAGCGAGACTAATCTTAAGTCTTCACCGGTCGCATAGGTACTTTTGTTCTAAAAGTATTTTCCAAATTTCCCCCAAGTTGTTCGCTGTTCTCCCAAGTTTCATTCCCTTGTTCGTAGCGGCGTCTGATCTGGGTCTACACTGTTTGCATAGGCCTATCTGTCCCAATAGTTAGGTTCTATTTTTTGTAACGTGTCAGTTTCGTATGCATTTCTGACGAGAAAAGGCGCTATAATTTAACGAACATAAGTTTGGTTTTTCTTTTTTCTCTCTAGGCGATTTCCCGCCGTTACGAACACGTGGTTTCTTCATGCGGGGCAAGAGAAATGTTACTTTGTGACTTACATTTCTGGGTATCTTCACTTATAATGTACTGGAAATGCGAACGTCCCGGAATTGCGTGTCGTCGCCCGGTGGCGTGTCTGGGCAGACCCATGAGCATCTACAGAGGGATGACTAAATACGTTTCACAGTATTTAGAAACATGAGTAGCCGTTTTGATGGGCAGACTGCTTTCTTGTATTTTTATTTATTTATTAATATGAAGAGGGTAAGTACATTTAGTTAAAGGCGCTATGGCTAATCTACCATATGTGACCACAGATACTTGGGGTCAGTAGGGCAGTGCAAGCCCAAAAATAATATCTTGTAAATATTTTTTCTCTAGTTATTTTTGTATTTTAATACAACAGAAACACTGCTGATAAAATATAATCATATTCTGTGACTTCTGAAAAGGTTCTAAATAAACATCATATTTCTCGCAAATGGTAATATATTACCTTTGCGAGAAATATGATGTTTTTTAGAACCATATATTACCGAGAAATATGATGTTTTTTAGAACCTTTTCAGAAGTCACAGAATATATTTATATTTTATCAGCAGTGTTTCTGTTGTACTAAAATAACTAGAGAAAAAATATTTACAAGATATTTTTTGGGCCTGCACTGTCCTACTGACCCCAAGTATCTGTGTATGTGACCCCCTCTTTTCTGAGAAAAATGACAATAAAGAAAAGGTTGCTTATGGCCAGGTTAGCATTTTAAAAGATTTCACTGAACACTGAAGATCGTTGCTCACATACAATGTACGGTATAACGTGTTTGTCTAGGGTTCCGCTGGCTGTAAATACTTTGATGCTTGTAGGTTTGTGGAGCGCTGTGGTGCAGTAGTAAGGTATCGGACTCGAAATCGAGAAGTAGCGGATTCGATACCCGCCAGCACCAAGTGTCATGTCCTTGAGACACTTTATCCACATAACTTAGTATTGGTTTCTAGCCGGGAAGACCCTTCCTAGAATATCCGCGAGGACATTAAACAAAACCGATTCCGATATCCTGATATATATATGCGTTGTTTTTTTTTTTGTTTTTTTTTTGTTTTTTTTTTTGTTTTTTGTTTTTTTTTTTAACTCGTTGAATCAATTTTGGTTTTGGTTTTTGCATATTGAATGCTAAAGATAAAGACAAAATACTTTACATAAAAAAAAAAACAACAACAAAATTTCTTACTCTGTAAGTCAATAATTATAATGTTTTCATTAATTATATATAATGGAAAAGAATAACAGAACTAATATTTATTTGCAACCTGGTAAATGCGGGGTAAGGCCCTCACTCTGTATGTGTACTCTTTAAAGGGAGCTAACTGCATATGCCTTGATAATTCAATTTTACGACTCGGACCCCTGCGAAATGGGATGTGGAACTGCATTTTTATGAATCAGGGGCGGATCCTGTATGACTTCGAAGAGGTTCGATTTGATCAAATATCCGTCCTTACTCTACGTATTCAGACAGGCCTGGGCAATGTAGACCCAGATAAGACGCCACAGAATGCGGCGTCTGATCAGGGTCAACACTGTTGCCACTCACCCAACAATTTTGCACACATTTCGCAGGTAGTAAAATGGACTTGTTAAAGGAATATAATATAAAGAATAAGGTGTGTGAAAATTTAGGGTCAGTATGGCATTCCAAACTTATCAAAAATTTAAAATGTATCCAAAATTTCCCATGAAAATAAAATATTGGGTCAAAAGGGGATTCGACTAACCCACCAAATCCCCCACAAAATTTGTTTACTGGAAGCTGAAAGCAGTTCTGGTTATTCTTGTTCCGTTCCGTTCCGTTCCGTTAAATATAATTATTATACTTTGCGGAACGGAACGGAACAAAGTCCATAAATGGCAAATCACGATCTATTATTATTTAAAAACAATTCAAAATAGTTTGATGTTCAAGACGATAAACTTGTAATCGATAATAAGCCAAAATATTCTCCAAAACAGTGGTCAAGAACAAATATTATAATTTTATATGTATTCCCCATTGTGTGCCCCTGAAATTGTTCCGTTCCATTCCGTTTCGCAAAGTATAATTAGCCCTAATAAGCGTTTCTAAGATGTTTGGAACGAACAAATGAGAAACAAATAAAAGAAAAATATATGATTCAAATCATTCATTACTGAAAAAAAAAAAAAAAAAAAAACCCGAAGAATTAGTATTAACCTGCATTAGTTGTGGCTCACAATTCTACACATACTCCGAGTTACTTATTCGCCACTTAATAAGTGTAGAGACATCCAAGTTTACGAAGTTTGCATGCGTATTGAACTAGAGAATGCACATAAAAACAAAGAATTTGTATTTTCATGAACATTATGTTTGTGGGGCGACATATATAATACCATTGTGAGGTTTTATATATATATAATATATATGCCTCATATCTCGGTTAAATTTTTCCGCCACATAACTAGGTTTAAATTCCAGCACCTCATATCCTGGCCAGTTTCTATATATATATATATATATATATATATATATATATATATATATGTGTGTGTGTGTGTGTGTGTGTGTGTGTGTGTGTGTGTGTGTGTGTGTGTGTGTGTGTGTGTGTGTGTGTATATATATATATATATTGAATAACTTCTCCACTGAAACAGCTGGGTCGATTTTCACCAAATTTCGTATAGTGACTTCTGTTAAAGGTAAATGAGAATTTGTTCAATGGGTCATAATCCGTCGATCAAGATGACCGACATGCCCATACATGGTAAAAAGTACATTTGAATCTTATTCACCAGAACCAAGACAGCTTTGAAGCTGCCCATTCGTATAGCTTTATGAAGGGGAGTTTTTATTATTATTATTATTATTATTATTATTATTATTTATATTTTTGGTGTGCCTTTGGCCTTTTTACGCCAAGCTCAAATTGTATGGGTTACTGCTGAACAATCATTTTCTGAACATATTTTGAAGAATGATGGTTTAAAACATATAAGAGTTTTATTTCAATAGCATAGACCCTTCAGTAACAATCAAAATTTTATCACGAGGGTGCTCTTAGCTAATCGTTTGGACTTTTTATATGTATGAAATCGCGGAATCTTTAATTTACTTCTGTCTGCAGATCAAGGGGTCGCAAGTTCAAATCCCAGCTCAGCCATATAACTTTCGAGGCAATTTATTGTGATAAAATCTACGGTCATTCCCCACCCCTTCAGCTGACAAGAATGGCGGTTTTAAGTTACTGGCGACGGTATATACTCTTTCCAGTATGTGTAGGTTAACTGATAATACCTTAACAGTGTTGACTGGGCCATCTCGAACTCAAAATCTGGAACCAAGAATGAGGCTGAACATTGGTCACTCTAGAAAATTGTTATATGACATGTGCAGATACGTGTGTTGACTGTTTGACATCGTAACTCGCGAGCCTCTTCTTTGATAATATTTGGGAGAATATCTTGACATACTGAGTATGTATGTAAAATAATATAACATTCGTATTTTAATTCTTTAATATACGTCAAAAAGATTTCCTTTTGGAAACAAAAAACACACTACGGATTAGACAATGGGAGTCTCGGCTTTATTGAGACTCTTCATAAGCAGAAATGAAGTTCGCCACACTGCTGACGCTCTCTCGCGTATACATGAGCAGAGCTCTACTTTCAAATATACCACCATGGGCCCAATGATCCCAAAGGAAATGGAAAATAATCTGCAGTAGGGTGATGTACGCGGAGACTTTCTACCGCCGCTACAGGGCAATAACACCCGCCTTCTTATATTTGATGATTAAACTTGGTTTAATCCGTGACTATTATACTTTGTATATTTTCTATTGATACTGCAGGACGTACGGTTGACGATCCGTGAGGGTACGACTGGTTTAGGCCACCAATAGTTCTTTTTTGCTGACCGATCCAAGGCGGTTTCTGTGTTGCAGTTAGTCTTAAGTCGCATGTCAGCCGCAGCAAATGAGCTATCTATGGCAACTTCATTTATATTTCAATAGAATAATTGACAGGCAATGAATGTTTGTCGCATAAGGTAACGACACCACTTACTTTTTTGTAACTAAATGCATAACTCCCATGTTAATAGTTTGTCATTTAACTTTTTACTCGCAGTAACTGAATATCATTTGTTTTAGGGTGAAATTGGGTAATTTGAGTTATAGCTCCTTAAACACATTTGTCCACACATTCACATTTAATTTATATATAGGCTGCTTATTTGTCTGTCAACATACTTATAACATTTTTAGCAGACAAAAGTCAAGTTTTAAAGCCGTTTATAAGAAGCGTCAACTAAGGTATAATGTCTTTATGTCGTCAGGGTAACGTACCGTAATCAACTTACTTAGGGAGCTTTTATGTCCACCGATTTTTTATGTATTTCTGTATTAAGAGTTAAGAGTAGCATCGGGACCCGGGGTGAAGTTGGCTAGTTGTAAAAGTGATTTAACCTTCACTCTCCACCCCCAACCCCCCCCCCTAACCCCCCTCCCCCCGCATCTCCCGGTGGTTTACTCTACTGAACGTTCTAAGGCGGTGGTCCCGGATTTTAACTCTTTGCTGCTTTGTGGTTTATTCTAAGAGGCGATTTGTTTAATGTCTTACCTTGTGTTATTTGGTCTTGTGTTTTTCAGTTCTTTTGCATTGCGATTACCTCGCTTTGGGATGAGGAGCTAATCTTAGTGCTTTTGTGTGTTTGTTCGATTTGTGCTTGTTTGGTTTTATCGGTTTTTTCTTCCTCTTGGTGTCTAGGAAGGGCTATCGTTAGTGATTGTTGCACTCCCTGGGCTTTTCTCTTATTTTTTTTCCCTTCCGGTATTTATATAATGTTATTCTTTCCCATTGTTTTCGTGTGTTGCGAGGTTTCGATGGGTTTCCTCTACGTTTACGTTTTAGTGTTTGTTTCTTCCGTTTGCAACGACATACGTATTTCAAACGTTTGCAAACGTTTATATGTCAATCTGAAAGAAAATCACATAACTTTTTCATTATCCGTATGCAAAAAGCAGTACGCTACAGAACACGTAGCCGGTCTATTCTTCGTTCCGATCAGTTGTTACCATGGCAATACGGTTGTACAAATATAGGCGATACGAAATGAATAAAGATTTCCTGAAAAACTAATTTACGGATAACGTTTTTCTGCATAACATTTTGGCTTTATGTTAAGTCCGTGTAAGTATTTCGGGTCTAACAATAATAAATCTCCGAAACATGCGCTTCCATATCATCTCTTTAACTTTTACTGACATCGTTATAACGGTATTGTAACGGCATTGTAAAGGCGATTCTCTGGAATTATTTAGAACGTAATTCAAGGTAACTACATACATAAGCGCAATTCAAATATAGACAATTTATTTTCATCTAACTTACGTTGATCTACATTGTTTTCGCGCAGCGATAAGCGAGGATTTTTAATTTGCATTCCGAAATGCAGATGAACTATGATCAAGTTTATTGTTAGCATTCTTTCAATGCGTCGATAAAATTACTTAATTTAACTAGATTTTTGTTTGGTAAATTTGAAATGTCTCCTACCGACTGCGCGACTATTTTAAAATACTTCGAAATCCTTAAACTGTCGACCGCACCGGTATGACGTCTTAACTAGTCAAGGTAATAACGTTTTCAGCGGGATGGGAGTGTCGATAAACTAGCCGTCTAGCATCAAATCACAAAAATTAGATGACCGTTTTTAATCAGTGAGAATTTCAGCATTTTTCTCAAAACATTTTGGTTTTGTTATGGTAAATCCAAAAACTAATTTCGGTTCCTACAATTCGAATTAATAAAATATTGTTGACAATCAACTTTTAGAATTTTAATTAAAGGTAAATAGTAGGTTGGTGGTATGCAAGATTCTATAAATAATAACGTATCTAATAATCATATTCTATTTATACGTTGGCAATACAATACGCAAACCCGCTGAAATACCTAGATCAGCCAACCTATACGCATCCACGAAGTCTGTTCTTGTTTTATGACAACTCTGATAACAATTTTGGTTTTTTCGAAGTGTTCATCTTTTACCTGATGCATAACTAAATGTAAATAAAGAAACAGATATTATTATTATTATTATTATTATTATTATTATTATATATATATATATATATATATATATATATATATATATATATATATATATATATATATATATATATATATATATATATATATATATATATATATATATATATATATATATATATATATATTGACAACTCTGTATTTAGATATTTCTTATAAAAAATAATCAATAAAATCTATAACTAAATCAAAATATTCATATATACTGAAGAGCATTAAAAACGCATCACATATTTTTTAAAAAATATTCCCCAGAAAAGATCTATGAATACAAAAACAACGTTAGAAATATTGATTTGCTTCACCGACTTTCATTAGTCGCACCGAACCACCCCATAATGTCACCCGTTATGTCCCACGAGCTACCCGTGCACGAAATCAATTTGACCACTTTGTGCACGGACTATTGATTTTCATTGAATGGTCAATACATGAAGTGGACATCTGATATCGGGGCTTAAAAGTTTTGTGTGATTTTTTGTTCTTACGAATACCGATTATCATGCCGAGGCTGAATCTCGATTCCAGGGGACAGATTATCGGACTCTTGCAAGCTAACGTCAGTCAGCGTCGGCTTGCTAGGCAGTTCAACGTTAGCCAGTCGACGATTTCTCGTTTAAGTCGAAAGTTTGCAGTTACCTGGAGCACAAAGGACCGTCCTAGACCCGGGGCTCCGCGTGTAACTACTCGACGTCAGGATAATTTCATTAGGCAACGTCATTTACGTGATCGCTTCACAACCGCCGTTTCAACCGCTGCCGGTATGCGAGGACGTAGAGGGAGGAATATCAGTCGGTTCACAGTAAGCAGAAGACTAAAAGACTATGGAATTCGATGTCGCCGACCAGTAAAAGGACAGATTCTGACTCGACGTCATCGTCAGCTGCGTGTTAGATGGGCCACGGACATGCTACGCGTTCGACGTCAAAACTGGAACAGGGTTGTCTTTTCCGATGAATCGCGGTTTACACTCAGCTTTGCTGATGGAAGACTCCGTGTTTATCGCCGAAGGCATGAACGCTTTGCAGACAGCTGTGTTCTTGAACGTGACCGATTTGGCGGTGGCAGCGTCATGGTGTGGGGAGCCATTAGTTCCGGTTTCCGTTCGGATCTGATTATCGTGAATGGAACACTCACGGCCCGTCGATACATTGACGAAATTCTTGCCCCTGTCCTTTTTCCTCTTCTTCGACGTCAGGTTGGGAATCAGCAGTTGACGTTCCAGCAAGATAACGCGAGAGCGCACTCGGCTAGGCTTACGCAAGACTTCCTGAGGGCCCAAGAGGTGGATGTTATGGACTGGCCAGCGGTTTCACCAGACATGAACTGCATTGAACACATGTGGGATGAACTTGGTAGGAGACTACGTAAACGTCTGAACCAGCCAAATAACGTCGCCGAACTCGGCAGGGCTCTTCAGGAGGAGTGGCGTAACATCCCCATGGCAACTGTACGACGTCTAGTCGGATCAATGAGACGACGATTGCAAACTGTCATCCAAAATAACGGTGGTCACTGTCGTTACTGAAAAGTGTGACATTTCACGTCGATACCCTTGTTTCATCATGTGACGTTACCTTCTCAATCGGCTCCTTGTTTTTTCATTATTTTTGTTGTGAGACATTGTCCGGATGCTAATCACTGTTTCAGAAAATATTCAATGAAATATATACCTCGATTGAGATGAAGATTGTTTTGATAAATTTAGTGATGCGTTATTTATGCTCTTCAGTATAGTTTAAGTAAACCAATGAACACTTTGTTAAATTATATTCATTTTCCCCCTTTCTGCCCCCACATAAATAGACTTCAGACAGTGATAAGCCCCTCATCGTCACTTATATAAGCTCAGCCTTTGATGCGTGCCACAACTATCAGGACTGTATATTGTGTTCAATCATGATGGACCATCCCAGCCATGAGGCAGAGAATATGTTTTCTTTTAATTACTGATGCTACTTTATTCGCTTGTGAATGTCCAGTACTCTTTGATAATTTCATTCGGAGTCCACATCAAAAGCAAATTATCTTTTTTTGTTATAACATTACAGGCGTTTGAAAGTACCGGTTAAACTGCAATTGGTGCAGTAAAAAAATGTAGAGCTATTTAAGTCTTTCCAGCGCACAGATAAACCGTCACCAACATCCTGAAACTTTCACCTTCATAGCATATTGAGATTAAATCTATACATTCAGCTTTCTCCCTTTCAGTCTGCGAATCTGACCTTGCAAGCTAATCTTCGCTTTTACTTATGTGAGTTTTAGCTTTTTTTTGTTTCCATGATGTGGATCATATTTAGAAATTCGAAACAGTGCAGTGATCGGGCTGCACAGGTAACCTGGATAAGTTCTGTTCATATAAACGGTAACGACCGTTTTTCAATATATTTGATTTAAACATATTTTATTTCAAAGTTACAATGATTATACAAAAGACATGACATATACACAAAAGATAGGATTAGAACGGAAACATAAGCTTATTTAGTTCTTCTCCTAATACACATATATGAATTGTATTACATCATGGCAGTTTATCATTATTACAAGGATTACTTGTTTAATGTGGACAATACGATATATGAACAGAGACTCAACCAATCATTATAGCAGAATGAAATTAAAACAACTTTGCGGTAACAGGAGATAACATAATACCACAATGATGGTTTGAGCGACAATGAAAAAAGAAACAAAGAAAAAGAAAAAGAAGACAATAGAAAAAAGTATAAAAAGGTAATCCGGAGCGAGAAGGGGCTGAAGGGGTGGAAGGTTTCACTTGATAATTTCCGATAATATCGTAGGCAGAAAGATACTGACCTCATATATCACCAGCTCTGATTTAATCTGATTAGATGATACTAGTATCACCTACAGGTAAGTGCTTAAATTCTATTGCTGTTCCGTATGTACTTGTAAACAGCTTCAAAAATGACTTGATTTGTTTCATAAGGAAGTGACTCATCACCATGTAGAAATACATGTAGAGACGCATTACAATATTGAGACACTATCCGAAAAAGTTCGCTTCGATGATCTCGATAGAAGTTACAAGATAAGAAAAAATGTTCCACGTTTTCAACATCACCACTTCTACAAGAAGAGAGTGGGGTGTCTGATTTTACAAATAAGTCATGATTTAAAGAGCTACAACCTGTGCGTAGCCTAGTATGCAAAATTTGTAACTTTCTGCTTCCAGTATAAAAATGTTTTGGAACTATTTTTTTATTTCGGCTTATCTGTCGTTTAAAAGAATCAGTTGAATCTACATATTTATCATTTTCTGATAAAGTGTTCCGTTCTCGTATGTCAGACGGTAGTAATGAATTGAAGTACAAAGCAGTTCTCGCGTTAATAGTTTGGACATCATTTGCGTTTCTCAAATTGTAACGTGATCCTTCGTTAACTCAATATATTTGCGCGGACCGCTCATTTATTCGTGTTTAAAAATACACGAGGAATACAAAATCGTTACTCGCTGGCCAAATAAAAGAAGATACTTGCTAAATACGGTTATCTGATGAACGAATGAAGCGGCGGCACGTGTCTTGAACGCGCCTGCCAATTGCGTGCGAAACCACTATCAAGAAAAGGAATCCCTGAGAGGAGCTTCCGTTTTTGCCGAAGTTGAGCTCAAATTGTCAACAAACGCTGCACGCTGTGAATGTTTTTTTCTTTCTTTTGAAAACATTTATATAAAATATTAGAATGCTAGTTTGTCACATATAGACTACTTATTTCTCACAACAAAGGATAAGACACATGATCGAGCATTTTTTTAGCTATTAGTATGGCGAAATAGCTACTCAACAGTCTGATGTGACAGGTGAAAAAAAAAAAAGCTCATTTTCTGGCTGTTTTGAAACTGTGACATTGCTAGTAGCGATCGGGTGAATAGAATTACTTCATCCAAGTGTCCAAACAACGACAATAAGCTTTAGACGATGAACATTTCAACATTCAGAAGATATACGCAAAAAAAAAAAAAAAAGAAAACATAGTATCGAAGGGTCGGTTGAGCATGAGATTATAGAAAATGTAAAGAATTTTCATGAAACCCAAATCCACCCTAAAAGAAAACAGGGCTGAAGAATTTTGTGAATATTATGAGAGTTCACAATCCTATAAATTGCTGATGGATTTCTGTCTGTTTCAGTTCAAGCTGTATCTCTAAATAGGGTATATTCGAATTAATCTAGTTGCTGTGTTATTTAAAACTTCAAATTTTATTCATTATCTTATTTATATATAAATATAACCGCATGATTTTAAGCCTTCCGTACACATTTTTGCCAAATATTTACCAAGTTACCAAGTTTCTTCAGGGGCTGGATGTGGGTTTTATGAGATTTCTTTACATTTTGTATTATCTCATGCTCAACCGGCCCTTCGATGCTATGTTTTGGCGTATATCTTCTATGTGTTTATGTGTTCTTCGTCTAAAGTTTACTTCCGTTGTTTGGACACATGAATGAAGTAACTCTGTTAATTCGATCGCTACTGACAAAGTCAGAGTTTTAAAATAGCATGAAAATGAGCCCTTTTTACCTATCGATTTAGACCGTCGAGTAGCTGCTTCATCGTAGAATAGCATTCTAATATTTTATATAAATGTTTTTTTAAGTGAAAGCAAATAAGACAAATCTTCGCAGCGTGCAGCATTTGCTTACAATCTGAGTTCTACTGTTGCAAAACCGGAAGCTCCTCTCATGGATTCCTTTTCTTGACCGCGGTTTTGCATGCGAGTGATTGGTAGGCATGTTGAAGTAAATTACAAAACATTAACGCATGCTAGTCAGAATATGCATTGGTCAGGCATGTGATCAGAGCTTTATTTACAAGGAACCTTAATAAAGATAAAAAAAAATGCGTTATAATAACAATCACATGCAGGGAACCAGACTACGCCTGTATGCATTATTTGCGTGTTAAATGACAGGGTTACTAGGACATTCGCTTTTCGCGTAAACTTATACTGAAAGCGTTGATTCAACTTGTCCAGGTTCAATTTGTTCATGTTTGGCTATTCATTAATGAAAATAGTTACTTTTACATAAGCGAGAACACCAAAGTCTTAGATCAGTCTTCACATTGAAGAATTCTCAGCTTGATATATGAATTTTGAGCACTGTGTAGGCATGCGTTAGTCTAGATCTACACGTTTCCAGTTTGTCGTGTGGAAGATGTATGTTTTGATCATAGCTTCCTTATTTAACTCTTCTTATAATATGCGGAATGGTTTCGGTCCTGCTTTGGATACGTTTTAGACAACATATGAACAAAAAAAGGTAGGAGAAAAGTCCAGGGTGTGCCATAATCACAAACCGCAGCCCTTCCCAGACTCCAAGAGGAAGAGGAAACCGACAAATCCAAAAAAGCTCAAATCGAACAAACGTACGAAACGTACTAAGATTAGCTCTCTTTTTCCCAATCGCAATGTTAAAAGCACAGAAAAATAAACACAAGAACAAAATGACACAAGGTAAGATATAAACAAATCGCCCCGTAGAATTAACCACAAAGCAACGAAGAGTAAGACTAACATCGCGACCATCGCCTTAGAACTGTCAGTAGAGTAAACCACTGGGGGTTGAAAGCACTTTTACAGCTAGCCAACGTCACCCTGGGTCCCGATGGTACACTTAATACAGAAATACATAAAAAATTCGGTTCGCATAAAGGCTCCAACTCAGTCAATGCATCAAAGCGAAAACATAAAAATCAAATTAATCACTATAATAAACAAAGACGAGTACTCATGTCAAGCAATCAGGTACATCTATTTCAAAATATACTCTACATATTCGGGCACCTTAATTTCTTACCATGCTTGTCCTGAATTTAAACGTCCTTGCGATTACCTTTGATGTTTCTAAATTAGCTAGAGAAGGGTCAAACAGTGTAGACCCTGAACAGACGTAGCGTTCTACAAAATTTGTTCAGGCCTGTTTCTCCGAATATGATATATTCTTATTATTGACACAGAGAAGTTCACATAATACATATTTAGTCAAAGTACTCGCACTGACAGTCCGAGGAAAAGAGTGTGGCTTCAGAACTAACTCCTAATGAAACAACAGTGTGACCAGGGGCTGCAATATGTACCATTTAGAAAGAAGCAGTATGATCAGTTTGACATTCGGCAGTATCTTTTTTGCCGTACCAATTGGTAGTCAAAAAGGCCTGTTCACATTTTAGATTAAGCATGGTAAGAGGTTAAGCTGCCCTAATATTTAGGGAAAGTGATAGATGCATTGTTGAACTGCAGGTATTTATTACATATAATCGTTTTTGACACAAACGAATGGTGTTGTGTTCTTTTGATTGTTTTCCAATAAAAATACCCCGCCCGCTGGGAGGAATTATACTAATTGCTACAGACTGGCGTCCAAAAAGGCTGTAAGGTATGAGTATGCAAAAAGTAAACAGAAAATAAAATGAATTTAACTTGTTTTGCAACTGAATTCCAAAAGATCATTGGAACCAAACTACGAA
This sequence comes from Anodontia alba, assembly GCA_964016985.1. NCBI lineage: Eukaryota > Metazoa > Mollusca > Bivalvia > Lucinida > Lucinidae > Anodontia > Anodontia alba. The sequence continues at coordinate 81,184,377 of OZ024831.1, read as the reverse complement.
ACATATTTATTGTTATTAATGTGAGCATTAAAAACCCGAAGGTTCCGTAAGGAAAAACAGAAGGGCCTTTGCAGACTGAATGAAATATGAAATAGTAGGCTCCTTTCGAAATACTGAACAAACCATACACAAAATATTAAGTCTCGCTAAAATCGTAAAATTCATTGCCCGTGATATTGTAGCGCGTATGCACAAACCAGTCCAAATCGACCAAGTTTCGGACATAAGACACCTTTATTTGCGCACAAAAAGCAAAGTAATCATACGATAGATCATAACTTTAAAAGATATGGCGTTATGTTGATTCATATTAGATGACAATAATAATTATTGCTTGGAACACATAAATAAACAAGAAATGATTATAAGATACCGATTAGAGTCTCCCAAACGAACACCCAATACTCAAGTGAGCTCCCATCTGAACTCCCGTTTCCATTTTAATTCATCATCAGAACATATTTACTTTCCGAGATATTAAGCCTTATATGACTGGAGGGGGCGGGGCACATCCCCAGGGGCCTGGTCGGGTCAATAAATGCGTCTTATCGTAAGGAACAATAATATATATGGTTGCGGGGTGGGGTTCTGAACGGTTTCTGAGATCCAAAGTTTGTGTTATTGAATAAGTCTTATCAAAAACAATATACATAGCACTTGATAAGATTTTTTTTCAGTCCAAAAATATTGACATTTGTCTTACTGATCCACGAAAACAAGACCCACATCATATGTTTTCATGGAGGAATAAAAAAAAATAGGTATCTGATTACCACTCTGTTTTAGACCTATGAATAAATATGGTTTACGATGGGGATCTAAACAGGGTTTCTGAGATATTAACCTTATGTGAACTAGAAACACCAATATACAAGGATTAAAGATTGGGTTTCTGAGATATCAAGCCGTATATGAAGTTTAGGGGTGGAACATACCCCGGGAGAGCCACGGTTGGTGTCACTGAATGCGTCTTATCATACGAAACATTATTATGTATGATTTAGGAGTGGGGTTCTGAACGGTTCGTGAGATCTTAAGCCTTATATGAACTGAAGGGGTGGAGCATCCCTCACTAGGGACCCACAGTTAGTGTCACAGACCCCAGTTGGTGTCATAAAATGCATCTTATCATAAGTAACAACACTATATATGGTAAAGTGGTGGGGTTCGAAATGGTTTCCGAGATATTAAGCTTTATATGTTTAGGAGGGGTGGGGCATATAGCCGGGGTACCCCGTCGGTGTCAATAAATGTGTCTTCAAAAATGTAATATATGGTGTAGGGAGTGGGTTCGAAACGGTTTCCGAGACAATAAGCCTTATGTGAACAGCGGATCGCCGGTTGGTGTCATTGAATGCGTCTCAACATAAGGAACAACAATACATATGGTTTAGGGGTGGGGCTCTGAATGGTTTCTGAGATATTAAGCCTTATGTGAGCAGGAGGAGCTGGGGCATATCCCCTGGGGGCCCAATGTCGGTGTCACTGAATGTGCCTTATCTTAAGGGACAATTAAATTGTATAGTTTAGGGGCGGGGTTCTGAACGGTTTCTGAGATATTAACTTTACGTCGACTGGACCCCCTCGAGACCCACTGTCGGTGTTACTGCATGCGCCTTATCATAAGAAATAAAAAACATATATATGGTTTAGGTATGGGATTCTAAATGGTTTCTGAGATATTGAAAAAAAAGATGAAGATAAGAGAAAAGTCCAGGGAATGCAACAATCACAAACCGCAGTCCTTCCCAGACACCAAGGGGATCACAATCACAAACCGCAGTCCTTCCCAGACACCAAGAGGTAGAGGAAACCGACATATCAAAACAAGCACAAATCGAACAAACGTACGAAAAGCACTAAGATTAGCTCTCTCTTTCCCAAGCGAGATAATCGCAATGCTAAAAGTTCTGATAAACACAAGAACAAAATAACACAAGGTTAGACATAAGCGTTATATGAACTGGAGGCGCAAGGGCATACCCCGGGAGACTTCATGTCACTGAATATATCTTATCATGAGGAACGACAATAGAGGTGGTTTAGGGATTGGCTTCTGAACTGTTTCTGGGATATTAAGCCTTTTATAAACTAGAAGGAGAGGGTATCCCCGGGATACCCCCGGTCAGTGTTATTTGATGCGTCATATAATATTGATAAATAATATATATGGTTTAGGGGTGAGGATCATAACTGATTCTGAGGTACTAGGAGTTTCATGAAGTCAAAGGCTGAGGCAAGGCCCCGGGGGACTCTTTGAAACCCTCTTGAAAAAAATTCTTATCCATATATATCAGATTCCTAAATTTCAGAACAATCCGTTCAGTAGTTACTGATTCTGAGAACTTGTCCAGACCAAATTAGGCCAAAAAGGAAAGGAAAAAGAAATAATAATAACAATAATAATAATAATAATTAATTAATTAATTAATAATAATAATACGAACAAGAAGAAAAGGAAGAAGAAGAAGAAGAGGATGAGGAAGAAGAAGATGACGAGAAGAAGAAGAAAAAAAAGGAAAAAAGTATCCTAAAAAAAAAGGTAAGAGAAAAGTCCAGGGAGTGCCACAATCACAAACCACAGCCCTTCCCAGACCCCAAGAGGAAGAGGAAACCGACAAATCCAAAAAAGCACAAATCGAACACACGTACACTAAAATTAGCTGTCTCTTCACCAAGCGAGGTAATCGCAATGCTAAAAGGACTGAAAAACACAAGAAAAAAAAATGACACAAGGTTAGACATAAAAAAAAATCGCTTCGTAGAATAAACCACAAAGCTACAAAGAGTAAGACTAACACAAGGACCACCGCCTTAGAACGGTCAGTAGAGTAAACTACCGGGGTGGGGGGGGGGGGGTTAAAGCACTTTTACAGCTAGCCGACTTCACCCTGGGTCCCGATGCTACTCTTCATACAGAAATACATAAAAGTTCGGTTCGCATAAAGGCTCCCAACTCAGTCAATGCATCAAAGCGAAGACATAAAAATCAAATTAATCACTATAATAAACAAAGACGAGTACTCATGACTAATTCTACTGTATGCCAGAGTAAATGAAAACCAATAGTTGAACCACGGCGGGTCAAGCCAAAGACATATGGTCAAGCCCTAACCCACTGGTTAAAGTTTTACAAAGAGGCCGTCAGAGTTCGTTTGGGAGACTTAATAAAGCAATCAGTTCTATCAAATCATTTTAATCAGCGGTGAGCACAGCATTTTCGTTTCGTCAGATTTTCGATAGACTTATTTGTTTGTAATTTTCGTTCCGCTTACTTGTTGGCAGCCTACCTAGACAATAAAACAACATTTAATTTTATCTCAAATTTGATTTGCTGAAAAGCAAAACCGTATTTCGTTTCGCAAACGTTTACATGTTTTAAAAACTCTAATTTGATAAGGGCAAGAGCTAACGTTCGGGGAAAGTTTTCATATCAATGCGTTTTGCGTCGAACGTTTTCATAACGTCGCGTTTACTGTGAGATTCGATTATGCTTATATATAGTTTTGTCTCTATCTCGTTTACAGCAAACAGCCAGATGGACAGGTGAGTTATCATTTACATATTGCATCTGTTGCCAAGATCATTGCCTTTTAGTTTTGTTATCGTCTCTTAAGGTCACTACCGGTACCAATCCCCGCAACTCTTGAATAACAAGAGAGATAATTAGGATGGTTTTCGATTGTAATAGAGGAGCAATTTTTCTAGACCGGACCGTCCGGAGTAGATTATTTCTAGTGTTAATAGTATCCGTTTCCGCGTAGTATGACCCGTCAACTGTGCATATTATAGTGAAAAAAAATGATAAAATATTTTTTATCTGATCCAAAAAAAAAAGGGAAAGAAAAACAATACTAACGTTGAAATGATTCTAACGACGGGCGCTCAGCACCGAACATTCGGTGTAAACGAACACACAAAGAATATTTTAACTTTTTTTTTTTTTTTTTTTTTTTTTTTTTGCGGGAAATGTCACACGACGAATCGAGACTGTGAACACAGAAAATCAAGGGTTGTTTAAGTGATATTTCAACGTGTTTCTCTCGATTATTTTTATATTTATTTTGATGAATTTTATATTTTAACTGCACAGTATATTAACCTATAGATAATGAGCTATTCTATTCTGTATTTCACACCTTCCACAGAAAAAAAACTTTCAGTCGTCTATTAAAGTCTTAATCCAGAAGGTCCCTTAGGCAGGTACCTGTGTGACGTAACTCTTGTCGCTTAACTGAACACGTGACAGTTTATTTTCTGTGGACAAAGAAAATAAACAAGGATTTTTTCCCAGTGAAAGAAATTCGTATTATTTATCGAAGCGACTTGTAATAACTGTACTACTATTTGATATCTTGCTGATAATTACGCGTTTGCTGAAGATTCCTATGGTGGAGAAGCTGATTAGTAAAGTTCTTGTCAACCCCTGTGGGTTATACGACAATTCTTTACTGATGGGACACCACCTCACAGGGCTGTACTGCCGGGGGTAGGATCCATCTAGGTGGCATCTTATGGATGCTTATCCAATAAAGTCTAAGTCCACTTGTCACCGGTCAACCAGTCACCAGTCACCAGTCACCAATCATTTTTCATCAGCTTCACCAGGCACCAGTCACCAGACACCGGTCATCCCGGCATGGATAAAATCACCGGTCATTTCTTACCAGTCACCGGTCATCCAATCACAGGTCATCCAGGTTGTGGATAAAATCACCGGTCATTTATAACCAATTACCGGTCACCAGTCATCCAGTCAATTATTCACTGGTACTAATGTCAGGTTATTGTGTCGGATTACTTGAGACTTCTACCGGGCAATAGTTACGAGTACTAGTGTCCGGTTATTGTGTCGCATTATTAGTGACTTTTCACTGGGCAATAGTTACGCGTACTAGTGTCCGGTCATTGTGTCCAATTAATTGTGAATTCTACCGGGCAATAGTTACGAGTACAAGTGTCCGGTCATTGTGTCGGATTACTAGTAACTTCTACCGGGCAATAGTAACGAGTTCTAGTGTCCGGTCATTGCGCCGGATTACTAGTGACTTTTCACTGGGCAGAAGTTACGTGCACTAGTGTCCGGCATTGTGTCGGACATCTTGTGACTGGGTAGCACTAGTCCCCGAACAACCTATTACTGTTCATAGAGCATCATAGACAAACTAAATCAATGGATACAGGTTATAGAATGACAGCGTTGGGTTCGAATACCTGGTCATTACTTATATCATGGAATTCGGTTCAGTAAATACCGAAATAGACTCAGATTCCTAGACATATTTTAATGTAAATGAATCAGATTTATCGGCTATGAGAAAATTCTGAATTCATTGATCAATAATATAAGAGATTTAATGCTATCAATTTTAATATTGTTTTCGAACATCAGACAATATTTTAAAATAAAAATATGTTTCTCTCTTTAATACGCTGAAAAGAGATCATTCGGCCTCAATGCAAAGGTGAGCTCCATAAATTCATCTTTTATTATACAACGAAGAAAAATATAGACGAAACTTAATTATTTCTTCTTCTTTCTCAGTCTCTCCTTGCTCTCGATACGTAATAGCTTAGAGATTAAAAAATCAGCACAGGTATAAGAAAGAAGTATATTATGATAGATAGAAATACTTAATTTTGTTTTGATTATGTATCTTCCGAATAAGAGTTGATTAATCAACATCCTCTCTAGATTACAACGATTAGCATAGAAGTCTAGTAGAGGTACATAGTTTATTTCATAGAATATGGAAAATAACAGTTCAGTTATGTTGTTAGTTCCATATTAAATTATGTATTGATAATTTCTGGTTAAGAGTATAGGTCAGTCGTGCTCTGTCCAAACTCTGAAATAAAATAAATCGTGAATAAGAGTTCTATATTAAGACATATTTTTGATACGTTCTTTTAATTCACCTTATTTTTATTCTGGATCATCTGAGGTTAGGTAATTCGATTCTCAGATAAAGAATTTACTACGATGAAGATTCTTCTTCTAAGAAAAGTACATTAACACATCGGCTATGGTAACGATAGGAAACCGTATAGCTGATAAACAATTAGAACTAATCTACGCATAGTATAGGTCTACATTATTTATAATATTTAAGTCTAATATAAAGCAACATTATTGAGGAATAGTATGCTACGACTAGTTCTACTTCCTCTATTATTTACACCTATAACAAGGGTCCATGTCAAACAAAGCTTGTTCAGACCCTTGGAATAGGCAAATACGTGGATAATCAGTAAAGGCATTAATACATCCAGTACGCGTTTTTATCATTGCCTTAATTTATATTTTTAGTTCAAAAAGTTGTAATTTAATCATAAAATATTTGGCTATGGAACCGTTGAGAAACCGTCACATTCGATAATTACTTTAGATCTAAACAGATCGAAGGTACAAATCTAATACAAGAAATTTTCTAAAAGGGGAATTAACGTAACGAGTAGTTTATCTCCTCTTAGTAGCAATGGCAATTTTATCTAAAAAAAATCCATCGTCTGTCTTCGTACGCCAAAGGTTTAGACAATTTGAGAAAGATATTATATTAAGAATCGGTGACGAAATATAAAAAAAATATAATATATTTACATTCTCCGTCATAAGAATACAAAGTTTCATTAACGAATACATAATATCTGGAAAAATTCGTTCTCTTTCCCAGATAGGTTGTTGTATAAATATAAAATCACAATGTCCGATGATGGATATTTATAATTAAAGATAAGGACAGTTTATTCAAGACGTTTCGATATCGTCAAGAGTTCTTAGGCAGGGCTATCGTTATTTTAAACTTCGTAAGGCGTTTTCGAAATTTTATCGCAGACACAGTGCCTTGTTAGAAAAATATAGCGTCAGTCTGAAAACACTTCTGCAACAAGGTATATCGGAACCCGAATTTTACGGTGACTTAGTGTACAGATTTAGAAAATTGTAGGTAAATCTAACTTTTCGGAGCAATAAAGAAAACTTATTAACCGTTATAAAAGAATTGGCTATAGCCTGGATATTATGCGGCAGACTGCATGCCTAGTTGCCAACCCAATCATTGTTGATGACTATGCTTCACTCTTTAATTGCACGACGGCGGTTTGGGCCTCAGACTCAATGACGGCCTCTTCGTAAAACTTTAACCAGTGGGTTAGGGCTTGACCATATGTCTTTGGCTTGGCCCGCCGTGGTTCAACTATTGGTTTTCATTTACTCTGGCATACAGTAGAATTAGCCATGAGTACTCGTCTTTGTTTATTATAGTGATTAATTTGATTTTTATGTTTTTGCTTTGATGCACTGACTGACTTGGGAGCCTTTATGCGAACCGAATTTTTATGTATTTATGTATTAAGAGTAGCATCGGGACCCAGGGTGAAGTTAGCTAGCTGTAAAAGTGCTTTAAACCCCCCGGTGATTTGCTCTACCGACCGTTCTAAGGCGGTGGTCCCGGTGTTAGTCTTACTCCTTGTTGCTTTGTGGTTTATTCTACGAAGCGATTTGTTGTATGTCTTCCCGTGTGTCATTTTGTTCATTTCAGTCCTTTTAGTATTGCGATTACCTCGCTTGGGGAAGAGAGAGCTAATCTTAGTGCTTTTCGTACGTTTGTTCGGTTTGTGCTTGTTTAGATTTGTCTGTTTCCTCTTCCTCTTGGGGTCTGGGAAGGGCTGCGGTTTGTGATTGTGGCACTCCCTGGACTTTCCTCTTACTTTTTTTTTCTTATATGAAAATTCATAGTTAAGGACGTTCTGCACTTACGCTTCCTGTCAGATCTCCCTAGTTTTTCGTAAAACGAACGTGTCGGAGGTTGTACCATTATTCTCACCGTAAGCCATTAAAGGATTACAATAATAATTGGAGACATTACATAATAACCCATGTATTTAATCTTTTTGTCATTTACTATGATAAGTTAAACTTGTTTTAGTGGTTAGATGGATCTATTCACGTTACGATGTAGGTTTAAATCTTACTAGCACATTACAAAAACAACAAAAAAAAAACAATATCTCGGTATTCAGTACGTAACGAATAGGTCTGATTACTCGAGAGTAATTCATTGGATACTGTGCTTGTTAAGTCAAGCTAACGACAATCGTTCAGTTTATATAATGGATACTATCCTTTGGGTCAGTTAAAGGAGACACATCCATTCAGTTCTAATTACTCTTATTTCATCCATATACAGAGAACTCATCTTTTTATCTTCGAACAGAGAAATAATAAGTGTCTATTCTTTGCATATACGAGTCGTATGGTTAAAGATGGAATGATATATATCTTCAACAAATATGACTTACAATTTAATGAATAAGAACTTTATATTTTAGATCTTTCACTCTTGCGTTTAGAATCGTCGGTAACACAGCTATGATGTATCACCCTCTATGATCTATTATAGATCTTGAGGGTATATCTTTCTTCCTGAAATTCGATACAGCATAGAAATCGGTTATTTCAGGAGATGTCTATTATTTAAAAATAAGTTTTAGACTATTTATATATTCAAGTTTAAATTATTATGGAAAGTTTATTTATAAAATTCTTAGAGTCATTTTATATTTAGTTTCTTTGGATAACCTTACCGTTACGATGAAGGAGTTATCCATAAATGGAACTTCTTATATATTATTAAATATAAAATTATTACTTATTTGAATAAAATAATGAGTTTTCACTTCTACTTGAATAAAATAGTTACGCTTATCGATTTATTCATTGCAAATTTTACAATTAATATATTTTTAATTTGGTGATTTAATAACCTATTCTCACTATTCTTTTACATTCGTGCAGAATTGTAACTCTGTCTCTGAAACCTATGTGTTTAGCGTTATCAGAGATAATAAAATCAGTATCATTTGACTCGTCATTATACTTATTAGCCATACTATATGAGTTAAACCTGCACAACAAACTCCTGTATTCTCATATTAGTAGAGAAGTTTAAGTTTAAAGTTCTTCCTATATTACATTAGAGGGAAGTCGTAACGAAATTACTTCCCTTTCTATAATTTACAATTATTTATGCACTAGGAATTTGAATAATAATAATTTCCAGAAGAATGTCTGTTGCCCAATTACATTCGTTATTCTGGAGTCCTACTCTCTTTGTCAGAACATTCTGATTCGTCATTTACAAATTTATGATATTGAATTATTGCTTGGATACCATGATTATAAGGACTTCGAAGTAAACATTGCATTTTATTTTTCATCTGGTAATAAAAAAGATTCTATCCAGTTCATTCTAATTGCTTAAATATCAACAGTATGGTAAGAGCTTAAGCTAAATAAGGAGGCTGCCTTACAGTAAGCTGTTATCAGCCTTTATTCTTGTCTTTCAATGTAAAATAGAAGGGAAGGCAATGATCAGGAATCGATACAATTGTCCCACACCTCCCATCAGAGACATCAAAGGGAAAGAAACACAAACACGAAATAACTAGACCCTAATAGAAACATCACTAGCAGAAAGCCAAACGGACAGTTACTTTCCCACAAAGTGACCAAATGGCTATCCAAAAGTAAAAAGATGTAAACGATACACACATTCAAAGACGAACTTTAACAAAAATAAACCAAGTCAGAAGAACCGCCTTGGAACGGTCAGAAATGTATCTCACAGGGGTGGGGGGGAGGGCTTAAATCGATTTTACGTGACCAAAATCCTCGCCCTTACTTCTGCCGCGGTTTAGACACATAATTTGATCAGTCCGCGTGAAGGCTTCCAAACTCTACGTAAAATAAGGCAACCTCTGTATATTATCATTGCTAAGACTAAAAATGATATATATATATATATATATGTGTGTGTGTGTGTGTGTGTGTGTGTGTGTGTGTGTGTGTGTGTGTGTTATTACAGTTAGCCTAGCAATGGATAAAACCATCAATATTATATATTTGACATTACTAATTGATAACTGGCTATTTGGTAAAGATTAGACCATCTACCCAAATTACTATCTCCCCTTTTTATTTCGAATCAAAAAGGGAATAATTATAGAACAATATGATTATTTCTGGATTATGGTCTGCTAATTGGAAACGGTCCTATCGCGCCAATTAAACAGACTCTAATTATATCATAATTATAATATTTTAGACTATTTACTAATTAGATAATCTGTACATGTCTATGATATATCTGAAAATCTGAAGATATGTAGGTTATCTATAAGAAGCTCATCCGAGAAGACATTTCCTTATTTAATAATGCGCCTCTAAAATAGACAGCTTATTGTCTAGGCATCTGTTTGACGATTTTGGTTTCGAACATATTATCAAACAATATCTTTGAGGTTGCATTTGAAGTGGAATATTGAGGTTATGTCTCAATGATTCATTTGTTCTCTTTTGGGGCCAACAGTTGTTTCCCAGAAAAGAAAGGGGATGGGGGCCAGTAACTAGGTCTCTGAAACTTGAGAACTGGCATCCTCTAGAGTCTACTATTAACATATAAAGTAATAAGGCCTTAACACCTTAAAGATATGTTATATGTGAATCTAGAACATTCTTATTATTACATATAGAAATAGAATGTATCTGATTCCTTACAGTTTCCTGAGTCTGAACCAGAAGTTATGGGATTCATCTATAATAGAGCTTATCCTGCAGTGCTATTTACACAGGTATCAAATAATACACACAACATGATTGGGTACAAATATCTGCCAGCGCTTTTTGAACCTAATAGATTTTCTGTGGAGAAAGACTCACCTTGGTACACTTTGCTCAGTTTTTTTTTAACTAATAAATAATATTTTAGAAGATTTTCTGTAAATTTTAATACAAAGTCCGTCAAATAATTACAATAGTTTCTGAAGAATCGCGGAGTTATTTTCAGTTAGAACTTACTAATGAACGCACACAATGATGATGACATATCATGTCTACGTACATTTGTTTATGGGATCCTGTGCAGGCTTTCAGCTATGATCTACATCTATCAAGGTACATCCACGGCTTTGGGAATGGGAAAATTCACTCCTTCCATATGTGCTTTGTGACTATAGCAGCTATCACTTCCTAGAGATCACTTCTTCATTTCTACTTTTCCATGCTGAATTTGAATTATTGATGTTTCACAACAATAAATAAGTAGCTACTGTGCTTCAACATTTTTCAGAAAGTCAATTTTCTTTTATTTACTTTATTTTTTTTATTTTTTTTTATTGCTTGGCGATTTGCACACAAGTAAATTTGCAAACGTTTGTCATGATTTATTGCAAAACCTTTCGTCGTAACTACCTGTGCACAAAAAGTTTTATTCTAGTCAATGGGTTTTTTGAATATTTTCTCTATCCACCCCATCACTACCCCCCCCCTTCCCCCCACGCCTCCCCCCACCCCACCCCACCCCCCCCCCCCCCCCCGCAAGAAAAATGAATGCAAATTGTGCAGAAATATGTAGGGTAGGCAAAACAGGTAAGCGAAAAGTCCAGGGAGTGCCACAATCACAAACCGCAGCCCTTCGCAGACCCCAAGAGGAAGAGAAACCCGATAAATCTAAACAAGCACAAACCGAACAAACGTACGAAAAGCACTAAGATTAGCTCTCTCTTCCCCAAGCGAGGTAATCGCAATACTAAAAGGACTGAAAAACACAAAAACAAAATGACACACGGAAAGATATACAACAAATTGCCTTGTAGAATAAACCACAAAGCAACAAGGAGTAAGACTAACACCGGGACCACCGCCTTAGAACGGTCGGTAGAGCAAACCACCGGGGGGTTTAAAGCACTTTTACAGCTAGCTAACTTCACCCTGGGTCCCGATGCTACTCTTAATACAGAAATACACAAAAATTTGGTTCGCATAAAGGTTCCCAACTCAGTCAATGTATCAAAGCGAAAACATAAAAATCAAATTAATCACTATAATAAACAAAGACGAGTACTCATGGCTAATTCTACTGTATGCCAGAGTAAATGAAAACCAATAGATAGTTGAACCACGGCGGGCCAAGCCAAAGACATATGGTCAAGCCCCAACCCACTGGTTAAAGTTTTACGAAGAGGCCATCATTGAGTCTGAGGCCCGAACCGCCGTCGTGCAATTAAAGAGTGAAGCATAGCCATCAACAATGATTGGGTTGACAACTAGGCATGCAGTCTGCCGCATAATATCCAGTCTATAGCCAATTCTTTTATAACGGTTAATAAGTTTTCTGAATTGCTCCGAAAAGTTAGATTTGCCTACAATTTTTCTAAATCTGTACACTAAGTCACCGTAAAATTCGGGTTCCGATATACCTTGTTGCAGAAGTGTTTTCAGACTGACGCTATATTTTTCTAACAAGGCACTGTGTCTGCGATAAAATTTCGAAAACGCCTTACGAAGTTTAAAATAACGATAGCCCTGCCTAAGAAGTTTGGCATTAAGGGCTTTATTACGGTAGTTAAAGTCATTAAGATTTGAAGAAGCTCTGGCGAATCTTATAAGTTGAGATATGTATACCCCATATGAGGTACGCCGGGGGACATCGCCATCCAGAAAAAGGGAAATTGACTATATCGAAATCAAAATCGTCCCGTTTATCATAAATTTTGGTGGAAACTGTACCATTAGATATACATAGATTCAAATCCAAAAAAGGTGCCTCGGTATCGGAAGAATTGGCTCTATATAACTGGAGTTCTGTAGGGTATATCCGGTCCACCATTTGGTCAAAGTATTTAATTGGAGTTCTGTAGGGTATATCCGGTCCACCATTTGGTCAAAGTATTTAATTGGAGTTCTGTAGGGTATATCCGGTCCGCCATTTGGTCAAAGTAAATATTGTCAATATTTAGTATATCATCAAGGTATCTTGAAGTTGAATTGAAAGCCTCAATAATGTCAGCCTGATTGTCACGTGAAGGAGACTTTATGAAATCTCTCTCATAACAAAACAGAAACAAATCTGCAACAAGAGGAGCACAATTAGTTCCCATCGGAATACCAATAGTTTGCCTATAAAGTTTACTTCCAAATCTAATAAAAATATTATCAAAAAGATAAACAAGGGCATCACAGACTTTTTGACACGACCATAAATTGTGATTATTATATACATCAGAAGTGAAAAAAGCACATTATTCGTTGCAAGCCAAATATTGGGTATTCTCCCGAATAAACGTTCGGTTAATTAAATCAATAAGTTTATCTTTTATCAGATGATGGGGTAACGTAGTATACAGTGTAGATAAATCATATGTAGACTATTTAGAAGCCTGAAAGTTTTTTAGATTTAAATTTATTGAGAACATCATTTAATTTAGAATTTTTTATTGACCAAAAATAGTTAATACCGTCCCTTTCGTAAACAGTATCATAGTATCTAATCCAATGTTTTTTAACAGCAGTAAGGCATGAAGTTAGCAGTTTGGACAAAACAGTAGTCGTACAAGAACTAGAATTAGCAATGAAACGTGCTTTATAAGATCGTTTATGAAGTTTCGGTAACCAATATAACGTAGGAAGTCTGCCTTGCTTTTCTTTAATACTCACTGCAAACTTAGCAGTAATATCGATAGAATGGGTATTGACAATAGATCTCTCGTCAGTAGAAATCCGTTCATATGTTTTGGTACTACCAAGTTCTTGTTTTAGAGTATTGATATAATAAAGTCGTCACACAACAACAACATTATTAGCAGCTTTATCAGCTGGAGCCAAAACATACTTCCTATGAAACTCTTGGATACCTTGTTTCAAATATCGAAAAGATAATTTAGGCTTAGGAGGGAGAAGATCAACGTTATTAGAGTAAAATAACGCACGTTTATCAATGATCTTAAAAATCTTTAATTTCCAATTATTTAAAACTCGGAGGCAGATTTTTATCAAATTCCGCTTGGTCATTTTTTTTCTAAAATTTTCATAACATTGTTGTGAAACATCAATAATTCAAATTCAGCAAGGAAGAGTAAACAATATTTTCTAGACAAATGATCTAAAAAATCAATTTACTATAGAAATTGCCATTTTGTGCCAAAAAAATCAATTTTAGGATAAATATTTGAGATTAAAACACAGAATCAGAAAAGACAAATAGTTTCTGATAAGATATGGTCAATCAGACCACAATATTTTCTCTTAAAATCATACGTCAAGTAAAAAAAAAAAAATAAATAAACGTCTTTCCAAGAGATGTTGAAAGGATAGTAGATGCTTATTCTAAAACATAAAACTGTCTGATACTATAAAATCACACTTTCATAAATGTTACTGCCGGAGTAGGTCTATTGCGATAGAACTGGAGAGCTCCTCCCTCCTTAACTTTTAATTCTAGCTCATTATCTGTAGGTTAATGTATTGTGCAGTTAAATGAAGTTTTAAAAAGTAAAAAGTATTTTAACTAGCAATATTTAACCTATAGATAATTGCGATTCCAAACTCCCTGCCCGCGCAGCTCAGTTCAATCTGTTTTCTATTGTTTTATACATCAAAGAAACTGACACGTTTTCAGTCAAGTTACATCATGCAGGTAACTGCTTAAGGGACCTTCTGGATTGAGACTTTAATAAGCGACTGAAAGGTCTATTTTTTCTGTGGAGGGTGTGAAATACAGAATAGAATAGCACATTATCTACAGATTAAGTATTGCTAGTTAAAATACGTTGTATTTTTAAAAACTTCATCTTCATGACTTGATTTCATCTACTTTTCTACATAGTTACAGGAATACACTCAAAATGTTCGAAAGACTGAGGCAATGAGGCAGGCTCAAGAAAAAAAGGGTCTCATCAAATCATCTCGTATGAAAGTAGGGAAATATGATATTATATGAGCTGTCTGTCTCAGGCCGAGCTGCATGATTTTAATCATATACTTATTTGCGTAAAATAATATTTATGATAAAAGAAAAAAATGTTCTTGAATATCATTTAATGTACGGTCTATATATTATACCCGGATAAAATACAATGTGCTCTAGCTAGGCTAAATCTTTTTAGACCTTTCAAAAGAGCTATATTCCCTGAAAATGTCAATTTATTAAAAAAAAAAATCAAAGTCTGAAACAAAATATAAAAGGACAGAAAAAAATCAGAGGAAATAAATAAGTTACCTTCAGTTTTTCGGTCTCAAATTAAAGAGGCTGATCGAGCACTCAAGTATACTATGATATACATGTGTAGGTCATTAAATCCTTTGTTTGTCACTTTCGAAAAGGTTGAAAATCTTCATTAGAATTCGTTGAAATTCAGCATGTTGACATTGTTATCATCTTTATCACTTCACCGATGATGTCACAATTACATGTATTGACGTGAGCAGTCAGTTTTTGATGAAGGCCTTAGCGGGGTTGTTTTGCTGAATAGGAAGCTTAAATTACCAGAAAATAAACTCTTATGAATTTACAGTAAATTTGAGGCAAAAATATTTATTCACCCTGTTCCTTTATTTTCCCAAATTATTATTACTCTTTTGGTTTTAATGACGACAATGAAACTGACGGGTCCTTTTCACACAACTTCTATATTTTATCAAGAACTAGACCTTTTTATGGTAATAAGCCATTATATTTAAGGCATATTCCTGTTGCCATGGAAATGAAATGGACGGGTATTTTGCACAAAATTCTTACCTTTTATCTAACACTAATGGAAAGGTTTTGGTTAAATTTTGTTGAAACGCATTGAATAGTTTAATCATAAAGTCCTTTTTTATGATAATTTTCCAATATGTTTAAGGTTTTTTTTGGCTGCCATGACAAAAGAAGTTTAAAATTAATTTGGTCAACAAGAAATCTTTGGATTCATACTGCGTATGGATGTTGTATGTGAACTTTTGTAAAATTTATATCATATTTTCATAACTATCTTTAGAAATTACTGCGTATGATGATGTTTGTGGGATAACTTCCTATTGTATTATCATAAATTTTTCAGATCACATGCCCCTTACTGTGTACAGGAGTAGACAATATGCTTAATATTGTTAAAGCATCGATTGTTCACAGAATATGCAAATTAAGACAATTGTTATGGAATTCATATCCTTAATAATTATCATTCATTTCCTTTATATATGATATATATGATTTTAGAGGGTAGGGGTAAATAAAGTTTAACACCACTCAAACTACATGGTAATTCGCCTTCATACTCTGTCAGAGTACAACTTATACATACTTTAATCTGTTGAAAAAGTTTAAAGGAAATCTATTGCTAGGAAGTATGTAACATATTAGTATCTTCAGTATATGCTTATTAAAATTGATGTGATTTTGTCCGAATTTTCTTGTTTGAAAATGAGAAATAAAAAATATAGACTTGTACTCGGTGAAATCTTTGTGTGTTTTGCTCTGGTTATTCCTTTGTGGTAAATCATTAACAGTAAAAAGAAATTTTCCCGCTAATAATGAACTGATAACGAATTTTAGCATGTTAGTAAAATTTGAATAAAATGGCCGTAGCAGTAAACAAAGTAGGGTTATTTGAAGAGCCATAACTGGTAAACCAGATGATAACATTGCTATTTTACATTTTTTTACGTAAAATAGTCAGAATAAAATACAAAATTGTAATATATATATATATATTGGTGGGAAAAATAAGGGTCAGGTGACAATAGTTACCTTAAACTGTACTTTCCTTCATTTTTGATAGTAGTTTTTTTATAAGTTTCAATTATTAAAAGTTATTTGTTCGAGCGAAACAGTATGGTACATAATTTTCATGCTTACCGACCGAAACAGTCTCCACACGGACCACATGGAACGAACAAATGTATTTTTTTACCACTGTGGAAGCTGAGGGTTAGGGTTGGGATCGGGTTAAGCTAAATTAAGCCCCTAGTACTTCATTACTGACCATTAAAGGCGGTATTTTTATTGTGGTACTTTTTTGTTAATTGTAATTATGTGTTTCACTTTCTAATGTTTTTTTCATTTTAATGATTACGTAAAAAAAGGTAAGAAAAAAGTCAAAGGGTATGTTACATATCACAAAAAAAAGGTTAGAGAAAAGTCCAGGGAGTTCCACAATCACAAACCGCAGCCCTTCCCAGACACCAAGAGGAAGAGAAAACCGACAAATCCAAACAAGCACAAATCGAACAAACGTACGAAAAGCACTAAAATTAGCCCTCTCTTCCCCAAGAGAGGTGATCGCAATGCTAAAAGGACTGAAAAAACACAAGATCGAACAAAATGACACAAGGTAAGACATAAAACAAATCGCCTCGTAGAATAAACCACAAAGCAACAAAGATTAAAACTAACACCGGGACCACCGCCTCAGAACGGTCAGTAGAGTAAACCACCGTGGGGTTTAAATCACTTTTACAGCTAGCCAACTTCACCCTGGGTCCCAATGCTACCCTTAATACAGAAATACTGTATGCCAGAATAAATGAAAACCAATAGTTGAAGCCAAGCCAAACCGCAGCCCTTCCCAGACACCAAGAGGAAGAGGAAACAGACTAAACCAAACAAGCGCAAATCGAACAAAGGTACGAAAAACACTTGGATTAGCTCTCTCTTCCTTAAGCTAGGTAATCGCAATGCTTAAAGGACTGAAAAAAACAACACAAGGTAAGACATAAAAGAAGTCGCCCCGTAGAATAAACCACATCGCAACAAAGAGTAAGACTAACACCGGGATCACGGCCTTAGAACGGTAGGTACAGAAAACCAAGAGGGGTTGTGATAGAAGGGGTTAAAGCACTTTTACTGCTAGGCAACTTCACCCTGGGTCCCGATGCTACTCTTTACACAGAAATACGGTTTGCATAAAGGCTCCCAACTCAGTCAACGCATCTAAAGCGAAAACATAAAAATCAAATTTCAAATTAATCACTATAGTAAACAAAGACGAATAATCATGGCTAATTCGACTGTATGCCAGAGTATATGAAAACCAATAGTTGAACCACGGCAGGCCAAGCCAAAGACATATCGTCAAGCCCAAACCCACTGGTTAAAGGTTTAAGAAGAGGCCGTCATTGAGCCTGAGGCCCGAACCGCCGTCGTGCAATTAAAGAGTGAAACATAGCCTCAACAATGATTGGGTTGACAACAACGCACATATATATAAAGTTTTAGAAATATTCAGATTAAGTTTAGGTAACATAGTTGCTATCTTTTTCAAAGCTTGATGTGGATCTGATCAGCTGCTGCGTTGACTTATTTACTTTGTATATGTCTGTCACTTCGTATAACATCGAATCACTAATTGTCAAACCAAACATAGGATTATCATTATTATCTGAAGTTTTTCTTCTGTTTTCTTATTTGGCAATTCTGCGCATTTGCCAGACCATTACCTCGGCATATGCGTTGTTAAACTTTGAAAGTTGTGTTACTGCTACCCCGATAATTTCAGTACTGAAAATCATAACTCTAATCTTGGAGTATTTTTGTAACTTTTACTGGCAGCACTAGTGCCTACATGATACTTAACGGAGAATTAATACAAATGTTTGATCCCGATGATGAAAAGGGAGGTGATGCAAGCCAGGATAAAATTGAAAATGAAAATACTGATATGTTTCAAGATGCTTATGATAAGAAGTAGAGAAGAAGAAGAAGAGCGGGTAAGTGTGGCAGTTGGAACAACAGCGCTAGTTGCTGCAGAAAATAAGAAAACCAAAACAACACTTGTTCCAAGGAAACTAAATGAGCCTTGTTAAGGCTCAAGAGTAAGAGGAAGCTTCGAAAGAAGTACACCTAGCACTTTTCAAGAAATTCCTTGCATCCAAAGTGAGCATAAGTACAAAAACTAGTCCAGCTAACAGCCCTGGGTATAGACCTAGTTTCAAACGCACCAAAGAAAAGAGTCCTCATGAAATCTCAGAGAAAAAGGAAGGTACATAAAAGCCAATACAAAAGTAATCATATGAAACAGACATAAAAAAAAATGTAAATATACAGATAAATAGTCACTTGCTTTAAAAATGGCTACCAGTAAATTTTCCTTCCTATCAATTAATGCTAGAAGTTTCATGGAACCATAGAAAAAGTTCAGATTTATTCGTTTGGTTGAAATAATGAACATAGACTTTAGTTGTTTTTGTTGTTTGTTTTGTTTGTTTTTTTTTTGTTGTTTTTTTTTTTTTTTTTTTTTTTTTCTGTTTTTTTTTTTCTGTTTTTTTTTTTTTGTTTTTTTTTTGTTTTTTTTTGTTTTGTTTTTTTTTTTTTGTTTTGTTTTGTTTTGTTTTGTTTTTTTGCAAAAAAAAAAACTACTGGACTGAAAATACCAAGACAAGATTAGGCAAAAAATTGGTTGGAAAATTTATAATTGCCCAGGTACAGAAATACCAGGGATACTGCCATTCTATTCAAAAACAAGTTACAAGTAGAAATCATCAACAAGCACAGTAGTGCAGATAGCAGATTGATATTAGTTAATGTAAAATTTAAAGAAAAAAGTCTTCACATATATAAATGTATACCGAATAGTGGAACAGAAAGAAGGGCATTCTTTAGTAAGATTCAAAAATGGATAATGCAGTATTCAATTAATGAGCAGTATATAGTAATGGAGTTGGTGGGAGGGGGGTTCATTATACAGAATATCCTAAATGGACAAGCGTAACTTCATTACTACACAAAAAAATTGGTCAATATCCCTAACTGTAGATTTGGGTTTGATGAAATTGAGCATATGTTTGTTAAGTGTCAAAAGTTGACACAAGTTTTGCAAATAATCAAAAATGTTTTTAAACAACTGTAATATGACAAACAGTTCAATTTCAAACTTCTAATATTTGGATAAAATATCATTCATTGCAAATGATAATATAAATATATTAACCTCGCATAAACAATATGCAATTTACAAATACTGACTGGAAAACGATGATAAGAACAATCCTACAGCGTAGGTTAAACATTAACTGAATCGATGGAATCTTCCATACAAACATACATCCTACAAGGTTCCAGCCCTGGAGAACTTCCTAAAACACTTCCTGTACATGCGATAAACTGAACATTCGACACTATCATTTATGATATGCAGTGATAAATCTTATTAATATACAAGAACTCCAACTAAAATACCATATTCGCAGTATCTCATATCAATGAAAACGTCACTATCAGACATGTACATCCTCAAATGTTCCCATCCTGCTCCATTTCCTTTATTGCAGCTATTGACACTATCCTATATTATTCAGAGTGAGAATTTATATAGATGTACAGAAAGTCCGACCGATATATTACAGTGTAGCATCACATTCTTACATCGTGAAAGGTTCCTATCCTGTCCATTATTGCAGCTTGTGACACTACGAGTATTATATATGATGCATGGTTAGACTATCTATCGATATACAGATTTCCAACCAATATAGCATAACGTAGCATCATGATTTATTTCTTTTCTACTCCGCGCACTTTTATTTATAATAAAAACACAGAAAAACATATCACTTTCAGCATAGAAGTATCCTATAGACCTTTTTAATGTTATTGTTTTTATCCGGGCTACTGACCACGTGATTACAATATTGTGTCACATGACTAATAATTGTGGATGGCAAAAACACTTCCGGTTTCATTGATACTAATTGAATCAAGCCAAACTTTACTTGGATAATACATTCATTTTGGCCAATATTCACACGTAAATTTTAGCTAGCGCTTAACAATACAGCCTTAAGAAGAAATTTGACTGTTTTTCCTAAGACAACTACAAATGTTTCAACGATATTTTTCCGATATCAGCCGGCACGCGTTCAACCGTAATTTTGCTTTATGATGACCATTTTAACGGCTAGTTTTAGCTAGTATACAGTCAAAATATGTGTTAATATTTTTGGTTATGACATTTGAATGATCACTCTATGAGAATCTCTTTTGAAAAGAAACATTTGACGAATAAAAATGCTTTATTTTTCTGAAAAGACATCGGGGATTTTACGGTCCGATTAACGTAAACAACATATTTCTGCCATCCAATAGGTACGGGCTTAGAACGTACTCTCCGTTAAAGGCCGAGAGGTTCCGGATGATTTTTATTGTGTGACGTAGTGTTTAAAAAGGTCTATACAAGTGGTCATTGAGAAACTTCTATATACAAGTGGCAGAAAAAGAGAGGTAGACCAATTGAATATACATGTACATAAAGCCCACCATTTGAATCTAAATTTAGTGCAACAAAATGATTTCAAATTAAGTTCTGATCGAAAACCTGTACCTACCTAACAGGTATTGTACCCCTTGAACACAAGTGGTTGTTGAAGAGTGGACCATAAGACGTCAATAATGAACACTGAAATCATAAACAGAATTAAATAAGATAAGCTGCTGAGCAATCAAATACAAAGAAAGGACCATAGCATCCTAATCTTGTTTCGTCTCAGAATACTACACGAAAGCCAAATATGCGGTAAATACATGTACACTGTGAAAACAAAATATACAAATGTTTTAGAAACTAAAAAAGAACCCCTATCTAACAGCCACGAATATTTCAAGTTAAGTATTAAAGTGTATAAAAAACATACAAAAACATTCACATTTTCATTATGAAATTAAAAAGGGAAATAGAAAAGTCCATGACATTAAACCCTTGTAAGTAGACGCAAGTGACTGCTATAAACAAGTGGCTGTTTAAGATAGGTGGAAACGTGGATCATTAGATTTTACAAGTAGATTCATAATCTCTCACCCTTTTTCTAACAGGCAATTTCCTAACATCATATCGATTAACAAAATAACAAAAATAACACATATATATAAGAAAATTTAAACTATATAGAACCACATAAGCCTTGCCTTGTGTTATTTTGTTCTTGTGTATTGCAGTCCTTTTAGCATTGCGATTACATCGCTTTGGGAAAAGAAAGCTAATGTTAGTGCTTTTCGTACGCTTGTTCGATTTGCGCTTGTTTGGTTTTTTCTGTTTCCTCTTCCTCTTGGTGTCTGGGAATGGCTGCGGCTTGTGATTGTGGCACTCCATGAACGTTTCTTTTACCTTTTTTAAAGAGAGGTGGAAACAGCGACCATCAGCATTTATATCTTGTCAACTATTTAAATCAACATACAGTATCCAAAGTATTTCAAAATGAATGTATTGTAAAATACAAATACACGTACATACAGGTAAGACAACTCCTGAATGCAAGTGGCTGTTGAAATGAGGAAGCCGGCCATTTGCAAAAAATAAATAAATAAATAAATAAATAAATAAAAAATAAAAATAAAAAAAAATCGATCGATTTACCAAAATTATTTTAAAATAATAAAGATCAAAGAAATTTAAACTATATAGATAAATGTCAAAAAGATCGACCACATTGGTTGAAGACGGCTCGGAACCAATACAAGTCAATCTATCTGTGAGAGAGAGAGAGAGAGAGAGAGAGAGAGAGAGTTTCCAAGGAAATGGATTTTTAGTTTCTCGCTGACATTAAAATATCCCTTTTTATGCTTTTATTACTGCAAAAGCTCTCTTAATGTATCGGATAAACATAACAGTATTAAGAGAAACCGTATCTATACTAAAGCAGTAGTCCCTGAGATACGTTGTCAAAATAAAGACCTTTTTATTGTATAAACTAAATAGTCAATATAAATAACGGATATAACCACTTTGCAACTTTCTTTGAGTTTGAACCATAAACCAGTACGAAAAAAGTCGTGTATTTGTATTTAAAAGTTTGGTTCAGAAGTTGGCTTAAGGAATAACAATGGAAAGTAAAGTACATGAAACACGTGTTTCGTTGCCTTTTGTGTTTTATACTTATTCAAAGTTCTGATATACAATAACCTTTTTTTATTCACAGACAACGGACAGGACAGTGTGAAGAAATGAACAGAGAAATGAGCCATTTGGACCATTATACGTCATTAAATTTCGGTTTGCATGACCGCCAGAATAGGTATCAGTTTGCAACTAACCTATCATTGTATGTTATGGATTCATTTTTTGTATCTTACCAATTCATTTCCTCTCTCAGTCCCTCTCACCCTTTTTCTAACAGTCAGTTTTTTCTTCTCCCTATATGTTTGTGTGTCTGTCTCTCTCTATATATACATTAGGTTCAATATATCAGCAATTTAAGCATTTCATTCCTGTCTTATAAACGTTTTTCACATAACGGCTCATAGAAACTGAAGCCAAGTCTACCTTCAATAAACTACACATGGAGTATTCAGTAACCTGTGCATCTTGTGCAGCCGGTGTTAGTGCCGTGTGATGTCTGTAGAAAGTCTCCCCGTACTTCAGCACAGTCCAGATTGTGTTTCATTTCCTTTGGGATCATTAGGCCTCTTGTGGTATATTTGAAAATGGAGTTCTGCTCATGTATACGCTAGAGGGCGTAAGCATTGTTGCAAACTTCATTACTGCTTATGAAGAGTCGCAATAAAACCTAGAATCCAATTTTCTAATCTGTAGTGTGCTCTTTGTTTCCAACGGCTATTTGTTTGACGTTTATTGAAAGTGGAATTGCGAGCTTCTCTACACTTGCAAACGATAATTCAACTTTAGCTTTCGTTGTTCCCCTGAAGACATCTTAAATGCGTGCCTATCAAAATAGCGCCAGCAAAGACGATTGCCAGACTGCGTAGATGCAGACGGGTAGGATTTTGAACTAGGCGCACATGTGATAGGATACATTTTAACTCGTTTAGAGGCTCACATATTGATTTTATTGCACAGTGCAGCGGCTTTACGTCCTGGCACCGTTTTGTTCTGTACTACCTTACTAATCCTAATGTATAAGTGCTTGCATTATTTGTTTAACCATAACGGAAGTTTAATGATACTTATAACATGTCATAAAACCAGACTTAAGTTAAGAATTGTCACGCAAATTACGTTAGTAATTTCACCTATTCACTGTGATGTTTCACCGCTGAAGTGGAAGACCCCTATGCCGACCGAATATATATATCATGGAGAAATAAGAAAATAAATATGAGGATATATATATATATATATATATATATATATATATATATATATATATATATATATATATATATATATATATATATATATACGAAATCAAGAAGTCCGATAACGCCACAATATGCTGTATATTTAATAAACTTCTACCGCGGTTAACTGCTGTTGACAGAGTTTCAAGAAGACGTTAAATGAATAATCTAACAAGATAACGTCCGGCGTAAGTAACGTTACGTTACATTACCGATTGTAAGACGGATAGTCACACGGACGACTAACGTGATACCATAATACCCCGCCACTTTCTTGTGACGGAGTATAAAGACAACAAAAAAAATATGGCAGTATCTATTGAAAATGGATAAAAAGAAGACAGAATGAAATACACATTATTGCAATTACGAAGCTTTCCATATATAACTGGAGTTGCATAAAAGATAAAGGAGGGGTTTCGCGTGAGAAAAACTGGTTTAAAGACCCCACCTTATCATGTCAGTGGTTTATACTACTGAACATTCCAAGACGGTTATTCTCATGCTGATCATATTTGATGTACTTCTAGCATTGTAGTAACCCGTATTCGGCTGCCCACTTTGCTTTCTGTTTTCTTTTGGTAAGGATAGCATTGTGGTTATCTTCTTTAATGGCTGTTACTTTGCTCTCTGCTTTATTTCTGCTTATGTTTTAATGTTTGGAGCTGCATCAGAGGAAATGGACGACATTTCGCGCGAGTAAAACTGGGTTTTAAGCCCCCATCCACCTAACGCCAGTGGTTTATACTGCTGAGCGTTCCATAGCAGAAATTCTCATGCCGATCGTTTGTGGCTTTTCTCTTACCTTTTTTGGTACTGCACAGAGTTTAATTAAAGCTGACTGTGGCTTGTGCAGTGAGGCTGTTCTAAACGGTCATATGGCAGTTCAGTGACCGGTATAAAATGTGGATTCAAAGGGAATGTTCTTTCATTTCGGATGCTGAAAATGGAACTTTGGTCAACTCCGACTGCTTATGGATATTCCCAAACTGTAAGGTTTTGAACTTTTCTGTCTCTTTTTTTCAGTGTAGTCATCAAACTGGAAAATCAAACAGATTTAAACCTCTGTCAAGGGGAAAAGACGATAAAAAGGGTAAGAGAAAAGTCCAGGGAGTGCCACAATTGCAAACCACAGGCCTTCCCAGACACCAAGAGGAAGAGAAAACCGACATATCCAAACAAACACAAATCGAACAAACGTACGAGAAGCACTAAGATTAGCTCTCTCTTCCCCAAGCGAGGTAATCGCAATGCTATAATGACTGAAAAACACAAGAACAAAATGACACAAGGTAACACATAAAACAAATCGCCTCGTAGAACAAACCACAAAACAACAAAGAGTAAGACTAACACCGGGACCACCGCCTTAAAACGGTCAGTAGAGTAAACCACCGGGGTTGGGGGGGGGGGGATAAAGCACTTTTACAGCTAACCAACTTCACCCTGGGTCCCGACGCTGCTGTTAATACAGAAATACATAGAAATTCGGTTCGCAAGAAGGCTTCCAACTCAGTCACTGTATCAAAGCGAAAACATAAAAATCAAATTACTCACTTTAATAACCAAAGGCGAGTAATCATGGCTAATTCTACTGTATGCCAGAGTAGATAAAAACCAATAGTTGGACCACGGTGGGCCAAACCAAAGACATATCTTCAAGCCCCAACCCATTGGTTAAAGTTTTATGAAGAGGCCGTCATTGAGTCTGCGGCCCGAACCGCCGTCGTTCAATTAAAGAGTGAAGCATAGCCATCAACAATGATTGGGTTGACAACTAGGCATGCAGTCTGCCGCATAATATCCAAACTATAGCCAATTCTTTTATAACGGTTAATAAGTTTTCTGAATTGCTCCGAAAAGTTAGAGTTTCCTATATTTTTTCTGAATCTGTACACTAAGTCACCGTAAAATTCTGGTTCCGATATACCTTGTTGCAGAAGTGTTATCAGACTGACGCTATATTTTTCTACCAAGACACTGTGTCTGCGATAAAATTTCGAAAATGCCTAACGAAGTTTAAAATAAAGGTAGCCTTGCCTAGGAAGTTTGGCAGTAAGGGCTTTATTACGGTAAATAAAGGCACTAAGATTTGAAGAAGCTCTGGCGAATCTAATAAGCTGAGATATGTATACCCCATATGAGGTACGCCGGGGGACATCGCCATCCAGAAAAGGGAAATTGACTATATCAAAGTCAAAATCGTAACGTTTATCATAAAATTTGGTGGAAGCTGTATCATTAGATATAGACAGATTCAAATCGAAAAAGGTGCCTTAGTATTGGAAAAATTTGCTCTATTTAATTGGAGTTTTTTAGGGTATATACGGTCCTCCTTTTGGTCAAAGTAAATATTGTCAATATGTAATAAATCATCAAGGTATCTTTAAGTTGAATTAAAAACCTCAATAATATCAGCCTGATTTTCACGTGAGAGAGACTTCATGAAATCTCTCTCATAGCAAAAATGAAACAAATCTGCAACAAGAGGAGCACAATTAGTTCCCATCGGAATACCAATAATTTGCCTATAAAGTTTAGTTCCAAATCTAATAAAAATGTTATCCAAAAGATAAACAAGGGCATCACAGACTTTTTGACACGACCATAAATTGTGATTATTGTATACATCAGAAATGAAAAAAAGCACATTCTTCGTTGCAAGCCAAATATTGGGTATTCTCCCGAATAAACGTTCGGTTAATTAAATAAATAAGTTTATCTTTTATAAGATGATGAGGTAACGTAGCATACAGTGTAGATAAATCATATGTAGACAATTTAGAAGCCTGAAAGTTTTTAGATTTAAATTTATTGAGAACATCATTGGAATTTTTAATTGACCAAAAATAGTTAATTCCGTCCCTTTCGTAAACAGTATCATAGTATCTCATCCAATGTTGTTTTTTTAACAGCAGTAAGGCATGAAATTAGCAGTTTGAACAAAACAGTAGTCGTACATGAACTAGAATTAGCAATGAAACGTGCTTTATAAGGTCGTTTATGAAGTTTCGGTAACCAATATAACGTAGGAAGTCTGTCTTGCTTGTCCTTAATACTCACTGCAAATATAGCAGTAATATCGATAGAATCGGTATAAACAATAGA
This sequence comes from Anodontia alba, assembly GCA_964016985.1. Lineage (NCBI taxonomy): Eukaryota > Metazoa > Mollusca > Bivalvia > Lucinida > Lucinidae > Anodontia > Anodontia alba. Next base: position 81,157,384 of record OZ024831.1, on the reverse strand, counting down.
TTCCCATCCCCTGAAACAACTAAGCCCATTTTGTTAAAGGGTTGAAAATTTTCAGTATAAACATCAATAGTATCAAAAGCAAAATCCTGGATTTTTTTGGCTATTCTAGATGCTCACCAACCACATGTTGTGACTATTTAAGAAACAAAGATTGACAGCACAATTACAACTTTTGAACTGTTCCAAGAAAATTCCATGTATAGTGTGTATAGTAAAGAAAGAAATACTCATGGTGGCGGGGTGAAGCTACTCATTCATAGAGACAGCTCTCACATGCCAATCATGGACTTGGAAAATAACTCTGAATCAGTTTGGGTAGAAATATTCGCAAATAAATTTTCCCACTATGTAGCAAGTTGGTATCGGCAGTCAAATGGGACTGTCGAAGACTTCCAGTTGTTTAGAGACCAACTTGATCATATTAAGTCTCAGCATAAAGGTGAAAACTTCCATCGGTCTATGTACTAGGTGACTTCAACTTCAGACAAATTGTCTGGCCTGCTAGGCCTAGCAAATCTGATAGCATGTTAAGTCAGTCCGAAGGATAAATGTTACTTAACATTATGAATGACCATGGCTTGGAACAAATAATACTCTTTCCTACTCGTGATGAAAACACCTTGGTTCTTTTCTCTTTACTGGATCAATTTCAGGATATTCACTTTTCAGACAAACTTAGTGATCACATTGTTTCAGGATTTTTAAGAATCTTCATTCCACATATAAAGAAACCTCGCAGGAAGATGTATTTATATAAGAATGGTGAATTTGAAAGTATAAGAACGGATGCGTTAAGATTTGCAAAGGAGAATAACTTCAAAGGCCTCTCGGATGCTAGATCAGTACAGAAGAACTTACATTCAATAACTTGATTCGTTCATGATTCAGCTGATAAGCATATCGCCTCAAAAATTAGTAAGTCCTTCTAGAGATAAAAAGAAGTTTTCGCAGAAGGAAGAAAATTCAAGCTAAGGCTAACAAAATAGGTATTGGTAAACTTCAATCTAAATTTTAAGGTTTATTAAATATTAAGATTTTAAATATAAAATTTTAAGATTTATTAAATATTAACAATATTTACTTTGACTAAATGGTGGACCGGATATACCCTACAGAACTCCAGTTAAATAGAGCCAATTCTTCCGAAACCGAGGCACCTTTTTTGGATTTGAATCTATGTATATCTAATGGTACAGTTTCCACCAAAATTTATGATAAACGGGACGATTTTGATTTTGATACAGTCAATTTCCCATTTCTGGATGGCGATATCCCCCGGCGAACCTCATATGGGGTATACATATCTCAACTTATAAGATTCGCCAGAGCTTCTTCAAATCTTAATGACTTTAACTACCGTAATAAAGCCCTTACTGCCAAACTTCTTAGGCTGGGCTATCGTTATTTTAAACTTCGTAAGGCGTTTTCGAAATTTTATCGCAGACACAGTGCCTTGTTAGAAAAATATAGCGTCAGTCTGAAAACACTTCTGCAACAAGGTATATCGGAACCAGAATTTTACGGTGACTTAGTATACAGATTCAGAAAAATTGTAGGTAAATCTATCTTTTCGGAGCAATTCAGAAAACTTATTAACCGTTATAAAAGGATTGGCTATAGCCTGGATATTATGCGGCAGACTGCATGCCTAGTTATCAACCCAATCATTGTTGATGGCTATGCTTCACTCTTTAATTGCACGACGGCGGTTCGGGCCTCAGACTCAGTGACGGCCTCTTCGTAAAACTTTAACCAGTGGGTTGGGGCTTGACGATATGTCTTTGGCTTGGCCCGCCGTGGTTTAACTATTGGTTTTCATTTACTCTGGCATACAGTAGAATTAGCCATGAGTACTCGTCTTTGTTTATTATAGTGATTAATTTGATTTTTATGTTTTCGCTTTGATGCATTGCCTTAGTTGGGAGCCTTTATGCGAACCGAATTTTTATGTATTTCTGTATTAAGAGTAGCATCGGGACCCAGGGTGAAGTTAGCTAGCTGTAAAAGTGCTTTAAACCCCATGGTAGTTTATTCTACTGACCTTTCTAAGGCAGTGGTCCAGGTGTTGTTCTTACTCTTTGTACTGTTTTTATGTGTTGTGATGCTAGCATTGTGGTCATCGTCTTCAATAGCTGCCCACTTTGCTTTCTGTTTTACTAGTTGTGTTGTGATGCAAGCATTTTGGTCACCTTCAACAGCTGCCCATTTTGCTTTCTGCGATTAAAAGTGGCATCGGGACCCAGGGTGAAGTTGGCTAGCTGTAAAAGTGCTTGAAACCCCCGGTGGTTTGCTCTACCGACCGTTCTAAGGCGGTGGTCCCGGTGTTAGTCTTACTCTTTGTTGCTTTGTGGTTTATTCTACGAGGCGATTTGTTGTATGTCTTTCCGTGTGTCAATTTGTTCTTGTGTTTTTCAGTCCTTTTAGTATTGCGATTACCTCGCTTGGGGAAGAGAGAGCTAATCTTAGTGCTTTTCGTACGTTTGTTCGGTTTGTGCTTGTTTAGATTTGTTGGTTTCCTCTTCCTCTTGGGGTCTGGGAAGGGCTGCGGTTTGTGATTGTGGCACTCCCTGGACTTTTCTCTTACCTTTTTGGGAAGGGAAATAAAGGCTGACATGAAACAAAACATATTTTTATGCAAATAATTTGTTAGGTGATGTAAAGGCTAATCCCAGAGACTGATACAGATGCATAACTAGTCAAAAGTCAAAAACAAAAACACACAAAAAAAAAAAGACAGGCAAGGTATTCCAACCCTTAAAAAGTTGAGGCTATTCAGTTGCATAATTAGACTCTGAAAGGGCAGAGGAAATAATTGGTCAACTCAGTAATGCTTTCAGCAAACTTGAGTACATTGAGGTTCCGTTAACCAGAAGATCGTCCTTTTTCGTGGATAGTATTGTGTTATCTTTAGAAAGTGTGATAAAGTTACTCAAAGGCTTGAATCCCTCAAAAGCCTTAGGACCTAATGAGTTTCAGTCTAGAGTTCTAAAAGAGCTAGCAAATAAACTAAGTCAATATTTGCACATTTGTTCCAGCAGTCTCTTGATACGGGTGAAATCACCGAGGAATGGCTTCTTTTTAACATTTGTCCCCTCTTTAAGAAGAACGATAGGGTCTTGCTTGTAATTATCGTCCCATGACCCTGACATGCGTGCCATTTAAATTGCTTGAACATATAGTATGCTCAAACATTATGGCTTACTTGGATACATATCAGCTCTTGTCCGACAGGCAACATGCATTTAGGAAAAAGCACAGTGGTGAAACTCAGTTGACCACTGTTATAAATGATTTGGTAAAAATCTTGGATTAAGGAGGATAGGTTGACATATTTATTCTGGACTTCGAGAAGGCTTTTGACACCCCGCCTCATGAACTTCTTAAAAGCAAATTATTTGGTTATGGCATTCATGTAAAGACACTCAGGTTAATTGATTCCTTTCTTTGCTATAGAGCACAACAATGAACATGTTATGGTATACAACTTCAAAACAATACAAACGTATTCATAGACGAGTGTGGCTTGCTTAGGTTAGTTTGAGGGAAAATATGGTTGGGATGCGTTTTCGCTGACAGTCTGGTTTTATGTTCAGGGTAGGATGGTACTTATCCCACGAATCGCTTTTTACTTCGTGATAATCTGAACAGCAGCAATCTCTCTCTCTCTCTCTCTCTCTCTCTCTCTCTCTCTCTCTCTCTCTCTCTCTCTCTCTCTCTCTCTGTTTGGGCGTATGACTATATGGCGCTTCATTGCACAGCGCCTTTGATTTCTGTTCGTGAATCGTATCGATATGACTTAAATAATGTTGAAATGGACGTAAAATACCAAACCGTCCTCCTCCTCCTCCTCTCTCTCTCTCTCTCTCTCTCTCTCTCTCTCTCTCTCTCTCTCTCTCTCTCTCTTTCCACAAATATGGTATCCGCTAACCATCCTAATATTTCGTTTGTACTCAAGTTAAAAGAGAGCCATTTGGCCTGATATCAGAGGTATTCGTGTTTGACTAACATACCACCGTTCTTTTTGTTCTACATGAGAATAAAAAATCACAACATATCGAATGTCAACAAAAAATCAGTCAACTTTTAAATTTCTGTCACATTTCAAGTATCTTTAAACAACTTAAGTTTTTAGCTGCATCCGAATCAAGGGCGAAGACTCACGCAAATACGACTGGTTTGAGCAGCACCTCCTTCCCCTTCCTAACCCCACACCCCCATCACAACTACCCCACCTCTATGTTGGGTCCTCTGTTGCTGTTTGTCTTTGTGCGTCGGTAGGTTTATATGTTACGTTTGTTTTGTCATTGTTGTTCATCTTTTTGGTGCCTTCTGAAGGATATCTTTGTAATAGCGGCATTCTTAGTTACATTCAGTATGTTTTTATTAATTTTGTTAACATATTTTACAAAGCTATCTTAATACCGCGGAAACATTTGAAGGCATTTGATTGGATAACATGGCGAAGAATATTCCTATGTACACGTTTCGTCTAAACCATTTCGCTATTAATCCATTTCATCGCATAAAAACTCAGTTCATTTAAATTACACAAGTATCACTGTCTCATTGTGCTCCAACAGAAAACTTGAACTGCTTCCAAGTCCTCCCAGGAGCAATTTGAGTAGGGCTTTTCAGCCAGCGTCTTCGGTACTAAATGCGATTAAAGTTCATTCATGTTATAAAAATGATTTCATAATGTAGATTACACCCATATTGGCTAGTTTTATTCTTAAATTAAATGGAGAGCATAGGAAATCCTAAAGGCGAACATTTGTCTAAATAGGAAATTAAGGTCGCTTAAATTGATTTAAAGTTTTAAAAAGTGGTTCAGGGTTGACCTCATTTTGAATATTTATATCATTTTATAGCGTCATAAATCCCTACTTTCATAAACACACGCCTTATATAGAATTATGCTTACACCAATATTTTACATCAATATGTGTGCACATGGCTTCTTTGATGAACATTTTTAATTTAATTTTCATGCAAATCATACTGCTATGCGAGATAAAATGATTCTCTTGAATATTTTGGAATGTTTAATGTCTCATCCAGTAGCCAAAATATCGGCATCTATGTAAACTATTTGAGAACATTTAAACTCTCTAATTGTCAAGGTCATTTTTACCTGTTTTTTTTTTCCATATTTGCTTCACACATGGATGCTATATACACTTCAATCATTCATTCCAGTCACAGCGCAAATGTTCCGTTTCGCTTCAGTTGCACATTGCTATTTTAAGTAGCAGTAGAATTAGTAATGACAATTATTTACAACTGTATTGTAACAGGATATGACGCAACTGAATCCGCGCTTACCCATCCTATAGAAAAAAAAACTTCTTGGGATTATGACCTTATCGTCAATGTCACTGAGTGGATGTAGGCTGATACTGTACATATTGTTGGCACAATATGTCCACGTTTCAAATAAATTCATACAAGCATCCAGTAAATCCTACAAACATTGCCCTCCGGAACTCAAAACACATAGATGAATAAAAAATTGAGACACTTCATATGACAGTAGCACTGTTTGCAATTCTGTATAGGCTATACGCTCTTTCTTGGACCTTTATTTTCCAAGATATCCGAACGGATTAAAATACACCTAACAGACAGTTCTTCAAAACTTTTAATGTGACTGTTTAACGTTTTGAATGAGGACATTTACCAAGTCTGTTACCTTGATATCAATGTCGCTGAGGGAATTCTTCTTATTCTGAGCCAATTATGACCTTATTAAACACCAGTATCGGTATCATGATGCTGGAATATCTAATCGACAATATTTTTGTGGAGTTCGGCGGACGGATATTTCAGCAAACAATCGGCATACCGATGCGTACTAACTGTGCACCGTTACTTGCCGACTTGTTTTTTTATACTCGTATGAGGCGGAGTTTGTACAAAGTCTCCTCCTAGCAGCAAGAAACACCTCGCACAGCAATTCAATTTCACCTACAGATATATATTGATGTATTGTCCCTGAAAAACAGAAAATTTGCAGAGTATTTGGAATTCATCTATCCATGTGAACTTGAAATAAAAGAAACAACGGAGACTGTAGCCTCCTCCTCATACTTGGATTGTTATCTCTACATTGACAATGGAAAGCTTGCTACTAGGCTTTACGACAAACGGGATGACTTCAATTTTCCCATTGTTAACTTTCCATTCCTGAGCACTAATATCCCTTCTGCACCAGCATTCTGCGTTTACGTTTCACAGTTAATCCGTTATGCCAGAGCCTGTTCAAATTATCAGGACTTCATAGAGCGTGGGAAAGTTGTTGAGCCAGGGGTATCAAAAAATCAAACTGGTAGCAACACTTAAGAATTTCGATGGGAGACATCATGATCTGGTCAATCCCTACAATGTGGCAGTTTCCAGAATTGTTTCTGATGTATTTTGCCACTGACGCGCCATAAATAGATCCAAAATCCAGGACATACGCTTCTACCGATATTTCCTTCGTTCAGGCCTATGGGCATGGTGGGCGAAGCTCGCTTACCAAGTAATGCTTACTATCCGCGGACGCCTGATTACACCCTTTATTCTGGGGTCCATGTCTGTTGGTCTGATTATTCTGATTCGTCATTTGTTTACGGATTTACGAGTTTGGATAATGGCTTAAGTACCATGACCGCAACTACTATCAACGACTTCTCTCCAGGCATTCAAGAGACAACTGCTTTTAAAGTCTTTAAAATAAAATTGAGAACCAAATCTAAATGCGCCATCTTGACCTGTGAGTCATTGATGGAGAGGGGTATTTATGTCAATCTTGAAAACTTTAAAGTGCAACATCAACATTTGGCATGGGGAAAATGAAGTCTGTGGACTTAATTTAGGCAGGGTGCCGCTAATATTGCAGACAACTGTAGAGCAATATTTAACAGCAGTACCATTAACAACTAATTTTTTCAAAGCCTTCTGCAGAGCCAGAAAGAGAGAGAGAGAGAGAGAGAGAGAGAGAGAGAGAGAGAGAATTTTTCAAAATTTTAACGTAAAAGTTTATTACTTTGCATGTGAAAACTAATCTAAATATATGTGGCCTTGGATATTGTTTGCACTGAACAAAACGTTTGGCAAGTGTCTAACATAGCCCAAGATTGACTCAGACTCTCGATGCGATCTAGAGATTTGTTTTTAACGTTTACATGTAATATTTACTAACTGAGAGTGTGACTAAAACGTCTTTAAGTCCCGGTGTTCGTTAGTCGGTTTCTAAACTCCTGTATCTTGCAAAAGAAAAAACAACAACAAAAAAAAAAAACAAAAAAAAAAACAAAAAAAAAAAAAAAAAAAAAAACGTAATCCAATCCTACAAACGGAAAGAGGAAAGATATATGGCTGAGTGTTTTGTATATATAAAGCTTGAATATCGGTTGGTTCATACAAACCCGATGTATAGCAAAGCGAAACTAATTTCGTTTTGGAGAAACGCATTCATTTGCATGATGCTGGTTTAGAGTTTTGCCAAGAAGCTGTAAGTTCTATTAAGCGCATTGTACACATGCATATACTAACAGATAAATTACACCCAATATATACCCAACTGACGATAAATTAATCTGTACATTTGCTGTCTGAATATAAATTAGCACTAATTGTTTAAATGTTTTGTCGCGTTTTGTAAAACGGCGTGTATTTTATGACATTCTGATGATCATATTAGTTTGCGGGTAATGATGTCAGTTATTTTGTTTGGTCTTCATACATTCTCATCCAGTATAGTTCGTCAACAAAGATTTTGACATCAAGGACATGATGAATTGCGGCGATTCACTGTTATATGCATGTTTGAGACTTACGTGAGCACACTACAGGGTTCTATGCGAATATTTGTGACTGGAAAGTAGTTGCGGTCATGGTACCTAAGCCATAATCCAAACTAATAAATCCGTAAACGAATGACGAATCAGACATGGACCCCAGAATAAAGGGTGTAATCAGGCGTCCGCGGATAGTAAGCATTACTTGGTAAGCAAGCTTCGCCCACCATGCCCATAGGCCTGAACGAAAAATAAGCACAATAAGGAAAACAATAAGCACGAACTCCCGAAACATGTCTGGTAAAATTTAATATTTTTTCATTCAAAATGATTTTTATAAAATTTGCAATCAAACGTTTTCTTACGGGTATATTGTAGCGGCCATATTTGATAAAAATTGAACATTGTTTGTGTGTGTGTGTGTGTGTGAATCTATTTCTGTATACCTTCTAGTAAAGTCTATAGAAAACGGTAAGGTTTCTTTGAAACGCAGTTTTGCATGCAATATTTTAACATTGATGTCAGACAGGAAAACGTACAACTTTATCTTAAATGTGGAAAACAACTGGGGTGTCACAAACGACGTCATAATTGCATATGCGCATGAAAATAAAATAAATATTTCTGCTCTCTGTTTTGAGCATTTTGTCATTTTTTGTGGATTTTAACCTGAATACACAAGGTTTTGTATACTTAAAATTTGTTAAATATCAACTGGGCCACCGTAGAAACTTTTTGTTTCGCGAAATGCAATGTATGCATATCTGTTGTTTTATATGCAGACATTTCCAGGCTTTCTTCCTACAATGTATAGCGAAATAAACCGTATACTTTTCGGATGCTAGGGTTTGCAAAAAATGAGTACTGGGATCCGTACTATTGTACCAAGTACAAATTAAGCCCATCAGGGCATTTTTAATACGGATTGTAAAAGACGTTAACGTATTGTTTAATAATTAGCATGTGAACAATATTGAGGCTTGGACATTGACCAAAGGTATTTAAGCGACGCAGCGCTTCTGTTGAACATAACGGTGGAGTAATATATACATATAACAGTATTCACGTATCAACCAAGTACCTCCGGTCATCAAGGGGATATGATTTAAAAAAAAAACATATCAATAGAAAACTCAATAAAGCTTTCATATCGACTAATTGAAACGACTTATTGTGCAACGGAGCTCTATACTCAATGCAATTGTTGTTTATCTATTGCTTTTTAGGTTTTTGTTATACGCTGTTACAGCATCACTTGACTTATTTTTTCTTCCTGTGCGATTATTACAGCTTGTAGACGCGTATATTTGCTTTGATATGTCATTTGTGTATGTTAATTTTGTAACCAGATAGTACATTTGCATTTGCATCAGGCAAATCAATCTCTACACGCATTTAAGCAGTCTAATAGAGAAATTCGACTTATTTTATAAAGTGTTTAATATTTAAATAATATTGATATGATCTGCACTTGTCCGAACTTAGGATACGCCTATTTATAGCACCGGCCAAGCTATCGATAGCCTTTTATTCTTATGAAATCTTTTAATACACTTTTCTGTAGACAAACAAATCGATCGCCCGCAGCTGTCAAACTCGAGAATTCCACTTTAAAAAAGAATTTATCGCTAGAAGTAATTCTGTTTTCATAACCATTGTAAAGGTCATTTAGTAAATTCATTCCTCGATTGCCCCATAGTAAATTTAGGCTGAGTTTTGTTGGTTTTGATAGATAAATCCGTGTTTTAATGCAGTGACCCTTGGTTTCGTATGATGATTCTACGGCTTGTAGGACGTCGTGCATGTTTTCCTGCATATTCTTTCATGTAGGATCGCGCGCATATACATGGCAATTGGGTATGATGCGATCCTGCAGTTGCAGAAAGGTAAGATGTAGGATCGTAGAGTATATAAGAAAGGGGCACGTTCCTACGAGGACTTCACTCTTTTGGCCATTTTTTACAACGGAAAACTCTATGCATCGGTCTTAAAAAAACCGTTAAGACTCATTTGAATCTGTAACTAGATAAACTTTCTATAACTACCTACGATCTTATTTGGGTAAATAATTTTCTTATTGTATGATTTGCACTAGAAATTGTTTTATTTTATATCCTAATTCTGAAATTAATCAGAAATTGTATTGCTGCTTTGGCTAAGCACAGTAACAAACAGAAGACACATCTAGCAAGGGTGAATCATGTTTGAGGCTCGCAAGGGCTGTTGTTTTGATTGAATGTCCTAAACTTCAGGCTTTAACTTGTTTATGCACTGATGTTGTGATTACTGCTATTCCAAGCTCATATACCCACTGTGAACCTATGACATGAGGGCTTTCACGTAAGGCATTAACGTGTTCCCTTGGATATACGTTTTTTACTTATACGGATCAAATATCGCTTGCGATTCTCATGTGATACTTTGGCTTGCCTTCCGACAATATAAGCCGTTAATTTTAAACCTTTGCATGTGCAGATATATAGAGTAAATGTAACACATGATTTTTTTTTACGCTTTTTTTTTTTTTTTTTTTTTTTTTTTTTTCATTAAATTCTGAAATTTCTGACACTCTTCATGTTGTACTTGTCTTCCCAAACGAATCATAACAAGCATTAACTTTCGCAAAATAAACTTCAGTTGAAGTCCACCCTTTTCTTGAACACTGTTATCCCGAGACGTTTCTTGGGCAATATATTGTTTGCAAACAGTGCTAACTGGCCAGCCAGCGCACAGCACCGCCATTCCAAGCCACGAAGGTAATCACGAAGATAAGGGAGGTAACTCGCAACATATTCTGGTGTCAGAGAAGTGAGATTTGTCTCCTCATACGGCAGATCTAGAGATACGAACCCATCCTCCCCGGTGAAGAATTATGGACGGAGTGACGGATGGTGATAATGTCATGGACCAGGAGGTGCGCCAAGATGGTCAAAGTGCAACGAGTCACCGAAGAAGTGAAGTAGAGTGCCAAGACAGTCTTTAACCGTGTACTGAGAGCCAATTAGGTACCGAAAAGGCGACGAGGCATGCACCGGAGGCCTCTAGCGACCACATGGCAGCGGCAGTACTAGTGCAACTGCAAAGACAGGACCAGACCAGCTTGCAAATGGGTTATGAACGAGGGGGCAATAGAACAAATCGCCCATATTATGAGGATACAGACCAATACGAGTATGAGGGCCAAGCTCACGGCAGATCACACGAGCGCCTCTATACATCCCAGCCCTCCATACATCAAGCAGCCCCAACTAGCCAGTCTCTTAACAAGAGTAGTGATAGCACACTCCGTCAGGTGCCACGTCCAGAGGCCGGTCAGCAAGCCACAGTAGCAAGCCTCAGCGAGGCATTTCTTGGCATGCAGCAGAGGCAGGACTGCATTACTGGAGCATTAGAAGACCTTTCATCGCTCGTGAACGACACAAAATGACCCTCAAGGGTTGACGTGTCGTTAAACCCCAACACAATCAATCATCGCTCGTGAGGAACATACAACACAGTATGCAAGCTCATACCATCACTGCAAACGTCGGCGCCATTGCAGCACTCCCTACAGAAACTACACCACTTAATGAGTTACAAGACGCTGTCACTCCGCGTAACCGGTTATGCGCCAACGGTGATAAAAGGACTGGCTATGCTTCATATGGGTATTCAAATGCAAACGAGATGCGGAGATTAGCGGCACAGAAAACGAACAGAGGCAGAGTACGGTCTTTATCCACAGACCATACACCGCAACCAACACCAGTGACAGACGTGTAGACCCTGTAACTATTACTACCTATGCTGCCCCGCAGTCCTCAATCCCCACACAGACAGATATGGCTGGAACTTACTGGCCCTCTGCAACACAAGGAGAGTGCAGTGACCGGTATTCACGCCCAATGGCAAGCTTTGCTGATATGAGCGCATGTGCCCCTGCTCCCCAAAGAGGGGTGGGCATTACGCAGCAGTACGTCAGCCTCACAAATAGCCAAACATATGGAAACGACTTGTCAAATGGGACTCTATGGGAGAAAGACGCCCAGTCGGCACGCCTCTTACCGGTGCCGACCGTCATCGACGAAAGCGCTACTTCCTCATTGACCGAAAGGGGGGCCAATGTACGGCAATACTCAGACTCAACCAGGCAACCCACTGAAGAGGGTAGGCACTCTTATGCCTCGCAAAGGGAGATAAACTCATTGTGCGCACATCCGCTGACAAACATTGTTGAATAAGGGAGGACCCCTGACTCACAAAGAGAGATAAGTGCCTTATCCCAGGACGAGGGATTTCAACGTCAGTATCTGGCTACAAGCCTATTAAATAGAAATTGTCCTCTTACAGATGCGAAAAGGGAGAGCAACATGCCATTACCGAAATCAACCACATTACAGTACACACACAGTGCGTGTGGCAACGTCGATAACCACAGAGTTTCGAGAGGTTTGCCAGAAGGGGAGACCACTGTCCGGATTCAGTGCCCATCCCCAGAACAGAATTTTCCTGATAGATGCATATCAGAGCAGACTATTCCTCGGCAGTATCAATCTTCGCAACAAACATACTATGGTGGTAGTGGAAAATTTCAAGCTGCTCAAGAGGGCATCAGAAGTACACTGCATCACACAGACTCAACGCTAAGGCACAAATCACAGTATGAGCAAAACGAACCGCATAATGACAGCAGGCAAATAAGACAAAGCTCGTATTGTAGGCCAGCATATGGAAATAGAAATTTTCAATCAGCAGTTCCAGAACCAAAATTGCCACCTTTCACAGGAAAGGAAGAGTGGAAAGTGTGGTTTAACCGGTTTGAAGCGGTTGCTAGGCGACGGAATTGGTGCGAGGAGGCAAAGCTAGACAACTTGTTACCAAGGTTTCAGGGCAAGGCTGGAGATTTTGTCTTCTCACAACTCGTTCAACCAATCCTTTCGAATTACAACGAGCTGGTAAAAGAGCTAAATAGTAGATTCAGGGTGATAGAGACAGAGAGAACATATGCAGCCCGTTTCAGCCAGAGAAGCCTGCGCCAAGACGAGACTGTTGAAGAGTTCGCAGCTGACCTTAAACGATTATATGCCAAAGCGTATAAATTTAGAGATGATAGAACAAGGCAAGAGGACCTTGTAAGGCGGTTCCTCGATGGGCTAAAAGACAGTGAGGCGCGATTCGAGATAGAATTCCATAAAGAGCCATCTAACATAGACGAAGCTGTGCGCCATGCAGTAAATTTCGTACAGACGAAGAGAAGAAACGCATTAGATGGGTATGGAGAGAAGAAATTTAAACGCTATGTCAGAAGAACAAGTCAAGATAGCGACAATGAAGATGATGGATATGATATTCAGGACGAAGTTCCAGAATATGTCATGAGAATACCTACGAAGCTTGGAGAAGATCAGAGAAAGAAGCCACAAAGAGGCGAGCAAAAGGGGGCTGTTATAAAGGAGAATGATGGTGCAGGTTCTGAGTCAATGAAATTCATCTCAGAGACAAACAAATTAGTACAAGCCTTGATGGACCAACTGGCAGAGATGAAGAGGGCAGATGAGGCTAAACATGAAACGCAACAAAGGAAGCAACCTACTAATGGCGGCATTGTTTGCTACGGTTGTCGGGAAAGAGGACATATGATAAGGGATTGTCCAGAGAAAAATAAGATGCAGTCAAAGAAAGAAAATCACCATGGCAGAGAAGGGCCGGTGAAAAGGAATCGGGAAGACAATAATTTAAACTAGAACAGGCTGTCTCTGGAGGCCGCAGAGAAGCCTGTAATAGTAATAAGGGCCTAAGTAAAAAAGAAGCATCGTGGAATGATGCCGTGGTAAAATCTATCAAACACTTAAGGAAGCTGCCTGACGGAGTTTATATCAGGGGATCAATTGAAGGTTATCCGGCACTGCTTACGACAGACACCGGTGCTTCAAAAACTATAATCTCTAAGAAACTATATGAGGCAATGAAGCCTGATAAACCGCCACTTGGAAAATCATCAAAATTAATAGGCGCAGGAGGTACCACAATCAATGAGGTAGGAAAGGTACTGTCAAGCTCCATTTAGGTCCAGCCGAGATGTATGTTGAAGCAATTGTGGCAGAAATTGACGATGATGGTCTTTTGGGCATAGATCTCTTACAAAATGGCGAAAATGGACCTACAGATCTGTTAATGAGTAAGGGAGTTTTGATGATTGCAGGCAAAGAGGTATCTATTATCCAAATTGGCTCGCAAAACAGAATCCGCAAGGTGACAGCCGCAGATCACTATGTCATACCAGCCCAAAGTGAGGCGGTGATAGATGTCTTCATAGAAAGACAGGAGTATGATGACTTCTCAGCAGATGTAGATTATATTGTTGAACCGACTGCATATTTCAGGGAGACCTAGCCACTCCAAATGGCATCAACCCTAGTAGACATCAATAGAGCATGCACTTACAAAGTACGTGTTCTAAACCCATATCCGACTGCTGTATCAGTAAAGCAAGATGCAGTAGTAGGCCAGGCAGAACCAATACTAGATAACCCAAAGGTTCTAGTCACTCATGAAGAGGAAAAAGAGACTGAGAATTTCTATCAAACCAGAAGAGTGATCTTAAATGACAGGGCTAAGGAAACCACTGTAGCATGTAACGTGAACATAGCTCCCGCCAGTTTACAAAAGGAGCTCAAAGTTCCAGAGCATTTAAGGGACCTTTATAAAAAAGCAAGCCAGGGCATCAATTCTAGAGGGAAAGAACAACTGAGAGGGTTGCTGATTAAGTACAAGGATACCTTCTCGAGAGATGAATGGGATCTAGGTCTCACACATCTGACGGAGCATTCTATCCCAACGGGAGATGCAGCCCCTATTAAACAGGCTCCAAGACGCGTGCCCATGGCACACGCCACAGAGGAGAAGAAAGCTATAGAGGAGCTAAAGCAGAAAGGTGTGATAAGAGAGAGCACATCACCCTGGGCCAGCCCTATAGTCTTGGTGGCCAAGAAGGATGGTGGAGTACGACCCTGTGTGGATTATCGGAAACTTAACCAGCTGGTGAAGCCGGGCGGATTTCTTCTGCCAAGGATTCAAGATTGTTTGGATTCGGTGGCAGGGTCTAGTCTCTTTAGTACGTTTGACTTAACGAGTGGTTACTTCCAAATTCCGGTAAAGAGAGAAGACGTGCCCAAAACGTCATTTGTGTGTAAATATGGGCAGTTTGAGATGACAAGAATGCCATTTGGTCTAAACAACTCTGCTTCAACCTTCCAGAAGACTATGGAAATGGCATTCCAAGGCCTGCAGTGGGTAACTTGCCTGATCTACATTGACGATATCATCGTTTATGGGCAAGATTTCAGTCAACATTTGGAGAGAGCCGAGGAGGTTTTGCAAAGAATCAAAACGCGCGGCGTTGAAACTAAAACCTGCCAAGAGCCACATGCTGCAGAAAGAAGTCGTCTTCTTACGGCATGTAGTATCAGGAGAAGGAGAGGGCGTAAAACCGAGCCCTACAAATATCGCGAAGATCTTATGTTGGCCAAAGCCAAGTACTCCGAGGCAGATTAAACAGTTTGTTGCCATGGGCTCTTATTATCGACGTTATATTAAGGACTTCGCCGGTATGGTTAGACCCATGGTAGAGCTGACAAAGAAGGGCAAGAAATTTACATGGAATAACGCCTGTGACCAAGCCTACGATAACCTTAAGAAGGCTCTGGTTAGCACCGATGTCATGGGATACCCGCTGAATGAGGCTGGAGAATTCATTCTCGACGTCGACGCATCGGGAACAGGCATAGGAGGTGTCCTACACCAAGTGCAAGAGGACAGGGAACGAGTTATAGCATACGCCAGCAGGGCTCTGAACAAGGCAGAGTCCAACTACTGCGTAACAGAAAAAGAACTTTTTGCAGTGCGCTACTTTATAGAGTACTTTCGTCAGTACCTTTTAGGCAGGCGTTTTCTAGTGCGAAGTGACCACCAAAGCCTAGTATGCTGTTCAGACTTAAAGAGCCAAGAGGGAAGGTAGCACGCTGGATAGAGATCTTGGGCCAATATGATTTCGCCATTCAGTATAGGCCCGGTGGAAAACAGGCTCACTGCGATGCGCTATCACGATGCGAAAATCCTAGGGACTGTGACTGTCCCGTACAGGATACAACAGAGATGCTTAAATGTGGCCCCTGCAGGAAATGACACAAGCGAGCGCAGGACATGGTCCACGAGAAGCTTTACAAAGACATAATCGGTCCTAAAAGCCGCACTCACAGTGGTCAGGCAGAGGTAGGAAATGCAACAGCACATATCACTCATAAACAGGGAATCGCTACTGTTGAAGATGGGTACGGCTTAACAGTCGAAAACAAAGATATCGCCTTCACAAAGAGTCAGGTCTTCCAGGATAATGCAGCAAGAACAGACAGAGAGAGCTTCACTAGCAATTCGAAGGAACCGATGATAGCAGGCGAGGAGAGAGTGGAAGTAGTAGAAAGAAAAGAAGTAGAGCAAAATGTACTCAAGGGGGTAACAGATGGTGCCACTCCCGGAACCTCAGCACATGACAGCTATGGAAAGGAGGCCAGTGCCGATATTGTTGAAATAGTCACATCATGATTCAATAATAGGTCAACAGCAGAACTGAAGCGTCTCCAAGAAGAGGATGAGGATATAGGACCGATCTCAAGAGCCTTCAGAAACAGTAAAAGGCCTAGCAAACAAGACATGGCTTCTAAAAGGCCGGCGGAGAGACACTACTGGATTCTCTGGGATTCTCTTCTTCTGAAGGATGGGTTGCTTTACAGGAAATTTCCCAAGAAGGATGGTTCTGGAGAATATACGCAATTTGTGGTGCCAAGGTCATTGAAGTCTGATATCCTGTTTCAGATGCATGATAGTGTTTTATCCGGCCAAGGAGAAGATTCGTCAGCGATTTTACTGGTTTGCCATGAAGGAGGATATTAGAGTCTATATCCAGAAATGCGACATCTGTGCAATGGACAAGAAACCAAAAAAAGCCCTCGAGCCCCATTAGGACGTCTACCCGCAGGCGCCCCAGGAGACTGTGTCGCAACTGACTTCCTAGGACCATTGCCAGTACCAAGACGCGGTAATCGTTTCATCTTACTCCTCACTGACCATTTTACCAAGTACGTGGAAATTATACCGGTTCCAGACATGACGGCAGAAGTCTGCGCGAATAAAATTCTTAACGAATTCATATCTCGTTGGGGTTGTCCAATGTCGGTCCATAGCGATCAGGGGCGCACGTACGAAAGTGAAATTTTTCGACAACTATGCCGCATGTTAGAGATACGAAAGACGCGAACAAGCCCTTGAAACCCGAAAGGAAATGGCCAGTATGAGCGGTTTAATCGAACACTACTGCGCATGATAAAAGCATACCTCGGCGGGGAGGACTGGGACCTCCCTCTAGGTCGCCTGGCTGGAGCATATTGCGCCACCCTGCACGAAGCTACAAAGCTTACGCCGAACCTGCTGACTATGAGCCGTGAAGTTCGCCTGCCCGCCGAGTTAGCATTCGGAACTGCAAAGACACGCGATGGTTTTCCAATTACTTCTTATGGGGAGTTTGTAGACAGGCTTAGACAAAGGATGCAGCATGCACACGACATAGCCAGGAGGCATCTATCATCAGCAGCTAAACGGAGTAAGGATCTTTACGATACGAAATTAGTCCTAAACAAGTACAATGAAGGAGACGCAGTTTGGTTCTTGCACGAGACACTAGAGGTAGGGGTATCACCTAAGCTGCAACACATATACGAGGGTCCATATCTAGTGGTAAAAAAGCACTCAGAGATGAACTTCCTGCTTCAGCTCGACAAAGAAGGCAGAACCAGGTTGGTACACCACAATAAGTTGAAATTATACGAAGGGGATCATCCCCCACCGTGGATAGTGAGAGCAAAGAAGAGGATGATGGCGAAACAGTCTCACACTACTAACCAGATAAGACAATGCTTGATGTAGCCGATTACTTACCGGGGTGGTTTTCTTATCTCGAAGATATGCTGAATAAGCTAGTGACTTAGTGCAAGAAGCCAGTGAAGCACTGATAGAGTACTGCTCCAAATACAAAGGATGAGGAATAAGATAGGCGTGGTCACAGAATGAATGACGACAGCTCGGCGTTTTCGCTTTTGCGTTCTTGTGGTAAATCGTCGGCGATGTCACGAGGTTATAGATTAGAGGGAGGCAATGCCGAAAGCGGAAGATTGCGCAAAATAATCGATGAAGATTGAGGTGAGGGTATGAAGTTTTATAAAGCAGAAGTATAGGCGTTGAATGGGATGCCATTAGGCGGGTCAAGAGATGTGGCCTCACGGCGTCAGTTTAGAGTCGGCCATTTTTAAGACGATTTATCGGAGAATGCAACCGGTCATTCAGCGATTAATCCCTGTATTAAAGGGGGTATATAACACAATGAGAAACAGGCAGTGATCATAACAGGCAATATGTGATGGAGTTTAACAGATTACTTAGCCTGGTCGTTCAAGCTGTACTTTCAGGAAGATGTTCGACCCAGATTGTGGTATAGATGAGAGAGAGGCTAGAGAGAGGGCAAGAAGAAGAGGTAGAACGTACCAGTGTATGACGTGTCACTACAGAGAAGGAAGACGAGTAGTGGACATAAAGTGTCGTATTGAGGAACATATTCTGAAGATGCTCGGGGCATTAGAAAATGTGCCGTATTATTGTTTAAAGGACAAAGAAAAGAGCAGCTTCTACAACATTTCACGACCTGCAAGAGACACAGGGATATGGCTGAGAAACGTGGTATTGAGCAAGGTATAAACGAGACTCTTATTGTGCAAAGTAGTACTTCACACAGACTAAGTGCAGTGGATTATGTACAGTTATCAGCGGAAGAGAGTCTTGCCCATTTTATGAATCAGGCAAAGTCTAGAGTGGTTGCAGAGTCAAGGAGTCAGTTAGCGACTACACTAAACCAGTTGTTTCCAGGACTGATCGGAGATGGGGGAATGCAATGTACCACACCTGATTGTATGACTGAATCAGAGCAGACACAGTCTCATGTTCCTGTACAACTATCACCGCCTGCTGTATCTCTATCGATAGCGGAACCTACCACAGCCACCAACCTGAATCCTCAGCAGATAGTGACTATGGCATCTTCTGCGCTTCAGCCCATACAAGAGTTAGCTCAGCTACTATCAGCAACTCCTCTATGACCGCTTCTGGAAAATAGCTCTGCAGTGACGGCCCCTTCCAAGCAGGACAGGAGTGATACAGCTTCGGCAACTGAAAGTGATGCGTCAAGTGAGAAACCAGAAGCAGATTCTAGCATGGCGGTACCAGAGGAATCGAAAGAGGCTAAGAGTAATAAGAATTCGGATATAGGCGAGATAGCAGATCAGGGTGGGGTAGTTGAGATTCCAGGGGAGAATGAACTGGTAACTTTTATACATCCGAGGGAGAAGAGGGGTTTAGAAGAAGAAGAAGATCCGCTGGTGCTCCAAAAATTGTCAAGAAAGGATGAGACCAGCTTGACTGTTGATGTTGAGAGACTTAGCCAGGCAACTATGGTAACAGCTATTGGAAAGCTCACAGAGGCAGTCAACAGAAGTGTAGGCGCGCTGGAAAAACTTCAAGAAAAAATGGTAGACAATTCATGTTTGTTGGCAAAAGTGGCGAGTGTAATGATGGGGTTAAAGGGATCGATGGAGGCAAACGAAAGACTAGAGAGGCATAGGGAGGAGGTGATGCAGGAGTTTGACAGGAGGAGAGACAATGAACGAAGACGAGAGATCGACCGCTGGAGGAAAGAAGAAGAGAGACACAGAGAAGAACAACGGAGAGCTATCCAGAGGAGAGAAGAAGAGAGACGTGCAGAAGAGCAGTGGAGGGCTAACCAGAGAGAGCGGGACAGAAGAGAACAGCGACGGGCTCTTCAAGAAAGGCAGAACAACGACAGGAAAGACTCAAAAAACAGCTGGAGAAATGAGCGACGAGACAAGGAAAACCAACCAAAAGGAGTAGTTTTAGTAGCTAAGAGTAAGATTTCGGGTAGCAAGAGTGAGGGTGAGGTGAGTGAGAGTGAGAGCGAAAGTAAGTAGTTTAAGGATTAAGGCGGAGAAAGTGTGTAAAAATGTTCATGTTGTAAAATAAGTATTTGTTACATTTTAATTGAACAGTAATAGGCCCTAGAGTATTTGAGTTATTAGCTTTATATAATTGTTTAGATTTTTGTTTTTTGCATGGTGTCTGCTTTACCTAAAGTGACTGCTTTCATATCATCACTGGTCATTTTAGCAGAATTAACAATTGTAATTAAGTAATACTTCTTCAAATTGACTGTGATATGACATTTCATACACCCATGAGAGATTGTATAGAAGGCTAGAGTTGAAATTCCAGCTTGCATGACTGCCAGCATAGCAACCTGCTGTAAGGAACGCGAGATAGGGTTGAATTATAACTTTCATAGAGAAATCTGAACGAGGATGCAAGGACGGTTATTGCAATGTTCTGGTGATAGCTGTCATTGGCATGCTAAGCTGAATATATGCATTGATTTACTTTATATACTAGTTATGTATTAGTCATGCGTTAGTCGTCTCATGTTGAGGGGTGCATTGTAAATCATCGTCTGAGACTAATCAAATGTTGGAATGCTCAATCTAAATTGACTGTTATATTACCTTTATCGTTCCGGCACACTGAGTAGTTTTGGTGCCGTCATCTGGATTTCTTACATTGGAGTCAGAGAGATGGTATGAATGTGCATGATAATCATTGTTTTATTTTTTTTTTCTTTCCTCATGATCACTCATGCAATTTTTATGTTAATAATTTTCAAAAGACTCGTTAGTTAAATATGTGTATTAAGGTCATGCCAAAGGAAAATATTAGTTTTGTAAAGGTAAAGGATTACCGTGCGGGCTTGTTCCTAACTTTTAATGCCAACTTTCAGAATCGTTAGATGGAACTTTAACGATTCTGGAGGGGAGGTAATGATATGATCTGCACTTGTCCGAACTTAGGATACGCCTATTTATAGCACCGGCCAAGCTATCGATAGCCTTTTATTATTATGAAATCTTTTAATACACTTTTCTGTAGACCGTCAACATATCAGGGAGGCTGCCCCGCAGGATAGTTCTTACCTTACTCCTTGGCATGGTGTGAATTATATCCACATATTGCAAATTTTATTGTTGTACAACGTTTTCATTTTTCAAGCATGTCATTGTACTTTCACTTTGAAGAAAAGTGACGTCATAGATGCATTGTGTGATTTGTGAGCGTACGGAATGTAAACAAACAAATCGATCACCCGCAGCTGTCAAACTCGAGAATTCTACTTTAAAAAAGAATTTATCGCTAGAAGTAATTCTGTTTTCATAACCATTGTAAGGGTCATTTAGTAAATTCATTCCTCGATTGCCCCATAGTAAATTTAGGCTGAGTTTTGTTGGTTTTGATAGATAAATCCGTGTTTTAATGCAGTGACCCTTGGTTTCGTATTATGATTCTACGGCTTGTAGGACGTCGTGCATGTTTTCCTGCATATTCTTTCATGTAGGATCGCGCGCATATACATGGCAATTGGGTATGATGCGATCCTGCAGTTCCAGAAGGGTAGGACGTAGGATCGTAGAGTATATAAGAAAAGGGCACGTTCCTACGAGGACTTCACTCTTTTGGCCATTTTTTACAACGGTAAACTCTATGCATCGGTCTTAAAAATAACCGTTAAGACTCATTTGAATCTGTAACTAGATAAACTTTCTATAACTACCTACGATCTTATTTGGGTAAATAATTTTCTTATTGTATGATTTGCACTAGAAATTGTTTTATTTTAGATCCTAATTCTGAAATTAATCAGAAATTGTATTGCTGCTTTGGCTAAGCACAGTAACAAACAGAAGGCACATCTAGCAAGGGTGAATCATGTTTGAGGCTCACAAGGGCTGTTGTTTTGATTGAATGTCCTAGGAAGAGAGAGCTAATCTTAGTGCTTTTCGTACGTTTGTTCGGTTTGTGCTTGTTTAGATTTGTCGGTTTCCTCTTCCTCTTGGGGTCTGGGAAGGGCTGCGGTTTGTGATTGTGGCACTCCCTGGACTTTTTTCTTACCTTTTTTTAACTTGTTTATGTACTGATGTTGTGATTACTGCTATTCCAAGCTCATATACCCACTGTGAACCTATGACATGGGGGCTTTAACGTAAGGCATTAACGTGTTCCCTTAGATATACGTTTTTTTACTTATACGGATCAAATATCGTTTGTGATTCTCATGTGATACTTTGGCTTGCCTTCCGACAATATAAGCCGTTAATTTTAAACCTTTGCATGTGCAGATATATAGAGTAAATATAACACATGATTTTTTTTACGTTTATTTTTCGTTAAATTCTGAAATTTCTGACACTCTTCATGCTGTACTTGTCTTCCCAAACGAATCATAACAAGCATTAACTTTCGCAAAATAAACTTCAGTTGAAGTCCACCCTTTTCTTGAACACTCTTATCCCGAGACGTATTCTTGGGCAATATATTGTTTGCAAACAGTACTAACTGGCCAGCCAGCGCACAGCACCGCCACGAAGGTAATCACGAAGATAAGGGAGGTAACTCGCAACAATATTATACATATGCACATGTCACCTATAGCTGAGGTCTCTTCATCACTAGCCGCTATGTTTTATTTTTATCAGTTATATCTACGAAGACCTAGATAACAAACAGAAACAGGACCGGTCATGCACTGCAATGGAACAAGGTAGGTATTATTTAAAAATATACATATATGACAAATTTAGCATGTTTAAAATATTGACATTTGCACTATGTATCTAGAAAAAAAGGTAAGAGAAAAGTCCAGGGAGTGCCACAATCACAAACTGCAGCCCTTCCCAGACCCCAAGAGGAAGAGGAAACCGACAAATCTACACAACCGAACAAATGTACGAAAAGCACTAAGATTAGATCTTTCTTCCCCAAGCGAGGTAATCGCAATACTAAAAGGACTGAAAAACACAAGAACAAAATGACACACGGAAAGACATACAACAAATCACTTCGTAGAATAAACCACAAAGCAACAAAGAGTAAGACTAACACCGGGACCACCGCCTTAGAACGGTCGGTAGAGCAAACCACCGGGGGGGTTAAAGCAATTTTACAGCTAGCTAACTTCACCCTGGGTCCCGATGCTACTTTTAATACAGAAATATATAAAAATTCGGTTCGCATAAAGGCTCCCAACTCAATCAATGCATCAAAGCGAAAACATAAAAATCAAATTAATCACTATAATAAACAAAGACGAGTACTCATGGCTAATTCTACTGTATGCCAGAGTAAATGAAAACCAATAGTTGAACCACGGCGGGCCAAGCCAAAGACATATCGTCAAGCCCCAACCCACTGGTTAAAGTTTTACGAAGAGGCCGTCATTGAGTCTGAGGCCCGAACCGCCGTCGTGCAATAAAGAGTTATTAGAGTAAAATAACACACGTTCATCAATGATCTTAAAAATCTTTAATTTCCAATTATTTAAAGCATTAGACTCAACATGCTCTCGTTTACACCAACGTTTACACTCGTTTCCTCGTTTAGACCTAATATAATCTAAATCATATGTCAATGCTAAAACATAATTATTGTATTAAGTGTTCTTTATTTGAGTAAAAAGTGTACATGTGTATGTTCATTCTGCTGATTCCAGGCTTAATGCACAACATAAGACGAAAGAATAGAAAGACGATCTTAGTAATAATCTCAAACGGGACTAAATCATTCGTATCAACAGTGCATGTTAGTTAGAAAAAGTTTATTTCCATTAAATTAACACTAACACACGAAGTGACGCAACATTTTAAACGAATGAGCATATTGTATGTATATAACGATGGGCAATGTGGGTCCTGTAGGTATCCAGGCACAATCCCAGTTACTCTTTCCTAGTCAAGCTATTCACTCCACGTGTAAACTGGCTTAGATGTTTTCATATCTGCGCTTGCATTGTCGATTTATCTCCTCACTATTGAGTTATGTGCACCAAAAGCGCATAAAAATGTTTGTTATTAGCACGCACTATTTGATATTGGCATGTTTATGTTCACAACCACTGGATCTATACCTCTGTATGTGGTCTATTCCTTGAAGGTCTCATTAGTTTGTTTTTTTCCCCATTGCGTGAGTGCTGATACCGGTAAGTCTGTAGTGGTATCATTACAAAACTATTGAGATGACCGGTTCCAGTTATGACATTTCTAAAATGTTATTAAAGGTACAATGAGTTTTTAATTGGAAAAGTTGAGTTTCTGCCTTTGGTTTTGCCTGCTAACATCAAGGGATTGTGCTAAATACCTCCTAGATAATGTCTTAGACTGTTTTGCTTCATGAATTGTGAAAATTGAGATCTATCGACTGGGATGTCTACTTTCTGCCTTTCGTGCGTGAACATCCTTGATATACGGCTTCCATGTTTTGCGGAGAGGGGGAACTTTTACGGTTTGCAGACATCTGATTTACATTACGTTGCAGCAAATATGATGAGTTTAGTGCTGCTCTGTTTGCTTTCCTGCATATCAAACCCAAACGGAGATAAAACAAATTTTGCTCCCTTGAAAATTTATTCATTCCAATAAAACCTAGAAACAGGCGTATATGAATTTTAGTCTTGCTCTGTGCAATAAGCTGTATAAACTGCGACATGGAGAAACTCTCTTTTGTATAATATGGACGACATAAGATTATGCAGCTGCATTTGCAGTTCGCTTATGCAGAATTTGGTACTGAAGATATTAAGTCATACTATATAGCCGTGGAGTTCGTATATGTTTGGACAGTTATGGTATGGGGTGATCAACATAAACATTTATATGATTTATATGTTTTCCGTCTTTCAGAAAGTGTCGTATCTAGTTCTATCCAGGAGACTGTGTATGAAAACTTGAAACTTCAACAATAAGGTGTATATGAGAGAAAGAAATTGAATGATGATACGATGCTGATGATATTGCATCAAGAGACAAGCAGAGATGAATATATTTTATCATTCAGCCATTGTATGCCATGTTTCATTTTCTGAAAACAATTATGCGTTACAACTACACATAGATTGTATGTTACTTCAGATTAAAGCTATTTTTTGTGTGCCCTAAATGTTTCAGAAAGTTAAAACACAGCTAACTGAAGGTGTAAAAGCTTAATAGAAAGATGTCATCAGCATTACTAACTCATTAGCTCAAGACCATGTTTACAGGACAAAATACTGGAGAATTGTCACCTCGTTAAACATATATGCCGGTCATACGGTCGTAATGCATCATTGACGGTAATTTTCGATGGGTTTTCAGCAAGACATGTAAAAAATACACTTGTTTTGAAGTCCGACGGCGCTTTGCTACACACACATAGCGCAGTTGGTGGAGAATAAACCACGTTTTCTAAATTTATAATTTACCTTAGTTTGGTGAGTGTTTCTCGAACATTCGAAAAACGTTTAGAATTATGTTCGGCCATTACATTCGTTCCATGACGGCTCGTACATTTTAAACTATGTCAAAATAATGAACGTGTGCGGTATTTTTCGAACATTATTAAAATTATTTAATCAGTATATGATTTCATGAAAATATATCGTGTACACATGTTAAAATTGAATTTTAGCCGAAAGCTATGCTAACGCTGATGTAGCGTGAGATTTGTCAGACCAAGAGATCTTTCAGACCGAAAGTCTGAAACCGGAGGTACCTGACGGTACTCACGCTGCGTGTATGAGATCTTCCAGGTCATGATAAATGTCAGTAGGTCTTACGAGTTAATTTGAAATATCAAAATTAAACAATTAAAGAATGATTTAAGTTAATCGTTTTCAGTGGGAAAAAAATGTTACTAAAAATAAAAATTCAAATAACCCCGAAGGATTAACATACACATAAAGTAAATATAAAAAGACCTCGTCTTCGGTATTTCTGTTATAACATCAAAGGACTAGTTACACTTTTCTATTGCAATGAGCCCACATCAAGGTCAAATTTAGAAAGTAAGCAAATCCAAAAACAAATATTGCGAAAAGAAACCTTAATGTCTCTAGTTAAATCCCTTTGATTTCTTTAATTAATTAGAAATATGTTTTTGTGTTCATTTTGCGGTGATATACCTGCCCTATCGATCACGATTAACATTGAGTCTATAGCGAACTGTAACACCCTCGTGTAGCTCATGGCATGATTTCATACATGTCCATATTTGGAACCGGAAACAAATAATTTTTATTTTATTTAAAAGATAATTATACACCTTAAAATGGCTACAAACAACCGGTTTCGAATATGGATGATACCGTAAAAAGACTTTATGGCATTTTTAATACTACTGAATTATGCGTATCAAAGTACTGAAGGGACTGCAAGATTGTATTTGGACATATCGACATAATAAAACGTCCTTAGTTGGCAAGTTTGCATCAGTGTACATTTGTAAGTGTACTTGAATGTTTCAAAACTAAACTTTAGTCGGTGTAATCTCAAAGACGTGGATATGTGCTATATTAATCCCACCATTTTTGTCTTACATAGGGTATGCAAGCTGGGATGTTGTGCGAGGGATGATTGATGTGGACCTTTTATTGAAGGAATTAAGCAGGGCTGTTTACTTTGTCTACTTATCAATGGATTTTAATATAACTTCAATTAAATGATAAATGTTGGGTATGTAATATCTCGAACAAGTTCAACTTTAAGGACGCTGGGCGAAAGATCATGGTAACTATGGCTATTTTTTGAAAGAAAAAAAAAAGAAAAAACTTGTCATCATTCTAACCCCTGCATTTATCAATGAATTTTGATATATCTTCACAAATGTGGTAATGATGATATCATGAGCAAGTTTGTTTTTTAGAGTCCTGGGCTCAAAGTTAAGGTTGAAATGTCTGAAATAGTTTCTATCATGTGAGATCTAATCCCTTCTAACTGGAAATTTGAATATTTACAATATTGTATCTTAACGTCAAGGTCATACATGACCTTTACATTAATGTCACAGGCTTTTTTATTTCTTCATTCACATAAATATGTCATCAGATTCCCCAGTTCAGTGTTTGTCAACGCCAAGTAGTCTTGTGCAATGGGAATTTGTATCGCATGTGATGCCTTTTTATTGTTGTTTAACCAACAGTCCGTGTTATTTGGCCAGCATATGTCAAAGTGGTAACACGTTACGGTAAACAAGACACGTGTATTTTGCAAAACAGACAAAATTGCTGAATAAGTATTTGCATAAAAAGGGACTAGCACCTAAGGTTATTCATGTTCTTATTGTAGCAACACTAAGAAAGAATATCACTTCATATGCTACCATAAGAAAGGAGAGTAGCAGAATTTAAGCCTAGCAAGGAGAGCCTAGAGGTTGACCCCATTCTGGAGGGTCTCTTACTGTGGCAACTCCCGAAATAGTTACTAAAGTCCATTATATGCTTATAGGTGACAGACGAGTTAAATAGAGATGCATAGTTAGTGCTGTCGAGATTACCCAGGAAATAATGCATTCCGTTCTTACAGAAGATCTGAGTATGAGAACTAGACTTCCGACAGTTGATCAGAGGCACACAAGACAAAATATGTCGCATGTTAATCTAAACCTCTTTGAGACAGATCCTGAAAAGCTTCTGTTGAGATATGTGTCTATGGATGAAACTTGGGTCCAACATTTCATACCAGAATCCAAATAACATCTAAACAATGGAATCACCCCGGCTCATCCCGCAAAAGAAGACAAAGTCTGGTTCGACAACTGGGAAGTTTATTGTTTTTTGGATGCTGACGGTATTCTTATGGTAGATAATCTCCAAAAAGATATTTCATGCAATTGGAAAGTACGATCAAATATAAATCAATATCTATTTATGTATTATTAACTATTTACCAGTACGAGCACCCATGCCTTCCAAATGCACGATGGTATACATTGGCATGATCAATATAAGGCATGTCAATTGTTGAATTTGCTTACTGTGAACCAAAACAAAAACAGTAATAAAACATAATCTCGCAAAATGTAACCTCATCTATAGTTTAACGCATAAGTTTTCTTATACAAAAATATTTAATTTTGTCAATTTTGTTATTGTTTTTTATCTAATAACTCAGGTCGACCAACCTCTATAAACACCTTCTTACAATAAAACCGAAAGTCACGTGACTATATGTCGTCGTTAAATTCAAATTGTGCTTATGTGAACTGGCAATGGTCAAGCTACCTTACACATGAATCTCACCCAAATCCATCATGAGCACAAATACGGCAAAAGTGCTACTCTTCCTTTAAATTCATTAGTCTAAACCGTAAATAACTACATAATATAAAATAATAAAACTGTCCTCTCTATTTGTATATGACATTCAGGTCTTACTGAATCCTAGATAAACAAGAAGATATAGTTGACTGCTGGTATATCCATAAAACTGGGCCAACATACAAATCACGAATACATCAATGTGGTCTTATCAATAAATATTTTTGATGGACTGATAAATTTTATCGAAGCACCAGTAATTCTATAGATGCTAAAATAAACTGTTTTATCAGCTTATGTATTGTGTGTGTGTGTGTGTGTGTGTGTGTGTGTGTGTGTGTGTGTGTGTGTGTGTGTGTGTGTGTGTGTGTGTGTGTTTTCTTTCTTTCTTTTTTTTATTTTCCACACAGAAGATAAGGCATTCGGAGACAATCTGAGTGAAAAGTCAAACCTTACATACTGTGAAATATATATACCTTATGTATGTTGTTTGCAAATAAAACCCGGGATTAGATATGACAATGAATAGAAAGGAATAATATTCATTTGAACATCTACATATAAAGATGTTCTCCATTCGCGTACGCTTTTTTCAGCACACGTCACATGTAGATGTCACCCAGTGATCAGTAAAGTAGAACACGAAAAGAAGATGTCAGAATGATGTTTATTGGTATTCAACCAAAAAGGGTATCCTAAAAATAAAATACAACATTATTTACACAGTGCCACACATGTACACATTACATGTATCATTAATATCAATCTGTATAGAAGACCAGACAACGGACAACGGACTACAGCTTATAATAAACAGTGATTACTATAATTAAAAGAACTTAGGAGATGTATAGAAATTTCCACCAAAGCAATATATTCTGAATTTAGCCGATTTAGCCAAGATTTGCATGTAAAGAATCAGCGACTATTACGTAAAATCAGCTTTAACATTAATTGTGTGCGAAGCGTAGACCAAGGTTTTCGTAAAAGTTATACTTGTTTTGAATTGTTACTGTCCGCCCCTCTTCAGTGATTTTCTTTCTTTCTTTCTTTCTTTCTTTCTTTCTTATTTCTGAAGTTTTGAATATAACCATAAAACGAATTTCTTCATTTATTCGCAGCCTTGGGAAATCCCCTCACTCCCCACCTCACGTCCACCTCCACCTCTACCTGCCCCGCTTTCCCCACCTCAGCACCATCACAAAATCGTCACTTTGTATAGTTACCAGGGCAATGGAAGGCCTCGGACATCATGAGAAAGTTAACGGTACCAGTAACGTTTTCATCTACCTATATGTATTATTACCTAAGATGTTTTCAAAACTGTACTGAGGGTCATTGAGAAATCATCAATGGCAGAAACTGACTAGTCTAGCAAATAAGATGAGACAAATCTGTTGTCTTCAGTCTGCTTGATAAAAGTCAAATGCTACCGATGGTTGCATTTTGTTTCAGAATTTCATCATACCTAAATAGTTTTGACCCCCATAAACACCATATTTATATAGTAAAACTGGGATTTACAGGGGGAAACATTATTTTACTTATTTCTGCTCAAAAACATAGAATGTGGGTCCTCGTTAGAACTCTCTATGTTTTGAGCAGAAATATGTAAAATATCAGAATTTGTATTTGAAGACGTTCAATCTTTGGTGGTTAAAGTTTCAAAATATTTGGGTAGGCGTGTTTTCGTAATGATTTACGTTCACTATTGCTAGTTATATAAAATGCCGTAATTCTCAATGTACTTCGACATGGAGTAGTGCATGTAATTATCTACTGTTTCTGTAGGCCAACTGAGATCATTCTGATAATGTTTAAAAACAACTATTATCCGGTTTTAGATTTCAGTAATACATGTAGGAAGCAAATTACTTTTTTTTGTCCATTTTAATCCTTAATGCCCGAAACCTGCTCATCTGGCCCATTCGTTGAACCAGAATTTTTGTTATATCATTTTGTGCATGTACATTTATTGCTTCCAATGGTTAGTGTTCCAGAATATTTATTGCAAGCGAAGTGTACCGCTGTGAATGGCATTAATGCTTGCTCACAACGTCAATAACTTTACGATGAATCTTACGCCCTTGACTTCAATATCGAAGAAAGATGGTTTTTTGACGATGAAATGTATAAAAAGTGAAAGACTGCTGAAAACATCTTAAATGCATGAAAAGTGAAAAAAATGCTGAAAACATCCGAAATGTATGTAAAGAGAAAGAATGCTGACAACATTTGAAATGCATAAAAATTGTAGGAATGCTGACAACATTTGAAATGCATGTAATCGAAAGAATGCTGACGATATTTAATTGTATGAATAGAGAAAGCTTATAAACATTACAAAAACACGCCTATTCAAATATATAGAAAATTTCACCGCCAAAAACTGGAAATCTTTAGATAAAAAAAACTCTGATATTTTTTCATATTTCTGCTCAAAACATAGACTGTGGCACTCGTTAGAACCGCCTCGACGATGCGGTTCTAACTACTTACAATCTGTGTTTATGAGCAGAAATAAGAAATTAATGTATACCTCTGTAAACTCCAGTTTTCCTATATAAAAGTGGGGTTTAAGGGGGTCAGTATTATAAAAGCATGTTTTCGTGATGATGTGCTTCGTTTTCATTCACAGTCTCACGTTGAAATGACTTTTTGCTAGAAGGAGAATGGATACACTTTTAGGTGAGGCAATTGTCAAACGGTTTCTGCCTTCCCTCTAAAAAGGGATCCACTATAAAAGGTCAAAAAGCTGTTCCCTTTGGGAGCACATTCTTACCTTCTAAAGTAGACCCCTTTTCAAAAGGCACTTTGTAGGCAGAAACGCAAACAGAAAGTCACAACAAGTTGTCTCCATTTTAAAAAAAGTGTTGGAAAATCTGCCAAATCTATCGTCACCTTAATGTCTAGCAAAGACGATTACATACTGATGTAATAACTAAAAAAATAAACACCCATTGGTTTTGTTCTAGAGAACAGAAACAAAGCCGCTTATCCCCTCTACCACAACACCTCATTTTGAATAGCAATATACTGAGGGGATATCCGGTTGCGCTGAAGGGGACTAGAAATCGTGCAGACACGAAGGTAAGTGAACCGGTTGAATCGGATTTATTCTTTCCAAACGTCAAATATGAAAAAAAGGAAATGTCATGCAACCCGCTGTTCATTTTTCTATAATGGCTATTACGATTGTTTTGTTTGCCACAGTCCCCTCAATCACAACCTGTCCAATTAAGCAAAACCGATCCCCTCAATCACAAAATTCGGTAAAAATTTATTTTTCTTGTTTAACGAATAGTTACGGAATATAGTTTGGTGAGGTTCGTAAAGAATATTAACCTCAGAGCTTTTTTTAAGCTATGGTGATGGATGAAATCTTTATACTCAACAACTACAGGAGCGTGTATCCAACTTGTTCGCATGTCATCAAAACGGCAAAACATAGACTACAGTTGCTCCGGGAGATCTCTGCCATGAAACACAGTATCTGTTTCATATTCGATTCACAATTAAAGGTCAATGAACAGAGTGTTTCATGACATTCATCTATTTTTGATATTGGGCGCTGTGAAAGAATAAATCCGGTTCAACCGGTTCAGTCACCTTCGTGGCCCCTAAATTCTCTCAACCGGATAACCTCTCAATATATTTCTATTTCCAATAAGGTGTTCTGGTTGAGGAGATGGCGGTCGTGAAAAAGCTACTGATATTCATAAATAAGTTTATTTAATTGACACAATTGAGGCACTCAATTTCATATGGCCTGGCCTCGAGGTCATAAAACTTTTTTCGTGCTCAACTCAGTTGATCATGAATTTTTCTCTACTATAGAACTATGGATAAGGTTAGGTTAAACATATTTTATTGCCTCTATAATAACAACGGGATCATGCCACAAGTTCTCACAACATTAGTTACGGCCCTTTCCCTACAACATAATACATAACATTAACATGGCAACACAAAACACACATATATATATATAAGACATACATCATTTGCGAGAGAGAGAGAGAGAGAGAGAGAGAGAGAGTGAGAGAGAGAGAGAGAGTTGGACAGACCAGTATTGTTATTGCTATTGCTATATTTGTACAGCATAAATGGGGCGGACAGGTACGGGCATCTGCTTTTTCACCTGAGAAAAAAGAAAATTTATAAAATGTCATTATACATTTAACCTTGTTGTTTTTAATTCTAGTTTCTCATGCGAAGCGTGCTGAATCTTTCATAAATTTTTGGACAGAAGTAAAATGTTGAAATTACTTTCAAGCGGAAGATCTTCATTCCCAAAGAGTAAAGTACTTATGTTAGAGGATGGAACTGTCTAGTACTATTAAGTAAGACAGTTCTTTGAGCCACAAAAAGTGCACATTCAAAGAAGAAGTGTTCAGCACTTTCGACATTTCTAAGACAATCACATAGTGGATTATCTTAAATATGAATAATATAGAGATCTAAATTTAAGTAACTGCAATGATTACGCAATCTAGCGTGGAGGATGGACAGTTTTCTGTTTCCCTGTATATAATAAATTGAAACTATATTCGATATCACCTGTGAACGTAAGGCATAACTAAATGAACTCAAAGTGGGCTTCTGGCGTGCAGTATGATCAAGATTATTCCACAAGTCTACGAGGGTCGTGCAAAAAGTTCTGTCACTAATAGGCTTCCTTGGTTTTATCCTAGATATATTTTAAAATGCTTCACTGCAACTGAATGGTGTGTTGAATAGCTAACGATACCCGTTTATTTCGTTCAAATTGCTTTCCAACTGACTGGGTTTGTCTCAAATTGAAATAGATGCAGTAATATACACTGACCAATTTATTTGTTACATTGGAACATGGACCAGAAGACTGAAATTCGTAGCTATATTAAATGCCGCATTAGGCTTAATATAGATTTAAAGCAGATATTTAATGAATTGTGTGGTATATATGGACCTCAGACCATTTCAATGCGCACAGGTTTTAGGTGGGTTAAAGCTTTTAAAGCTGGGGAATTTTCTGTTGAAGATGATACCAGTCCTAGAAGGCCTAAAACTTCTGTTACCAAGTTTAACATCGCTACTGTAAAGATTGTGGTCGAACAGGATGCGCTATTGTCTGTCAGAGATATAGCTAGTTGTACTGACATATCAGAAGGCAGTGTGCAATCCATTCTGAAAAAGCGTTTGGACCTGAGAAAGGTTTGCGCTAGGTGGGTACCGCATTTGCTCACTGAGGAGCAAAAGACACAACGCCTTAAATGTGCCCGGGAACTTTTGAAAACGTACAAAGGCTGTAATAGCCGGGTTATTTCTAACTTGCTAACACGAACGCAACTACTTGCTAACAGGTGATGAAACCTGGGTGCACATGTCTGAGCCACAAAAAAAGGGCTGATAATAAGCAATGGAAGCGAAAAGATCAAAAACGCCCATGTATTGCCAAGAGAACCGTAAGTTCGAAAAAGATGCTAGTCGTTCAAGTGCCTTGTCCATCTGGTCATACAGTCACTGGCCGATTCTTCAAGAATTCTGTACAGAAGAAAGTGAAAGAGTTTTACAATAAGAAACGACCAAGTAAAGGATGATCGGGAGTCCACCTTTTACATGGCAACGCCTCTTCTCATAAGTGTGCGGTTGTTAAGTCTTTTTTGGCTTATAAAAAGGTGAAAGTTTTAAACCATCTACCTTATTCACCTGACCTGAGTCCCTGAGACTTCTTTTTATTTCCAAAGCTTATTAAAATGCTTTCTGGAAATAACTATACTCTAGAAGTTCTCTTGGCAGCGCTATTTATCAGTGTTTCCAACAGATACCTAAAGAAGACTATTAATTCTGCTTTTCGCTACTGGGTAAAAACTTTACAAAAATGTGTTTCAGTAATGGGGGAATACTTTGAAGGTTTGTAATAAAATATGTTTGATAAAACCTAGCACTGAAGTAATCCGAACCGAGTGACAAAACTTTTTGCAGGACCCTCGTACAGATGCGGGATGCAGGATCGTTTGAACGTAGCCGTACGTGTAACTGGCATTGTAATGTTACTGGAATCCCTTAGATTATAATGTAGGTGGAATTAACACAGACATATAGGACGGCACTGTGCTGTTAACTGTTCTGTACATAAATTTCAGATTCTGGTTGCGTCAGCTTGACTTTAATGTCTCCCAGCCTCATTCTTAATAAAGTCGCTCAAGGGATACTGACTTAGTTAAACCAGTGACAGATACTGACTTAGTTAAACCAGTGACAATCCTTGCTGCTTCATTTTGAAGTTTTTCTAAACTACTAGACTGTTCATTTGTGCATCCATCCCAGACATGCCAGAGTATTCTAAAAGTGGCCGAACATACGAAATATATATTTGCTTAAATGCTCTTCAGTTTTCTCATTATTCCGATAATTCTAGAAGCTGAGTTTTATTTAGATTCAATGTGTTTATTCAATTTTATGTTGCCAATGAATGTTATCCCTAGATGTTTACGGTCCTTAACAAATTTCACTTTAACATCATCAAAAACAATATTTGGAAAATATTCACGAAGGCTGTATGAAAAAAACATAGCCTCTGTTTTGTTTGGATTAAACTTTATAAGCCACTGTTTAACCCAGTTGATTATGATTAAAAGATCGTGGTTTAGGTGAAGTTAGCTGGCTGTAAAAGTGCTTTAAACCCCCGGTGGTTTTCTCTGCCTGCCGTTCTGTGGCGGTGGTCCCGGTGTTAGTCTTACTCTTTGTTGCTTTGCGGTTTATTCTGCGGGGCGATTTGTTGTATGTCTTTCCGTGTGTCGTTTTGTTCTTGTGTTTTTCGGTCCTTTTGGTGTTGCGGTTGCCTCGCTTGGGGAAGAGAGAGCTAGTCTTGGTGCTTTTCGTACGTTTGTTCGGTTTGTGCTTGTTTAGATTTGTCGGTTTCCTCTTCCTCTTGGGGTCTGGGAAGGGCTGCGGTTTGTGATTGTGGCACTCCCTGGGTTTTTCTCTTACCTTTTTTAGAATACCTTCTAGGTCACTTATATTAGTTGCCGATACAAACAGTGAACTGTCGTCTGCAAAAAGTCTAGTTAAACAAAAGATTCTCCGATATGTCATTGACGTAAATGAGAAAAAGAAGAGGTCCTAATACCGACCCTTGTGGGACACCAGCAGTCATAGGACAGTTTGATGATATAACATCGTTTAGAATAACAGACTGTTTTCTACTAGACAAATAATTTGCCAGGAACGACAAGAGTTTTTCTGAGATACCATACTGTTTTAATTTGTAAATCAAGCCTTTATGCCAAACACGATCAAAAGCTTTGGATATATCGCAGAATGCCACACAGGAAAATTGATTGTTATCGAATGTACTGCATATGCTGTGATAAATATCTACGAGTTGAAAGGTAGTTGAGTGGCCTGGTTTAAATCCTGACTGATGGCTATAAATTAAGTCATTGGAATGTAAATAGTTATAGAGATGCTTAAAGATAATACGTTCCATCACCTTACCAAGCGGATTCAGTATGGTATAAGTCTATTGTTAGACGGGTCACTCGCATCTCCCTTTTTAGGAATAGGGATAACATATGAAAATTTCCAGGAATCCGAAAACCTACCATCGTTAATTAAGCGATTAACGTAAATAGTTAGGGGCTTTACTACTGCTCTAGCAACTGATTTAAATAATTTATAAAATCTGGTCCTGAAGCTTTATTAACATTTAAAGAAGAAAGAATGTCGTAGACCTCTTGCTCGAAAATTCAAAATGTATCTAGTGTTGCATTAGTTTTTAGCTGAAATGGTGGTATTATGAACTTAATTATACCTAATTTAGTGCCACAGATGCCTTTTTGTTATTTAAACTTCATCAGTGTGGCTAAACCCCAAAAGATTGAAAATGAAACGTATGATGCGCATGTCTTGGCAAGCAGCAAGACATACAGCAAGCACAATAAGCCTAAAAAGTGGATTCCGAACCCGCTAAGATACGTCATTTTGACAAGTCAGTCTTAGTTTTAGAAAATTTTTGAATTTTTTGAATAACAAGGATTAAGGTATAAAATAGTTACTTGATTCAGTACTTAAGTACTGACGTTCAATCCGCAGTATCAACCTCAGCACTGAGAAACTGATATTGAGCTGATGATATCCTCGGGGACGAACGAATCATCCACTAGCAGAGATATCAACCAAGTGGTTTGCAATATGAGCTTAACTATACTAATTTAGTGCCACAGAGGCCTTTCTGCCATTTAAACTTCATCAGTGTGGCTAAACCCTAAAATATTGGAAATGAAACGTATGATGCGCATGTCTTGGCAAGCAGCAAGGCATACAGCAAGCATACAGCAAGCACAATAAGCCTAAAAAGTGGATTTCGAACCCGCTAAGATACATGTCATTTTGACAAGTCAGTCTTAGTTTTAGAAAATTTTTGAATTTGTACTATAACAAGGATTAAGGTATAAAATAGTTACTTAATTCAGTACTTAAGTACTGACGTTCACACCGCAGTATCAACCTCAGCACTGAGGAACTGATACTGAGCGAATGAACCATCCACCAGCAGATATATCGATCCAGTGTTTTGCAATATGAGCTTAACTATAGCTAATTTAGTGCCACAGAGGCCTTTTTGTTATTTAAACTTCATCAGTGTGGCTAAACCCCAAAAGATTGTAAATGAAACGTATGATGCGCATGCGTCCTCGGGGACGAACGAATCATCCACCAGCAGAGATATCGACCCAGTGGTTTGCAATAGAGGCAAGCAGCAAAAAATCAAGTGTATCATTGGGAACTGTTGAAATTGATGTGAAATAAGAATTTAAACATTCAGCTTTTTTATAATCAGTAGTATGAATTTGACAATGTTCATTTTCTTGTGTAACTAGAGGTGGTATTGATGTAGATGCATTTGACTTGACAAAGCGTCGTATTATTTTCCAAAATTCTTGGTTGTTATTACTAGAAGATTCAATTAAATTTGTTTCCAAATTGCTATAGATTTTTTCTTTAGCAAGCCGTTTCAAATTGTTCACTATATTTCTCATTGATTTATATCTTTGCCAATGAACAGGATTATTCGATTTTCAGCTTAAGATTTCAACCGATCCCGAATCCTAGAGTGCTTTCTGATTTCCGAATCATACCATGGCTTGTCATCTCTACGAACTATAATTTCTTTAGTCGGTGTAGCCTATTTAGCGAATCTAAGGAGATCCGTTTCAAACAGTTCTGTTGCATCATTTACATGTAAATCGTTTAAATAATTCCGTTCGTGGTTAGTAATTTTGTCTGATAATAATTCATAAGTTCCTTTACTGTAAAGCCATACAGTACGCTTATATGAAGTTGAAAGTGGATATGCAAATGGGACAGTCAGATATGTTTGCTGAGTGGTCACTGATTGTTTCAAGTATAATCACTATCTAATACTTGCTTGTCAAAGGGTAATATAACAGGGTCAAGCAAGGCTCTTCCTCGTGTGGGGCCAGTTATAATATACGTTAAAGAGTTAAGGAGCAATACGTCTTTCAGAAGGTAATTCCTATCGTTTAGGAGATCGTCATTTAGATCACCAACTATGATAATATTGCTTGTATTTTGCTGAGCCAGCTCGATATTGTCGTTAAATTTATTAAAGAAATTCAGATGTTTTAGGGCTATAGAATATACCAAGAAAAAACTAGCCTGTTTTTTTAATGATTTTCAACCAAAGACATTCATCCCAGCATATTTCAAGTTCAGTCAATCTTTTACAAAGAATTTTATTGTTGATATAGACAAGTGTACCTCCTCCCCGATTATTTCTGTCTTTTCGAAACGGCACCGAAAAATTATCTAAAAGCAGACTTTCAGTTGATATATCTTCGTTTAGGTGACTTTCCGTAAAACACAATATATCATAATCTAAAAGGCTTTCTTTAATAGATTCGAGTTTTTGTCTAATACTTCTAATATTTAAGTGTAAAATAGAAATGCTATAACATGTGGAATTTGGTCCTGGATTTGTTTCAACATCTTAACAAATCAACAACAATATTTGCATGACAATTGCAATTAGCAGAATATTGTCGATTTTCTTCGATAAGAAACTCATGGTATAACGAAATATGTTTCTTAGTTGAAGAAGAATTCTAGTAATGTTTAGAGTAAAATGGATATTAACCTTGCAAAGACACATATATCTTTGAATATGGTTGTAAAACAGCCCGGTAGTTACCCTATGGCTTATTGGATCATTACCCATCTGGCAATTTAACTAAAACTATCTTGGCAAATATGGTGGCCAACCGGATCTTTCTTAAGCAGTTGTTCGCATCTGCCCCATCTTGGTTTCTTGAATTTGTTAAACAATGCAAGTCTGTACAAGAAAGAAGGAAGGAAAGTCCAAGAAACAAATACGAGTAAATTTGAGGAGTGAACACCATAATGTGTACATGATATCAAGAAATTGTTATTCCCTAAGAGAAAACTATTATTTATATTTTCAATTGGTATTAAGGTTTTCTATTATAAGCTATATTTTTTTTTTCAACCACATTCATCAGCATCAGAGCCACGATATGCAGAGCAGTTAAATTCGAAAAGCAAAGGATCGGACGAGCATATGCATTCGTGCAGTCTCGTCAGAACCTCTGTGCTCTATTCATTCATACAGCAAGCCAAGAGAAACCACATGAAAAAAACAGTTTTATTCGTACAACAATTTCCAAGGGAGCACGCGTATTCCCACCGTTTCATCTAAACCTTCGCTATTCGCCCCCATTAACAGCACCCAAGAGAATACTGCAGATGAATACTCCAAGGGAATCGAAAACGAAATGCTTAGCGCCCTCACTCGCCCTACGTGGCTCATTTAAGTTTATAAATTCATTTGGCGTTTTTGGAAGAATAGATGGTTCCCAGCAAACACACAACGTCCCCACAACGTCGCTGCAACGTGTCGACATTGCAGCGACGCTGCAACGATGCCGCTGCGACGCTGCGCGTTTACCGGGTTATATTTCCTAAGAAGGCATATCCATCAATTAACAGGTAAATACTTATAAATATCTATCCTAATATCGAGGGCATTGATCAAATAATAAATAAATAAATAAATAAATAAATAAGCAAGTAAATGTACATTTGCAAGTAGCATAAAACAGACCAGAGGTTATTACAAATCAAATGCCCCGGTAAATGCAAACGTGTGTCAAACACAGTATTCACGTGAATAAGTAAATATAATGATTCCATGGCTATAAGATACTTGCGCGCACGTTCCTCTGATATGCTAAAACGTGCAGAAACTACTAAATTAACGAATCGGCACCCATATAAGGGTCGGCTTTATAATGGTTCGTATTATTCTTGCATCCGCCCAAACCACGACTTTCAAAGATGCGACCGCCCGCCAGAACCGCCTCGCTGAGACGTCCCTATCGTGCACTCACCATCAATAATCCGAGCAAAAATAAAACGCCTATCAATTATCATCTGTTTTATCTATGATAAAATGTCCCATTACTTTGCACATCCCGTCAACGCAGTGATTGTGCCCCCACACACAAAAACAGAAAAAAACTAGACCATGAAGTGAGCATATGCTCACTAATACCCCCAGCCATGGCCATCAGTATAGCCAGAACAACAAAGGAAAATAACTCTAAGGGACCTGGCCCCATGGCCCTTATTTTCTTACCCGCAATACAACTAGTCATACTTGTCATGTGTACAAAATTTCAAGTTTGTAGGTAAAGTAGTTCCTGAGATATCTTTGACACAAATAAATGCCATGGCCATCAGTATAGCCAGAACAA
Source organism: Anodontia alba (assembly GCA_964016985.1). Taxonomy (NCBI): domain Eukaryota; kingdom Metazoa; phylum Mollusca; class Bivalvia; order Lucinida; family Lucinidae; genus Anodontia; species Anodontia alba. Next base: position 81,117,563 of record OZ024831.1, on the reverse strand, counting down.
CAAAGGGAAATAACTCTAAGGGACCTGGCCCCATGGCTCTTATTTGCTTTCCCGCAATACAACTAGTCATACTTGTTATGTGTACAAAATGTCAAGTTTGTAGGTAAAGTAGTTCCTGAGATATCTTTGACACAAATAAATGCCATGGCCATCAGTATAGCCAGAACAACAAAGGAAAATAACTCTAAGGGACCTGGCCCCATGGCCCTTATTTTCTTTCCCACAATACAATTAGTCATACTTGTCATGTGTACAAAATTTCAAGTTTCTAGGTAAAGTAGTTCCTGAGATATCTTTGACACAAAATAAATGTTAACAGACAGACTGACTGACAGACAGACTGACAGACACACAGAACAGACAAAAACTATATACCCCCATTGCATACTTCATATGCCGGGGGTATAAAGATGGAGACTATCACTGCATCGCCAAACAATGGTACGTAGTACGTCATCGTACTATATTATTCATTCATTCGTATAGTTTCAATAGGTCAGGCACGTGACAAACCCGGTAAGAAAGTTATTCGTCTTCGATACACAGCCAATGGCTATTTACCAAATAATTGAAAGGTCAAAGTGATCGTCGTTCAATATATAGCTATCGCTGAGGTGAGGAACAAGTGGGTATTGATTATTAGTAGAGAGCATCGAGCATCAGACAAGATGAAGATTTGAAACAAGTATTGCTAAAAATCGGCCTTTCTTTATATATTTATTCATTGATAAAATATTTTGAACATGATGTCTAAGCACTCTCCTCAAATTCTATAAGGTAGATGGACGTTATGAGACCACCCGGCGGGCGCACAATGCCAAAACGATGATAACAACGCCAAATCGACGTCGATTCAACGTCAAGACGCTAAATCTATGTCGACTCCACGCTGGTTCGGCTCTGCGCGCCCGGCGGACAGTCATTAAAATTTGATGCAGGACAGTTTGAGTTTTGAAAGGTAGTGTAACGAATTTTCTGCCGAGCTATAGCTTCTATCTCAGCTAGTCAGGTATTATGTATGAAATAGTATATGATAAATTTTCCTAGTGGCTACTTTGCCAGTTGATTAGTACAAATGATTTCTTAAATGATTTGAAGCTCTTAAAATAATCAGTGTTCAATCACAACATATAAACATGTTAATACTTTAAGATGAGTCCTTACTCTTATGCTATATGAAAACAATTTACAACAATTATACTCTGTCAAATACAGATCTGTTCTGTCAGATCTTTAGTTGCAACAAGCTTGAGCCACAACTTATTGTTCTGTCGACCTTCCGTTGCAACACTCTTAGCCCAACTTATATTCAGGGTTTATGTCAAGAATTAGATAGATGTAGCTAGTTCACTAATGTCTGCTACTTATAGTCCCTCTTCTGTGAGCTGTGCTTACTGAAGAACCCGGGTAATAAGTTGAGACATTTCGGCCCTAAGCCACTTACCAACTAATTCTTAACCCTTATTAGTACAATAAATAATAATTAACAATTATTATTTATTTCTTTTACGATGTGCTGTCTTCATCGACAGAAGACATTCTGACCTGCTGATGTTGTTGTTGTGCGGATTTTTAACGCTACCAGGCACCCGAGGCACATAGAGGCAGCGGCGATTGTTATGTGCATGTATTTGTACAGCCTTGCTTTCATGGATCACCCATGCACACTTGGTGCCGCTGTCTGTCACCAAGCGCCGCCCTGTCCACTTTATACTCAACCCAGGGCACGTCGAGTATGAGCTAGGCGCACTAATGGTCTGAAAATTGTCTCGACCCGAGCGGGATTCGAACCCACGATATCCCGCTTGAAAGTCGAGTGCGCTAACCACTAGGCCACCTAGCCCACTGACCTGCTGACTGTGCGGAAGGCCTTTATATACTCACTAATCAACACGCCACCTATCGGCAGATACTTTCTTCGTTATTCTTCGGATTGCTTACGGAAAAGTACGATCGTATGTGCTTTTCAAGCTAACTGGGCGTTTTATCTCTGATTATTACATAACCAAAGGATTTCTAGTTTTGAAAAAATGCTGTGGTGCGTTTTGGCAATATAATGGTTAAATAAAAACAAGAGGGAATAATTCCACAGTAAGATAATTTCTAGTTACCTGTTATTAAAAAATTATACCGTCCCGCTCTGTAACACTTGTTTACTTTCGATTTCGGACTTCCGTTACAGAACAGAACAGAACCAAATTATTGAAACTATGAGGAACACCCAGTGGTATTGGCTATATACTGATATCACTACATTACCCACGCCTCCGGGTACATGCATCCCGCATGTATATGATTTTCTCCATTTTTTTTTTTTTTTTACAACCATATATATTTTCAACCTGGTCTGGGATAAGAGATAGAACAACATATGCTTTAAACATGTCATTATTATTATAAACCATATATTATATGCCCTTAATATATTGGTTAACCTATGAATTTTAACATAGCACTACTGGTGCTATATTCTGTAATGCTATAGTATGTTTCTCATACTATTTATGAAAGAAAGAAAGAAAAATCAATCTCAATCATTGAGGATTAAAGTTATCCTTATTTCTTATCATAAACCTCTGTTTTCATTATGATCTAACCGAGCCTTTCAGAGTTGCCTTTTATCCACTTTCATGATTATTCGCTCTTTCTGAATATGCAGCTGAACATCTCTTGGGTCTAGGACTCCCTGTCCCAGAAAGTCTGCTAAATTAAAACTAATGTCGCTGGCAGAGATGGTTCCTATGTTTACACTGCTAGATGATAGCATTTCTTCCTCATCTTTTACTACTCTCAGAGTCTGTTTGGTTCTACCATCTCCCTTCACAGCGAAATCTATCTCTAACTTTCCTTTGTTACTTAACACAGTTTTGTCAGTTTGGTTAGCAAAGCGACTCACTGCAGCAACAGATGTATCCATTTTTGAAACAGTTTCCTGTTGCACTTTCCTTTCAATCTTCTCAACAACTACTTTATTACTCTCCTCAACAATTTTCTTTCTACTAGATCCTTGATCAGAGGGGCTATTGTCCACTTCAGTGCTGATAATATGTTCATCTTTGCAAGGCTCTCCAGAAGTAATTGTAGCTGAAACCTTACTCTTTTTAACAGGAGCCATAACAGGCTTTGGGTCACATGGCTTTCTATAGAGTCTTCCAGTATGGATATCACTTACTTTTCTCTGATTAAGTTCTTCTCCTATGTTAAAATCGGGTTCATGATCCCAGTCACTGTTATTTCCTTCCTTTTCATTGTTGTCACTGGAACTAGTAGAACTTTCTTCTGTCTTTTCTTTAGGCTGAACCTTTGAGGCAGTCACTATCTCCACTGAATGCTTTCTCTTCTGATGAGTCTTCAGATAGGTCTTCTCCTTGAAGTGCTGACCACACGTATCACACTGAAATCTCTTATTGTAGCATATTTCCATATGAGTTCCGAAGCTTTCTTCAGGCCCGATGTGCTTTTTGCAATAATGGCATAATTGTTCAATGGCTTTTCTAGGTGTTGTTTTCAACAGTGGCAGCTTCTCCCTGAAAAGAGAAGAAACATAATCTTTAAACCATACAGGTTTTCGCCTTTGCCTACCGAACCTACTGAAATCTTCTTCGAGTAACTCGGCATCCTTTTCCCTAGATATAACCGAGTCATTAGGCCTATGAGTTTCAGCAAATTCTTCTCTTTCCGGACTGTCATTTATTTCTACCTCACCACTTAATATCTGGGACCGGGCAAGTTTGAGTCTATCAATATGTACGACTTGGTGCGTGTAATTTCGGCCACAGTTGACAACGATAAGTACTTCACAGAGCTTTTCTTTGATTTGATAAGGACCCCTCCAAAAAGAGCAAAACTTTGACGACTGGCCAACTTGTTTGACTGGAAATAGGACATATACCTTATCATTTACTTCAAGTTTCTCATGGCTGGTTTTACGATCATGATACTGCTTTTGTCTATATATTGAAAGACCAGTGTTCTGTCTGCAAATGTATGGGCAAACTCTAAACGTTCCCTTAACTCCCAAACCTAGTTATTTGCTGGTTGCCTTTTTATGCTGGGAGGCATTTCGAAACTGATATCAAGAGGAGTGCTTGTTTCACGGCCCAGCATAAGCATATTTGGTGACATCCCTGTTGTTTCATGCTCTGTACACCTATAAGCCATCATGACGTTTGGAAGCAAAGTATCCCAGTTTCGATGATTCTCTTCAATGAAAGTACTTAACATTGCGCATAATGTTCTATTGAACCTCTCAACCATACCATCCGATTGGGGATGGTAAGGCGTTGTTCTGGTTTTGTCTATCTGCAATAAGTCACATATTTCAGTAAACAAACTACTAACAAATTGTTTTCCTTGATCTGAATGAACTTTACTGGGCACCCCAAAACGTGATATAACTTCCTGAACTAAAATTTTGGCACAAGTTCTGGCTTCCATGTTGACCATGGGAAAACTTTCTGTCCACTTCGTGAAATAATCCGATATAACCAGAATATACTTATTTCCATTTTCTGTCACAGGCAATTCTCCAAGTATATCAATCGCGATACATTCCATCGGATATCCACTTCGAACAACTTGCATCGGTGCCATTCTAGTCGGAATAGGGTTTTTCCTTCTAGCATATTTTTCACAACCCCCTATATATACACGCACATCATTCTGAAGACCTGGCCAATAATATCCTTGGCGTATTTTACTTAATGTTTTTCTCAGCCCTAAGTGACTAGACGCTTTGATATCATGTGAATATTGCAGAACTTGTCTTCTAAGATTTAACGGTACTATTGCTTGCCATAAGACATTATCCGTTCCAAGTACATTCCAGCGTCTAACTAAGAGACCATTTTGTATATCAAGTCTTTCCCACTGATTGATCAAACTTTTAACAAACCAACTTTCGCTCGATATTGTTTCTGACTTGGACTTTTCTCCACTTTCCAACCACTGCTTTATGATACATATATCTCGATTTTCCATCTGCGCCTTTCGAAGATCGTTGCATACAACGTCAACTGTATTACTAGTATCTTGAAACTGATTCAACGTATGCGAAGTATCAGTTGGTTCATCATCATATTTACCACATTGTCTACATGGAATCCTACTTACTCCATCAGCATTTCCGTGCGCTCTACCTGGCCTATGTTCAATCTCTATATCAAATGATGATAAAAACTCAATCCATCTAGCAACCTGTCCTTCTGGATTCTTAAAATTCATTAACCATCTCAGAGAGCTATGATCAGTTCGTACTCTAAATTTCTTTCCATAAAGATAATGTCTAAAATAGTTTACAAAATATACCAGTGCTAGTAACTCTTTTCTTGTTACGCAATATCTGCGTTCTGTTTTAGTAAGGATTCTACTGGCATAAGCCACTACATATTCTCCATTTTCTGTGTTTTGCGATAGCACAGCTCCAATGCTGATGTCACTCGCATCAACGTCTAGTGTAAAACGTTTTGTAAAATCTGGGTGTATCAAAATTGGTGCCTCTACCAACTTTTTCTTTAGTTTCTTGAATGACACAGCACACTCCTCCGACCAAATGAAAGGTTCCTGTTTCTCTGTAAGCTTGTATAAAGGTTTTGCCGTGTCTGAAAATTTATAAACGAATCGTCTATAATAGCTACAGAGGCCGAGGAATGATCGGATTTCATGCACATTCTTTGGCACTGGCCATTCTTCAATACACTTTGTTTTATTTGGATCTGTTCTTATTCCAGTTTCTGAAATAATATGGCCCAAAAATTCTACTTCTTGAGCAAACAACTTGCATTTTCTTGGTTTTAGTTTCTGACCAGCTTGAAGAAATCGGTCGAATATTAAACTTAGATTTTCAATCATATCTTCGAAAGTTTTCCCACTGACGATAATGTCATCTAAGTATATAAGACATACCTGCCAATATAATCCAGCCAGTACAATCTCCATGAGTCTTTCAAAAGTCGCTGGCGCATTGCAGAGACCAAACGGCATAACATTAAACTCGAAGAGTCCCTTCCTACTAGTAAATGCCGTCTTTTCTCGATCCCCAGGGTCTGTTTCAACTTGCCAGTACCCAGCATTTAGATCTAAACATGAAAACCATTTGGCACCTGCTAGCTGATCCAAAGATTCATCAATGCGGGGTAAAGGGTAAGCATCCTTTATAGTAACGTCATTCAATTTTCGGTAATCTACGCAAAATCTGGTAGAGCCATCCTTCTTTTTCACCATTACGATGCTACTGGCCCACGGACTTGTCGAAGGTTGAATGATATTTTCTTTCAACATGTTGTCGATTTGGCTGTCAACTTCTCCAGACATATGTACTGGAACTCTTCTAGGCGGCTGCTTGATAGGCCGAGAATTTCCTGTGGGAATCTTATGTTTGATTATACCAGTTCTCCCTATATCACTATCAGCTTTTGAAAATACTTCAGAATATTTGCAGAGCAACTTACTTACTTGACGCTGCTGTTGAATGCTCATACCTTCTGTAGTCCTTTCAAATAAGTCTTTCAAATGTTCAGGTACAACCATATTTTCACTCTTTGAGATTTCTTTTACTTGCTGCACTGTGCTTACAGGACTTAAGGTCGCAATTTTGGTAGCCGGATACAAAGTTTTAGACTCATTTGATAAATTCATTACCCGAATCGGCGTTTTATCTTGGTCATATGTTAGACTTCTGGCAACCAACAAAGATGAACTTTCTTGATTCAGTGCTGTTGGTTCTAATAAGCACAATCTAGTTTTTCTGTGATCTTGGTCAATACTTTTTCCTTCAATTATCATTTCAGACATAGCAGGAACTTGCGTTTTAGAAGATACAACTACGCGATAGCATCCTGCTGATTTAATACGAGTTAACTTGCAATGTTTTCCTTGTATTATCATGCTACTTTTTGCGACGTTAATCTGACAATCGTGCTTTGCCAAGAAATCTAACCCGACTATCAGATCCACATCAATCTTGGCCACAACAATATTGCATGGACAAAGAATTCCATTTATCTCAATAAAAACACAAGTTTTGCCTTCTATTTCAACTGGTTCACCAGATGCTGTGAATACACTGGAATCAAAACTTTCCAGTGCCATAGAAGTACTTGGTTTAATAGTCTCCCACATACGTTGAGACATGATTGTTAAAGTTGCTCCAGTATCAATTAAACATTCTGCTGAAATATTGTTGATCTTACATGAAGCATAAAGTCCGGCTCCCGTGCTAGCTATGTGTTTTGTTTGTTGCACATTTGTTTCCTGGTTTATTTTCTTTTCCTGTCTTTCCGGGCATGTTCTTCGTAAGTGCTTTTCTGACCCACAAGTCCAACATTTTCGCTTATAGCTAGTTTGCTGCTCTTTCTGTCTATTCTGACGATTGCGATTTTGAGACTCGAAACTAGACTGATTTCCATGCTGTTTATTCGAAGAATTTCTCTCATCAATGATAGATCTTAGACTTTTTTGCATATTAAACACAGCATTCTTTAGTGATTGTAATTCATAAACTGACTGATCTTGCCTTTCTTGTTCTTGCTGATTTGTTGTACGATTGTATCCTTGTCCTTCTATATGCTTTCGTTCTGCCTTATTGAATGCTTCTAGCTCAACCGCATGGCGCACAGCCATATTTAAACTGGTTGGCCTGGCTTGCTTGATTCTTAATCTCATATCAGAACTGACGAGAGCATCTATAAACTGCTCCTTAGCAAGTGTTTCCCGCAGGTCGGCTGGTGCTTTTGGATATGCCAAATTGGTGAGACGCCAAATATCTTGGCCAAGTTCAGTCAAAGATTCTGTAGCTTTCTGTCTTCTTTCTTTAAGCTGCACTCGATCCAACTCTGTTTGATTGGGCGGGGCAAATCTTTCTTGAAGCGCGGTTGATAGTTCAAAGTAATCATTGGCCTTAGCTGATAAGTTTCCGAACACTCCTTGAGCTTGTCCTCTCAAAGATACAGCTAGATAATGCCCCTTCTCTTTGTCTGTCCATCCATTTATTTCCGCGCAAGCATCGAAGTGCGCTTTGTAATCTGCCCAGTGTACACTTCCATCAAATGTTGCAGGCTTCATTTTAACCCCACTTTTATCAATTGTCTTTGATTTTGGCATGCTAGTTGTTTTGTCTTGTGTCTTTGGTGCGGAAACACTAGGAGTTGACGTCAGTGGTTCAAGCTTTGAACCATGAGCCACATGATCTGGGTCTTCCGATGTCTTGAAACCAGTAGCAGCTATACTACTATCGTCATATAAATGTAATTCAGGCGGTTTACTGGTTGATACATGATCACTCCTGCCCCTAGGTATATCTGGAAGATGTCTTCGAGGTCTTGTGTCTATGCTTTCTTCTCCGTGAATCTGGTCACCTTCCATTTCTAGTATACGCAACTCACTTTCTAGTGCTAAGACTTCGTTCTGAAGACGGCTTAAATCAGTTTATTTCTTCATTACTTCTAGTCTTTTACCAATGGTTTTCATTGATACATCAAATTCCTTCGTATTATCCATTCTTATAAATGTACTGGTAGGACTAGGTCCGTGATAGAAACTAGACTATCAAAATCTCACCTATGCTGCCACCAAATGTAACGAATTTTCTGCCGAGCTATAGCTTCTATCTCAGCTAGTCAGGTATTATGTATGAAATAGTATATGATAAATTTTCCTAGTGGCTACTTTGCCAGTTGATTAGTACAAATGATTTCTTAAATGATTTGAAGCTCTTAAAATAATCAGTGTTCAATCACAACATATAAACATGTTAATACTTTAAGATGAGTCCTTACTCTTATGCTATATGAAAACAATTTACAACAATTATACTCTGTCAAATACAGATCTGTTCTGTCAGATCTTTAGTTGCAACAAGCTTGAGCCACAACTTATTGTTCTGTCGACCTTCCGTTGCAACACTCTTAGCCCAACTTATATTCAGGGTTTATGTCAAGAATTAGATAGATGTAGCTAGTTCACTAATGTCTGCTACTTATAGTCCCTCTTCTGTGAGCTGTGCTTACTGAAGAACCCGGGTAATAAGTTGAGACATTTCGGCCCTAAGCCACTTACCAACTAATTTTTAACCCTTATTAGTACAATAAATAATAATTAACAATTATTATTTATTTCTTTTACGATGTGCTGTCTTCATCGACAGAAGACATTCTGACCTGCTGACTGTGTGGAAGGCCTTTATATACTCACTAATCAACACGCCACCTATCGGCAGATACTTTCTTCGTTATTCTTCGGATTGCTTACGGAAAAGTACGATCGTATGTGCTTTTCAAGCTAACTGGGCGTTTTATCTCTGATTTTTACATAACCAAAGGATTTCTAGTTTTGAAAAAATGCTGTGGTGCGTTTTGGCAATATAATGGTTAAATAAAAACAAGAGGGAATAATTCCACAGTAAGATAATTTCTAGTTACCTGTTATTAAAAATTTATACCGTCCTGCTCTGTAACACTTATTTACTTTCGATTTCGGACTTCCGTTACAGAACAGAACAGAACCAAATTATTGAAACTATGAGGAACACCCAGTGGTATTGGCTATATACTGATATCACTACAGTAGAAACTCAGTCAACGTCATATTGTCATGTCATATTTTTACTTAGCACCTGCTGAACCGGTAGTGTCACCAGACGCCGAAACCGAACTTGAACTTAAATGCTCGGCCTTGGTGCCAGGTGTAGTAGCGGCCACTGTAAAGTCTGATTGACTACGAATTTGTTGTGGTTTGCTGACATCAGTGAGTTTCATAAAGATTTTTCCGTCTATGGTCCAAAAACTATGAATTGTGTTAGCCTTCTTTGCCGCCAGCAGTTGTTTAATTATAGCATGATTACGTTTGGTAAGGTCCTCCGTCATGAATACACCATCATGATTGTCTTTGAGGTTGGACTTTGCTTTATAGTCAGCTGCTTTCGTCTTGTAGGATTTAAATTTGACAATCGTTTGTTTTGGACCTAGCGGATGAATACGCTCTATTTCATCATCAGACACTTAAAGTTTCATTGTCTCATTAAACACTTTTAGTATCGGCACAACCCTCATGAGATACGTTATACAGGCGTATTGACTAACGTCGCCCGTATTGCTCCAAATCATCATGTTGATTACGAAGGGACTCCACTTCAATCTGCAACTTGTTAATAAGTTTTTGTTTGTTTTCTAGTTCAACATATTTGTCCTTCACCTGTAGATCTAAAGTTTCATTTGCGACTCGACAGCATCTACCCTTTTTGTTAGCGCATCCTGATCAGTTCTTATTAGGCAATAAGTGTCTTTTCTACAGCCTTGACTGCACCGACCACCGCATCATTGATTGCCGCAGTTATAAAAGGTCTTATAATATCCGTCAGAGCTGGGGTAATTTTCGAGACAAACTTTTTGTGCTTAAAAGAATTCACAACAGCATCAGCTACGCCAGACGAAGCCGATTTACCAGCCAAGACTGACGTGAGATATGGAAGTCAGGAGTATATAACAATAAAGGAAAACACTTAGGACGGACACGTGGGGAGATAAACTGGTTTGTTTACAACACACAGACAACTTAATTATGCCGAAAAGAAAGCTGGATTAACAGACCCATTTGTGCGAGACATTTGCAAACAGTGTAGACCCAGATCAGACGCCACAGAACGCGGTCTCTGATCAGGGTCTACACTATTTGCATTAACTACAGGTATTTCAATAAAATATGTTGATAATAAAAACTGACCATACACCCCTTAAACTGGAAATGGACTGGTCCAAAGAGTTCAGGTAGCAGAGTCCACTTGGCATATATGGGTAAATTTCTCGCAAAAATATATATATCAAAAATGTTTTGTGCGTAGGTCGAAAAATGTCGTATATGTTACCTTGCGCGATGACTAAATTCGAAATCCCATCTGTCCACCAGAAATGTGGTGGTGGAGAGGCCTCGATAACAAGTGGCTCCTGTGAACACGTCATGTTAAATGAAGTATTCCGGTGGTCCTGTAAAATTTTATATATAAACGTTAAACCTTAAATTTTAAGGGACATTGATACACTTTCAGGACAGGCAACTCTGACCATATTGTTTTGCTTCTCTTTAAAAAGGACCCAACTCTAAATGATTATGAGGTGATTATAAGGTTTTAAAGTATAAGTGGAATCAAAGAAAGAGTAATCGCTTATAACTGAGAAGTATTTAATATTTTATTTTAAGCTAGATAAACTCATTTGCCTTGCATTTAATTTGTGAAAATAATTTGTTTTCATATATATATATATATACATATATATATATATATATATATATATATATATATATATATATATATATATATATATATATATATATATATATATATATATATATATATTTATATATATATATATATGTAAGATTTTAATACTATACAATAATAAAACCATTACTACTACTACTAATAATAATAATAACACAATACCAGAGGACCAATGGTCCTGTAGTTTACCTGAGACGATTTGGTCTGGGTAAGTTTATGGTAACAATTTTAAGACTGAAACATATGGGTATAGTAGCTGGCATAGTTTGAAAAGACTTTTAGTCTTTTTATCCTATAGTTACTTGGTATGTAATTTAGCTTTAATTAATTTGGTAAAACAGACTACTCACATAAAATATGGCTTTGATGAAACTACATATCAAGTATCAAAGCCCTGGGCCTTCTAGTTTCACACAAGAACATTTTAAAAGTTTTTCCCCATATAAATCTGTGTAAAACTGGTGACCCCTTAGGCGGGGCCAGTTTTGACCCCAGAGCTATGATGTGAACAATCTTGGTAGAGGTCTACGAGATTAAACTACACAACAAATATCACAGGCCAGTGCCTTCCAGTTTCAGACAAGAAGATTTTTTTAATTTTTCCCTATATATGTCTATGTAAAACAAGTGACACATGGGGCAGGACCTTTTTTGACCCCAAGACTACAATTTATACATTTTTGGTAAAGGACTTCTAAATGAAACTACATACCAAATAACAAAGGCCTTGTCCCTCTAGTTCCAGATAAGAAGATTCCTAAGTTTTATTTTTCTTCTATGTTGAACACGTGGACCCCGGATAGGTGTCTTTTTTTACCCCAGAGCCATAATTTGAACACTCTTGATAGACATAAGATGAAGTTACATACCAAAAATGAAAGGCCTGGGCTTTCTACTTTCAGACGTAAAGATTTTCAAATGTACTTCCTTATATGAGTGTGTAAACAAGTGACGCTGGGGCGGGGCCATATTTGACTCCAGGGCAACAATTCGAACAATGTTAATAAAGGTCTATATGATGAAGCTACATACTAAATATCAAAGGCATGAACCTTTTGGTTTCAGACAAGAAAACTTTTACCTTTCGCCTATAGGAGTCTATGTAAAAATGACCTTTCCGGAAAAAAGGATAAGGTAAACCAAAGAAAAACATTATTTCATCTTAATTCGATCCATGTCTCCAATGCTGTATACGAGGCCTTAGGGTCATTGGCCCTTTGGTTCCGGAGAAGATGACTTTTAAAGTGATTTTACTATATATGGGCATAGCGGCTTTCATTCTCCCGGCCCATGTAGGCTCCAACTGAAATTCGGCTGTGATTGGCCCGGTGGTTTCTGAGGAGAAGACGTTTGAAAAGTGGGTGTTTTCTCTATATGAGTCTATGTAAAACAAGTGACCCTTGGAGCGGGGCCTTATTTGACCCTAGGAGTATAATTTGAACAATCTTGATAAAGATCTAAAAGCTGAAGCTATATACCAAATATCGAAGGCATGGGTCTTCTAGATTCAGACAAGAGTACTTTTAAAGTTTTGCCTACAGGACAATATGTAAAAAAAATGACCTTTCCGTAAACAAGGTCAAGGTCAACCTAATGTCATCATTTTTCAAACATTGATGGGCTAATGTCCCCAATGCTGCATACGAAGCCCGAGGGGCATTGGCCCTTTGGTTCCGGAGAAGAAGATTTTTGAAGGATTACCATATATGGGCGTAGTATCCATCTTGGTCATGTGACCCAGATGTGGCGGACAAACATTCGATTCCCTGGCCCATTGAGGCTCCATATGAAATTTGGCTTTGATTGGCCCAGTTATTTCTGAGGAGAAGCTGTTTGAGGAGTGTGGACGACGTACGACGGACGATGGACGGACGGACGGACGACGGAGCCTGCTTTTACTATACGCTGACCTATGAACCTAAGTGAGCTAATATTCTAGCACAGCGCGCCTGTATAGGCAATGGAGAAAACCAGTGATTTATTCTGGAACAAATCACCGGGCGGAAGCGCGCAACGCTATGCGGCGCCGTTCCCACGTCATTTTGATACTTTGTTGACGTCAGTCTTCGCTACCACGACATTAGACGGTGAAACGTCATTTTTCTAGAGCCAACAACGCAACAAATGCATGAAAACATCGGCGTCACAGTCAAAACTGTCGGCGGGATTTCTTTATGCGATGGCGGAAAGTAAGAAGAATCTGAAAGATACAATTACTTTTTCGTCGTTTTCGATGTGTTAGAATCGAAATAGATCAGCTCTGTCAGTGATTTGTTGAGTAATAAATCACAGGTTGGAGGTCAGTTGTAAAGCAGATCAAATCAAATAATAATAATAAGAAGAAGAAGAAGAAGGATCATAATGTCTATGGTAAGAAACCGCCAACGCACAGACAGATCGGGGTCGTTGTCGCCGGCACATTAGCAAACGGGACCATTCAATGTGTTTCGTATCAGTTAGTTCACAGATTGTAAGACTTCTTAAGTTCCATATAAATTGTTCCTTTAGAACACATCTGATTGGCATCCTTGTTCGAAATATATACTCAACGCCATTGAAAACGCGTTATTTATTTTAGATATACATAGTTCATGTGACATCGACCATAGGTCCCTGGGGGTATGCCCGACCCTCTCCAGTCCATATAATTAATATCTCAGGAACCGTTCAGAGCTCCATCCGGCCTGAACCATATATATTGTTGTTTGTTATGATAAGACGCATTCAGTGACACCGACCATGGGTCTCCCGGGGGTATATGTATGTATGTCTAAAATAGATGACGTGTTTTCAATGGCGTTGAGTATAAAAGCTTTTCACGAGAATTCGTTGAATAGATTCTAACATGAATGTCCCGTGAGAGCAATGAACAGCCTCGCAAAAATTAATATAACTGAAATATCAGGTTTCTTTGGCCAAGCCTAGCTAGTCTCGGTCAATTAGGCCTCATTAGTGACCTTTATATATTTTTAAAAAATGGACGCAATAATAATAAATAATCAGAAATATAAACTATACTATAGTGAAGTACGGGGAAACGTTTTACGGCCGTCACTCGGCACTCACATCGGCTGTAGTTGAGATAAATAGATTCTAAATGGAATGACCCTTGAGCGAGCCCTTTAGAGCAATGAGCACATTCACATGAATGAAAAATAGCGGAAGCGCCAAATTTTCTGAGCCAGACGAGGTAGTTTCGTCTACTTAGACCTCATCAGTGCCCCTATTGGTTGTAATCAAATTATTTGTTATAGGCTCAATGATCACAAAGAACCAGATAATATAAACTACAATATAGTGAAGAACAAGGAGGCGTTTTTTCGTTTAAAATCTTTAAAACGAGTTCAGATAAGAAATCATTCCAACGGCGCATCGGCCAAATAATACGTGCATAATTCTGACTAAATTAATCCAAATAAAACGTCAAGGTAATATAATCTAACAATTGCACTTGAAATGTTTTAGAAACTAAAGCACTGGTGGTTCGATTGTCTCTGAGTGTAGGCTGGTAAAATGGTTCTGAACAGTGACTTAAGACTGTCATTGAACCATTAACTTCTTGTTATTTATGCAAACAGTACAGACCCTGATCAGACGTCACGTTCTGCAGCATCTGGCCTGCGTCTGCACTTTTTTCTAATGACCTAGCACTAAGCCCAAATCAGGTTTTAGAAACAACCATTTTTACACAGCACTTTGCAGTCACAGCGACAAGAATAGAGTGGTTAATATGAATTTAATAGGTGATATCTATATCCGTGCGTCCAAATTATGATCACATGCCTCATAGGTTGGTTGGACAGATCTAACTGAATTTGATTTCAGACCACGCTTGACTTCTAATCCACTGCATGAATTGCGATATAACGTCCAAGTCAACATTATTTCAGTAGTTCAGAGACATTGCCTCCAAATTTGTGGGACTTCTACCTGACCCGATCACATGAAATCGGGTCCTGCTTAGTTACTAGCAGCTCTGCCATGGAGGCTTTAGGCAGCCCATCTATTTCGCGGGCCCCGATGGGCGGGGCTATGCTTTCCGAATACCGAAAACTAGTGTATGCCGATGACAGGTACAACGACAATATACTATCGTCGCTTACCTGTGTCGGAGCTTTTTAAGATTATCACGTGAAAAGCGCGTAAAGTATATGTGCTATCTAAAAATCTGCATCAAAGTGTACCTTTTGCACAAAACTAATCATGCTTAGCTTGTAAATAGACGGAGAATTGATAGAAATAATATTCGAAGTGGAAACAAAATTCAAAATGGCCGCGATCGCAAATTTTGTAGGCTGACGTTATAAGTCTCGTGATTCAACCCCTTGCAATTGGAATACTTGGCTTTATTGGCTGTTTTGTTGCTATTATCGGCACGGCCGCCGTGTCAATAGTCTCTGCCAAGTCACGGAACGCTTATTGTTTTTCAGGTAGCACCGAACCACCAAAGCGTTTGTTGGACCATCACATTTTTGGTCGCACACATCACTGGTCACATAGGTAGTCTATAATAGTGCGTCTGCACGCCGAGCCGCTCCGCTGTTCGGGGAGTTCCCGTAAATAACCATTCCCTGGATTTCGTTCAAACGATATTTGCGTGGATTACCTTCATTGGTTAGCGATAGTCACGTGGACAACAGCAATATAACTCAGATTCTTTAGTAAACACTTGACCCAAAAACATTAAGCTTGGGAATAGAGTTCGACTCAGAGACAACAGGTTGTGTGATTCATATCGTGAACATTTGGTTGGTTCGTCGAATGCACGCTTTGATTAAATTGGTCAATGATAATGACGTAGACAACAACATTAAGGAAATTTTGGTCAATGTATACTTTGGATCGATTGTAATCAATCAACTCAGAACACTGAAAGGATTGTGTCGTTAATGTGAACACGTACAAATGAGTAAAAGAAATGCCAAACAGTACATCATTAGTCGTATTAGCTGCTAATTGTGTACTGTTTTGCATTCAGTTATTTCAACATGGGAAAATTACGGTTTTATTGTCAGCGATATCGTCTGATTCAATAAGTATGTCATAAAAAGGACTGATAAAGGCTGTTTGATTTGCACACATAGTAAAAAGCTCGACGGAGCATAAACAAGACGCATCTTTAAAAAAAAGCGACGAATTTGGTAGGTGTTGGTGGCTGATCATGTCATATAATAACTCATGAATGACGCTGATGAGGTAACATGAACTACACAAATTAAAATGCGTCTAAACACTCAATGCACAGAAACATACTTTTGTCAACACAAAAGGCCACCGACTGCATTCCGACCATTTAGGATAAAAAGATATAAATGGCTCGAATTAGCTCTTTGAAACATCTGCATTATTTCATCACGCCATTAGATAACTTTGTAAGCTTTTTAAAAAGCTAACCTTGTTGCTTTTTAAAAAGCTGACTGTGTTTATCTTTTCCCACGAAAGGACCAATTTTAAATAGAGAAGTTTTTCTTTGATTTTCAAAAGACTTGACGTTGGCGTAAACTTAAAGATCATATTGTAAAGATGTTTTGAAATGCATACAATGAAAGTTGAATTAAAGGATTTTACAAAACCAAGCAAAAAAAACAAAAAAAAAAACAAAAAAAAAACGTTTTATCACAGATTTATCATCGCTTCAAGCAGGTACATTCTTCCATATAGATATCTACATTCATCGATCAGCGAATGATTATAACTGACATCGTCGAATCAGATTAATTAACCATTACTATTCTCTGGGCTATTTCAGCAGGCGACAAATTGGTAATATTTTTCGTATTTTTCAGAGAAAGCAGGATTTGACATTTTTTGAAAATAGTTTCCATTGGAGACAATTTACATGAAATGTCAAACCCTGCTTTCTCGGAAAAAATAAGAAAAATATTTCAAAAAGCCGTCTCGTTTACTGAACATTTTATCCAGATGCTAAGGGTAAATGCGCTTTCGGCAAATACACAACGAGAAAATCGGCCTCTATAAATAATTCAAAATAGCTTGAGTCTGATTTTTTGGCCTTAAAGTATCATTATGTTTGTTTGTTTCTACGTTTGATCGTTTTAACTCTTATCATGCTAGGTCAGACGACATTATGAAATATATTTCTTGTTTTGCCTAGAAAGTAGGCTTTGACGTTTCATGCAAGACAAGAATTAGCTTTCTCAAAAAAAAAAAAAAAAAAAAAACTAGCGGGTCGTTTGACTTCAGCAACTGCATGTACACTTGTTCGGCACAAGAAGGAATATGTATCAAGATTCATGGAACTAACCTAAATGACTCCAGTTATTTTACTCCGAACTGTCAAATTTACCTCTTTCCTGTACACAAATAATTGGTACCACGGAGTTTGTTTCTTGTCAGTTACTTTTATCCTTTGAGTTTTTCAACCATTCGACTCTAGCATATCATTATATAGGGAAGTCCTGGGCTAGTATTAGCTGATTTGACAATGGAATGCTTTCATTTTGATGCCAGAAAACATACTTCTCAAAATCTGTGAAAATATCAACAGCTAGAGCCATTTGGCTACAATGGCCCATCTGAATAAACGAATGAAGACCTATACAAGAGGACCATGATGGTCCTATATCGCTCACCTGAGCAAACAGCTTTGCATACTTACTGCTGAAGTTTCAGCCAAGTTCACTGCTCTAAGATTTTTGTATAAATTTTATAGCCCTGCTCCCCAGCGGCCATGTTTTTTTCAAGCATCATGATGGTTTGAACTGAATCTTAAAACAGGGTCACCAAAGGAACAATTCTGCCAAGTTATATTGAAATCGGTCCAGTGGTTTCTAACAAAAAGATTTTTAAAATGTTTTATATAGCTATATATGGAAAATAAGCCCCACCCCCTAATGGCCATGTTTTTTGACGAATTATGACAGCTTGAACAAACTTGGTAGAGGGTCACCATAGGAACATCCCTGCCAAGTTATATCGAAATCGGTTCAGTGGTTTCTGACAAGAAGATTTTTAAAGTTTTCTACTTAGATATATAGGGAAAATAAGCCCACCCCTAGCAGCCATGTTTTTTGACGAATGATGATTGCTTGAACAATCTTGGTAGAGGGGCACCAAGGAAACATTCCTGCCAAGTAATATTGAAATCAGTCAGGTGATTTCTGACAAGAAGAATTTTAAAGTTTTCTATACAGATATATAGGGAAAATAAGCCCCGCCCCCTGGTGGCCATGTTTTTTGATGTATCATGACGGCATGAACAATCTTGGTAGAGGGTCACCAAAGAAACATTCCTGCCAAGTGATATTGAAATCGGTCGAGTGGTTTCTGACAAGAAGATTTTCAAACTTTTCTTTATAGATATATAGGGAAAATAAGCCCCACCCCCTGGCGGACATGTTTTTTTGACGAATCATGACAACTTGAACAACCCTGGTAGAGGGTAAACAAGGGAACAGTTCTGCTAAGTTATAATGAAATCGGTCCAATGGTTTCTGACAAGAAGATTTTTAAAGTTTACTATATATATATATATATATATATATATATATATATATATATATATATATATATATATATATATATATATATATATATATATATATATAGCCCCACCCCCTGGCAGCCACGTTTTTTGATGAATCGGTCCAGTGGTTTCTGACAAGAAGATCATTAGAATTTTCTATATAGATATATAGGGAAAATAAGCCCCGCCCCCTAGCGGCCATGTTTTTTGACAAATCATGACGGCTTGAACACGAGGATCACCAAGGAAACATTTTTGCCAAGTTATATAGAAATCAGTCCAGTGGTTTCTGACAAGAAGATTTTTAAAGTTTTCTATATAGATATATATAGTGAAAATAAGCCCCGCCCCCTGGCGGCCGTTGTTTTTGACGAATCCAAATGGCTTGAACAATCTTGGTAGACGATCACCAAAGGAACATTTCCGCAAAATTATATTGAAATCGGTCCAGTGGTTTCTGACAAGTAAATTTCAAAAGTTTTCTATATAGATATATAAGCAAAAAAGTATACACGGTTGAAGACTATTGAACAGACATTTCAAAAACGTTTCTGTCAAAGTACCTGCAATGATTTTTGTTTTATTTGTATAAGAGTTTTACGGCCTATCGACACACTTAGGTCATTTCAAGCACAGTCAGTTAACTTACGTAATGGTGTGAAATAATGTATTAGTAGTCCATGACTCTTGCATGATGAAAAGATATGGTGTGCTTCTGAAGAAATGAACGTATTGCAAAATAATGTTTAAGTACGTCAAAACGCATGACACCAGAGTAAGTGATTTAGTTGGCAGTACCAACCGTGACAGAGGCTTATACTACATATTAAGGTCCATCTGCGGTTGGTTTACACGGCGAGGACGGTGATGATATCTGGGCCCAGTTGTTCAAAGCGTCGTTAGCTTAACGAGCTCGTTAAGGGTCATTTCGTTAACTGTGTTAGCGGATTCAATAGACAATATTCTGATATTTTTGCTGAAAAAATGTGAGTAGCTGCAAAAGCTACTCACATTTTTTCAGCAAAAAATTTCAGCGTATTTGCGTATCACTTGATGTAAATTTTAACGAATCGTTAACTAACGACATCGTTAGCTTTGAACAACTGGTCCCTGGTGCATTTGTACATATTCACTCACACGTGGTTTATCTTATTCCATGCATTTGCGGAGAAATTATCTTGCTAGCTAATATTTGCAATGAATATGCACGTCAAAGACTTCAGCACATTTAAAAGATTACCAGTTTTTAATTGAATATTCTGGCGATTTGGAACAAGCGAAAATAGAGAACTTTTTTTTTCTAAAGCCATCTGATCTGGATCTGCACTGTTTGTCAATTAGAATGTGAATTTGCATCAACAACCTGGATCAAGTAATCTGATTGGCTGACAATTAGAAGTGGGCCAGGCATCTTAATTTATTCAGCATGACAAGGGTTAAGCAAATAATCGTTAGGCGGATAACGAAGATTGATCAGAATGCAAGGATACGCAGGCTGATCTGAGTCTATGCTGCGCAAACATGTCGAAAGGTATAATATGTCACGTTGTGGCTTTTATATTGGTACTCGAAAATAATTTCAAATCATCAAACCTACACTAATTCAGTACAATATGATTGGTCGATGGCACCTTTAAAACGGCATTTATACTCTATAAATCTACTGAGTAGGAATATTGGAATCATTTTGTTTGCGTGCCCATCAAAACTAGGGAGTTACCTCATGTTTTGATCCTAAACATGACGGAGGCAGAATTATTAGAACTGAATTTCTTGATGTGTAAACCTCGTCGAGAAGGGCAGTTGTCAGTTTCTGGCGAAACAATGTGCACAATACTGGTTAACCGCTTAGAGGACTAAGCCTGCCCAGTAAACGTGTGGTTAGGTAAACTGACCGCGTTCGACATGACCCCATTGGGTTGACTGGGCCGTAAAACCTCAACACAAACAAACAAACAAAAAAACCTCGTCGAATCATTCACAAATTGAACATTTTTTTTTTTCGGATTTCTTCGATATATAAACACTGACGAAACACTAAACTATTTTAAGCAAGTCTATATTATTCAGCTGAATTAACGGCTTTATTCAGTAGGGAAATATTTTGCCGGCGTTTAAGGGGCTTTATTCAGGGCCCAGTTGTTCAAAACTAACGATGTCGTTAGTTAACGTCTCCTTAAAACTTTGACCATTAAATATGGCATATATATATATTTGCTGAAAAATGTGAGTAGCACATTTTTTTTTCAGCAAAAATATGAATTACATATTGTACTTACTAGAACAGGTAACATTTAACATTTTGACTACTAACGATCTCGTTAAGCTAACGACTCTTTGAACAACTTGGCCTGGCAGAATTAACGGCTTTATTCAGTTGGGAAATGTTTTGTCGGCGTTTGAAGGGCTTTATTTAGTTTGTGAGTGATTTGCCGGCGTTTACACATCGATAAAATCCGCAAAATGGAATTAATTCCTGTATAACTTACTGTGTGCTTTCACCTGTCGGTGCGCCATCTTAGTAACTGTTACGGATTCTCCAACCGTAGGGAACATTGTATTCGCGACGTGACAGTACAACCAGATGTCATTACTGTCCAGCTTTTCTATGGCAACTGTGTGACCTACATGTAGGAAAAAACAAAATTATGTGAAACGAAAATGCCCTAAATATTCGGACAGAAAGGCATGAGCAAACAGTGTGGACCCAGATCAGACAACGCATACCCTGGCGTCTAATCAGGGTCTACACTGTTTGCCACTCATCCACCAAGGTATAGACACATCAACAAGGAGTAAATAGACTTGTTCATATTTTAGGACAAATATAGTAAGAAGTTAAGGTATCAAATATTTAACTGAAACTGAACGTTTCTGGAAAGAAGACATTGTTTTATATCTAAAGCCCTGGTCAGAATGCAGATTTCCCTTTGGTTTTACAAGTCAGAGCAATACATAAAAAATTTGTTCCTTGTGTGGATTAAATATGAAAAAGATTAAAAACCTTAAGAAGTTCTCATATGTTTTATCGACCCAAAGTACGCATACACCAAACTTTCCTAAAGGTTGTTGTCCATGTGAATTATTATTGAACAATGAAATCAAACCAGATAACGACTACTTATAGCCGCGATATTCTTGTCGCTATGACATGAGAGTGCTGTGTAGAGGGTTATCTGTAAAACACCTGGACTGGACTTAGTGCTTGGACTTTGGGCAACAGTGCAGTCCCAGATCAGACGCCGCGAAACAATAATACTAAGAAACTTTTAACGCCAATTTCTTCAACAATCATTTCGGAAATAAATGAGAAATGTGATAGAATTTAGCAGGTGTGTGGTTTGTGATGACAGATCACAATGCTAGATAGGATCGACTAAACAAAACAATCATTACCAAAACACGCCTATTCAAATATATAGAAAATTTCACCTCCAACAACTGAAAATTTTCAGATAAAAAAACAACAACTCTAAAACATAGAGTGTGGGTAATCGTTAGAACTGCCTCGGCGAGGCTATTCTAACGAGTACCCACAATCTATTTTGAGCAGAAATAAGAAAAATAATGTATACCCCTGTAAACACCACTTTTACTATATAAAAGTGGGGTTTAAGGGGGTCAAAATTATATAGGCATATTTTCGTGATGAATACAACGATCAGGACAAAAAAAAGGCTCGCAGCGAGCAGACACACACAGACCACACTAAGAACAAACAACGCCAGAACCAGCGCTCTAGAACGATCGAATAGTAATAAAACCTATCGTTTTTACTGGACCGAATCTTCCCAGTCAGCATTCTACGTAAATCTATATCGGGCCGTCATCGGCCCGTCAGGGTAGCTGACGGGCCGATGACGGCCCGATATAGATTTACGTAGAATGCTAGCTGGGTTCACCCTATGTTCAAATGTTGTAAAAATACAAATCGATTGTTTAGTTCGCATAGAGGCTCCCTAACTCAATCATCACAGGGGAACAAAATGGGATGCATATGCTCCTCCTAGCACTGGACTTAAGCGGAATTCGATTTTCGGAGCTACCAGAATGGACGCAATGATTCCAAAGAAAATGAATATAAAAAAAGACAACAACTAGTAGAGTTCTACAAAGACAACACTTATACAATTGCAACAAAAGAACCACATTGAAACGCTCAGCACACTGCAAAAAGAGCGAAAATCGACTGGAAATTTTAACGCACAAAGTATACAACACAACCGAGCATGTGTACACTGTATATACGAACCAGCGCACGACAAAACTTACAAGAAAGCATGTGCGACCAGCGAAGACTCAGATCAGCTTGTCCATCCGTGCAGTCTGATCAGAGTCTTCGCGGATCGCATGTGCCTTCTAAAGCCTCCTAATCTATCCAACCGGCGGTTAACCGGCTGTTTATTCTAAAAGAGTGCATCGGCTAAAACATGGCTGACCAAGCAGTGTGGTCGTCATTGTTAACAGACAGACGAATTGCTTGTCCGCTATGTTTTTAGCCGCCCAGCCTATCAGTAAAAAGCGGCACAACTGGATCAAGCCGGTTCGCCGCCGGCTGATTCGGCTGCCGAAGCAAGACAAATACCTCCATAATTCATCTGGGTATTCTAAATTCAAACGCAGCACGGAGAAAAGGAAAAAAAATAGACAACAGCAAAAAGGAAGTCAATATTGGGGCAGAAAAATTCTGACAATTCTCACGCCTTTTCCCCCACTCAATATCCGCTTCCGTTGCGCATGCGTTCTGAAACATCTCATGGTCTTAAACATCTCACATTGCACCGGTTAACCGCGGCTGCAAGAAGAGACGATGACTAATAATGTGTTACCTCTCGTTACCAGCTGATCAGTTGGATTATCCGTGTAAGTCCACCAGTAACCGACTTCCGGATTGGCGTCTACAGAACACGTCAGATTAAATGGCGAGCCTTTCAAAGCTGAATACGGCCCCTGAATAGTTGGTACGGCAGGCGAATCTACAATCAAGTGTTAAAGACACTGCGCGAAATGCAAAACAAATAGCACACAGAGTGATGGACTAAATTTTAAAAAATGTAATATAATTCTAGCTACGGCCTGTATGAAAGTTAATAAAAAGGTACATGCAGTATCAATTAGTTGGAATTCATCGATGAGTACAATTTGTTATAGTAATTTACCAGAGGCGCTCAATTCCGATTCCAGGACTTGTGCGCAATACTGGTTATGCTGAACCCGGATATGCTCAGCCTTTGCAAACAGTGTAGATCAACATCAGTTGGCTTCTGATCTGGATCTGCACTATTTCCCATTAAATATTTGAATTTGTATCAGCACTATGGGCCAAGTAATCTGATCGGCTAAAATTAGAAGTGGGTGTGGTATCTTAATTTATACAGCGTGACAAGGGTTAATTTCCTCATGACGTATCAGTTGAGCACATTCTTAATCGAGTACTTTTGCAATATTTCCATTGAAGTTAACGCTTAGCATTCTGGGTAAAATTTTCAGCAGACGACATTTTGAAATATTTTCTTTTTATTATCCCGGTAAATAGGTTTCGACAGTTCATGCAAATTGTTTATGATGGAGACACTGTTCATGAAATGTCAAATCCTGTTTTCTTGGAGATACAAGAAAAAATACCACCATTTTGCAGTCTGCTGATTTAGCCCAGAGAGTGGTAAAAGTAAGCCAGTGGAGTTCAATTCCAATTTCAGAACTTTTGCATTATTTTATAGTAATGCACCGGACAATCTCAACCCGAACTTCAGGATCTTTTCAATTCTGATGCACAAGGCGAGCTAAAACCAACTTCTAGGACTTTTGTATCATTTTTTCATTGTATTGCACCGGAAAAAAAAAAAAACATTTTTTTCCAATTCCAGGAAAAGGAAAGAATTTCCTTCAACAGGGAGTAGTCCCTTTTACATAAGGGGACTAACCATTTAGAATGAGCTACCTCCCCTGAAAGTGTATTAATTACGCTTAAACTATGTACTGGATGGAACTTTGTTTCTTGTGCCACGACCAATAACAAATATTTCTCCGTGCAGGTATGTTATAAAGCAAACAACTAGTATGTTCAAGGTGTTGTCCTTGGGATATCACCAGCATATACAGCTGATTCCAACAGTACATACGAAAAGAGTTCATATCATACTGTACGTCCAAAAGATTCCATATCATACTACATGTCTGATGTTACATAGTCAGTATAGTTAATACTTACCATGCTATGGGCGAATTCAGCAGACGACAAATTGATAATATTTTTCTTATTTTTACTAGAAAACACAATCTGACACTTCATGCAATTTCCATGAAGTGTCAAATCCTATTTTCTAGGGAAAAAAAAAGAAAAAGAAAAAAAAATATTTAAAATATCGTCTGCAGAAATATTTCTCCTTCATGCAAACTGTTAAGATTATATTTCATTCAATGTATTGCAGTTTTTTCAATACATTCATTGAAATACAATTTTAACCCTTGTCCTGCTGAGCCCGGATATACCTTGCCTTTGCAAACAGTGCAGATCCAGATCAGTTGGCTTCTGAAGAAGCCAACTGATCTGAATCTGTACTGTTTGCCATTAAGTATATGAATTTATAGCAACAATCCGGATCAAGTAATCCGACTAGCTGAAAATTAGAAGTGGGAGTGGCATCTTAATTTATTCAGCAGGACAAGGGTTAAATCTCCCAAGAAAAATGCTCTCAATACAGAGAGCAAATACAACTATACTTTGCAAGACTTACATGTACATATCTACAATTCCAACTAAATAGACTTACAGTATTTCAGAGCAACTTGATTGGTCGACACCAAATTCAAACCGGCATTTTTATTTTGATAAATCCGCCCAGCCGGAATCTTAAAACATATTTCTTTGTGTACATTTCTAAAATTTACAAGCGTACTATCTAATTCGCGTTTTCGACGTAAAGATGACCTAGTTGGAATTATAATAAATGAATCTGATTTGTAGATTTATAGCTCCCGAGCTTCATTCACCTTGTAAGTGATTCACTGGCGTTTAAACATCGACGAAATCCACATAAGTAACATTCATTCCTATATATATATATATATATATTTTTTTTTTTTTTTTTTCTGAAAGATAGATCTGTTGAATGCGAACAAAGAATACCAAGATCAGACCTCTTTTTGTGAAATCTGGAACAGTCGCTAAAAACAATCGTTAGTATACATGTCTGCAGTATCCGCTGATTCTGTAGGTGTACAAAGGGAGCCCTGGCCCCGAGGTTATAAAACTTTTTTCATGCTCAAGTCTGCTGAGCATGAAATTATCTCCGCAAATAAATAGTTTCTTGCTCAGCTATGTTTAGAAGAAAGACTTTTCAATTGTTAGTATTTTGAGATTTATAAGCAGGACAAATTTCAAAAGTTCAAAATTCAAAGTTTTATAACCTCGGGACCAGATCGATTATATATATGGGCAAGCTGTTGCCTGTAATGACCATTTTCTTGTACATCAACGAAAGACATGCATTTGAATACTGTCTCGGAGTAAATCCTCCTAGTGGATATAACTATGACAACTGCGGATAAATAACAGCTGTTTTCAGGGTAAAACAGGACGTCGCTGAATACTTGTTAGGGTACCACATTCCAGTGAGCACCTATCGTTTTAAAAATGCCGCATGAACGTCCATACAACGTCATAACGTTACATAGGCGTCGATGCAACGTTGTATAAACATTAAATGCCCGCTGGGATCATACTAATGATCAATAAGTTTTGATATATGTAGCCTAGTGATTTGTGCTTATTCTTTTATATACTTAAATACTTAAGAAGCTTTATTTATTTTTCAGGTTTTGTGCAGACTTTTAGCATGACTGTTAACAAAGTATTTTAAGCGAATGCTGTTTCAGTCTCCTCACGAATTGTAAAAGCCTTACTAACACGAACACAGGGCAGTGATAAAGCTTTTCGACGGCTAATTTCTCAAAAATATGTATTAGCATTCGGTTGCAATTCAAAGGTCTGTGCATGTCAAATGAAGGAAAGTAGAGTCACCAACTAGGTAACTAGATATACTCTTGATCTCGAGGACGACGGCTTTCACTTTAGATTATGATCAGTAAACAAGAGTCAATGGGATGGCAACAAATGAGGTCACCAAGGAATAAATCCAGTAAAACCCGCTATCAAGACCACTCGAAAAAAAGACCACTCCGCTATTAAGACCAGTTTTTGGCAATCCGAAATAAGTTCTCTTTGTTATATATATATAACATATAAAAGAGATAACATTTTTTCTCATTTCTCCACAAAAATATGTTATGGATACTCATTAGAAGCGCCTCATATATTTTGTGGAGGAATAAGAAAAATATCAGTACTTTTTGGCTGAAAAAAAACAACACAACAACACCTTATCTGAAGCTTTGTTCTGCACTCAATATTAAGACCGCCCCGCTAATAAGACCATTTTCAGGCAATACCAAAGCTGGTCTTAATAGCGGACTTTTCTGTATATTATTTACCACAAAGTACAACAATACAGAGATCAAACATGGTTTTAATGCATTAACACTCGCCAGGTCCCGTGGGAGGTGTTGAAAACCGAGGCCGGAGGCGAATGAGGGACCTGGCGAATGTTAATGCATTGAAAAAACATGTTCGATCGCTATTATTGCATAAAAACTGAAATCATTTGCTACGTTTCGCGTTATTTCTTGCACTTTTTTGTTTCGCCTTTTCACCGATGCTCGTTCTAGGGTCGGGCAGTACACATCTCGTAACGGCAGCAAATCTGTGGCCCCGATACGATCATATTGAAAGTCTTGGAGTGATGGAAAAAGTTCAGGCGTCTATAGAAATGGTAGTAGTGACTTAGTGAAGAGATGGACAAATGTATTGCCTTCCAAGGGGAGTGTGTGCAAAAATAACAATTATAAAAGTATTGTGTCATTGTAATGTTAGGTTCAAATCATTTTGATAGCCACTTTTCGTATATTATGTTTATCATATACAAACGAACTGATAGAAATACCCGATTGCTTAAGGACAGAATAATCTTTATTACAATGCAAATTAAATTATATCTTACATAAGACATTGACATCCACGTTAATACCCGTTTCCTTGTTTGTTGACAGAACGGCTGTACACGTGTATGTCCCAGCGTGGACCCTTTGCAGATTTACAATGGTCAGGTTTGGATTATTGAAAGCAAAATTGGGATCTTCAGCTTTTGTCCACCAAACTTCAGCTCCCGGATAAATACATGACAAATCCAACGTGTTACCTTCTATAACGTTAACAACACTCCCAACTTCCACAGAACCCCCAAGCAGTATGTGTAAACCTGCAATATGACATGGACATTTATAAGCAAGAGTATTAGCTTTCATAAATGGTTTGAAAATAACCTCAGGGCCTAGTCTGTCTAGCGTATCCACACATTATGATCAGATCAGCTGCTGCTCGTTGTACGTGGCGATCAGAGAAGCACATGGCAACACATACACAAGCTGTCCTGGGCCTCGTTCTTCCAAATAATGTATACTTGAGCAGTGCCTCAGGGTTTTCAGAGGGAGTATGTTGACAGCGAAGGCCGAGATCAGCTTGCCCATCCGCACAATCTGATCCGTGCCTTTGTATCTACTTACAAAGATATATATGGTTTTGTAGAATTTTCAACGCACTACAAATCCATCAAATACACAAAAAAGTAACATCGTCATTCCGATGTCGCTGCGACGTCACACATGACGTTGCAGCGACATCGGTACGCAAAGTCCCTGATCAGACTTTATGCCTTTAAAGGCTGAGCTGGGTCTTTGCTGTTCGCATATGGCCCAAAGCCGCATGTTCTTATGGCACAATGTAAATTCCTGGTGAATGAATGTCATTTATAGAAGTGTCACCAGTAAAATAATTCTGATTTTGAGCTCAAATCAAATGAAATATTACACTAGTCTTATATGAGCCAGGACACAGCATTCGCTACAAAATTGTTTAATATATAGCCTAAAAATAGACTGTTTTTCATTGGCTGAGAGCGGTTTTCAGCCCAGTGAGTATATCTGATGTTCACCGGCGTGCGCGCGCGCGCGCCTTCCAGTGAATATCAACTTTTAGTGACGTCGCCAGTAGTGACGCGACGTCTACGCGCGCTTTTTATATTAATGGGGTCTGGTGTTGATAGTTATTGCCACAGTTATCAAGAGAAAAGACAAACTATATAATAAAACAATTATTGACTATTGAGGTATTAGATATGACCTTGATATCTACCACTGTCAATATTGGTATTCTCTGGTGGATATCACGTCATATCCAATACCTCAATAATCAATAATTGTATAATGTGCGTCCAGCGCAGACTCAGCTCAGCATGCGCATCCGCGCAGTGTGATAGAAGTCTTATCAGGTTATTATGGGCGCAGCCAAGGATCCAAATCGTCTTTAGCACAAGTTGATCTGAGTCTTCGCAAGGCGCACATGCAATCTTATAGGAAATGTTGTTCCCCGGATCAGTCAATTGACGCACCGATAAACGGAATGTAATTGAGCTCCCCCATCTTCGTTGAATGTGCGATATAACGTTGCATCGACCTTGATGAGACGTAGTCTCTGCGTTACGAGCCCTCTGGTTATTAACCTGTGTTGATTTCATTTTTTTTTAAATTGTCAATAAAACGATTCTACCTTTCATGTTATTTTTAAACCAGTTTTGTATGATTCATTGTATATTTGTATGTTGATACATCTTGACATGTCCATAAGGACCCACAATGGAAACAAAATTATATTCTACTCTATTCTGTGCGAAAAGTAACAGTCCAGTTAATCCAGTGAAGCGGCGATATCTGGTAAAAGGGGTAACTTCCTATATGGAGCAGTTCAGGGATGTGCCGCTGGAATATGTATACTTTTCAAGCCTGAGATTATATGATAAGATAACAATTTTAACACCAAATTATATCAATAGGCCCCCATTTCTAAAGCAGCATTACATCAATAGCCTATTGATTTCCAATTTTGGCAGACAACTTACCTGACCACATACAGAATCAAAACAAGAGGTAAAATGCACATAATGTTTTGCATATAATTCCCAAGTAAGTTGTCTGTTTTGGTTCAACTAGTATTTACTAATAGTCTTCTACTATATCAATAGGGTATCTTTTTACAGGCAAATTATATGAGAATAGGTATGTTTTGTCAGTCTGGAAATTATATGAATGGGGGATGTATTCAAAGTTCCAGCGGCACACCCCCGCCATAAAAATTTCCGAGTTACTCCCCCTGCCGCCCCCCCCCCCCCCTCCCTCACACACACACACACACACACACACGAGGGTAAAGGTTTTCGTTGTACATCGATTTATTCTACAGTATCGATTATTCTGTAAGCGGACACAGAAAGCCCTGATCAGACTGCGACGGTACATATGTCCTGTAGGCATATTTGCATATGTCGCGGTGAATAATGTACTATATTAAAGAACAACAACCTGTTAACATGCTGGGTAATATTTTCAGCAGACGATATATTGAAATATTTTTTCTTATTTATCCCAGAAAACAAGATTTGACATTTCATGCAAACTCAGTTTGCATGAAATGTCAAATCCTGTTTTCTGGGAAAAAGTAAGAATATATTATCAACTTGTCGTCTGCTGAATTAGCCCAAAGTGTGTTACAGGTTAAAGTACAGGACGGATGACCGAAGTAAGCAAGATATGACAGAGGATATGACATTCCAAATTGTGTAGTTAACCCCGTATTTGTCATTAATTTAATTTAAAAACAACAGTCCTACCTGCTGTGTCCACGGCAAAGTATGTTCCAATACATAATGCCAATATCCAATTTCGAATAATATATAAAGTCATAATTTATTGCTATATAATCCATATGCAAAAACTCAAAATTGTAGTTTATGTACCCTTTACAAATGACATCAACAGTTATTTCACGCTCAGATGATACGTAACAGCCTACACATTTTTGTCATGGAAGCTGCCCATCCGTATAATAGAAACATTATGGCCATACAATTAAATGAGGCTCATCTAAACATACGAAAGCTTCTCACTGAAGTCAAGGAAATTTTATACACATGCATTCCGTCCTTTTTCGAAGAGGAACAACTTTTTTGGCTTCCTTTTTTGTGGGTTCTGATAAACATTCTCCACAAGAAAGCCATCCCTACTTCAACAACTATGCGAATCGCGATATGCAAATAAGACCTAAGTGAGACGCGATGAACGAACCGCTGACCATTCTGTGTACGAAGCAGTTCCAATCAGGGCTTCCAATAAATTTAACCCAATTACGTCGAGTAGACTCTTCTTATGTGTTTAATTCAGGTCCAGATGGGATTAGACCTGTAACGTTTTTATACTCAATATTTCAAACGCCTGTCTAGTATTCTCGCAGCCTCATTTCTAGCATAACACGTCCTTACAAGGAAACTTCCAGTTTTCGTTGTCCACATGAAGAAACTTTGCATCCATTGGCTATCTAAAATACGCCTAGTGAAGATTCTATCAGACTGCGCGAATGCGCATGCTGATCTGACTCTTCGCTATAAGTACGTATACAAAGGTACGTGTTCTGACGCTGTTGCTACAGTATAACCTCAGTTGCTCGAACACGGATGGCTCGTTTACCGTGGATGATTCGAACTCTTTTTTCAGTCCCTACAAAATTCTTCCAATAGCTCAAGAAAACAAATATTTAGGTATTTTTTTTTCTTTTGTCATGGAATTGTATGTTGTATGTACTCATTAGAATCGCCTCATCGAGGCGATTCTAATGAGAACACTCAACATACAATCGTTGTGTAGGAAATCGAAAAGACTTCCCAAAATTATCACTATTTGCTTCCTGAACTGGTGCCATGATTAACCCATGCTCGAACTACCCATGTCTCGAACAAATTTCCATGGTCCCAAAGATGCTCGAGCCATTGAGGTTCGACTGTAATTTGTTTTATACACTTATTTCTATTACTTTGTTCTTTATTCCCCCTGCAAACGTAGTTTTAGCGGGGTACACTATTTTTTAGAATATGCTCATTCCGTGATACCCGGATTCCGTAATTCTATCAGCATTTTTACTTTATATAACTTCAATAATTCTATCCGATTTATTCAAATTTACACCACACCTTAACCACCGGAAAATTCATATAAGATATGAAAATGGGGACAGAAGGGTCAGTTCAACAAGAATTGTGCCTCTTTGTAATACTTACTATATGCTGTTTGTTTTAATAACTGATAGAACATACATTGTGATATAAAATTCTTTTGCAGACTGCATCGGATCTTTTGAATACTTTGTAGAAATGATACAGGTATATTGAAGATATGCATGTGGAAGTTTGATATGCCTGCCCAGTAAAAAGTGTGGTTAGGTAAACTCTTCCAGCTTTTGTTGGATCTTTTCAATACTCTGTAGAAAGTATGCAAACATATTGAAAATATGCTTGTGGAAGTTTGAAGCTGAAAACTAACTTTGACAAACTAACAGGGTTTTGAACTATTTTCGGACGGTACGTTATCCATTTTTAGAAGGTTGCACCTTGTGCTACTTTGTGTAATCAATTCCTCTTACATTTTTTTGGATATTTTTCTTGACAAATGGGTTAAGTATTGTCTGAGATAGTGCATGCATGGTGAAATCATCTTGCCTCCATCACGAAAACATACCTATATAATTTTGACCCCCTTAAACCCCACTTTTATATAGTAAAACCGGGGTTTACAGGGGTATACATTATTTTTGTTATTTCTGCTCAAAAACATAGATTGTGGGTACTCGTTAGAACCGCCTCGACGAGGCGGTTCTAACGAGTACCCACAATCTATGTTTTGAGCAGAAATATGAAAAATATCAGAAATTTTTATCTGAAAAATTGCCATTTTTTGGTGGTAAAATTTTCGGTATATTTGAATAGGCATGTTTTCGTAATGCAAAGTATTTGTAGACACAATCTGCTACTTTGCAATCTTATTACAGATATATTGAACAAGTGCATGTTGAAAAATTATTTTTATACAAACTGAAGCAAATATACATTTTAATACATTGCTTTTCAGTACCAAGAAACCAGTCATTATCTTGCGAGGGTATCTAATAAGCAGTGCTTATTGACATTTCTTGTTTTGCCTTAAATATCGGCGTAAAACAGCGTTTTCCTTCGACCAATGAAGCACAGTTGCACCCGGCATTTCAACATAAAATATGGGAAACGAGGAAAATTTTGGTATTTAAGCACACTAAGACAGATTTATGGTTGATAAAAGTGAAAACAAAAGAAAAGCTGATTTAAAAACTGCAAAATTCTATAAATCTCCCTAATACTGTAGACACCCACGTGTCTGTGTTTTCACTTTATATGGGGACGTGGTCCATCCCCTACATAGGATATATAAACGAAACGTAATGATACCACCAAGATGTTAATTTAAGAAAGTCGAAATGAAACTTTTTTTTTTTTATTTATTTATTTTATTTCATTTTATTTACTCTTAGTCGGGTTTCTTAATTCCTGTATCTGCAAAATTCCTGTATCTTGCAAAAAAAAAAAAGTAACCCTAGCATCAAAAAGATATACGGCTGATTCTTTTTATATATAGAGCTTGGTTATTGGTTCACATAAAACCGCTGTATGGCAATGCGAAACTAACTGCATTTTGGAGAAACGCATGTTTTTTGCATGATACTGTTTTAGACTTTTGCTTCGCAACTGTAAGTTTTATTAAGCATATAGTACACATGTATATACTAACAGGTAGAATATACCCAATATACTTGTTGCGTTTTGTAAAACAGCGCGTATTATATGGAATTTTGATGAAATTTTAGTTTGCAGAAATTACGTCTGTTATAATGTTTGGTCTTCATACAGTCTTATTCAGTATAGCTCGTTCACAAAGGTGTTGAAATAATGGACAGGAAGAAATGCGCGAGGATTCCCCGCTACATGCATGTTTAAGACTGACTAGGTACAATACAGTGTTCTATAAGAATATTTTTATTGAAAAATTATAAGCACGAATGTCCGAAAAATATCTGTAAAAAAATTATAATGTGTCATTCAAAATGTTGTTATAAAATTTGCAATCAAACGTTTTCTTACAGGTTTATCGAAGCGGCCATATTGGACGAAAAATTGAACATTTTTTGGTGTTAATCCATTTCTGTATACCTTGTACAGCAATGCGAAACTAATTGCATTTTGGAGAAACGCATGCATTTTGCATGATACTGGTTTAGAGTTTTGCCAAGCAACAAGTTCTATCAAGCGTAGAGTACAGATATGCAGGTTCTTGTTTGGAGTTGCCAACTCCTAGATGGATTGCCGACCAGGGCTTGCGAGCTCCATCTACCCTAGATATTGCTACACAGGTTCAGTTAACAGCTATACAGAAGCAGTAACCAGCCTGGATATGCCTGTTCCAGTATGTAAAATCTGCTTCGGCAGCTGGGGCGGAGGAAATCATTACTATGATTCAACGGCACAAACGGCGATGCAGCAGCATGTTGTGGAGCATGGAGAGCATGACAAGGCACAAAAGAAATCATGGTCATCCACTGCATCCGGACTTAGCTCCAGATGTCCTGACACTGTCTTGCCTCTCGATCCAGCTAGGTAAGGACGAGAGAGTGAGGTTGACTCTGCGCGCCTCTCCTTCACTATAATCCAATTCACAGCGCATGTCATCTTAATCAACAACACACAGTCACAGCAAGCACACGTATGCAAGTCATACAAAAGCCCTGTGGCGATGGGCCAGGTGAGGAAACACTGGAAGTTGTAGTTGCGGACCTGCACACAGGCGGCTTGGTTCTATATGGTCGCTTTCTTTAAGAATAAAGCAGTGCAGGGAATTCGGCAGCCGAAATGAGCGACTGAGCAGACCTTTTTAGGACCGTACTGCCCACCCCTTTAGCATGGGGAAGGGGCTATAAAAGGTGCCCTAAACAACTGCCTGCTTTAAAACTCCTGTTGGTTAAACGCGATCAGCGGGGATCCCACTTAGCGGTCGAACAAGAAAAAAATAGACAAAGGTGATATCTTCAGACCTCAGCGAAGAACAGCTCTGACTGAGACTCACCTTGCAGAGGAAGGGCTCTTAAAAGAAGTTGGTGCTGGTTACACTTTCTTCTGGAGTGGACGCAAGAACGAAGAGCGGCGTTAAGCAGGAGTAGGATTCGCCGTCACACCCCGTCAACAAGCTCTCAGGACTTCTAAAAGGCATAATTGACCGCCTGATGACGCTGAGACTTCCCTTATCTGGCAAGATGCATGCAACAATTGTAAGTCCCTATGCACCCACAATGATTAACCCAGATCAGGTTAAAGACAAGTTCTATGATGATCTGGATTCTGTGACTTCTGCAGCACCCGAACAGACAAACTTATCCTCCTCGGAGACTTCAATGCCAGAGTGGGCACAGACCACCAAACCTGAGAAGGAGTGATTGGAACTGAAGGAGTAGGGAAGTGCAACAGCAACGGTCTCTACCTTTTGAGGAATTGTGCAGAGCATGCACTACTGATCACCAACACAGTCTTCTGTCTACCACTTCGCAGAAAGACATCATGAATGCACCTTCGCTCAAAACACAGGCATCTCATTGACTGAGCAGACCTTTTTAGGACCGCACTGCTTACCCCCTTAGCATGGGGAAGGGGCTATAAAAAGTGCCCTAAACAACTGCCTGCTTTAAAACTCCTAGTGGTTAAACGCGATCAGCGGGGATCCCACTTAGCGGTCGAACAAGAAAAAAATAGACAAAGGTGATATCTTTAAACATCGGCGCATGGAATGTGCGCACTCTAATGGACAGCGCTGGTTCTAACAGACCTCAGCGAAGAATAGCTCTAGTTAGTAGAGAACTTGACTGATACAAAGTCGAGATTGCAGTCTGAGTGAGACTCGCCTTGCAGAGGAAGGGCTCTTACAAGTACTTGGTGCTGGTTACACTTTCTTCTGGAGTGGACGCAAGAACGAAGAGCGGCGTTAAGCAGGAGTAGGATTCGCCGTCACACCTCGTCAGCAAGCTCTCAGGACTTCTAAAAGGCATAATTGACCGCCTGATGACGCTGACACTTCCCTTATCTGGATTCTGTGACTTCTGCAGCACCCCGAACAGACAAACATCCTCCTCGGGGACTTCAATGCCTGAGTGGCCACAGACTACCAAACCTGAGAAGGAGTGATAGGAACTGAAGGAGTAGGGAAGTGCAACAGCAACGGCCTCCGCCTTTTAAGGAATTGTGCAGAGCATGCACTACTGATCACCAACACAGTCTTCTGTCTACCACTTCGCAGAAAGACATCATGAATGCACCTTCGCTCCAAACACAGGCATCGCATTGACTATGTCATAGTATGAAGAAGGACAGACAGGATGTCAGAGTGACAAAGACTATGTGTGGTGCAGACTGTTGGACAGATCACAGGCTTGTTGTCAGCAAACTCAACCTGCGCATTCAGCCTGTACGACGACCACAAGGCAAGAAAGTGCCAAAGAGATTGAATATCTCGAAGCTGAAACAAGACAGCAAGAGACAAGTATTCGTCAATGATATCTGCAGCCGTTTAGATGCACTGGAACACAGTTCAGAAGATGTAGATGAAAGCGAGACAGTCTTCAGAGACACCGTTCTTTCTTCAGCAATGATTTTCCTAGGACCATTATCTCGCAAACACCAAGACTGGTTTGATGAGAAAGACAAAGAAATCCAGGAACTCCTTGGAGAGAAACACAAAAAACACAAGGCATACCTCAGTGATACCAGCTCAGTATCTAGCAAGACTGCCTATTCAAACATATGTAAGACAGTCCAGACTAGGCTCAGAGACATGCAAGACTCCTGGCTGAGCAAAAAGGCTGATGAAACCCAGTCTTTTACAGACAGAAATGGTATGAAGAAGTTCTTTGATGCACTTAAGACAGTATATGGTCCCAAGCGCTCAGGAACCACCCCACTCCTTAGTGCAGATGGAACTAGTCTTCTGACTGACAAGGAAGCTATCTTGAAAAGATGGGCTGAACACTTTGATGGTGTTCTTAATCGGCCATCATCTATCAGTGATGAAGCTATCAACAGACTACCACAGGTGGAATGTCATCCGCTGCTTGATGAGTTCCCAACCGTTTCTAAAACAATGAAAGCAAGAAAACGCATGTCAACTGGCAATGCTCCAGGATCAGATGCAATACCTGCAGAGATCTACAAAGCAAGAGGTCCTTCAGTTGCAGAGAAACTGACATAGTTATTTCACATTATGTGGAGAAAAGAAGCCATCCCTCAAGAATTCAAGGATGCAACAATTATCCACCTATTCAAAAGGAAAGGGAATCCTCAAGTCGGTGACAACCATCGAGGCATCTCTTTATTGTCAACTGCTGGGAAGGAACCTTGCTAGAGTCCTACTGAATCGATTGAATGAACAGTCAGGGCTTCTACCAGAAAGCCAGTGTGGATTCAGGAAAGACAGAGGAACAATAGACATGATCTTCACAGCAAGACAGCTTTAAGAGAAACGCCAGGAACAGAATGTGAACCTCTACATGATCTTGGTCGACCTTACCAAAGCTTTTGACACAGTAAGTCGTGAGGGACTTTTGAAAATTATAGCAAAATGTCCTGCCAAATTCATAGCAATGGTCCGGCAGTTCCACGATGGTATGCTTGCAAGGGTCCAAAATGTTGACGAGTTTTCTGATCCATTCCCTGTGACAAATGGAGTTAAACAAGACTGTGTACTAGCTTCAACACTGGTTAGCATGATGTTTTCTGCCATGCTCACAGATGCTTTCCAGGATGGTGACAATGGTATACCTATTAGGTATCGCTTTGATGGGAAACTTTTCAACCTAAGACGGTTGCAAGCTAATTCCAAGGTGCAGACAGAGGTGCTAGATGAGTTCCTCTTTGCTGATGACATGGCAAAGGGTGCACCAATAGAAGAGAAAATGCAAAAAGGTGTGGATCAAGTATCCAATTCATGTGACAGCTATGATCTCACAATCAGCATAAAAAAGACTGAGGTAGTATACCAGCCAGCATCTGGAAAGCATTACAAGGAGCCTACCATCACAGTGAAAGGTCAACGATTGCAAGTGGTAGATAAGTTCACCTACCTTGGAAGCACATTGTCTAGAGTTGTGCACATTGATGATGAAGTCAATGCCAGGATTGCCAAAGCTAGTGCAGCATTTGGACGACTATGTGGAAGTATTTGGGACCAAAGTGGAATCAGACTTGACACAAAGCTGAAAGTATACAGATTCATGGTGTTGCAACACTAAGTATACGCATGCGAAACTTGGGCAGTTTACCAGCGGCATGCCAAAAGACTGAACCACTTACATACAAACTGTCTTAGAAAACTTCTAAAGGTCAAGTAGCAAAACATGATTCCAGACACAGAAGTCCTGAAAAAGGCAGGGATGCAGAGTGTACACACTCTTCTGAAATTGGCACAGTTAAGATGGACAGGCCATATAACCAGAATGCCTGATAAACGTTTGCCAAAGAAAATCCTCTATGGAGAACTACAAATAGGAGAACGTTCCCATGGTGGTCAGAAGAAGCGAAACAAGGACACCCTCAAAGCCTCCCTTAAAACCTTCAACATACCAACATAGTCGTGGCAACAGATTGCACAGGATCGAACAAAGTGGCAAGACCTCATAAGAAGGGGTGCTGGCGAATCAGCAAAGCCGAGCAGAAACGTGTGCAGCGGAAAGCCAGAGCTAAGGCATCACCAACAGAGCTCTTCCTCAGACGTCTCTTGTGCTATCTGCAACAGGCAGTTAGCTAAGATTGGTCTCATCAGCCATCTTAGAACACACAAATAATAACGCTTCACGCATTTGATTAGGATCGTTCATTGTCAGTAATGACAGACGAACTTATATAAGTACAGATGTATATACTAACAGGTAAAATACACACAATACACACCCAGCTCGTGATTAATTAATCAGTACAGTTTATGTCTGAATATTAATTAGCACTAATTGTTAAAACATTCTTGTCGCGTTTTGTAAAACAGCGTGTATTCTATGAAATTTCGATAAACATTTTAGTTTGCAGAAATTAAGTCAAACATTATGTTTGGTCTTCATACATTCTTACAAAGTATAGTTCGTCAACAAAGGTTTGAAATTATAGACCTGAAGAAATGCGCGGTGATTCCCCTCAGCATGCATGTTTAAGACTTAAGTAAGTAAAATACAGCGTTCTATACGAATATCTTTTACTGAAAAACCATAAGCACGAACGCTCGAAATATGTCTGGTAAAATTTAAAAATGTGTCATTCAAAATGGTATCATAACATTTGCAATCAAACGTTTTCTTACTGGTTTATTGTAGCGGCCATATTGGATGAAAAATCGAACGTTTTTTTTGGGGGGTGGTGTTAATCCATTTCTGTATACCTGCTAATATAGACTATAGGAAACAGTAGAAGGTTTATTTGAAAGGTCGTTTGCATGCGAAATCTAAAAACTCATGTCAGACAGGCAAATGGGGTACTCTCCCTTAAAGAACTGGGGTATTACTAATGACATGATGTTTGCATAATCGCATGAGCATTTTTCTTTCTTTTTAATGATTTAGCCTGAATACACAAGGTTTTGTATACTTAGAAAGTTTCAAGTATCAACTTGGCCTTCATAGAAACGTGCGAATTCTCATGAAATGCAATTCATGCATATCTGCTATACAGTTGTTAGTCACCTGAGCACGAAGTGCTCAAGGTGAGCTATTGTGATCGGTCAGTGTCCTTCGTGCGTCTTGTGTCGTCCGTCGTCCGTCGTGCGGCGTCAACAATTTGCTTTAAAAGCATACTCCTCCTACACCTCTGGGCCAATTGACTGAAACTTGGAAGGAGGCATCGGGGTGACTTGTAGATAAAAAATAGCTAAAATTGTTCCGATTGGAAATCCAAAATGACCGCTATGGCCGCCATTGTGAAAATCTATTTTTCGCTTCTTCTCTTGAAAAAAAGCCGATTGCCTTGAAACTTGATAGGAAGCATCGGAGTGACTAGTAGATCAAAATAGCTAAAATCATTCTGATCGGAAATCCAAGATGGCCGCCATGGCTGCCGTCTTAAAAATCTGTTTTTCGCTTCTTCTTCCGAACCGAAAGGCCAACTGACTCCAAACTTGGTAGGAAGCATCTGGGTGACTTGTAGATAAAAAAAAAGCTAAAATCGTTCCGATCTAAAATCCAAATCGGATCACTTCTTCTCCTAAACCAAAAGGCCAATTTAAATAGTAATCAGGTGAGTAATACAGGGCCATCTTGACCCTCTTGTTTTAAGTACAGACATGTACAGGCTTTCTTCCTATATCGAAATAAATCGTATATCTTTTCGATGCTGGGGTAAGCAAAAACTGAGTACTAGAGTTCGTACTACTTTGTTTGAGGGAGACAACTACGAGTACACATATAATTTAGCGATGTAGACTTACTCATCTTACAATGCTGAATGAAACGTTCCATTTAAAAACAGCATTCCATCGTAGCTTTTATTTTACTACTCTCTGGGCTAAGTTAGTAGACGATGAATTAATGACATTTTTCTTACTTTACCAGAAAACAGACTTTGACATTTGATGTAAATGTCTCCTTTAGGAGACAATTTACATATAATGTCAATGCCCATTTTCTAAAAAAAAAATAAAATAAAAAAAAAGTGAGAAATAAATGTCAGGTCACATACGACAATAAAACCTTGCTTAGTGGCTAAAATGATAGGTCGCATACAAGAAAGAAACCTTGCTTGTTGGCTTAAATAACAGGTCACACACAAGAATGAAACCTTACTTTTCGGCCAGGCCTCGGTGGCTCAGTTGGATGCGCCGTCCGACTGGAGACCAGGAGGTCGCGGGTTCGACCCCTGCCGAGGTCGGCAACATTCTTTCGTGGAGATTGATCATGAAATATTTTCAACGGTCATTCTCTCCCTTCCGCTGATTCAAGATGGGCAGTTGTCAGTTTCTGGCGAAATAATGTGCACAATACTGGTTAACCGCTTAGAGGACTAAGCCTGCCCAGTAAACGTGTGGTTAGGTAAACTAACCGCGCTCGACATGACCCCGTTGGGTTGACTGGGCCGTAAAACCTCAACACAAACGAAACCTTACTTATTGGCTTAGATGATAGGTCACTAGTGAAACCTTGCTAACTTGCTTAGATGACAGGCCAAAAATAGGAGTGAAACCTGACTTGCTTAAATGATAGGTTATGCACAAGAATGAAAGCTTGCTAACTTGCTTGGATTATAGGCAACGCACAAGGGAGAAGCTTGCTTACTTGCTTAGATTATAGGCTACACACAAGAGTGAAACCTTGCTTTCTTACTTAGATGATAGGTCACAAACAGAAGTGAAACTCTGCTTACTTACTAAGATGATAGGTCACACATAAAAAGAAACCTTGATTACCTTCTTAGATTATAGGCCACACACAACAGTGAAACATCGCTTACTTGCTTAGATTATAGGCCTCACACAATAGTGAAACCTTGCTTACTTGCTTAGATTATACACAAGAGTGAAACCTTACTTACTTGCTTAGATTATAGACCAAGCGCAAAAGTGAAACCCTACTTACTTGCTTAGATTATAGGCCACACACAATAGTGAAACCATGCTTACTTGTTTAGATTATATGCCACACACGAAAGTGTCACCTTGCTTACTTGCTTAGATGATAGACCACGGACAATAGTGAAACCTTGCTTACTTGCTGAGATGATAAGTCACACACAAGTGTGAAATCTTGGTTACTTGCTTAGATTATAGGCAACACACGAGTAAAATCTTGCTTACTTGCTTAGATTATAGGTCACACACAAGAATGTCACCTTGCTTACTCGATTAGATGATAGGTCACACACAAAAGCAAAACCTTGCTTACTTGCTTAGATTATAGGCCACACACCCCGAGTGAAACCTTGCTTACTTGCTTAGATGATAGGTCAAACACAATAGTGAAACCTTGCTTACTTGCTTAGATTATATGCCAAACACAAAAATTAAACTTTGCTTACTTGCTTAGGTGATAGGTAATAAACAAGAGTTAAACTGCACTTACTTGCTTAGATGATAGGCCACACACAATCATGTAACCTCGCTTACTTGTCTAGGTGATATGCCACACACAACCATGAAACCTTGCTTACATGCTTAGATTATAAGCCACATACAAGAGTGAAACCTTGCTTACTTGCTTAGATTATAGGCCACACACAAGAATGATACCTTGCTTACTTGCTTATAGGTCACAAACAAGAATTAAATATTGCTTATTTGCTTAGATGATAGATCACACACAAGAATCAAATTCTGCTTATTGAGTAAGATGCAGGTCACACACAAGAGTGAAACCTTGCTTTCTTGCTTAGATGATAGGTCACACATTAGAACGACACCTTGCTCATTGGCATACACAAGAATGAAACCTTGTTTACTGGCTCAGATGTCAGGTAACACGAAAGAATGAAACTTGCTTATTAGCGTTTTCCAGATATGATTTGTGTAAAATACAATCATGAAAAACTTTGTATGCTTACTTATTACCTTGTTTCGTCTCCCTAATTCATACCCATTCAAATTCGTTAATGAAATTTGACCTAAAAGAATCTGTAATTAGATCAAGATCATGTAAGAGTGAAAAATGCTGCTTATCTTTCGTATTGGATTACCATACCTTTAGACAAGCCTCTTTTTCGAATATTTTACAGACATTTGAGAGCAGCGTCCAAATATTCGATCACATTACTCATCTTATTTTTAATGCTCAGCCACGTACAGTGTACCTTGGTGTAAACAGTATTTTATTCAATAAGCTGTAAATATGCCACAAAAAAAAAGTTTATAAGTGCAATTATGCATTAGACAAAAAACTGAATGGGATACAGAAGTAAATCAAAAACTTATTTATTTCTGCCTCCCAAACAATTTTTTAAACATCTAAACAGACAGCTAGCTTTGACTATAAGCTCAAAATACATATTGTAGAGAAATACAGTCCACCCTCTTTATACCAACACCCATTACGAAAACACGCCTATACAAATACATTGTAAATTTTACTGCGGAAAATACGAAAATATTAAGATGAAAAATTGTGATACTTTTCTTATTTTTGCTCAAAATATAGATTGTGGGTACTCGTTAGAACCGCCTCGCCGAGGCGGTTCTAACGAGTACCACAATCTATGTTTTCAACTAGAAATAAGAAAAATAATGTATAGCCCTGTAAACCCCAGTTTTACTATATAAAAGTGGGGTTCAAGGGGGTCAGAATTATATAGGCGTGTTTTCGTGATGATATACAACGACAAAAAGTTTTGTAATGATAATTGGACTGGTGCGTAACTTTCACTCTAGAGAGGACAGTTTATCAGAAATGTGCAAGAAAATTATATTTAATACTTCAAGAGACATGTGTTTTAGATATTTGTTAGAACCGCCTTGGTAAGCAGTTAGAAATAAAATGCTGGTAATAAGAGATGATGCTATTTCCTCTATATGAAATGCAGACCATGAATCATCTTTAGAGAAGGTCATTTGACAAGCCGATAATTTGCTTAATAGGCTAACAGTGGCCAACAGGGTAGACTCTGATCAGACACCGCGTTTTGTGGCGTCTGCTCTGGGTCTATACTGTTTGAATACTTACGGCAAATACGGTAGCATGAAATCTGGGGCTAAAACTAGGCCATCTTAATCCTTGTCATTCTGAATCTATTAAGATACCACGCCTACCTCTAAGTTTCAGCCAATCAGATTACTTCATCCAGGTTGTTGATACAAATTCACATACTTAATGGCAAACAGTAAAGAAGCCAACTGATCTGGATCTACACTGTTTGCAAAGACAGGACATATCCGGGTTCAGCAGGACTAGGGTTAATTTTACCAGTTTGAAAGGTGAATCGGGCAGGAAACACCTGTGCATATTTGCCCTTAAAAAGTCACGATTTCAATGATTTGTCAGATTTTTTTTTTTTTTTTTTTTTTTGACACTGAAAATGGATACATATACGAAAACTTTTGTTTCAGTGAAGAATGTCTTTGTTTCAGTACTAATAACATATTGGTGCTACAGTGCGAAAATAGCCATTATCACAAAGCATACGTGCAACGAAGTCCCTTCCCTGCTCCCTCCCATTCCCTCCACAAAACCAGCCCATCTCACAACAGCCTGTACATTCCCGTTGTCTGATCAGAGTTTTTATCGCTCACTGACAGAATCATAGAATAATGTCACGTCGAATAGATAATAAGTCCGCCTTTACACTGCGCTTTCCGGGCCTTCGCTCATAAAGGCCCTTTTCTGACATTGGGCATCATTCATTATACCATCAT
Organism: Anodontia alba; assembly: GCA_964016985.1. Lineage (NCBI taxonomy): Eukaryota > Metazoa > Mollusca > Bivalvia > Lucinida > Lucinidae > Anodontia > Anodontia alba. Next base: position 81,073,425 of record OZ024831.1, on the reverse strand, counting down.
TGAAACTAATAGGTGGTGTATTGTGTCATTTGTTCATTCTTACAGAGTAACATTACATTCCTAGGGCTATTTGAGCCGCAAAGCCATGATAAAGGTTTTCGGACATGACTGCTCAGCGAAGATTAAGATCAGCTTGCGCATTCGCACAGTCTGATCAGAATCTTCACTGGGTGCATTTGGATAACCCAGGATACATCATGAAAACAGCAAAGACTGATAAGACTGTGCGGATTTGCAGGCTGACTTGAGTGTTCGTTGGGCGCACATACCAGAAGATTTGTTTTCTCACGTTACTGCTCACTTGTTGATTCAAGTAGGTTTATTTTGCAAAGAGGAAAACAAGTTTTTAAAAAAAAAAAAAAAAGAAATAAGAAGAGAAACAATAAAAATGCCGTTTTATACCATCAGTCACCTCATCGCACCCCACCCCCTTTCTTCCTAGTCTATCTATCTATCTATCTATCTATCTATCTATCTATCTATCTATCTAACCATCCACCCATCCATCCATCCATCTACTTTGAGTCGAGTAGGTTATATTCCGTATTTTTGGGATTGCCATCACATTTTAAGTAAAAATCATTTAGGCCGCGCCAAGCGAAGACATGTTTTTGGGCATACGCGGAGTTCAATTATTACCCTCGTTGTTCGCAAACAGACTCATTGAATACTATAGAATGTTTCAATGGAGAGCAAATGCCCGGATGAGACTTGACGTATGAGCAGGATGATGTGAATCTGCACATTTTGCGCATGCTCGAAGACACTGTTTCGCTTGACGAGTCCCATTTGAAATATACTTTCATGTATCAGATTTATAAAATGTATTTCATGAGTACCACAACGTACATGAAGAAATAAGAAAACATATCAATATTTATTGCGTAAATAGATTTATCTTAAGTTAAAGTACGCAGGAAACAGGCATAATCTATTGGTGATGCGTATTGGTCTTGATCAGACTTCCCTTTTTTTTTATAAGAATTCCTTTTTCCCTCGGGAAACTGCAACTTGGTATGGCATTACAACCGACACTGTCCAATCGGAGACAGTGGATAAGTTTAAGGCCAAAATATAATATCCTAGGGTTGGGCAGGGGCCAGGTATGGATTGCCTACCTCTGTGGACTTTTTGTAAATTGTTTTAATCTGCTGGTGGCTTTGTCACAAATTCATTTTTTTTTTTTTTTTTTTTTTTTTTTTTTTTTTGTGTGTGTAATTTTTTTCTTTTCTGATAACTTATGTGCCACACAACAAACCTACTACCATGGTCATGGTTGACCGAGAGCAGTATCGAGATGAAGAAAGAAAGACCCAGTTTGTCTGGCACGTTTCGTGTTACAGTATTAGGATAAAACAACTCGCCCGTATATCGTGTTTAACCCTTGTCATGCTGAATAAAATAAGATGTCACGCCCACTTCTTATTTTCAGCCAACCAGTTTACTTGATCCAGGTTGTTAATACCAATTCAAATACTAAATGGCAAACAGTGCTGATCCAGATCAGTTGGCTTCTTCAGAAGCCAACTGATCTGGAGCTACACTGTTTGCAAAGGCAGAGTATATCCAGGTTCAGCAGGACAAGGGTTAACCCAAGTATTCGTAACATACTTGTCCTAAACTTGGAAGAAATCCATTTTACTGTCTGCTTGATGGGTGGTAAAGAGTGTAGACCCTGATCAGACACGCGTCTGGTCTTGGTCTGCACTGTTCTCACAGGTAAATAGGGTAACACAACGAACTTCGATAAATTGAAACGTTGGTGTTGGAGTAAATGTGATTTTGTCTCCTTTTAGGAATTCTGTTTAATAAGATTATATTTTATCTGGATCTTCTTTGGTTACTTCAGCAGTCGAATGGTTAACTGCTCCGATTTAGGATCACGCAATCTCGTGATCTAATCCCACTAGAGGCGAAGTCAGAGAACCGACCATATGATGTCAGTTATTGTCAAACGGTCCACATTACATTTCATGTGACACTGTTGTTGTCAAACGGTCCACATTACATTTCATGTGACACTGTTGTTGTCAAACGGTCCACATTACATTTCATGTGACACTGTTGTTGTCAAACGGTCCACATTACATTTCATGTGACACTGTTGTTGTCAAACGGTCCACATTACATTTCATGTGACACTGTTGTTGTCAAACGGTCCACATTACATTTCATGTGACACTGTTGTTGTCAAACGGTCCACATTACATTTCATGTGACACTGTTGTTGTCAAACGGTCCACATTACATTTCATGTGACACTGTTGTTGTCAAACGGTCCATATTACATTTCATGTGACACTGTTGTTGTCAAACGGTCCACATTACATTTCATGTGACACTGTTGTTGTCAAACGGTCCACATTACATTTCATGTGACACTGTTATTGTCAAACGGTCGACATTACATTTCATGTGACACTGTTGTTGTCAAACGGTCCACATTACATTTCATGTGACACTGTTGTTGTCAAACGGTCCACATTACATTTCATGTGACACTGTTGTTGTCAAACGGTCCACATTACATTTCATGTGACACTGTTGTTGTCAAACGGTCCACATTACATTTCATGTGACACTGTTGTTGTCAAACGGTCCACATTACATTTCATGTGACACTGTTGTTGTCAAACGGTCCATATTACATTTCATGTGACACTGTTGTTGTCAAACGGTCCACATTACATTTCATGTGACACTGTTGTTGTCAAACGGTCCACATTACATTTCATGTGACACTGTTGTTGTCAAACGGTCCACATTACATTTCATGTGACACTGTTGTTGTCAAACGGTCCACATTACCATTTATGTAACACTCTTGACTTGAAAGCCGGGTTTGTGAGTTAAGATCTCACTCGGCTCTAGGGAATGTTTACAATCAATCTGTGTACGCCCGGCTCAAATCCGTCGTGCCCTGGGTCGAGTATTTATGTGTATATACCCGGAGGCGCCTATTGATGGACAGCGGCAGTAGGACTAATTTAGGACCTTCTTTCGAAAAATAAGGGTTCAATTGGACTTGTTTAAATTATTTCGTTCATACAATATAGTCAAGAATTATCGACTTTTATGAACTTCATGAGATAACGAAAATTCTGTTGCATAGCCTTTAAACGCAAGAACGTTAACTATATAAACACTTAACTACCGACTATTAAACATAAAAAAAAAACAATTGTTAAAACATTAAAATACCTAATTCTTAAACAAACAATCAAAACACAAAAAAGACAAATTATTAAACACATAAACAAAAAGCTATGTTAAAACGCAAAACCTAACAACACTAAATATCAAAACACGAAAACACTAAATATTAAGCTCAAAATCATTAAATATTAAAATAAAATAAAACGGGAAACGATACTAACCCGCCATTAACACGTCAGCTAACTGTCAAAAATTGACGAAATTTGCCCATGAGATACCTAAGCAGATCTCCACAATATCAATAGACATATCGAATTTGGTAAAAATTCATTGAGATTTGCTCAAGTTATTGTCCTGAAAGTAAAATACAGACATATTGCGAGCAGGTAACTCTATCAAAAATAAACGATTTGCCCATTAGCAATCTTAATGAAGATCTCCACTACTATCAATTCAATGCACATACCAGTTTGGTAAAAAGCCATTTATATTTACTAAAGTTATTGTCCAGAAATGAAAATACGGACATGTCGCGGGCAGATAACGTTGTCAAAAACTGACGAAATTTGCCCATCAGCAATCCCAAACCAGATCTTCATAATATCAATGCACTCACCAAGTTTGGTGAAAAATCCATAGATATTTACTAAAGTTATCATCCGGAAATGAAAATACAGACGTATCGCGGGTAGATAACTATCAAAAATTGATGAAATTTGCCCATTAACAATCCCAAATCAGCTCTCCACAATATCAATGCATACACCGAGTTTGGTGCAAATCCATTGACATTTACTCAGGTTATCAACCGGAAACGAAATTTCGGACGGACGGACGGACACACGGACAGCCAACGTCATACCAGAATACCCCGCCACAATCGTGATGCGGGGTATAAAAAAACACTAAATATTAAAACACGAAAACACTAAATATTAAACTCAAAAACAGTTAACATTTAAACTATAAAAAAAACATTAGATATTAAAACACAAAACACCAACTTTTAAAACTGAATTATTCAGATTAATCTGTCGGCCGCCCATACTTGTTCGTGAAATTTACCATGTGTGCCCCTTATATCAACCAAACTTGTACATTCCCTAATTTTAAAGAATGTTGACATTTTCCAAGTGAGATAAGGTAAACGTTTATTCACTGATGCGATATGAATTCACAGGAAATTTTCCAAATATCGTGTAACCTAATAACCCTAAGTATTGGGACAGATGGGCCTGAGCAAACAGTGTAGACCAAGATCAGATGCCACAAAGTGTTGCATCTGATCAGGGTCTACACTGTTTGCCACTTATCCAGCAATATTCTAGACACATCAAAAGGTAATAAAATTGACTATTTCAAATTTTAGGACAAAAATGGTAAGGAGTTAAGGTGTCCCAATACTTAGGGTAAATACGGTATGTATTAAGAAAGGAATGCATTTATACGTGTCTAATTGAGGTAACATTACATGGAGTTACATTGTGAAAGATGTGTAATTCCTAAATGAGGGGTCGTTACATGGAGTTACCTGTTGAACGATGTCTCATATCCAATGATAAACCATTACATGGAGTTACCTATTGAACGATGTGTCATTCCCTACATGAAGGCAATTTACATAGAATTACCTGAAAGCTGTGTCATTGACAAAATAGATACATTTTGAATGAAGGGAGATCACTTTAATCGAAAATTTTGTGTATCCCCTTTCAAAGGGAGACTACTCCAGCAAAAAGGCTTTGCTTCCCTGGAATATAACTCCCTTCTCAAAGTGAGCTACTATTAAAAGCATGAATATGCTCCCCCAACCCGCACTGCAGACAAACACTTTCAGGGCAGACTGGTCGCCCTTGATGGAGCCTCAACTTATCTCACGAGAGCTTGATACTCTTGTTAGATCTTCGACCATTAAAACATACACACGCACGCACGCACGCACACACACACACACACACACACTTTTGTTAATTCCTATTTGCTTTGTTGCACACCAAGCCCCTACGAAATTTGGCTACTTTAACGTTCAGCACTCTCTGGGCTAATTCAGCAGTCAACAAATTGATGATATTTTTCTTACCCCAAAGAACAGGATTGGCATTTCATGCAAATTGTCTCCAATTTTCTTAATTTCACAGAAAACAAGATTTGGCATTTCCTGCAAATTGTCTCCATTGGAGACAATTGTTACCAAAGAAATATAAGAGAAATATTTCAATTCGTTGTCTGCTGAACTTTTACCCAGAGTGTTCAGCGTTGAAAGGAAAACAATCTTTCCTATTATATTTCTTTCCGATTAATGTAGATTTCTTTTCTGTTTAGCAAAGTTGCTTCCTCCCCCCACCCCCATGAAAGGGTATCTCATAGTTTAGCAGAAAGTTTTTTGAATGAAGTGGGTTAAAAGGACTGGATATAGTTGTTTTGTGACCATTTATTTTACAAAAGACACAATTTGTGACTTCCCGGTTGCCTTCATGTACACTAAGCTGCTTCCAAAAGGGTCTCCTATAAGATAATTCGCTCCCCGAAGGTGTATCCATCCCCCATTATTAGATTTTAAAAGGGAATGACCGTTGAGAGCAATGAACACACTTGAAAAACTGAAAATGGCTAAAATGGCAAGCCTTGTTAATATAAGAACCACAACGTGAGAAAATATACTTTCTGACATACGTGCCTATGGAATACTCAGATCAACCTGCACGTCCTCGCTCTTTCTACGTAATAAGTATGTCCCATCATGTTCCTCAATACCATGACAGGGGAATAAGGGGTCTGCATTATCGGGAGGGGGGTGGGGGGGGTAAAAAGTTTACAAATTTTAAAACCACTTACAGTCGAACCTCAATAGCTCGAACATCGATGGCTCGTTTACCATGGCTAATTTAAACTCGCTTTTGACGTATTTCTTCCGAGAGCTCAAGAAAACAAATCATATATCATATCATCATTATCGGATTTTTGATTAACGTGCAGCGTTAGGTCAACATCCACATCAGTGGGACCTCTTCCAGATAGCTGGCTTGCTGCACGCATGGCAGATCTCTCACCAGATCTCCAGGTATGTCTATCATGAGGGGCAATAGCCGAGAGCTTCCACTCTCTGCAATCCTTCTCTGTCAGCTGCTTCCATGTCATCTTCAGCCTCCCAGGCCCACGGTGTGTGAAAGGCTGTCTTGACTACACCTTTGGAACGCTCCATATATACCAGCGGAGCCTCCTCTCTTTCAGAATAAGGTCCAGCTCCTCAATTTCAAGCCGTGCAAGTAGCTCATTGTACCTGGTGGGTGACAATGTCTTGGGGCCTGATATTGCAGATTTGACTGATCATTGCCCTGTCATTCCGCTGCAGACGTTGGCGGTTTGGCTTTGTCAATGGCCAAGTCTCACTAACATGGAGCATTGCGCTCTGCACACAAGAGCTGTACACACGGCCACGTGTCTTGAAAGAGAGGTGGCGTGAAGAGAGAACTGGTAGCAGCTCCTTGAACTTCTTCCAGGCTGTTTTCATACGTGTTGTGGTTGAAAGTTCACAGCCACCTGCTGCTGAGAGAATATCTCCTAGGTAGTAAAAAGAAGCTACCGCCTCCAGTTTGTCAGGTCCGACTTGGACTTCCCTCTGTTGTCTGCCGTCCAAGGGGCGTGCAGTTCCCTTGCACCGTGTACATCTGTAATCAGGGTTCTTTGTCAAGCGCTTGAGCCCACTGCACTTCTTGTGCACCCAGTGCTTGCAGCCGTTGCAGAAGATGCTGTTGCTGCCCACTCCAGTGCGACAGACGGTGCTTGGAAACTCGCCTGAACTCTGCAGGAGGTCCAGGCCTGTACCGAAGATCATAATTTGTGTCTTCCCTCCATTTACTCTCAGTCCTTTCTATTCCATAACTTCATTTTAAGTCAAGAGCCTCTTGACACATTCCTCGAGCGATTCAGCGATGATAACAAGGTCATCGGCATAGATGTCCTCCCAGCGGACCCCAGAACGGAACTCTCGTGACAAGGCTTCAAGCACAATGATGAAGAGTATTCGGCTGAGTACTGAGCCTTGGTTAAAACCGATCTTTACTTCAAACTCTTCACTGTACCCCTCACCAACACGGATACAGTTCCGCGCATTTGCATACATGCCCTGTACAAATCGCACAATCAATTCTTCCATACCAATTTTTCTCAGCGCCCACGAGATGACCTTCCGAGGTACTCGATCAAACGCCTTCTCCAGGTCTACGGAAGCCATGTAGAGTTGTTGGCAGCTAGATGTCTTTCTTGCAGCTGTCTGACAACAAAGATTGCGTCTGTTGTGCCTCTGCTTGGGACGAAACTAAACTTGGAATCGTCGATTTACACCAACTGTCTGATGAGGCCGTCCACAATCCTCTCCAGGACTTTCATGACCTGCTCTGACAGCTTGAGATCGCGGGTAGTTGCCCCTTTGTAGAGGCAGACAGTGAAACTCTGCGGCCAGTCAGAGGGTACTCTACCATCGTGATTGATTGCAGCTGCGAGGCCACGGATCATGGAGGCCCCATGTCACCGCCTGCTTGTATCATCTCCACTACTATGCCTGATGGGCCCGGTGCTTTGCCAGCTTCCATCTGAGAGATATCCTTCTTAACACATCAATGGTGATTGGGATGGGTGGAATTTCCACTGGTGGTTTGTCAGATATGTGGTTTGGGTCCCAGTTAAACTCAACATTGAGAAGCCTTTGGTAGTGTTCTGACCAGGCCTTCTGCTTTGAGTATTCGCTCATTGACATCTCTCCTGCACCAGTCTTCACTGGTTTGTCACCAACAACATCAGCATTTCTCTCTTCTAAACTTGGGATCAATATTCTCGTAGACCTTCTTGCTGGCTTCTTGAAAAGCACGGTGCACTGCATGTCTGGCATTGCGAATGGCTGCAATTTATGATGCCCTAGTGCCTTTACCAGTCTTCCAGGCCTTGAAAGCTTTCCGCTTAGCAACAATGGCCTTTTCCACGTGTTCATTCCACCACCAGATTTCACGACGCTAACGGTAGGGCCGAGTTGTGCAACACACTTCATCAGTTGTCTTGAGCAGTCCAGTCTTGCTGTTGTTCCAGATATCCTCAGTGGCAGCATCAGCTACACCTGCAGATGCACTCACATTCAAGTTGAGGACCTCCTGGAAATGATTGCTCGTCTGAAGATCATTAAGCTTCCAAACTTTGAGGCGAGGGGTGAACTTGCGCTTGGATTTTGGTGGCACATCAATCCTCATGTCGCATACAAGAAGCTGATGTTGCAGGGCTATTTCCTCACCAGGGATCACTTTTACAGCTGTGACAAGTTTGCGCATGGTCCTAAGGAAAAGAAAAAGGATAAAGTCTATCTGTGTGGCTATGTTTCCCGACTTGTACGTGATGAGATGGCTGGCACGTTTCTTGAAACATGTGTTCCAAAGAAGCAGGTCAAAGTCTAGGGCTTACTCTAGGGTTCTATAACCCTCAACATCTGGTTCCGACCTGCCATATCCCATCCCGCCATGTACTTCCCAGTATCAGGTGCCTGCACGGCCTACATGGCCGTTCCAATCTCCACATGGGAACAGAAATTCTTATACTGGGATCCTGGCAGTCACAGCACGCAGCTGATAAAAGAACAGGTCCTGAACCTCATCACAGACCACTCGGTGGGGCATACATAGACAGAAAGGTAACCACACGCTGGCCGACTATAAGCTTCACTAAGATGATTCTTTTGAAGACTCTCAGCACCTCAAAAACTTTCTCTATCCACTCTTCCGCCACAAACACTTCTACACCAACAGTGCCTTTGTCGTTTCCTGACCAGTACAGCTTGTACTTGGTGTCCTTCCCTTGATTGTGCGGCAGTTGCCACAACGGTACCTGGTCTCCTGAATGCAGCAGACATCCACTTTCGTGCGGGATAGTGTTTCCACTAACTCGCAAACTCTTCCTCTCAGAGTGTTCACACTAAGTGTTCCCACCCTGAATTTCCTCAGGTGCTTGCTTGACTCGCCACAATGGCCCGATCCTGCCCCCCACACCTGACAGGAGGACAAACCGGAGACGTTACCAACAGAACTTTAATGTCTGTTGGCACCGCCTAACTCAGATTCTATTGTTGTGATTGCTGTTTTTACGGGATCGCCTGTCCTAGCTGACGTCCCAACTGAGTTCTTTAACGGCTGATCATGCACGCCGTTCCCGCATTCGGGCAGTGTGCTTTGCCGTTGTCCTTACAAAGAAAGGATCGTTCGCCAAACCACAATAGCTAGAATACCAAGCCATTGTTATGTAGATGATTGCTGCCTCGCTCTGCCACCCAGGTTGTGGCAGCCTCGTAGCCCTGAAGGTGAGGAGGCAACTGTGATAGAGGGCAGCCTCACATTCCCACACTCATATTGAGTGGATCCAGTTTTACGTCATACCCAGAATATTGAAGAAATTTTCTTATTTTATCCTGAACGTGTATGTTGTGTGCACTCATTAGAATCGCCTCATCGATATGAGTCTAATGAGTACACTCAACAAACAGTTATTGTGTAAAAAATCGCAAAGATTTCCCTAAATTATCGGTATTTTTGTCCTGTCCTGTCGCCATGATTAACCCTCAGTGGCTCAAGCTACCCATATCTCGAACAAATTTCCTGGTCCCAAAGATGTTCGAGCAATTGAGGTTCGACTGTACTTCAATTTTGTCTCAATGTACTTAAGAACTAATCTTCCTTATTTCCAGTATTATATGGTGAAAGTGACATGGCTTATATAGCGCTAGATATTAGGATATCAAGATAAATATTGTGTTCTATTTCTTTATAAAACATGCTGTCGATACTCATTAGAAAGGCCTCGCAGAGGCACTCCAATGATAAGCCACAACATCTACGTGTGTAAAAATGAGAAAAAAATATAATTTTTGTAACAAAAAGGTAAATTAGCAGTGCTTATTAGATACCCTAGGTAACCAAAACGTAAGGGACGCACATACAGACGGACAGCGTGAAAACGATATACCCCTTCCCCGAACCCCACCACTCATATACACACATACACATAAACACAGTTTATAAAAACAATGGCTTATCTTGTGCTATGACTCAGAAGTATAATTTTACATACGCGTAGTTATGTAATATTCTCTGGACTAGTCAAACATTACGTAAACCCAGTTGGGAACTGTACAAAACTTCTAAACCAAGATAAGGCACTCCTTTTACCACAGTATTTTGATATTTGTTTTCTTATTTCTCCGTGATAAAATATGTTGTGCTTACCCATTAAAAATGCATCCAAGAGGCACATCTAATGAATACCCAGAACGTATGTTCCGTGGAGAAATAATAATAATATATATCTTCATAGTCCTGGTATCTAGAATCATGTAAGACAATATCATTTTCACGACAGTGAAACCTCAATAGCTCGAACACCGATAACCCGTTTACCATAGCTAATTCGAACTTGCTTTGTAATCCTTACGAATTTCTTTCGATAGCTCAAGAAAACAAATATTTAGGGAAATTTTCTTACTTTATCACGAAAGTGTATGTTGTGTGTACTCATTAGAATCGCCTCGATGAGGCGATTCTAATAAGTACACACAACATACAGTTATTGTGTAGAAAATCGAAAAGATTCCCTAATATATCGCTATTTGTTTCCAGACCTGGCGCCATGATCAGTGACTCAAACTACCAATATCTCGAACAAATTTCAACGGTCCCAAAGATTTTCGAGCCATTGAGGTTCGGCTATATATATTATGGGTGGAGGATTATTTTCATGACGCATATTACGATATACTGAGGCCGGAAAATCTGGTTCCAAGTCCTCCTTATCCGCTAGAAGAAATCTACCAAACATGTACATAACTCTCCTTATCGCTCAATGAAGACCAGACTGTGCGATTGTGCAGGCTGATTCGTGTCTATGCTCGATGTGTGTCGAGCGTAGACACGAATATGCCTGCACATTCGCACAGTCTGAGGTCTCTGCCAGTCCATTGTCTCCCGTTGAGATACGTATCAAGTTTTACCACTGACTGACAGTCAGTTGTAATTAATCCATTTATACCAAATAAAAGGCTCTGAACTCAGAGGTCCCAGGTCAGTCATTTCTTTTGATAATTTCCAAACGCACTATATTGTAAAGCCCTTTAAGGGGACTTGATATAACACAGCGAGGTAAATATATACACATCCAAGGGAGATCACTTTAATCGTAATGTGTATCCCCTTTCAAAGGGTTACTACTCCAGCAAAAAGGCTTTGCTTCCCTGGAATATAACTCCCTTCTCAAAGTGAGCTACTATTAAAAGCATGAATATGCTCCCCCAACCCGCACTGCAGACAAACACTTTCAGGGCAGAGTGGTCGCCCTTGATGGAGCCTCAACTTATCTCACGAGAGCTTGATACTCTTGTTAGATCTTCGACCATTAAAACATACACACGCACGCACGCACACACACACACACACACACACACACACACACACACACACACACACACACACACACACACTTTTGTTAATTTGTTAATGGGCTACTTTAATTTTCAGCACTCTCTGGGTTAATTCAGCAGTCAACAAATTGATGATATTTTTCTTACCCCAAAGAACAGGATTGGCATTTCATGCAAATTGTCTCCAATTTTCTTAATTTCACAGAAAACAGGATTTGGCATTTCCTGCAAATTGTCTCCATTGGAGACAATTGTTACCAAAGAAATATAAGAGAAATATTTCAAACCGTTGTCTGCTGAACTTTTACCCAGAGTGTTCAGCGTTGAAAGGAAAATAATCTTTCCTATTATATTTCTTTCCGATTAGTGTAGATTTCTTTTCTGTTTTGCAGAGTTGCCTCCTCCCCACCCACCACCCCCCCCCCCCCAACCCCCATGAAAGGGTGTCTCATAGTTTAGCAGAAAGTGATGTTATCAATTATATAGAATGTGGGCCTCGCCAAGCGAAAACTTGTCTTCGGGCATATGCGGACCGCGAAGGCCCAGATGAGACTGTGCGTCCACGCAGTCTGATCAGGCCTTCGCTGTCCGCTGACAAAATCAATGGACCCTATAGAATTTAGGAGAGCAAATGGGAATCTAATTCTGTGCATTTTGCGCGTGCTCGATGATACATTTAAGCATGAATGGGCCCATGTAATAGTTCTCATCTGTCTCTTGTTTATTCTAATCTGAAAATGGCTTCAACCCGTCAATCTGTGTGCCATCTTTCTTGGTAGGGTTGAAATCGTCCAAACGCTTCGTCGTTTTGACAAGACTGTCCTCGTCCCTGCAATGTAAAATACGACCCATGTCAGACAAAAAAAATCTCTTAAGTGCTGTTCCGGAAACAATGAATACGTTATACTTGCTGAAAATGGTTGAAAGAAGTTGAGGACACCGTTTTCCCCATTATATGTCAATAGGACCTTTCGGTTGCCTAAGCAACCAGTTTTGGAAGGACATGCCTCAATATGCTATCAATCCTCCATCCGACAATGCTACGTATTGAGTTTCATTCAGATTGACCTACTGGTCTTAGACATATTCTTGTTTCCAAGTATAACCATTGTTTTTAAACTCAAGGGTACATAAGTCTGAAGTGAGTAACTTGATCTGGCTCAAATTTGAACTCAATTATTTTTAAAGATTTTATGCATGTCCTGGGTACCTGCAAGTTTGAAGGATTCTATCCCGAGAAAAGTTAGAGACACCGTTATCCCCATTATAAGTCAATAGGAGTTTAGGATGCACCTGCCTCAAACCAATATGCAATAAATCCTTCATACCAAAAGTGCTAAATATTAAATTTAATTCAGATTGGCCAACTGGTTGTAGAGATATTCTTGTTTACAAGTATAACCATACGGGGATTTTTTTCTTAACTTAAGGGCACATAACTCTGCACTGAGTATTCCGATCTTGCTGAAATTCGAACTCTTTTAAGACTTTATGTTTGTCTTGGTTACCTGCAAATTTGAAGAAGATCGAAATAAAAATGGTCGGGGAAAAGTTGGAGACAATGTTTTCCCCCTTATAACTCAATGGGACCTTTTGGTTGCCATAGACACCAGAGTTTTTGAAGGACCTGCCTCAAACCACGTTGCAAGCAATGCCTAATCTCAACAATGTTACATATCAAGTTAGATCTAGACTGGTCTACTGCTCTTAAAGATATTATTGTTTCTAAATGTGAACGAAGACTAACGACGGAAGTCAGACGACGGACAACGGACCAAACTTTACGCTCAAGTAAGTTAAAACTCTTCCCATCAAAAGCCAAATGAAGGATGAAGTTGAAAGTTTACAGAATTGTTCAAATCATTGCTGGTTCTCTTTCGTCGCTATGGCAACTTAAAGTTTCCATATGTTTGCAACTGGAATCTCACTTTAGATATATTAACAAAAGTTTTAAAGAAATGTTTCTTAAGAAGTCCTCTACATATACGTGACATATGAATTTTGTCTATTTCGCTGAATTTGATTAGTTGTCATGGCAACCAAAACATCAAATTTGCGAAAAATATTCAAAAAGCTTCTTCTCAGAAGCCCTTAGGGTGAAGGATGAAGATGGCACTTTCAGGAAATGGTCATAACATAAGATTCTATTAAAATGTTGTTTTTTTTGTTGTTGTTGTTTTTTTTTTTGTCATTGTTCGTGTGCTTTCGTCGCAACAACAAAATGTCCTTAGACTTGTAGTGGGAAAAGTCTTTTTTTTCTATTTTATGCAGATATTTTGATAAAAGTTTTGGCGAAATGTTCCTGGAGTTGTTCTCTACTAAATATATGAATTTTGTTCAGGCGGCTAAATTGAATTTGTTGTCTTGGCAATCAAAATAAAAGAAAAAAAACTGACAAAAAACCTGACAAAAACAAATTAAAGAAACAATCTCCTCAGAAGCCATAATTAAGAACGATGAAGCTGACATTTTCCAGACGTATTAATCATATTTGCCTCTACAAAAATATTGGTTTGCATTACCATTGCTAATTGTCAGTTTGTCGCTATGACAACTTAAATTTAATCTTATTGTTAACCATGACAAGCAAGAGGCAAAAATTGCAAAAAAAAAAAAAAAAAAAAACATAAAGAGGGTGAAGCTTAAACTTTGCAGAATTGATTTTAGCATTAGCATCTACAAAAAATATAGTTTTTATTGCCGTTGCACATGCAGTTTAGTTGCTATGACAACTTAAAGTTTCCAATTACTTGCAGTGGGAAAATTGTAACTTGAAATGTATTGCTACCTCATTGCAGACATTTTGACAGAAGTTTAACAGAAATGTTTGCTGAGTGGTCCTCTATCAAGCATCTGATTTTCGTCCAAACATCTCAGTTTGGTTCCTGTTGCAACCAACATGTTAAATTCGAGGAAAATATTTAAAAACTTGATTTCTCAGACATTTGAACTCGTCCAAGAATCCTTTGGAGATACTTTTCATGAAAGATCAAAGCCTATTTTCTAGGGAAAAAGAAAGAAAAATAGAAAGAACTTCGTTGAAGTTTATGTCGCACCTGCATACTAAAATATGAAATCAAGCACCAGAAGAGTGGGGGTTGTCATCCTTGTTTAACTCAGTGAGACTTAACAATTAGTAAAATGAAACTACAGTCGAACTTCGATGGCTCGAACACCGCTGGCTCGTTTACCATGGCTTATTCGAACTCATTTTTGTGTCCTTACGGAATTTTTCCGATAGCTCAAGAAAACAAATATTGAGGGAAATTTTCTTATTTTATGATGAAATTGTATGTTGTATGTACTCATTAGAATCGCCTCATAGAGGCGATTCTAATGAGTACACGCAACATACCATTATTTTGTTGAAGATCGAAACATTTCCATAATTATCGTCATTTGCTTCCTGACCTGGTGCCATGATTAAATCTCAATGGCTCTAACTACCCATCTCTCGAACAAATTTCCATGGTCCCAAAGATGTTCGAGCCATTGAAGTTTGACTGTAAATGTAAAGTTTACAGTTTGTGAACTTCATTCAGGATGAACGTTAGTTTGACGCTAGAATGCACTAAGTACACGTAAAAAGGACGAACGGTCAGAAACTTGCACACCTATATTTCAACAATATTTCAAAATTTCGTCTGCTCTATATTTTTACACGGTGGATAATCAGATGGTTTGTATAATACTGTTACGGCATTTTGGTGAGAGAATTTTTACCGCACAGTGTAGCGCACCTGTTCCACATCAAGTAGTTGCTCTCTATCAGTCGCTTTCATCAAATTAAGAGACTTCGTTAAACTAGCCTCATGAGCCTGTTTTATATGCAATTTTGATAAATATCCCGTGAGGACCGGATTAAAGAAGGTTGGCAAAACATTTTTCACTGAGTTGCTTCTTATGAAAGTGTATTAACCCATTTATGCCTAGTGGACTCTTCTACTATAACACTGGAGCGGTCTATTTCCTATACCAGGATGTCTAGTTAGTTTTTATTATGACTATGTTTTATAGAAATTACTGAAGTTAATTCAAACAGTGTGGAGCCTGAGCCGCAAAATGCGGCGTCTGATCCTGGTCTACACTGTTTGTCAATGTCCCTTTTATGGGACGCTAGGCTAAAATGGGTTAATTATACTTAAATATAAACAAAAGGCAAATGAAAGACCTCATACATAACTTGCCTGAAAAAGGTCTACACTGTTTGCAGGTACACCACGTGGGAAAATTGACTATTCGACATGTACCTCCAGAGAAGTCTTAGATCAACCCGTGCAGCCGTGCACTCAGATCAGAGTCCTAGCTGTTCACCAGAAGAAACCATGGGTTTTTGGCCTTCCAAAGAACGCCCACGAAGGCTCTGAGCTAGGACTCGCAGGCTGGTCTGAGTCTTCGATCTGCGCATAAGCCCCACTATACATGTCCGTATATTGCAACCAATTTTCAACTCTCAACCTCCCACCGTACAATCAGCGCCTTTGAAGACAAATGCTAACTGGAAGACAGAGGGAAGGTGGATAATCAGGATCAGGGTAGGTTTTGAAGTTGGTTTGTACAAAAATCGACAATGAAATCTATGGACTTCTGCACGTGATGAGGAAGTTGTTTAGTGTCTGGATGCTACATGATCGGACAATTAAATTTCCGCAAACATAACATATTATTGGTATATTTTCATGGTGTTTTCTTCTTATTTCAGACACAGTGAGCCAAACCATACTACCTGATTTCCTGCTACACGTAGTTTTATTCGCTAGATCTATGCTACTAATGTGTCAATCAACCACTTTCCAGTTCATAATCGACCATTTGACTGTATTCCATAACAATGACTGTTTAAAATACCTGGAATTAGAGCTTGACGAAGTATCTGATTATGTGTCCTATCGAACAAGGTCTCACTTGAATACAATTCCAGCAGATGGAGATGTTGTCACTGCTGATAACAAAGTTGGGATATACCGGACTAAAAAAATCGAAGCAGAAAAAACTAAATAAATCATGTTAAGTTTGGAACAAATGTCAAATGGTTCGTCGTCAGGAAAAGCACAAGTTTTAGAAGATCAAAGTATTGAAATATTGCTAACCGACATGGATATCTGTACAACGATAAATGATGATGATGACGACGACGATGATGATGATTCGTGTACAGATCGCAATTCTGTTTTACAGAAATTTATAAGACTCGTGCAAATTAATTAGAAAAAAAAAAACAGAGCATGGCTGTTAAGACACAAATTCAAAGTGGTGCGAGATGATGTCTAATGACACATTTCTTATGAAAAACATATGTTTTCGTCTGTTTTTAGATAACACAGAGTAGCTCTCTTCTCCAATTAGTTCTCTGATGAGATATATGTACAGGCCGAAACATAGCAGTTTTGGAAAGTAAGTTATCGCCTGTTCAAAGGCATGTTTGTACGCTTTATGGCAGTCCCACAATGTCTCGGTCAAATATTTCAGGGTAATCAAGATAGAGGTGGGTGTTTGCCTTTCGGGTCCTAAATAACTTTCGTTAGAAACGCTTGGGAAAAAGTAACTAACTCAAGGAAACATAGGTACTTTCGAAGAAGCAATAAACAATCTTATTGAGAGGCTTGCAATAAATAAGTACAAAACTGGAATAGATGAAAAAGAAAATAGCCAGAGATAAAGGGGACAAATGGGTGATATTGACTGTTGCTTGGAGTCGAAAGCATGTATCTAACAACCTTGCTCTCTTAGTTTTTCTGTAATTACTGGTACGAAGTCTTATCAATACCCGTAAATCAGATTCGCAACCTGTATATTAATCATCATCATCATTTATCGGTGTACCGATATTTATTTCAATGCTTCAATAAATTTGCCTTCTGAATATTGTGCTCTTCCTGGCGACGAACCGTTTAACATTTGTTCCGAAACTTTACATGATGTATTCAGTTTTTTCTGCTTTGGTCTGTCAATTTGGTATATCCCAACATGTTATCAGCTCTGACAACTAAATCCCCGTCTGCTGAAATTATATACAAGCGATCCATTAACAAATACTTTACTCTAATTGCCGGTATTTTAAACAGTTATTGCTTTGGAATGAAGTCAAATGGTCGACAATGAACTGACAATCAATAGTACCATAGATATTGCTTCGTGTTTGGCGAATTACACTATTGGTAGGAAGAAATCAGGTATATGGTTTGGCTCACTGTGTCTGAAATAAAGAAAAACAAACAATAAAGATACAGCAAGGATATAAGCTCTTTAGTGTGTAGTCAGAGGGAAGGTAAAATGTCATGGTCAGGGTAGATTATGAAAATTGGCTAGTAAAAATTCGAGGAAATTTAAAGACCTGGGCCCAGTTGTTCAAAGCTAACGACATCGTTAGTTAACGATTCCTTAAAATTTACATCGAGTGATATGCAAATTTGCCGAAAGTCTATACATCTGAGGTCAGTAAATGACAAAGTTCAAATAGAATAAACTAGAAATGTGTCAGTATGACACAGATGCCCCAGGGCCATCCTCACCCACAAAAAATGGAAGTTGAAGAAAGGGCTATAACTCTCATAATAATTGGCAGATTTTACCCTAACTCGAACTTGACCATATTTTATGATTATGTACCTAGATATAAAATAGGAATCCAATACACAAATCAATCTTATTTTTTAAAAAGAATATCGGTAGGAAAACATCTTTTGAAGGTGGAAAAGGGCCATAACTCCCTTAATAATGGGTTGATTTTACTCTAATTGGAACTTGACCTCTATTTTATTATTATATACCTGTGTGTTAAATATGAATTCAATACACTAATGTTTTCAAAAGATATCAAACTGAAACTATTTTTCAACGTTGAAAAAGGGCTGTAACTCCAAATATAATTGGTGGATTTTACCCTAAATCAAACTTGACCTATATTTTATAATTATATGCTTGTGTATAAAATATGAATCCAATTCACTAATCTTTTCAAAAGTTACGGAACGGAAAGCTTTTTTCGAAGTTGAAAAAGGGCCATAACTCCAAAAATAACAAATGGATTTTACTCTAAATCGAATTTGACCTACATTTTATGATTATATACCTGTGTACAAAATTTCAATCTAATACACCAATCCTTTCAAAAGATATCGCTCGGAAACCATTTATCAAAGCTGAAAATTTTTCAAAGTTGAAAAGGGCCGTAACTCCCAAAATAATTGGTGGAGTTTACCCTAAATCGAACTTGACCTACAATTTATGATTATATACCTGTGTATAACATTTCAATCCAATACACCAATCCTGTCAAAAGATATCGCACGGAAACCAAAAGCGTTACGTACGGGACGGACGGACGGACGTACGGACAGCGGTGATACTATATGCCCCCATTGAAAATGGCGGGGGCATAAAAAGTGACAAAAATATGGGAAGGATTATATGAAAAGCACGTGCACATCTTCAGACTATGGAAAAAACATGTGCAAAGTTCCAAAAATATTAGTATAAAATTGTATGAGGAGTTGTGCTCACGAGGTACCCACTGTCTATATATTGAGGGTGAAAAATGACTAAGTTCACAATGTGGAAAGAATAAAAAGAAATAATCTAACAAATACATCCAAATCACATGCACATCCTCATACCATGAAGAAAACACACGCAAAGTTTCATAATAACCGGTACAAAACTGTAAGAGGAGTTGCACTCACAAGAGGTACCAACTGTTTATATATAGAGTGTGAAAAATGACGAAGTTCACAATGCGGAAAAAGAGACAAACAATGATCTAACAATTATATCCAAACCACATGCACATCCTCATACCATGAAGAAAACATATGCAAAGTTTCAAATTAATCGGTACAAAACTGTAAGAGGTACCCATTGCCTATATATTGAGGGTGAAAATAATGACTCACAATGTGGAAACTGAAAGTGACAAAAAATGTTCTAACAATTTTACCCAAGCCACATGCACATCCTCATACCATGAAGAAAACACATGCAAAGTTTCAAAATAATCAGTATAAAACTGTAAGAGAAGTTGCGCTCACAAGAGGTGCCCATTGTCTATATATTGAGGTCAAAAATGACTAAGTTCACAATGTGGAAAACGTGACAAAAATAATCTGACAATTATATCCAAACCACATGCACATCCTCATACCATGATGAAAATACATGCAAAGTTTCGAAATGATCGGTACAAAACCGCAAGAGGAGTTGCGCTCACAAGACACAAAGGGTAAATGTTGACGGAAAGACGAACGGACGGAAAGACGGACGGACGGACGGAAACTGGCACGCCTAAGTCGCCCATGCTAAAGCAGGTGCGATAATAAATCACCTCTTCCAACCACTTTAGACAGTAAACATGGGAAATCAGTTGGACAAGTTGGGAGGAGCAACTTAAGAGTAAAGTTGCGTGGTGGATATTTCGAAAAAGACCATGTAGTTTTCAATTTGTAAATCCCATTTCTATTATTTAATCGGGAGGTCATTGTTATTTATAAAAAAAAAAAAACACGTTTTTTCATGTTCATACAAATATATCAATAAAGTACATTAGGTATATAATTACAGGGTGTTAAACATTTCTGGTGCCTGTTGGTCTGGTACAACAACACTCTTCAAGGCTGTTTCTTCAGACGCTGAAACAAATAAATAAATATATTCTGTCAAGAAATGAGTCTATCAGGGTAAAAGATCAGGACCCAGTTGTTCAAAGCTAACGATGTCGTTAGTTAACGATTCGTTAAAATTTACATCGAGTGATACGCAAATATGCTGAAATTTTTTGTTGAAAAATGTGAGTAGCTTTTGCATTGCAAAAGCTACTCACATTTTTCAGCAAAAAATATCAGAATATTGTATATTGAATTCGCTAAAACAGTTAACGAAATGACCATTAACGAGCTCGTTAAGCTAACGACGCTTTGAACAACTGGGCCCAGATTGGTATTTGGGTAAAATGACTTTTCATGCTGAGCAAAGTATATATATATTTAAAAATTATTTAAAGAGCAGTAGCGAGATGGTTAATAAAGTTTTTTTTTTAAATCAAGTGGTAAAGTTACTTATATAAGCCATGGAAAACAGAAAATATAGAACAAATTTTATAAGCAAGCGTAATTTGAAAACTTATGCTAAATATTGAATTCTTAGTTAAGAGGAAGTATATACTACCCGCAGTGACAATACCAATACAGTCAATAAAATGTCCTACTTTAGCGCAGTATCAAAATGACAAAATATGCTCATAACGCAGAGAGTAAAAAAAGAATATTATCTTGTGTTTTTGGGGGGGGGTTTTTTACCAATACGTACAATCTGATATCTTATTGTTCTATTTATTTATTTGCTGCTCTGACGACAGCTGTACTTTACATATGCAAATTCTCTTTGAAGCAAGGAACGGTATGACACTACTTTGTTGCGTTCTTATAAATGCAAGGTTAGGTTTCTAGAAGTTGATAACCAACAGTAGAAATTCGGTATATTAAATCACAAGGGCAGAAACTTCAGTCTTTCCTTTTAGAGTAGATGCCTTTTCAGAAGAAAAAAAATCAAATGCCTACCTTTGAAGTATATCCATTCCCCTCTTAAGAAATACAAAAGAAAGAATTCGACCTTTAGGAAAGATGGACCATACAAAAAGATAACGAATAGGGAAAGGTTTGTTAGGCAAATGGGTACGTTGGTTGCAACTGACATTATGTACTACAATTAAGTAGTACTGTGAAAATATATTTAATCAAAATTTTGTTCTTAAAGCGATAATGT
Organism: Anodontia alba; assembly: GCA_964016985.1. NCBI lineage: Eukaryota > Metazoa > Mollusca > Bivalvia > Lucinida > Lucinidae > Anodontia > Anodontia alba. The sequence continues at coordinate 81,052,067 of OZ024831.1, read as the reverse complement.
TTTTCAACATTATCAGAAAATCATGTCTTACTTGATGAGTGCTCTTGAGGTCTAATAGGAGCATTGCAAAGTTGATCTGTTAGATTTCTTTGATCGGACGCAGACTCTTGTCTGAAAATGCAAACAAAATGTAAATAAAACTAATTCATGAAAATATGAAAACCGCATCATGGTTAAGTTGAAGTTGGATCATGTGTCCTACTGAGAAAAGATAATACATAGCCGCTAAATAGTCTAATAGCCGGAAGCGATTTGCGTCAGATGATCTTTTTCAGAAGTTAAAGTGTAACAATTGTGTTCGATATATAACGCCTTCCGAAAACAAGTTGCAAGTGATGCCCTGCTACTTGGCAATCGATTTGAGCGGCGCTATTGATTTTAGAAGGTCTTCAGCCTCTGCCAAATTTTTAGTTAAAGATGAAAGACGGAAACTGGTCACGTGATTACAATATGGCTTCAAATGATGCTTGCAACCTGGTGAAATCAGAAACATGTGGGTACGCTCAGTTATTTCATGTCGTGTGTTCAGTAAAATTGAATAAAACATACTGTTATACAACTTCTTCCCGCAAAAAAAATCTATAAAATAGTGACATTTTTGCGTTGAAAATGTCGAGTATAAATAAAAGATTTGAGGATTATTTATTCAACGAGCCTGTGCCCCCACCAGGGATATAGTTTTAGCAGCATATTAGCAGTATGCAAAACTGCATAGAAGAAAATTTCAAAATCTACTAAATAGTCAATTCAGTCATGGAAGCCGCCGTTGCTATTTCCTCACTGCTTGAAAAAAAGTTGTTTAGTTGCGGTTTGTTCAATTTGTGTTAGTTCTTCTGTCTTCTGTGTATCCAATCACATAAATTTGTTACTTCTGTCACGACATCTTCCTCTTCCAGACTGTGTAAATCGCACCCACCATTCTTCGTATTGTAGCAAAAATGTTAAAGAAACAAAAATGTTAAAGAAAGTATCTTCAGGTGTGATCATTATAAGAAAGTTCTTATTACTGGAAGCAGCAGTTTTGAAACCGTATGGAATTTTGCGAAGGTGGGTAACACATGTTGTGTCTGATCGAGGACTTTATTGTGTGTTGTTTAATCCAGTATCTTTTAGGCACATTACCAGGCAGCAAAACACACTTGTACAAATTTTAGGACAAGCATAGCAAAAACTTAAACTGTCTCAGTATTTAGGGAGCATACGGTAAATGACAGGCCTGGCCAAATAGTGTAAACCTAGATCAAACAAGCTGTCTGACACTATTACTCGTTCATCCAGCAATATTTAGCGCATAAACAGGTAGCAAAAAGCATTTGTTCAATTCTAGGACAGGTAGGCTAGTAAGGAGTCGGATTTCCCAATGTTGAAGTTAAAAATGGTAGAGGAGAGGTTTAAACAAACAGTATAGATCAAATTGTATTCTACAGCGTCTGATCAGAGTCTATATTGTTTGCCAATCATCTAACTGTTTCGGCGCACAGACAGGACTTTTGGAAGTTTGAGGACAAGTATGCTATGGAGTTAAGGAGTCCTAATATTTAGGATATATACGGAAAATGGCGTGCCTGAACAAATAGTATAGACTTAGATCAGACGCCGCAGAATGCATGTCAGTCTACACTGTTTACCATTCTTTCAGCAGTTTTAGGCACATCGATAGACAGAAAAAATTAAAAACATGCCTTTAATATACATAGCTATTCCTTGACATCGTAACCTAATAAGAAGAATTCGTTAGGGGTTCCGGGGTATCATATGGTGGAGGAGTTTAGTGGAATGTGTAAAGTTGGTGAAAGCAATTTATACAGCAGGCCCGTTCGCAGGATTTTGTATAGGGGGAGGGGTGTGCAAATCCTCGACACGAAAAACTGGCGAGAGGCATGGGGCCGCCTAGGCCGCCAGTGTGGTCCAGGGGCAACGCTCCCGTGTGGTTCAGGGGCAACGCCCCGGTAGAGGGGGCCAGAGGGTAAAGCCTCCGGCTGAAATTAAATTTCATTATTTTTATTACCTCTAGGGAGCCTTTTCTGAAGTACATTTGTTCTTCTTGTTATGTACATTTGACATTGTTTGAAAGCCTGCAATCACATATTTATTATAATTGGACATAAATCTGACAAAAAAAAAAAAAAAAAAAAAAAAAAAAAAAACTGAAAAAAAAAAAAACTGAAAAAAAAAAAAAAAAAAAAAAAAAAAAAAAAAACTGAACACTTAGTCGTTTTGTTTTCTTTAAAAAACTGCTCGTTTTATCCACCACTACCATCTTATAAGCAGTGCTTATTCTCATTTTTCCTTACATTATGGAAACGTCTATGTATGTTTTTGACAATCTCCGTTAATACTTATCAAATTACAGTTCTCAGGTCGTAATTATTTTTGTATGTATAAACATAAACTTAAGGTCTTTTAAGACCTATTAAGTATAATAGTTCCTAACCGAAATTGTCACTGATATCTTTTGGAAGTTATAGTTAGGCAAATTATTGCTCTTTCCTGTATACCCCAGCAAACCTGCATTTGCTATATAAGTACAAGAATAGTGAGGTAAACACTGCTTGATGATATATGAGGTTCTCTATTCAAGTCAAATGAGCACTACAATTTGAAGTCATATTAATGTTCACTTTAAGTCCTCTGATAACGGTATTCCGGGGACTAGTTGTAGTACAGTTTGTAAAACTCCTTTGAGCTTAAACACACATGAAAACCTTTCCTCAATCTCCACTGAAATATGGTCCAGAAATGGAATGGCAAGGCTCTGTTTATAGTAGGCATTGGCGTTTCAAACGGAACACTACAGCGATACACCTGTCTGTTACGAAAAATGTTGTACACAATTCTGATATGACTTTTGTTTGTCATTCCTCAAAACAACTTTAAGGATTTTTCGAAAACCCGTTATAAGAGGTGAAAACGTTCACATTAGTTAACAATAAAGAAATTGCAGAACTGTGTACTCAGTAGTGTCAACCAAGGACTAAGAATTCATTTTTTTAGTCTTTTGTCTGATTCATGTCCAATCATAATAAATCTGTGATTGCACGCTTTCAAACAATGTTAAATATGTATGACAAGAAGGGCAAATGTGCTTCAGAAATGGCTCCCTAGAGGTTATAAAAAGTAAAGTAATAAACCCCACCCCCGTCCCCTCCACTGCCCCCTCCCTATAGCTCATGATAAGGTTTTATTTATTTATTTTTTTTTTTATTCATCTAAAATATTGATATGTTCTTTTTTTCTCCAGGAAAACATATGTTGTGGAACTCATTAGAAGAAATGATCTGAGTACCACAACATATATTTTCAAAAATAAATTATTTTCCCCGCTTATCTAGACCATTCTTCTTTAAGAAAGATCCCAGTCGTGAATGGCATACCTAGGAACCATTGAAAGTGGTATTGACGGCTCTCTCACTTCCTTGTAATCTAAAAATAAAATGAAAATACGTTTTAATAATACCGTTTTATTACGTGTCTAGTATGTTTTTGCATAAATGGCACTGGGAACCAACTGTGTCAGCCCGGTGTAGTTATTTTATATTAAGTGGTCTGTGACTGATAAATAAAAAAAGACGTATTGAACCTAATTATTCTTATTTGAAGAAAAAATGTTTGTGTGTAATTTCGTTATTGTTTAAAAGAATTGAAATGTTTCTATTTCTGTTTGCTGGAGCCGTAAGAAGAAATGGTGAAATTTGATAATTTTATTTTTTGATCTGCAAACTGAGGGGTTGCTACATTCAGCATCCAGAAAGTCCAAGAAAGTGCAGGTGTCAGTGGTGTTTTTCCGTATATATTTTACAGTGCTTAGCTTGGTCTTTAAATTAAAACAAAGTTTTGTAGCTCGCCATTTCTTTAAAAGACCTCCTAACCACCAAAATGAATGAAGTTATTATAAAACTGTAAGGAAACAAAATTAGTTCCCTTTACCCTGAAGACGAATCATTTGCTTATTATCAGGTAACAAACATTTGAGACATATTTACATAGATAGTAGTTCTTTTTAGTCTATTTTTATAACATTCTTTAATATCTGTAACACAGATTAAGATCGCATGCTGGTGGCTTCTTTCAGCTTTTATCTTCCAGAGAGTAACGGTTACCGAAGTTATATAATTCTAGATCATACAGACTCTTGGAAACCTACCTAGGTTTCCCAAAGTCGGTGTGATCTAGAATCATATAACAAAAACCATAAATCTAACCGTGGTCAGTGAGCCGTGAAGACCAAAGTCACATGCCGTGAATGTAGGCCACATAGTCTCTGAGAAACATAGCTAAACCAGAAATTCATTTATTTGATCTGAATGGTGAAAAGTAGATCATATTCTGACATTGTTCAGTTTTCCTCTTCTAGATGTAATAGATGCACAGTTTTGTGAATCTAGGCCATGTAGACAATGGGGAACATAGATTACTGAACAATGAAAAGTAGGTGAGGTGAGGATCGCATGCCGATGATAGTTTTCAGTTTTCCTCATTCAGATGTGGGTCTTCTCTGTTCAGATAAACAAAATGTCATGGATCAGTTCAGCTAGTATAAGTTAAAACAGACATTCAAAACTGTAGCAGACATAGTCTGTTCAGAGAAAACAAGGCTTAGCAGACTAAGTCACACGAAGTACCAAGCATCTGATCAATATCCTGTATTGTGCATTGCTTACAGTTTATAGTAAACGAATGCACTCGAGTAGATTTTCCTCCTCTTTTGTCAAGCGAGATTACTTTTGTGACTTCCTATTTTCTATCCTGTACGCCCTCTTGAAAGGGATATACTCTAAATGGAAAGAAATTGCTCTCAATGGAGCAAACACGTTTCTTACTAGAATGACTCTTTTCAGAATGGCCGCGGTGATAATTTTGACAGAATTATCTTCCTTGAACGTGTATCACTTCCCCATAAGGCTCAAAATTCCTAAAAACTAGACATCTAATTATCCAAGAAAAAATTTAAAAATTTAAATATGGTATTAATACAAGCATAAAATGTGGCACTTGACAGCCTGTAAAATTTCAGTTAGTCTCTCGTCCTTGAAATGAAATGGTGTTTTTATCGTATCTGAATGAATGTTGCCAATCATTTCATTTTTGTTTTGACATAGTTCAGAAACGAGAGAATAACTGAAATTTTACAGACTGTCAGATGCCATAATTTATGATCGTATTAATACTACATATCATTTTTTTAAAACGTTTCTTGGATAAAATGTCTAATTTTGAAAAATATGGAGCCTTTAAAATATCTGTTTTCAAATTTTTGAAATAAAAGATAGTGTTTACCTCGATCTCCATAGTTCCAGATGATAGGAATATTTAGAATATATAACGTTAGTTTAGAGGAATTAATACATATTCAGGGGCAGCAATTCTGTTAAGATAATTTTACCCAGTAATCATTCAACATAAATCACAGTGGGCCGGCAGGCCTCGGTGACTCAGTTGGATGCTCCGTCCGACTGGAGACCAGGAGGTCGCGGGTTCAACCCCCGCCGAGGTCGGCAACATTCTTTCGCGGAGATTGATCATGAAATATTATCTACGGTCATTCTCTCCCTTCTGCTGATTCAAGAAGGGCAGTTGTCAGTTTCTGGCGAAATAATATGCACAATACTCCGGAATACTGGTTAACCGCTTAGATGACTAAACCTGCCCAGTAAAACGTGTGGTTAGGTAAACTGACCGCGCTCCATTGGGTTGACTGGGCCGTAAAACCTCAACACAAACAAATCACAGCGGGCCGTTATCGGCCCGTCGATAACTGACGGGTCGATAACGTCCCGCTGTAGCTTTATAAAGAATGCTAGCTGGGTAGTTACCATCTAAACGTTGGTCTACTCTAAAAGGAAAGAATTGGCTCCCCTCGGAAGCCATTTTCTTTGAGAGAAGATTCTACTTTAGATTATATTATTCATATTTTATTCCATGTTAAACAAATGGCCTGGTCACAAGTCATGATACTAATAACATTAGATAGTCCACTTCCTACAGCATGAAATGCATTCACTTAAATACACAGTGATGCAAACAACGACTTTAAGTAACAATATAGGAAAAAACAACATATTTTGAAAAGAAGTTGTGGTCCTTAACAGTGAAAACATTTCGATATGCTGATATTGACATTTAGCAAGAACAAACACGAAATGTTTGAAATACCAGCACAGACGATCGGAGTACAAGTCAAACTTGTTGATGCTTTAATTGATTTTAAAACTTCCTAGTGTCGAGTCAATTCGCCTTTCGGTTCAGGAAAAGTTCAAAATAAATATTCAAGATAGCGAATATTTTCGATCTGAATCATTCTATTGATCTATAAGTCACCTTGATACTTACAATAAAGTTTCGACTTAATTTGCATTCCGGTTGAGAAGAATTTCGAAACAGATTTTCAAAATGGCTGCCGAGGCAGCCATCTTGGATTTTAGATAGAAACGGTTTTAGCTATTTTGATCTACTAGTCTACACCTACATCTACATCGTTAATTTGATCCGTCATAAAAAGACTGTTACTCGACGGGTTGACTTCATATTGGTGGCACTAGAAGATGAAAACAAAGGGAATATAATTAGATAGAAGCACAATAAAGCTATGAGTTATATAAATAAGACTAATGCTAAATTAGATAAAATCTCTACACTGGTATGGATAATATATATAATGTAAGACATACAAATAAAAAGAGAGAAGTATTAAAAAGTGTCCCCGGAAGTTTTTTGCTCAACACGACCAGCCCAGTCTGCCTTCCGCGTCGGTACCAGAGCACTTACGTCTCCGACCGCATAGCTCCCCTCTTGGCAAGTTAATAGGCAATCGGGCCCTTAAGAAAATTTAGAAGAAGTATAGGTGGGTTAACCCCTTCTTGAAAGCTACCAAAGACGAGGCCTCAGCAACACTGGCTGGAAGAGAATTCTAAAGAGGTAGAGAAAAAAAAAGCTGAATTTGAAGGGATCTGTCGATGTAGAGAACTGTTTTTATTTCTTGGAATGTGAGCTTCTGGACTGTTTCGTCGAAGGTGTCAAATTCTCGGCTGCCGGAATGTCTATTATGTTGTGAAACCACTTTGAAGAAAAGAGTAAGCTGCATCATCATCGTCATGACTCTAGGGACTCATTGTAGGTGCTACATAGCGTTGATGATACGCTGCTGATGTTCCTGAACCGACTGGTAGTGTAACGCGCAGCTCTTCTTTGTACCATCTTCAGCATCCATATTTGTTCCTTATGGTGAAGATTCCATATCGACGAGCTGTATTCCAGTGTTGTTCTGACCATACTGAAGTATGCAGTGGCCTACTACAATAACTGAGTTTGCGCCGTAAAAAAAAAACTAACATGCTATTAGCCTTCTTTGAGATTCTATCTATATGTAGTTTCCAGGAAAGTGAAGACTGCAGATCTACATCCAGATATTTAGTGAAATCTTGAACTTCCAAGATGTGTCCTTTTTGTCTGTATGTGAGTAGGGCTGTGCAATCTTCTCGACCCATTATAGGTCTGTACACAATATAGTCGTCGGCGAAAAATATTTTCTTTGAGCTGATTCTGTCTGGTAGATCCTTAATGAATAGCAAAAAGAGCAGGAGACCTAATACTGATTCTTGAGGTTGGCCGCTAATAACTGGTACGTTATTCGAAGAACAACCTTCCACGACCACGCATTGCACACGTCCAAGCAGGAAGGAGGAGAGCCAGCTATGTATATTCCATCTGATAGCATAGTAACGCAGTTTCCGGAATAGACGCTGGTGGGGGAATCGGTCAAAGGCTTTCGAAAAATCCAGAACCACCATGTCGGTCTGGATTCCTTTGTCCCGTGTCTAGGCCAGGTCATGAAATAGGGTCACCAATTGTGTCTCAAAACTTCTTCTCGCTCGGAATTCGTGCTGGCAGTCAGAGAGCATCTGTGTTTGCTTCAGAACATTGCTGACAATGATGTGTTCCAACATTTTGCAACAGAGGGAGGTCAACGAGACAGGGCATTAGTTGGCAGGGTCATAGCGTTCTCCTTTCTTGAAGATCGCAGAAACGTTGGCTTTCTTCCAGTCGGCTGGCCGGGTCCCGGTCTCGAGGGACTTGTTAAAACAATCATCAGTGCTAGTGCCAGCTCTTCTGCACATTCCTTGAGAAATCGAGATGGAATCATGTCGGGATCTGAAGCTTTCCGTGGGTTCCATTTCTGTAGGCGTTTTCTCACACCTTCCTCAGTCATTGTGATTTCACTCATATCTGGAAATGGGTCACCAGCTGGTTCGGGGATGGCTGTGTTTGGATCCTCTTGCGTGAAGGTGAATGGTATTGTCTGTTGAGAATATCCGCTTTGTCTTTAGAATTGCTGAACCTTTGTCTTTCAACGGGGCAATTCCAGTCGAGTTTTTCCGCTGGGATTTACTATAATTCCAGAATCTTTTCTGTTTCGGTGCACGATGGTTAGAATCAGATCACCGGACTCTATAATGTTGTTGACGTAAGACTAATAGGATTGCATTTCTGTTTTCTATACAGTCTTCTTGCATTCCTTGAATTTCCTGATATCTTTTTCACTTTTGGTCTGCTTCATTCTTCTAAACAGTTTGTCACGTCATCGCATCAGGAATTTAACTTTTCTGTTGATCCAAGGCTTTTTTGATCTTGTTGCCGTTCAGCGTCTTGTTTGGGATATACATTTTCATCAAGCTGGACACGGTTGATCAGAATTTATTCCATAATTCTTGGGTTGTGAAAGTAGGTTCCATAGAGACGAAATCTTTCTGGATGTGCCTAAGCTCTGTCTTGATTGACTCAAAGTTCGCTTTGTGATATTGATGAACAGTTCTAGGAGGGGTTACTGCTTTGGCTGGGTGTAGACTGACTCCACGTAAACTGCCTCGTGGTCAGCAATACCAGGGATAACCCTCGAGAGACTGATTGTTTCAGAAGAAGAGGTCCAGGATGGTTTCTGTATCCTCTGTAATTCTGGCGGGCTCTAAGATGACTTGGTCGAGGAAGTTATCTTTGCTTATTGTAAATAGTTGCTGGCATAACCTAGATTTGTTGCCACACGGCTTGACACAGTAGGCTTCCCATTCAAAATCAACAAGGTTAAACTTACCTCCGATCGAGGTGTGTGCACCAATTAGTCACCCCGATACATTCTGTCAAATGCTGAATAAATTGGCCGTTTCTTCAGGAGAAGAAGTTCAAAATAGATTTTTTAAAGAGTGGCCGTCGCGGCCACTTGGATTGCCGATCGAAACGATTTTATCTTTAAGCCAATCCGATACTTTCTAACAAGTTTCACGTGTGAATTGGCCTTTCAGTTCGGGAGAAGAAGTTCAAGACAGATTTTCAAGATGGCGGCTGTGGCGGCCATCTTTGATTTCTGATCGAAAATAATTTAGCTATTTTGATCTACAAGTCTCTCTAATACTCCTACCAAGTTTCGAGTCATTTGGCCTTTCCGTTCAAAGAGATTAAGTTCAAAATAGATTTTCAAGATGGCGGCTATGGCGGCCATCTTGGATTTCCGATCGGAACGATATATAAATTTGATGTACAGTTTGCTCCAATAATCCCCATCAAGTTTCGAGTCTGCTGGCCGTTCGGTTCAGGAGCGGTAGTTCAAAAAAGACTTTCGAAATGGCGGCCGTAGCGCCCATTTAGGATTTCCGATCGGAACGAGTGAAGCTATTTTTGACCTAAAACACCCCGATACTTCCTACAAAGTTTCGAATGAGTTGGCCTTTCAGTTAAGGAGAAGAACTGTAAGATAGATTTTCAAGATGGCGGCCGCTGCGGTCATCATGGATTTCTGATCAAAAAGACTTTAGCTAATATGATCTATAAGTCTCTATGATACTTCCTACCAAGTTTTGAGTCTATTGGCCTCACTGTTTAAGAGTAGGAGTTCAAAATATATTTTCAAGATGGCCGACATTTTGGATTTCCCGTCGGAACGATTTTAGCTATTGTTAAAAGTGTATAAAATGTAAAAAGCAAATGGACGGACGAACGGGCAGACGGATAACAGGGTACGACATCAGCTAAAATGGAGCTTTGCACCTAGTTAGTTAATAAAAGGGTGATATTATGAGTTTCGGTGTTAAGATCATTCCATAATTCCATAGTGGATGGAAAAATGACGTTTCATATGAACATTACCTGCTAAAAGGTAAACCATGCCTGTAATTAGCTAAGCTTGAAAACAGGTGTTTCAAATACTTGGGAGGTTTTACTTTTTTGTACATTGGCATTATTTTATTTTATTTATTTATATTTTTTTTTTTTTTTTTTTTTTTTTTTTTTTTTTTTTGGTTTTCTTTCTTTCACCTACCGTTTCCCAACCTGTTTCTAGATATAGTGATCTCAGTGAATAAAATATTGATGGCCCGGTAACTATATGAGCCGCATCTAGCTGTATTTGTTCTTACTTGTTGATATCTGACAACTCGCAACCATCCTATACTACAGAAGCGTATCTTATAAAGGGCGCGTATATACATGTATATGTACAATACCGCTTACCGAGGGTACGTTTAAGAAGTTGAAACTTTAGTTTTTGGGGATACAATATTTACCTCGAATCTGAATTAAGTCTATACGCTTTGTCAGTTTATATTTCGATGATAAGGTAACTCTGAGGTGTCTGTGCTGTTTTTCTTTTTTTCTTTTTAATTCTGTCATAACCATTATGTATATTAGAAAATACCATCACTTCTTTTTTCAGTGGATTGAATTTAATTAACCATTTCTTTGGCCAGTCCTTTAATTTTACCAGTTCGGTATTTATAACATGTTCAATAAATGCCAAATTATTTGAGTTAAGAGAGATGTGATCTACCTGCCAACAGTCTGGTTATACAGGTAGGTAATCAGCTATGTCAATTGTATAATTCAAGAACATCAGCAGACCCAAGACCAATCTCCTCGTTCATCATAATAGTGCAGGTTATATGTTACTTTCTTTGGGATCATTGAGCCCATCCTGGTTAGTTTGAAAATCGAACACCGCTTAAGCCGGCGCTAGGAGGCGTATGCAGCCTCGCAAACTAAAGTGTTGCATATGAGGAGACTCAATCAAACCGAGTTTCCGAGTTTCGTAATTTTGTGTGTTCTTTGTTTCCAAAGGCAATCCTTTTTTACTTTTATTTTACCCTTGTAGAACTATATCGGGAATTAACTTTAGAGATGAGAAAGTGCCTTTAAAAATAATCTTTGGTTCCGCATCTGCAGATTATTTTGAATATATTTTAAAAGATCTCCTGAGGTTCCATATTTTCCCAAATTTATTTACTATGTCCCAAACGCTATCGAATGCGTTCGATATATCACAACATACATAACACATTGTCTCATATTTTTCTAGGGCAAGGCAAGTAAGATGTATTAACTCAATAAGTTGTTTTTCGGTAGAAACCCTTATTGATATTCATATAAAAGAGAACTGGCAGCAATGTCGTTATAGATATATTTTTCTTGCACACCAGGTAAGGGAATCCCTGTTTTTACCCTAAGATAGAAATTCTTATTCTACCCAGGTTAAGATAAAAATCGAGAATTATCGCGTGTATTGATATTCATTGGTAGTATAGGAGGTCACGTATGTCATCAATATTAAAAGTTGACGTTAGTGAACCTAATGACGTTACTAAACGTCACGATATATTATCACAATATGGCGGACGTCTGCAATCTAAGTGACTGCATTATTAAAATCCACGTTCAGAAATAAAAGGTATGCAAGAAAAAGAATCCATCTTGGGTGTAAGAGGTAGATAGAAAACTCCGTCCCTCGGGGTCACAGTCTGGCATCACTCGGCAAACCTCATGATGCCAGCCAAAGATCCTCAGGGCGGAATTTTGGTTTAAACATATTTTATTCGGAAGTATCAATTTAAATATCAATATTGTAAAAAAATAAATACAGGATTAGAACGAAAGCATGCACGCCTATTTAGTCCTTCTCAATGACGGAATTTTCTATCTTTCCCTCAAACCCAAGACGTATTCTTATAATATACAGTTCTTTCCTACACAGTTATTAAAGAGATGGGCCTGTGGTTGCTAGCGTCTGATTTTCAGAAGGTGAAAGTAAACAGGGTGTCACATAACGTTATCTCCTAAGCAAAAATGGTGAAAAATCTGCTCAGTTTATCAATTCTTCTTAACTATCTTTTAACGACATTATCAGAAGTATCACTCATTAGATCTCATTCTTAAACTAGAAAAAGGTGTGCGTACGTACATGCGAGCGCGCGCGCGCGTGCGTGCGCGTGTGTGTGTGTGTTAAACTCCTCAAGTATCATTAATGTAGGTCTGATTGCGCCCTTTGTTCTTAACATTTTGATGTTCATAGAAATGAAGATCGTCATTAACAATTAAGAAATTTCTAAGCAATAAATAAGTTAAAGACACATGTGTTTCCTTCTTTGGCTAGACCCCCACTCATAATCTACCTCAATATACAGTCCTGATAACAGAGCTCACATCAAAGGCTTATCTTCTATAAGTGATTATTAGGTTATTATAAGGATGTTAAGTCTCCCTAGGTGGGATCCTATAATGGATAATTCATATAATTAAGAAGTATTCAGTATGTTACTTTAGAACCAAATAATTTCATTTGCAAATTTTGCATTTAATTTATTGATTTGTATTGCATCTCTTTATTTATTTATTCATTTTTGATAGATTTTTTTTTCAAAATACAATTTAAGTGTTGTTTTTTCTTGCACTGTGAAAATAATAAAAAATAAACTGAAATAGGAATACAAAATTGAAAGTTTTATTTATTTATTTTCTAAAGTAAATAAGCTCGTTTCACAATTATTCCATAGCTGCTTGAAAACTAAATATTTTAATTTCAGTAAAACAGAACATTATAGAATATGTCAGAAAGTTCTTAGACAACTTAGAATGTGTATTTATTTTATGTCATAAACCTTTTCTTTTTCAATAAATAAATAAATACATAAATAAATACTATCTATCTTACCAATTTTCTGTGTTTGATTCAAAAAGTAGATAAAGAGGGCATTTGATGATAAATTAGCATAAATGCATGAGTGTCTATATTAGCATAAATGCATGAGTATCTATTTCTCCATAAAACATGTTATGAGTATTCATTAGAACTGCCTTGGCGAGGCAATTTTAACGAATAACAACCAGATACATTTTATTTAATAAAGAGAATAAATATCAAATTATCACCAAATTACCCACCTTATTTGTTTCCCTGTCTTCATTATAAACTTTGCTGATACCTAATCTAATTACCCCTTATCAGGCCCCTACCTGTAAGGGTGGCCTAAGTCACCAAGAATTTCTTATCTTAATCTGCTAAGAGTCATTAGGGTGTTATGCAATCCAAATTGTGTCCAAGTAATGTATACACTGACCAAATTCACCTATCGTTTTGACTTTTACCTTTGATACTCATTAGGATACGTCCACTATGAAACTTGCGCAAGACAGTCAGAAAATCCTGCATTCCACGTGAGACTTTACAAGTAACACCTGTTTAGGCAGTATACCTGGCAATGAAGTATAGGCATTTCTCAGTTACATATTCTCAATGCTTTACAGTGTGATAATATGATAGCAGTAACTAATGAATTATTTCACAGTGTCGGAACTGTTTTTATAGACTTGTTCCCGCGTTATTGCATTTCGTCTTAACGTCCTCGGCTGCCAAAAGGGACATAAACACCAACAGAAAGACGATACCATAACGTCATGGAACTGTTGATATTACATGATGTCAGCGTTGCTAATGAACGGAATGATTGGCGCCACTTTCTTACGTTGTTTATTGTTCTTCCGCTCAACTTGAAACAATTTTTGTGTCGCTTTCAAGAAAAAACTGTACCAGGAAAGGGTATGTCACAAATAGATTAATGAACAATATTTGTTTGATATGGAAAATCTTTGACTCAGGAGCATGGATAATTCGGTAAACCTCGTTCCTTAGCAACTCGTTTTTACCGAATAACTACGCTCCTTCTTGACTGATGTTTTTTTCATATCAGTGTAACACTGCTGATAATCCTCAATATAAACAAAAGTCAAGCGAGAGGTAAATTTAGTCGGTCTAAATAAGATATTCACCTTCAGAGTTACCTCTTCGCCGACAAAAATAAAGAAAAAGGAACCCGGCTAGAATCAATGCGGCGACAACCCATCCAGTAACTGCTACTGCGAGTACTCCAGTGTTCGTATTGTTAGAGCCAATTGGTTGGCCTGAATCTGAAAAAAATATGAGCCACGTCATAGCAAATTTACCTTACTTTTGGTAAATTATAGAGCTGAGCCGTATTTATAATATCCCTTTTCAAGGGATACCACTCCATCAGAGCGGAATTTGCCGTCTTTCAAAATTTTAGCGACGAGATGTTCTTTTGAGAAAATAAGGTTTCACAATATATGTGATTCATATGAAATGTCAAACTGTTTTCCTGGAAAATGTAAACAAACAACAAGCAGATCTGGAATCTGTTGTTGTGCTATTATTTAAGGGTAAATGTTTAAGGTATAATGAACATTGCTACAGTAAGGCAATCTAACGCTCTGTATTACGTCTGTGGATGCTTCAAGCTCTATTGATCAAACTCGACGCTTGTGTCTAGTGTATTCCAGTGATCTGGGAACATCCACTCTGCGTGATACAGAGCGTCAAAGCGTGTTACTGTAGTAATAATATGGAAGCATTTACAGCTGGATGTAGCGAAAAGTCCCTGAAGAGAAGGATGGGAGTGTGGATAGGGCCACGGTTCAGCTTAAAAATGCATGATGTCAGTGTCACTTATAATGTGTTGCTGTGTTTTGTATTCGCTTATGCTGATTGTTTTGTACACGTTGTATGCCTCAGTAACTATTTACATGATCATATGGTAATGGTATACTGAAGAGGCACATCTGGGGTGCTTTATTCTCAAACCCCTTTTGGGCTATTAAAACTTTTGGAGTCCTTTATATATTTATGAACAGCTTTAAATATGCAGGATAGATAGCAAAGCGCGGTTCAGTTCTGACTTAACATACCTATTTAGAGCTGTGTGGGAAATAACACAGAGAAGATGGAGAAAAAGATGATGATGATGATGAAAATGAAGGGGATGGGAATGAGTGAATATGAAAATATTTCCAGCAACAGTTTTAGGGCATTATTTAGTTGTCTACAGCATAAAACAACAAAGCCCAATGAGATAGTACGCGTATTATAATTGCACATACGGTACAGAGGATAGGGCTCTTTCATTATGAAGCAAGTAAATGACGTGCTGCTGGAATAGCCCTTTTTGACCTTAAGTGTATATCAATAGAAATGTATATACAGTATAACCTCGATGGCTCGAACACGGAAGGCTCGTTTACCTTGGACGATTTGAACTCGTTTTTGAGTCCCTAGGAAATTCTTCCGATAGCTAAAGAAAACAAATATTTTAGGATTTTGATGGAAATTTTCTGATTTTATCATGAAAACGTATGTTGTGTGTACTCATTAGAATCGCCTAATCGAGGCGATTCTAATGAGTACCCTCAGCATACCATTATCTTATAAAAGATGGAAAAGACATTCCTAGATTATTTTCATTTGCTTTCTGACCTTGCGCTATGATTAACCCTCATGGCTCGAACTGTCCATGTCTGGAACAAATTTCCATGGTCCCAAAGATGTTCGAGCCATTGAGGATTAACTGTACTTATTTATTTAATTATATGCTTTTGGCTATGCTTCATAACTAGAGTAATCGCTGAATGTATATCAATAGATATGTATTTTACTCATCAAACTGTATGATTTTGACAATATTGCATGAGTTTTTAGAGATATCACAGAAGGCGATCAATCTTTACTTATCTCTGGGCTAATACAGCAGCCGACAAATTGGTGGCATTTTCTTTATTTTTATCATAAAACAGGGTTTGACGAAGGGAGACAATTTGCATGATATGTCAAAACTTTTTTTAATGGAAAAAATAACAAAAAAAATTCAAACTGTCGTCTGCGGATATTTTTTCCAACATGTCAAGCGTTAATATCCCCACAGTGCCGTTTACACAACAACATGGACAAGATCAGATAATACTGTCAAAATTTACTCGAAGTTAGCACTGTTCTTGAGCAAACTTAGTGAAAAATTCCTTGTGGAATATATGTAAAAAAAAGAACTGAAATAAAAACAAAGCGAGCTTGACCATTGTCTTTTATATGACCAAGTGTTTATGTTTGTATCATCTACAGAGTTTAATGGCTGCAGTAAATCGCCGGGGTGGGTGAGGGGTGGGTGGGGTGGCTATTCCATTTGTAGGTATTGTACAGACGTGCCGCTAGATAGCCCTCATTTTTGATCTTATAGATATGTCAATAGGTAAGGTTTCCATGCTCTTTGTATATGATTAGGTCTATTTTCTCCCACTCTGTATATGAATAGCCCTCTTATCTGTTTTTCATCTAGCAACAAAAATCGGCTACCAAGGCAGCACTGACTCTTGAGATTACTGCAGTTAATGTATTGTTTTCATACCAAGAACAGATCGGTAAGCTTCTTGCATTAACTTCAGTAACTGATCTGATCCCCTGACCTCCCGTAAATGCCAAACGCCTGATGCTGATCCCCGGTGCCAATCCTATTTTGTGATATTTATTCATAATGTGTTGAAATAAAAAGTTCTCCAACGGTGAGTGTAAAGCATGTAAAGAATGTCATTAAAACAAATTTAAGGAAGAATCATTTGGAAATGAGTGGGAAAATGGAGATTATTATATCATTTTATTGAAATGTCATAGTAGAAAATGAATAGTGTGCCTTTTGCAAACAAATATATGAATAGGTGTATATTTTGATATTTGCAGCAGTCGCACGTCTGTACCATATTAAAGATTAAGATCCCCTCCCCCACGCCCCCACCCCACCCCCACTCCCGCAAAAACACCCTCTCACATGCAGTTGATAATCTTTGAAGAAAGCTTTGATAAAACATTAATTTTGAATTCTAAGGATTCGATTCATCTACACTGTTTAAGGTTCAAGATATGGCGTACAGTTTCTGAGAAATCATTAATGTACATTTCTTATTTTTTGTAAGGAGAAATAGATATACAGATATATTCCTGGAAGAACTGCTCCTATACACGTCTAAGATAAATAAGTTCTTAGCAATTTAACATGATTTCAAGTTTTCTTTGGTGTTTTGTGTAAAAGCATACCAATTATTATATGTATTGTCTTCGACGCTATTGTCCAACGGTTGCTGCCACGGTGCAGTGAGCTTTTGACAACGTCACCTTCTATAATTTTGAAGAAGTCATCTGTGTGATCTTCAGTGTAATCACTGGATAGATGATCAGTAGAGTCGCTGTAGGAATCGTAACTATACTTGGTTAAATCGAGCGCTGGGTTCACTGCATTTGCCGCTTTGCATGTATATAATCCTGCAAACTGGAACTGTAACAAAAATACTGTATTCTACATATTCATAAGCGTACCGCTCATAACACACATAGCCTATGCGCGTATGCGAACATATTTGCAATAGAGACCGCCTTCCATAAAAATATTTCCTTTTTAAAACGGTGCTTTAAAAAAAAAATGAAAGCGGTACTAGGAAGAATTTTCAAAACATTTTCCTGAGTGTGCGTAAAACTGTTTCCGCTTTGGGGTACGCCACTGATTAACTGACCTGTCATTTTGACCTTTCGAATATGTTATTTATAATTATACGTTTACTACAGAAGCAGGTATTAATTGTAAAGGTAAGTGATAAGCTGTTTCACGTGCAATACAGGATTTTCTACTGGGCAAGCCTAAATTTCAAGTGGACAGTATCTTTACAAATATAAAATGCAAAGTTCAAAACGACGGGACAGTTTCGATTTATATAAACAGATGAATATTTACTGACTACACAGATAATACTGAAATTTCAATACTAAAATTGAAAATATCACATGTTACGTCCCTCAAATTATTGGTCTACGTCTGCAGGCCAACTAAATCGACCCATCGTTTGGACCTATTGATTATAATATGTTCAAGTATAAGCTTACTGTGTAAACAGGTATTACCAGTAGAAGTGTGCGAATCGCTGTTTCACATGAAATGCGGGACCCTCTGACTGTTATGTCTAAATGATATACTGGAGATATCCTACTGAACAAAAAATGTAAATATTCAAGTGAGAGGTCAGTTTGATTCATCTATACTGAAGAACTAGCGTTTTACAATCTGAATGATATGGATTGTGAAAAAAAATGAACATTTGTTAATAGACCCTTTTCACAATCGTATTTTCCGATAATTGCCGAGCAGAAAATTTCTGGAAATGTATCGAGATTGAGGCTGGCTGTGTACTGACAATGCGGAAATGAAAGACACTCGCTACAACCTGTGATAAAGTCAAGAATCCTGCGTCCCTGGACGCATAAATCCGGATCCGGATTCCTAAAAATTCCCAAAGCCGAGTTAGTTATGATTTGATTATTTGACTGATGTCCGCAACGTGTTATTCTTACCGTCGGTAGCATCTTAAAAGAATAATCCGCCGCGTGTTCTTCACACCTGCAACAACGCCGTTATCTACTTGCTAAGCAAGCGGTAGTTAAACAGGGGTTGGCTGTTAACACTTCAGCGATCGTTAACTTTTCGAGCAATTAAAGCATGCGGACTGACACCGTTATGCACCTCTTCCCTCATTGTGTATTGTCTCTACCGACAGACTGATTCATCGAGATGCACACGCGGGTGTCATGTCTCTTATCCGCCTAGGCTGGCAGTTTTTTTTTGTTTTGTTTTTTGTTTGTTTGTTTGTGTTTTTTTTTTGTGAATTGATCTTTTTTCCGATTCAAAATTTTCGGATGTCGAATTTTTGTCATTGACTTCAGAGACGCACGCTCACCGTTTTCTGCTAAAAGACGACAAGCACTCAAGCAAAATAGTTCCTTATGCATTTGCGAGATCTGCGCATCAAAGCGGTTATTCCTGCTGGCCACTAAAATATTTTCTAAGTGCCACCGACTGTATCACGTAAACCCAGTGTAATGATCCATCATATGGGATGCTCAGATGCACACCAGACGACGATACACTGAACTGTTCGCGTTTCTAATATAAGTTATTTTTTCTATAGCTACCGCATGAAAAAAGCACGTGTTCATTACTATAGCGCTTGCTCGTAATGGTAACGTTAGACTAGCTCCTGGACCTTGATGTCATGTTTTATCACTCCTTACTATAAGCTGATTCAAATTTATGTATGACATCTTGTATAGCCAGTCTCTAATAGTTGGTCTCTGACATCAAGGTCGGATATCTCCAAGATTAGTTGCTGCTATCAAAGAGGTGAGGTGAGCCGTAAGTAGTAGATTACCCTTAGTTCATTAAGTAAATTAATAATTATAATTGATTGATAAAAATAATATTGATATCCGACTAGTAGCTAGTCTATGGTAACGTCAGATGACAGCGTGGCGGGGAAACCGTTTTGGGAGAAAAACAAACTATTATCATGTTGGATTGTAGAGCGTTTTCTTGGCGGAAATGCATATAAAACAGACACATATTAAAACAGAACTAAATTACTAAGACTGTTTCGGTGAATCAAAGCAGTAGATCGAAATGTCATCAAGTAAAAAAAACAAGTCCCGGATATGTTTCGTAGCGTATATTGATCACAGCACATGTAAACATTAAAATGACGTTTTGCGGGAAGTTCAACAGAGGTGGTCATGATTAGAACGTGATGATATATTTCATCTACAAGCTGCAGTAGCCTATAAGAAGGCTTAAATCAGTTTTGATTAAAATATGTTTCACTTAAAATCCATTACATTCAAGATCACTTAATACAGACAGCAACGATCTTCTTTGGGGTAGAGTACTGAATTTAACTGAAAAGCAATGTAGATGAGAGTCATGAAGAAGAAACGGGACTGATTATTACACGGAGATTTCCTCAAATCTATTGTGTACTTAGTCGCGGTCTGACGATTCGTCATTGTTATCTGTGATACACCGCAAGCCTCGTTCTGGATTAACGAGATCATGCGTGGATTAGCGAGAGTGGTAAAACTCGCGATTGTGAAACTGGCCTATTGAACTGTTGTTGACAAATGTAAGGATAAAACTGAGACGAAGAACTGTTGTTGAAAACTAAGTGTGGCGGATTCTCGCGACATACAACTTGTTATAATATGGTATCGGAACGTCTTACAAGTGGCTGCAACAGCTTCTTTTCGTCTATAAGATCTTATTATTCCTACTTTTAAAGAAAAAGAAAATTTCTTCTATAATGAACTATTTTCATTATAAAATCGTTGAAACAAAACCTTACATAAACAAGATCCGCGCTTGTATAGCGAAATAAGTCAACCGTAAGTTTTAGTGTGAACATTCATTTACGCGTGAAAAAAAAATAGCTGTGTTTCCGCTAAACCAACTGAGCCTGTTTCAAACACCCGACTCTGCTATTTTTTATCAGTAAAAATTCAAAATAAAGAAGTAAAGCGCCGATCCTCAACAAAATACGTGATTTTCTGACCCGACCCTGTTCTTTTCTGGAGAAAAAAAAAGACAAATAAAAAAGTTTCTTCTACCTACCGACCAATTTTTTTTCAGCATGTTAGCGAAACACAGTTATATTTTTTACGCCTTATCACCCCGGTGAAGAAATACAACCGAGTGAATTTTATGAATAAAGAATAAAACTAAAGAAATATTTGCAATGGCATACATGTCTATTCTCTACCAAAATAAACACAGGAATTTCAAAATGGAAACCGAATTTAGGATTAACATACGTCATCTGATGCTTTCTGCAGAAAATTACAGAAATTTAGAAATTTTAAAATGATAAGTACATGTCTTTTGACAACATTTTCTCTATACTTCTTAAAATACGTTCATGTCACATTGTGTTTTGTCTGTTTTAATGCAATTAACCCTTTAATGTCTAAAATCACGAGGTATGGCAATTTGCAAACTTCAAATAGAACGTAGCGGAGCGGCTGATTTTAGGGTCTTTACTTTGCCAAAATATTACTATGGTACAATAATAGTAATAAATAAGTAATTTTCTATACAACGCCCGTACAGTGAACTTTTTTTCGGCTCGCATTGTGGAAGAATTCGTTGAATCTCGCCAGAAATGGGTGAGAGCATGTTTTGACGTGGGTATTTGTGTGTGAGGCGGGGCTGGGGATGAAGTTGCTTTATTTTGGACTCTTTTAAAAGGCACTGTTAAAAGTAAATGTGTGTGTGTGTGTGTGTGTGTGTGTGTGTGTGTGTGTGTGTGTGTGTGTGTGTGTGTGTGTGTGTGTGTGTGTGTGTGTGTGTGTGTGTGTGTGTGCAAAAAATCGATAAGCTAGGTAATTTGGTTCTACCTGTTCATAGCGTCTGAAACTGACACAATGTTTAAACATTCGTAAAGAAAAGCAAAAAAAAAAACGTTTTGCAATATTTTATTTTCCCAAGTTTCACTACAATTTACATAGGTGAGACTTATTTTGGCAGTAAAAATTATTTTACACTGAAAATTTGAAAACAAAGCACATAAACATCGAAGATAAATGTTCTTGATAAGATATTGTCAATAGCAAATCATTTTTTATTTAGGATAAAATGCCAAACGAAAAACAAATCTTTTCCAGATGATGTCGAAAGACTAGTACATGTCAGCCTACACCCAATATTTCACACACCTATGCACCACCTATACAGTGGTAGTGTTGGCTAGTTGCAACGTACAAGTACACGCGCCAATTTTGATGCATTGCGTGTCCCTATAATGATAGGGATCCAATCGAAGTATTAGCTTGTTTCTTTAGAGCCATTCACTTTAAAGAAACTTCTTAGGTCATGGAAAAGTGTGCAATCACAGAATATAGTTACAAGGGTTCACTTTAGGAATTTGTAACAAATGTTCGCGGGAGCCGCGCAACACCGACAGGCGATATCTAGTTGTTCAGTGTCCGAACTTAATCCTACGGTATAATTCTATAGTAAACTCGATGTTACTGATTCATCACATGATGCAGGTTAACCCTTGTCCTGCTGAATAAATTAAGATGCCACGCCCATTTCTAATTTTCAGCCAATCAGATTACTTGATCCAGGTTGTTGATACAAATTCAAATTCTGAATGGCAAACACTGCAGATCCAGATCAGTTGGCTTCTTCAGAAGCCAGCTGATCTGGATCTACACTGTTTGCAAAGGCAGGGCATATCCGGGTTCAGCAGGACAAGGGTTAATAACTAGAGCTTTGTTAACAGTACAGAAACGCCTCCACACTCAGCTATAAGCCAGTTGCAACGTGAAAATAACAAAACATATAGCAAATGGTAATTATGCTGTAATACTGTTGGTTTCAGCTTTGCCAGCACCAGGAAGTGATAAGAAAAAATGCTTTTTCCGATATCTGCAAGTGCACGAGCTTTGACCAAGGCCTACTAAGCCCTGCTTCTATACGTACATGTGATTTTGGGGTTTTTCTCTAAATATTTAGACATCATTGCGTTATCACGCCTATGTACGAGATGTACCCTATATTACTATGTAATATGTAGTAAAAAAAACGGTAGTTATCTACATTATTATAGTGACTTTTAGAATTTTACAGACATTTAACCAGTTTAATCAGTTTTAACCAGATTTAATCAGTTTGTTTGTTATTACTAAAAGCAATTTATCTGGCTACATAACTCGGTCAAAATCTGCTTTATAGCCAGAATCTACACCATTTCCTATATTATGTGGTGAAAATGCAATGACTGATGTAGCGCTGTATATAAGCGGTAGCAATATATATATATATATATATATATATATATATATATATATATATATATATATATATATATATATATATATATATATATATATATATATATATATATATATACAAACAAAGAGAAACAAAGCAACCAATTCACTCTTCACCAGCGAGGATTACATAATACATAATATATGTATATTCCTATTTCTCAGAATGCCAGGCTGACTAATCTCAGTCGGCAGAGAAGACCCCTTACCTCGGCAACGTCAGTTCGAGCGACACACTGGCCAAACGTTTACTACTTAAAAACACTTTTACCTGTACAATTAGGTTTACACCCGCAAGCAGTTGTGGATAAGAAACCGTTTTCGACAATTGTGCACGACGACATATGATCGCGTGTACGATGCATAAAATTGTACCTATTTGTCTTTGTTTCCTTGGAGTTCTTGAGGTAACAGACTTCTCTAGTTATTATAAATACTACGTAAAAATAGTAGAGAAAATGCAAGGAACAACCACAATCACAGAACATAGCCCACAGATGACACTAAGTGGAAGAGCAAACAAACACTGACAGACACTGCACATGCCAAAAACCAAAGAGAAGCAAACCAACCAATTCACTCTTCACCAGCGAGGATTACATAATACATAATGGTGTACTAAAATATTATAATTTACCTGAACATTTTCTTTTATCAGCGTGTCCCCATTGCTATAAAACTCGTCTTCTGATCCTTTAGTCCACCAAACAAAGGGACTGGGTATACCACTTGCAGAACACTTTATGTTCACAGTGGAACCAACGTGAAATGTATACTCATGCTTTAGATCATGAATCTTCACAGGTACTGTAAAAACGAATCAAATCAAATCAAATCATTTGATTTGATTTAGATTATGAATGTACAGAGGAACTGTAAAAGTAAATCAGATCAATTCAATTCAAATCTCATGATTTAAATCAAATCAAATCAAATCATTTGATTTAGTTCATGAATCTACAGAGGAACTGTAAAAACAAATTAAATCAATTCAATTCAAATCTCATGATCTAAATCATATCAAATCAAATCGAATGATTTGATTTGATTTGATGTAGATCATGAATCTTCACAGGAACTGTAAAAACAAGAAGAAGGCATAAATGAAGTATGTTGTTGTTTCATCATGCATATAGCGTCGTACTTGCGAAAGAATACGCTCAAGATGAAATAACTTTGTAACAATTTCAATAAAAATGTACTTTAACTTCTGGCAACAAAGTGTATAATAAACAGAAAATGAAATGTGTTAGCCTGATATGAAAACTCAGTCACTCAGAAGCGTCGATAACCCTATATAAACCTCGTTCTTTTGAAATTCATTTTACCGAATTACGACGATCTTTAGTGACAGTTATTATAGCACTGACATACTAATTACATACCTAGCAGCGAATTACAGAGATTTCTTCTTTTTAGTTTTGCGTTGTAGTTTACGACCCATTCAATACTGTTCGGGTCATGTCGAGCCGGCCAGTTAACCTACTCAAACTTTTCCTGGGCCGGCTTAGTCCTCTAAGTGGTTAGCCAGTACTTGAGTACATTTACATAATTGACAAATGTCCTTCCTGAATCAACAGAAAGGACAGAATGACCGTAGAAATTACTTTCATTAGACCGTAGACATTACATAATCAATATCTACGAAAGTTATGTAAGATAGGTGGCCGCTCTGGGATTCAAACTTGCCAACCCTGGATATTTAATCAGACGCACGACCGACTGCGTTCTACACTAGAGTCGGGCTACAGAGATTTCTCACTTTTAGCAATAAGAGCATTTATCCTAAATTTCCCGTTAAAATGAAGTTTTGAGTGAAGGGAGTGGGGTTTCGACTGATCCTCACCTAATCCTCTCTGGATCCGCGCCTATGTATGACTGCTAAATAAAATGTCCATTAAGTTCATAGTAAACAACCAAGGGACTAATGGTCCTGTAGCTCTCATATAGGTATGGTAGCCGGTAGAGTTTGAAAAACGTTTGGTCTCTGTATCCTACAGTAACTTGGTATGGAGTTAATAAGATGCGAACCAGAAACTTCACATTTTAAATAAAATATGGGTTTGAAAAAATGATTTACCAAATATCAAATGCCTATGTCTTCTTGTTTCACATACGAAGACTTTAAAAGTTTTCCTCATATGAGTCTATGTAAAACAAGTGACTCGTAGGGCGGGGCCATTTTTTACCCCAAGGATATAATTTGAATACCCTTAGTAGAGGTCTGCAAGATAAAGCTACATGTAAATGCCAAATATCAAAGACCTAGGCCTTCTTGTTTCACACAAGAAGATTTTTAAAGTTTTGCTTTTTGGAGTCTATGTAAAAAAAATGATCTTTCCGTAAAAAAGGTCAGTTTCAATTCAAGTTAATCATTTTTTTCCAAACGTCATTGCGCTCATGTCCTCAGTGCTGCATACCAACACCAGGGTCATTGGCCCTTTGGTTTCGGAGAGGATGGGGTTTTAAAGAGTTTTTACTATATATTGACGTGGCTGCCATCTTGGTCATATGACCTATATGCTGTGAATAAACTTGTTCCCTCGGCCCATGGAGGCTCCAAATGAAATTTGAATACTATTAACTCACCTATGAGCCTGAAGGCTCATGTGAGCAAAACTACAACCGCAGCATTTGCGTTCTGATCGGTTTGTCAAAACAGCACTCTCCATCAGTTATTAGGCTTAGCATAATCAATATTAATGGGCGTGGATTACATAGAGATAAGGAGAGTCAAGGAAGTGAAACCACTGTTGATCCACAACGTATCATGGCCTTTATGCTTGTTGTCTACAACTAAAATCCGGTACCAGCTGGAGCACTGAATAGAATAGTGTAATATTTATTGAGAACCTGCATATACAGAGGTGTTCTCCATTCGCATGCACTGTTTCAGCACGCCACACTTATTTAAATATTCTATAATGTTACCATTGCAGCACTTTATCAAAGATTATGGGATTTACATTTATTTTGACAATTTTACTTTTAACCCTTAAAACGCCAAGAAAACCTGCATCTGAAAATGTCGTCTATTTATGTCGTCTGCTGAATATTCTTTCAAACTTTTCAAACCTATTTTTGCATACAGGCAAACAGTGTGGACCCAGATCAGACTGCTCCTAAAGGAGCAGTCTGATCTGGGTCCACACTGTTTGCAAGGTCCACACGTTTGCAAAAATGACTTTTAAAATCACAAGCAGATGACAAAGCAGACGACAATTGTTGTGATTGACGCTTTAAGGGTTAAAGTAGGTGGATGCAATGGTAAAGTAACCGCAATTTATAGCATTTCCGTGACACTTGTGACAAAATTTAATAATCTTCACTGTTTATTTTAAATCCGACAAGGAAAACCTAAAAAAGCGAAGTGAAATTAGCTGTAATTATTTTTTTTATAAAAGTGAGGGGCATTTTTGGAAGCCGATGCGATGAAATATCATAAAGAACTCTCAAATGCACCTTTTGCACTGAAGAACTTAGCCGACTTCGCCAAAGTTTGCTTGTAAAGAGCCAAGGACTTTTCCCATTACGAAAACATGCCTATTCAAATATACTGAAAACTTTACCACCAAAAAAAGAAAATTTTCAGATAAAAAAATTCTGATATTTTTCATATTTCTGCTCAAAACATAGATGAAGGGTACTCGTTAGAACCGCCTCGGCGAGGCGGTTCTAACGAGTACCCACAATCTATGTTTTTGAGCAGAAATAAGAAAAATAAGGTATACCCCTGTAAACCCCAGTTTTACTATATAAAAGTGGGGTTTAAGGGGGTCAAAATTATATAGGCACGTTTTCGTGATGCGTAGTGAAATCAGCTTTAACATTTATTGCGTAGACCAAGCTTTCTGTGAAAGCCAATATTTATTGTTTTGTAATGGCGAGAAACGGTGTACATTTACAGTAATATGTTTTAGAATATGTTACTTCCTAAGACAATAAACGGGAATAGAAGCAAAACTGCAGAACATTAGTTTGTAGAATGATCCGGAGTTCAGCACTACTTTGAAAAATTTTAAAAGAAAAATCTCATTCCTCATAATTCACGGAGTTAAATTCATACCTGCCAAAATGGTGTGATTGTTGATAGACAATATGTTCTAGGGATACCGTCCACCTAGCAGCTAGTACTTCTGACAAATTGAGATTATTACATTGTTTTCGAGTCTGTTTGCTGTAGACCAAATGTAACTCGGAAGTAGACTACTCGAGACATTTTCTTGGAAGGCAATTTTAGAACAGCGTTATCAATATAGCTCTGTCCTATGGGATTACACTTCGTGAACAACCGAGTTTGTTATCCGATTTGGAATCCACAGACATTTATATGCATAAAACGTTCATACCTGTTGCTGTAACAATTCGTGTACCGCTGAACGATTTGCCAATTTCAACGTCCCCAAACGTTGGAATCATTCTGTTCTGTGCAAAACATTTGAACGTCATGTTATGCTCGTTCAAATGGTCTATGTGCATAGTAGGACCTGCAAAATCAGACAAAAATTGAAAAACTATTTTTCAAGCATAATTATATTTTTACAAATGTCCTATGACAGTAGCTACGCCAGCTTGCCCTGAAGAAAATCTCACGACAAAGACAAACATATCGGAAAATGAAACTCATATTATATTGAGCATTCTGGTGACCATTTTATCGAAATTGGCGGGAAAATATGGAAGGTTTTAGCTTTGAAATTCTAGAAAATACCGTTATGAAGGCCGCCTATTTTGTGGGTAAGAAATATCATAACATCTCAAATTCGCAAACGATAAATAAGCCACCCCTGCAACAATATTTTGTAGAAATATACCTGTAAAAATGCTTATTTGCATTTATACCATCAACTACAATGTAACCCATATTGGCCTTATATTCCAGTGACGAGTAAACTTATATTTGTCTGTTAAAAATGATTATCTGATTATATTAAAGAGATAAAATGGTTGTGCACAAGCCCATAGTTATGAAACGCAAATATGTTTTTCATTACGCAACCGATTTAAAATAGATTGCCGCAGGATATTTGTTTCTAAAACGTGATATCACATATTAGTGCTGTCTCCTTAAATGAAGCATTACATTCTTAAGTGTTTCATTTTTTGATGAATACTATGGTTAAACGATCTCGGCGAGGCGGACATAAGGCGGAGACAAAGAATATTACGTTTGAATGTCAGCCAACAGAGTTCTTCGTTTACTGAAGTTAGTATGACGTCGCACGCATATTGCAAGTTCCGCTTTCTGGCCGTTCCAGGTCTGACGTTTAGCAAACCTGAACCCCCGGTATTAAGAAAAATATTTCCTATTAGGTAGAATACAACCGAAAATTGCATGGATAAAATAATATGGAAATGTGAGAACTAAAATTAAGATTTTTAGCTTTTGTTCTGTCGTTATTTTTAGGCATAATTAAAGTTCGATTTTTAAAAGAAAAGTCAAGTACAAGGTTCTGTTTCAATTCCTTTATGGAAATTCATAAACTCAATGTTTAACTTACTCACTCTATCTTGCGTACTCTGTAGTACAATATTATCATTATTAGCCAAGGAAAATATCCTAGACAACATGTCGACGACATATGGAGTTCTGCTCATGTATACGCTAGAGGGCGTAAGCAGTGTTGCAAACTTCATTACTGCTTATGAAGAGTCTCAATAAAACCGAGATTCCCATTTTCTAATCTATAGTGTGTTCTTTGTTTCCAAAGGTAATTGACGTTTATTTTACCCGCTTAATGTCTTAACACGTGGGCAAGGTAAGTTTCAAAGTCGGGAATACTGTTTTACTTTCATTAAACGTTAACACATTTGATAACAAAATAACGCTTATAATTCGCAGCTTATCAAAATCAAATTTGTATTTAATATTTTACCTTTACCTTTTGTTTTAATAGTTCGAGAATTCATATAATTTTAGTTTGCATTTCAATTGCTTTAAGTGTTAATTCCCAAAGCTACTTATCATAACAACATAATGGATTATTTTTGTGTTAACAAAGGTTCAACTTATGATAGGCAAGCCGTTCAAAGTACCCTGGCAGGAATTTTAATTGTATAAGTCTGCACTTGATGGCGGATATATCTATATGTTTCAAATTTAAGCCTTCTAGGGAAGAAAGTTGTTAAATTTGAAGTTAAATAAATGTAGATCATTTCGTTAACGTGTTAATGCCAGCACAATTGAATTTTGATTTCCTTCTCGTATATTAGAATTTTGCAATTCCATTTGAACAGTTTTAGTGTTAGATTTTAAGTCCAAAATCTGTGCCCGAAGTTAAAAATTATCGCTTTTTAAATCTGAATTCCTGCTCGAGTCCAAGTTTTCTCCCAAGTTTTCTAACTTATGTTCAGCAACATGTTTGCACTCTTCCGCTCGCTGGCGCCGACCCCTGTACCTTTGATAACTGATTACGTGTATCCAAAAGTCTATGCTCACAAGCCGAGGCCCGAGATGTAGATGAAGAGCTAGAACCGGTGGAACAGGTGATTAATTCAAATGATAACTTTACAAAATGGCCAGTGTGTTTAGACTGGAAAATTTCTGTGAAGATGGAACAGAAAATGTTGAGTCATACTAAACGCGTTTCGACCAGTACAAAAATGTACCGGTATAAATGATGAAAGCTTACCTGGCACCTTGAAAGTATCAATCCACAACCAGCTACTGAACAGCAATAGAAAAATTCAATGACTAATAACATAAAAAGCGAAAAACTTGTTAATATGAACATATATTCTATGTGTCAGAGGACAAGTGAGGCTTTGGAGGACCTTCTCCGCAGCTTAGAAAATAAAAATTCCACATCAAAAGTACCAGAGGGCATTCAAGTCCAGATTGCTATAAAAGAGATGGACAGAGCAATAAGTTCTGCCATCAGTACTCATGTACCAAAACATTAGATGATGTTAAAAGAGTGACCTTGCTCATGAATTCTAATACCCAGCAGGTAGTGCAGGTGGCGCAAGCCACACTTCCATCAAAGTTAGAAACTACAATGGAAGTCTTGATGGCAACGGTTGCCCAACTGACGGCAAAGCTAGATGACAGGCACCAGTTGGCCAACCCAAGCCGCCGCAGAGAGGAAGCATACTCCACCCCGGAGAGTAGTAGATGTGGAGGTAGGCGTTTTTCTAGTTCCTTAGGTAGAGCTATGGTAAAATGCTATAATGTTAAAAAAAATACTGAATCACTTCGGCAACAAATGTTCAAGTATTAGAACAAAAGGTCTACAATCATAATCAACCCGTCAATGTCAGCACTATGATTACCAGTTTACCACCAATACGGAATGAGATATTCAGTCCAGTGGACTGGCAAGCCAACGTTTCACAAAGCGCTATAAAAAGCCATTCAAAAATCGGTCAAATTAACAAGTGTAACATTTACACAAAGTGCTCAGTCTAACAGCTAAATAAAATCAGAAAAACCAACAATTAACCAGAGTGCTAAGAAGACTATTCAGGAATCTGAATCTTTTGTAAATGTTTGTGCTAATTTCACTGCACAACACGTGCACTAGATAATGAAAAACATATGACTATTTAACGTTCCCGAAAAGCCCTTCGGGCTTCAAAGATATTGAAATAGCCCCTTTTTTGTTATTTTTTCATCATCCGGTGCAAGCTTAAAATCTGAATTTCTATTTTAACGCAAACTATGAAATTTGTGAGCCTTACCATTTAAATCTATGAGAAATAAAACCTCCAAATATAGCACATTCCGATTTTACTAATTCATAAAATTGGCAAAATTAATATGCTTCGAAAGTATCATATTATCTGCTTTCGTTCTATATGAGCCGCTACGTTTGGAAACGTACCCTCGGATAAGTGCTTCTGGCGAAGATTCAGATTGTCCTGCGCAATCTGATCATAATATTTACTGGAGAAATGTTTATATCCAAGGATGCAACGTTTTTTCATGCGGACAACAAAGACTCTGATCAAACTGTGTGGATACGCAGGCTGATTTGAGTGTTAGATCAGCGAAAGTACCAGAATGAACGTTTTCTCACGTGAGTTTCATAAACAATTTAAGATTTGCCACTTTTGTATAATAAAACTACATTGTGTGTGTGTGTGTGTGTGTGTGTGTGTGTGTGTGTGTGTGTGTGTGTGTGTGTGTGTGTGTGTGTGTGTGTGTTTCTTTCTTTCATTTTTTTCTTAATTTCCACACAGAAGATAAGGCATTCGGAGACAATCTGAGTGAAAGGTCAAACCTTACATACTGTGAAATATATATATAACATTGAAAAATGTTATACAACTCGATTGATTTAAGTTGAAGTGTTAAATCTGAAACTTCTCTAATGTGATTGTGTACGCCCATGGGCATAGAAAACATATGTTTGGGTCGAACACGGAAGTGTTACAACTGTTATCCCACAATGCACCATTTACCTTATGTATGTTGTTTGCAAGTAAAACCCGGGACTAGATATAACAATGAATAGAAAGGAATAATATTTATTTGAACATCTACATATAAAGGTGTTCTTCTCCATTCGCGTACACTTTTTTCAGCACACGTCATATGTAGATATCACCCAGTGATCAGTAAAGTAGAACACGAGTAGAAGATGTCAGAATGATGTTTATTGGTATTCAGCCAAAAAGGGTATCCGAAAATAATATACAACATTATTTACACAGTGCCACGCATGTACACATTACATGTATCATCAATATCAATCTGTATAGAAGATCAGACAACGGACTGCAGCTTATATTAAACAGTGGTTACTATAATTAAAAGAACTTATGAGATGTATAGAAATTGCCAGAAAAAGCAATATATTCTGAATTTAGTTGATTTAGCCAAGATTTGCATGTAAAGAACCAGAGACTAGTAAAATCAGCTTTAACATTTAACATTAATTGTGTGCGAAGCGTAGACCAAGCTTTTTTGTGAAAGTTATACTTGTTTTGAATTGTTATTGTCCGCCCCTCTTCAGTGATTTTCTTTCTTTCTTTCTTTCTTTCTCATTTCTGAAGTTTTGAATATAACCATAAAACGAATTGCTTCATTTATTCGCAGCCTTGGGAAATCCCCGCACTCCCCACCCACCTCCACCTGCCCCGCCTTCCCCACCTCACCACCATCACAAAATCGTCACTTCGTATAGTTACCAGGGCAATGGAAGACCTCAGACATTATGAGAAAGTTCACGGTACCAGTACCGTTTTCATCCACCTACATGTATTATAACCTAAGACTTTTTCAAAACTGTACTGAGGGTCATTGAGAAATCATCAATGGCAGAAACTGACCAGTCTAGCACATAAGATGAGACAAAATCTGCTGTCTTCAGTCTACTTGATAAAGGTCAAATGCTACCGATGGTTGCATTTTGTTTCAGAAGTTCATCACGAAAACATACCTAAATAGTTTTGACCTCCATAAACCCCATATTTATATAGTAAAACTGGGATTTACAGGGGAAAACATTATTTTACTTATTTCTGATCAAAAGCGTAGATTGTGGGTCCTCGTTAGAACTCTCTATGTTTTGAGCAGAAATATGAAAAATATCAGAATTTGTATTTGAAAACTTTCAGTTTTTGGTGGTTAAAGTTTCAAAATATTTGAATAGTTGTGTTTTCGTAATGATTTACGTTCACTATTGCTAATGATATAACATGTCGTGATTCTCACTGTACTTCAGAGTAATGCACGTAAATATCTATTGTTTATGTAGGCCAACTGAGATCATTCTGATAATGTTTAAAAACAACTATTTTCCCGTTTTAGATTTCAGTAATACATGTAGGAAGCAAATTACTTTTTTTTTTTCGTCCAGTTTAATCCTAATGCCCGAAACCTGCTCATCTGGCCCATTCGTTGAACCAGAATTTTTGTTATATTATTCTGTGCATGTTTATTGCTTCCAATGGTTAGTGTTCCAGAATATTTATTGCAAGCGAAATGTACTGCTGTGAATGCCATTAATGCTTGCGTCACAACGTCAATAACTTTATGATGAATCTTACGTCCTTGACTTTGATTTCGAAGAAATATGGCTTTTTGACGTTGAAATGTATAAAAAGTGAAAGACTGCTGAAAACATCTTAAATGTATGAAACGTGAAAAAATACTGAAAACATCCGAAATGTATGTAAAGAGAAAGAATGCTGACACCATTTGAAATGCATAAAAATTGTAGGAATGCTGACAACATTTGAAATGCATGTAATAGAAAGAATGCTGACGATATTTGAATTGTATGAAAAGAGAAAGCATATAAACATTACAAAAACACGCCTATTCAAATATATGGAAAATTTCAACGCCAAAAACTGGAAATCTTTAGATAAAAAAAAACTCTGATATTTTTCCTATTTCTGCTCAAAACATAGACTGTGGGCACTCGTTAGAACTGCCTCGGCGAGGCGGTTCTAACGAGTACTCACAATCTATGTTTATGAGCAGAAATAAGAAAATAGTGTATACCTCTGTAAACCCCAGTTTTCCTATATAAAAGTGGGGTTTAAGGGGGTCAGTATTATAAAGGCATGTTTTCGTGATGATGTGCTTCGTTTTCATTCACAGTCTCATTTTGAGATGACTTTTTGCTAGAAGGAGAATGGATACAGGTTTAGGTGAGGCAATTGTCAAACGGTTTCTGCCTTCCCTCTAAAAAGGGATCCACTATAAAAGGTCAAAAAGCTGCTCCCTTTGGGAGCACATTCTTACCTTCTAAAGTAGACCCCTTTTCAAAAGGCATTTTGTGTGCAGAAACGCAAACAGGAAGTCACAACAAGTTGTCTCCATTTTAAAAAAGTGTTGGAAAATCTGCCAAATCTATCGTCACCTTAATGTCTAGCAAAGACGATTACATACTGATGTAATAACTTAAAAAATAAACACCCACTGGTTTTGTTCTAGAGAACAGAAACAAAGCCGCTTATCCCCTCTACCACAGCACCTCGTTTTGAATAGAAATATACTGAGGGGATATCCGGTTGCGCTGAACGGGACTGGAAATCATGCAGACACGAAGGTAAGTGAACCGGTTGAATCGGATTTATTCTTTCCCAACGTCAAATATGAAAAAAGGGAAGTGTCATGCAACCCTCTGTTCATTTTCCTATAATGGCCATTACGAGTGTTTTGTATGCCACAATCTCCTCAATCACAACCTTTCCAATTAAGCAAAACTGATTCCCTCAATCACAAAAATCGATAAAAATCTATTTTTCTTGTCTAACGACTAGTTACGGAATCTCGTAGTTTGGTGAGGTTCGTAAAGAATATTAACCTCAGAGCATTTTTAAGCTATAGTGATGGATAAAATCATTTACACTCAACAACTACAGGAACGTGTATCCAATTCGTTCGCATGTCATCAAAACGGCAAAACATAGACTATCATTGCTCCGGTAGAGAGCGGATCCATTACGAAAACACGCCTATTCAAATATATAGAAAATTTTACCTCCAAAAACTGAAAATGTTCAGATAAAAAAACTCTGATATTTTTCATATTTCTGCTCAAAACATAAATAGTGGATACTCGTTAGAACCGCCTCGTTACCCACAATCTATGTTTTTGTGCAGAAATAAGAAAAATAATGTATACCCCTCTAAACCCCAGTTTTACGATATAAAAGTGGGGTTTATGGGGTCAAAATTATATAGGCATGTTTTCGTGATGCTGTGCCATGAAACACAATATCTGTTTCAAATTCGATTCACAAGTAAAGGTCAATGAACAGAGTATTTCATGACATTCATCTAGTTTTGATATTGGGTGCTGTGAGAGAATAAATCCGGTTCAACCGGTTCAGTCACCTTCGTGACCCCTAAATTTTTCAACCGGATATCCTCTCAATATATTTCTATTTACAATAAGGTGTTGTGGTTGAGGAGAAAGGTGGTCGTGAAAAAGCCACTGATACGAATTCATGAATAAGTTTATTATCTGGACACAATTGAGGCATTCCGTTTCATATGGCCTGGCACCAAGGTCATGTAACTTCTTTCGTGCTCAACTCAGCTGAGCATGAAATTTTCTCTACTAACAAATATGAAAATGCCAACAATAATTGGCATTTTCATATTTATTAGCAGAAATATTTTCATGCTTAGCTATGTTCAGCACGAAAAAAAAAGCAATTGTTATTGATTGGAGATGTTTTAGCAGGGCAAATTTCATGTTGAGCTGAGTTGGACGAGAAAAAATGTTTTATAAACTCGGGGTCAGGATACACTTGGAAGTTTTTTCTGACATTTTACAAGAGAGAAAACGTTGGGACAGCTATTTGTTTCCTGCATACCATTTTCCATATAAAAACGATCTACCCTTTAACGTAAAGAACAAATGCTCCCATAGGGAGCAAATTCTTTCCTTTCACAGTATACCCTCTTCAGAATGGATGCAAAACCGTTTTGACTCCCCTGAAACTGTAGCCATTCCTTTTAACATAGGTTTCATTAAAGGTTGTTTTGGCTGCGTGTTTTTGTAAGAGTATGGATCCGCGTCAGTGACTGGGTTCAGCTCTCATAATTACGAATGGAATATTTTATTTTTTCAGACCACCGACTTCATGGTTTGTTACCGATGTTATGTTATGATGATGACCATGGCGCCGCTGCTACTGATGATGATCCTGTTTTGCTGGTTCTGTTCTGTCTTTTCAGAAAGGATCATCTGTTGTTCAGAGATGCAAATTAGAAGCACAAATATTTCTCTCACTCCCCGCCGCCGCCCCGCACCCACCGCACTTTGTAAAACTGGTAGAAAATCTACCCAAAGCATCCAGTCTTCTTAAATTGGCCCCAAGGTTTTAAAACCTTTTTCATGCTCAACTCAGCTGACCATGAAATTTTCGCAGTAAATATGAAAATGCCAACACTAGTTGGCATTTTCATATTTATTAGGAGAGAAATTTTCGGGTCAGCTATGTTTAGCAAGAAAGAATTTGCAATTGTTAGTACTTTGAGATTTATCATACTCCTGTTACAAGTACTAGACTGGACGTGACCTAAATGTGAGCAAATGACATTGTCAAGGCTATTCATAAATTTGGTTGATCAGCGTTTCTGTTACGCTGGCACTATCACTATTATCATACTCGAAATGTACAATAATAAAGAAATAAGGGGGAAAAGTGTAGCAAGAAATATGTTCATCAAGCAATCTGTATAAGATAAGTGTCAATCAGACAGGTCTAACTTAATTTCGAGGAGTGGTTGCAAGAGGTGAGAAAGTAATAATTTACCGTTATAACTCTAAGTATTGGGACAAATAGGCCTTTGCAAACAGTGAAGACCCAGATCAGACGTCGCAGTACGATGCGTCTGATCAGGGTCTACATTTTTGTCATACATACAGCAATAGGTAGTGGAAGGGACTATTTCAAATTTTAGGACAAGTATGGTAAGTAGATAAGCGTCCCAAAATTCATGGTAAATACCATATGACTTGAATTCCGATTA
This sequence comes from Anodontia alba, assembly GCA_964016985.1. Taxonomy (NCBI): domain Eukaryota; kingdom Metazoa; phylum Mollusca; class Bivalvia; order Lucinida; family Lucinidae; genus Anodontia; species Anodontia alba. The sequence continues at coordinate 81,015,831 of OZ024831.1, read as the reverse complement.
AAAATGAGACGCAATATATAGCAGGACAAATTTAATTTCATGCTCAGCTGAGTTAAGTATGAAAAATGCCTGGTTCTTGTTTTCATTGCTCGGTTTCCGTTTTTTTTTTTTTTTTTTTTTTTTTTTTTTTTTGTTGTTTTTTGTTGTTGTTGTTTTTTTTTTTGTTGCCATGGTTTCTTCTTTATAACAGCGCGTGTGTTCTTCAGCAGAAAAGTGATAATGAAGGGCATTTTGTCATGTGCAGTGCCTTCTGTAAGACTAAAGTCTTCTTAACCCTTGTCATGCTGAATAAATTAAGATATCACACCCATATCACACCCACTTCTTATTTTCAGCCAATACTTGATCCAGGTTGTTCATATAAATTCACATACTTAATGACGAACAATTCAAATCCAGATTACTTTGTTTCTTAGAACTGATCTGGCTCCACACTATTTGCGAAGGCAAGGCATATACGGATTCAGAAGAACTATGGATAAGGACGTCAGGAGTATATTACAATAAAGGAAAACACTTAGGACGGACACGTAGGGAGATTTATTATATACAAAGTAATGAAATATAGAGAATTATTAATGAAATAAAATGCATATTTCGAAAAAGTTTTATTTTCACTAGTGAAAATATAAAACTTATATTTTCACTCCTCTGAGCAGTGAAAAATATAAGATCTGGAACTACTTTTTTCTTATTTACATTAATGGTCATTATGCACGAGTGAAAATTTGAATGTTTTCATTACACGAGATGAAAATTTTTATGGTATTCACTGAAAAAGAGTAAATTTTCTTTTTATTTTATTGTTTACACGCCAATGCGCGTTTCTGACGTCATAACTAACGTCACCAAACAAAACATGAACGTCATGGCGTCGACGCTCAGTGCTTAACATGTAAAACGCTGGAGAAAACAAAAAACAAAAAGTTTCGGCAAATCAAAATAATTTTGATACCAACATGTTCCTTACATTCTAACTAATGTTATGCGGTTCTTATATGTCACCGCCAAGGGACAAAACTGCGTGTCAGACGTCCCCTTGCAAATGCAAGATTTGCATCTCTTCTGTCGAAAGTGATGTATATAATGAAAAGAAAATTCAAATGTTTGTCGTGAATATGACTTTTATTTCATCGAGTGAAGTGAAAAAATGTATATTTCATTCGTGCCTTCGGCACTCATTAAATATACATTTTTTCACTTCACTCGATGAAATAAAAGTCATATTCACTCCAAACATTTGAATATCCTCTATATTCGGCACTCATGAAATATACATTTCTTCACTTCACTCGATGAAATAAAAGTCATATTCACTCCAAACATTTGAATATCCTCTATAAACTGGTTTGTTCACAACACATAGACAATGTAATTATGCCGAAAAGAAAGGTAGATTAACTGACCATTTGTGCGAGACATTTGCAAACAGTGTAGACCCAGATCAGACGCCACAGAACGCGGCGTCTGATCAGGGTCTACACTGTTTGCATAAACTTGCATTTCAATAAAATTTGTTGATAATAAAAACTGACCATACACCCCTTAAACTGGAAATGGACTGGTCCAAAGAGTTCAGGTAGAAGAGTCCACAAAATGTTTTGTGCGTAGGTCGAAAAATGTCGTATATGTTACCTTGCGCGATGACTAAATTCGAAATCCCATCTGTCCACCAGAAATGTGGTGGTGGAAAGGCCTCGGTAACAAGTGGTTCCTGTGAACACGTCATGTTAAATGAAGCATTCCATGCTGCTGTAGCCGGACCTTGGATTGATAGTTTGGATGGTGGTCCTGTAAAATTTTATATATAAACGTTAAACCTTTAATTTTAAGGGGCTTTGATATACTTTTAGGACAGGCAACTGTGACCATATTGTTTTGCTTCCCTTTAAAAAGGACTCAACTCTAAATGATTATGAGGTGATTATAAGGTTTTAAAGTCTCTATAAATAGAACCAAAGAAGGAGTAATCGGTTATAACTGAGAAGTGTTTAATATTTTATTTTAAGCTAAATAAACTCATTTGCCTTGCATTTAATTTGTGAAAATAATTTTTATTCATATATATATATATATATATATATATATATATATATATATATATATATATATATATATATATATATATATATATATATATATATATATATATATATATATATATATATATATTCTAAAGTAAACTAGAACAAACTTATTTCATTGCTGCCTAAATATTAAAATTTGTAGTTTCAATTATACTGAATACGTTTTGTCTTCAGTATAAGTGTTCAATGTATAAGTAGAAAACAACGAAAGTCTCAAAAGACTACTACTCATTGACCGGCGCGGAAATCGCACCGGTCTCTTTAATAACTTTGTACTTTTATATATGGTAGACTATTCGATTCGCTTACTGAGGACTTTTTATATTTGCCGGGATCGTCGGTTTGTGACGACTCCAACAAATAAAAAAAATCTTATAACAAACTGTGTTATAAACAGATTAATGTCTATTTTATGTTTTATTTCAATCAAGAAATTTCATAAAGCTTAATAAAAGCAAACATTAAAGAATCACACTGGTGTTCTTTTTTACCTACGAGTATTACATAGAATGTTGTTTTTTTTTCCAGTTACCTAGTGGTAACCCATTTATTCTCCCCGTCCTATGGTAAACAGAGGGTCGGGGAGGACCATCCCCCTGAATACCTTACAATATACATGTATATAGGCGATTACATTAAAATCGTAGTAGTTGTGTCTAACTTATTTTTCTACCGCAAGTATTGGGACAAATTAACCTGTGCAAACACTGCCAAACAAGAGCAGACATTGTACCATCTGATAATGATTGTAGCTCAGACTTTACGACATATATGATTAAGAGTTAAAATGTCCCAGTATTTAGGGTGAATATAGTGTGATATTTAATTACATACATTTGCTTTGTCTCACTTCCACACACATTTATTCAACATATGGAAGACTAAATGTCCACCACTAGATGACATAACAGATAAGAGAAAGAAAAAAAACAGACCAAAGACCAACATACACACACAATAAAAAAAAAAGGTGCTCTGGATATCTTCTCTCAGTGAGGATGGTAGTATGCAGAAAAATCAGACATAATATATTTATAATTGTCAGATCTTAATTAAGATGTCAGGAGCATCATCATATCAACTCAATGTATTGCTTCTAATAATTCTTTATATTTATACCATTTTTACTCAAAATTTTCTAAATGATTATTTTTTGTTGCCGCATACTTTTCTAGTTCATAAAAAAAATTAGTTTGTTTTTCAGAGCAATTAATGACAATTATTGATTAAAGTGTTTTGTTATGCATATGTAATATTAGCGAACATGATTATCTGTAAGTCAGATAAAAGGTATGTATTTCCTATATTAGAAATGAAAGGCTCTTCAACCAATGTCAGAGTTATATTTTTGATTATTTAACCATCGGATGAATTGACCAATTAGGGACTGACTTTCCTGACAAGACCAAAGCATATGACTTAAAGATTCCTCTTCCTGACAGAAATTACATAGGGGGCTTGGTATTTGCTTTATGTTATATAGATATTTTTGTTGGTAAAATCCTATGGTTAATTCTTATCTGGAACCATTGTAATTTTGTATTTATAAATAATTGAAAATTTATTAAACTTTAGTATACCCTTGTCCCATATCTCTATGTAAACATGAACAAAATTTGTCTTGTTATTCATTTAACTCCCAATAGGTGAAGCCTACAGTCAACTGCTCGTGCACGAGCTTCCAACATGTGAAGCCTACAATAAACTGTTCGTGCACGAACTTTCAACTTGTGAAGCCTACAATAAGCTGTTCGTGCACGAACTTCCAACATGTACAATAAACTGTTTGCGCACAAACAGGCGAAGCCTACAAAAACTATTCGTGGACAAACTTGCAACAGGTGAAAGCTACAATAAACTGTTTGTGCACGAACTTCCAACATGTAAAGCCTACAATAAAGTGTTCGTGCATGGAAAAACGCTTCACCTGTTGGAAGAAGATCTGGGTCTCTTCCAATAGTGTTTCCGTGTCAAAGTGTATTTCCCTAAGTATTCACACATACAGGGCCAAGCAAACAATGTAGACCAACGTGGCGTCTGATCAGGGTCTACACTGTATGCCACTCATCCAGTCAGTTTTTGACACACAATGTAGTAAAATGGACTTGTTCAATTGTTAGGACAGGTATGATGTTCAATTGTTAGGACAGGTATGATGAGGAATTATGGTGTCTGGATGCTTAGCGTAATAAGGGTGTGTTTTTCTGTTTATTTAAATAGTTTTTACAACCGAGCAATCAGGAAGCACAGATCTCAACGAATACTTAGATCAGAGCATTCGCTGTCTACCGTCAGACGCTTTTGATCCTTGACTACTCACAGTGCCCTGCGAAAACTCTGATCAGGCTGCGCGGATGCGCAGACTGATCTGAGTCTTCGCTGGGCGCACATGCAGTCTTGTAGGATATATTGTGGTCCAGAACATGATGATACTGTACTTACTCAGCACATTGATTTTAACGGATGTCGACGTCTGTGAAATTAGATCTGTGCAAATATAAGATGCTTCAACATCAGTATCTATATTTGGAAGCGGTAGCCTTGCGTGATCTCGAATGTTACTATAAACGTCATTTCCGGATTTCTGCCACTTCCACTGAATAGCAGATTCTCGTATTCCATAGGTACACTTCAACTCCAGAGTAGTTCCTTTGATAGCATTCACTACATTTTCAGTCATGCTGGAACCATTCACTTGTATGAGAAGATGTTCTGAAATGGTAAACATTGGAGCTGCGTCACTGGAAAAGAGTCGTTATGGCATAAGCAAACAGCTTAAGTTCAGGCGAGCCTGCGCATTCGCGCAGTCACGCCAGAACCTAAGCTTTTTGCTCGAGTAAGTGGCAGGACAAGGGAAAACTTCAGTCAAAGAACTAGATATGTGGACTAGCTAAGGGGCCGGTCATGCGCACTGAAAGAATGATTCGACGGAAAGTCTGAAGAGCCTTTTTCTAACGAGACGACACATTTCGTGTAAGGACACTGAATACACTTGGTGGGTAATCCGCCTTTGTTTAGAAGGGAGGTAACATTTGAGACCTTCATACACACCAAAGGTCTTCTAAAAATGGATCTGCTTTAAAAGTCCCCTCCTCGAACCCCTCGTGAGCAAAATCTTCCATTTGTAGAAGACCCCTTTTCAATGAAGAAACAAAAAGAGCCTGCCCTGATATCGAATCCATTTCCGCTTAAATCTTATACGCAATCGCAGGTAACGAAAGTTTATAAGAGCTCATTCTATCCTGTTGTAGGTCTTTCCCGAATATAAAGCTATTGTGGTGCCTCAGTGGAGTATAGTTCGATTGTTAATATCTTAACCCTTAAAGCGCCAAGGAAATTTGCATCTGAAAATGTCGTCTGCTTATGTCGTCTGCAACATCTTCTTGCAAACTTTTCAAACTTACATTTTGCATGTAGGCAAACAGTGTGGACCCAGATCAGAAGGAGCAGTCTGATCTGGGTCCACACTGTTTGCAACAATGACTTTTAAAGTAACCGGCAGAAGACAAAGCAGACGACAATTGTTGTGATTGGCACTTTAAGGATTAAACTTCAGAGCTGCTTGTTACGGCTGACCGCTCACTGACCCACCAAAATACATCTCCCAATACTTCAATTGAAGAATTTACATGCCAACAAGATTCGTCTTAAAGCTTAATAAATTGGGAGTGTTAGAGTGGCTTTCATAAAAGTTATGTCAGATTAGTTGGGACAGAGAACCGCAGTTAGTTCAGTACATTTAGCCTCACCTGCTGATTCTACAGTTGGGACTTTGAATCATGCTCTGAAAAGAATTTCCACGACTGCATGGTGTTGCCTTGCACAAAAACTTTATTAGATCGTTATCTAGCCACTGTCCCTAAATGTTTTAACTAACGATGCTGCGGAGCTAAAGCACTAAACCATCAAACATCGTATTTGTTTGACAGCCAAGTAAATTTCTAAACTCTTCAGGAATAAGTTTTTATTATATTATAGTTTAATGAATGTCCTTTCATTCCTGAGTTTCTGAAGTATACACTTCCTCTTTGGATATGAACATTGTTGCAAATCGGCATGTCAGATACAGATCATGAAAAACAGAATGGCAACCAAAGTAGAGCCTGACGAGCCGTCTTATTAAGAACTGCACTGTTTACAAAAGTATGAAATGTTTAAATTCATAACGGTTTGACATCCCTTATTCAGTGAGAAGACTCATTAGATCACAACTCAACTGGAAATTATCAAGTTTTTAAAATTAGGGAAATACCCTTTCCTGTAGCAAATGAATTAATCAATCAGTTTCATTCTTCTTCAGCGCAGTCATTCACATGCGCTTTAAGGTGACTAGAAATACTTACAGTGGTGGTAACTTATTCAGAAGGGTTTGGTGTGCAGAAAAGAGAACAAGATGTCAAAGCAGTCTTGTTCCTTGTAAAATAAAGTGAGAAATCTACTGAGCGTATCCAGTCCTCCTAAAATCATTTCAATTCCAGGCTTGTAAGCTTCGCTTGCTGTTAGGGAATTCGACCGCCCCCACAATACAGCTGCTCGGAGCAAATATTTAATATTTCGGCTTGATTATATAGAACTATTCCAGCCAGCTCATTTCGGAAGTAAATGATGAACGCGAACGTAACGTCAAAATGGGTTTGTGACGTTACGTACCAAAACTTAAACAACCACACACGCCATTTTTAAATCAAATTTCACTTCATCATGGGGAGTCTAAAAAAGGACGTCGACCACTATGGCCGCCATGTCCACATATGGCATAACCCTAAAAAGCGCCCCAAGAACCAAGAATGCATTCATTGTGCCTTTGGAAACAAAAAAAAACACTCAAAAGAGCTAAAATTCGAGACTCGGTTTATTAAGTCTCTTTATTTACAGCAATGTAGTTTGCGAAGCTGCATGCGCCACCTAGCACCGGCGTAAAGGCATTTTCCCAAAATGCAACGAAACTTACCATATATAAGTAGCCCAAACTTTCAGTTGAGATCAAACCTTTTATCCCTTGGGTTATTTGCCCTTATCATTGGGCTATATACATGTCTGGGTTTATATGGAAATATGTTGTTGAAACTTTGTGAATATTAAGGCAGATAAAGATAGACTTCCTTCGATATCCTGGGCATTTTATAACCTGGGGAATCATTTTCAAATACAGTCAAACCTGTGTTAGTGGTCACCTCTATTAAGCAGCCAACCTGTATTAAGCAGCCAGAGGAAAGTTGCCCCAAACATCATAGACTTATATATTTGAACTGTATTAAGCAGCCACCTGCCTTCAGCAGCCACATTTTAAGTTTCCCATGGGTGGCTGCTTAAGACAGGTTTGACTGTAAAAGCATCAAAAATTATTTTCAAATAAAAACATCAAGTTCAGATCTGAAGACATTTTGTTTATACTTTGTTGAACTGCTTAGTGGGACTAGGGTTTCCTTATTGTTCTTTGTTTCAGCATTGGTCGTCTGGTTCTCATATGAGATTAAGGTCTACCGGGACTTATGTTGTCTTACCTTCGACTGAAATGTCTCGAACCCGAATTGTAGGTGGTCCTGAGAACGACTGTCCGTTCGTGGGTCTCATTAGATTCTGGGCCCAACAGCAGAGACGAATTGTATAACTATCAGCGTGTTCTACAGTAATTCTTCTATCTGTAACAAAGGATATTAATGACATTCCGACACTTGTCCAACTCAACTAATTTAATACAAATTGACTAATCGAGAGAAAATTCAAAATGGTATTTATACTACAATAAATCCACTGAGCAAGAACCTTGTGACTACTTTATTTGCGTAAGTTTCTAAAATTAGCCATTTAATCCACTTTTTTCAACGAAAACGTTACCCAGTTGGAAATAATTAATATAAAATTTTGACTTTTTGTGGCTTTCATCGATGTGTAAACGTTAGCGAATAAGGCATAAACTTCGTATAAGGACCTTCGGGATTTATTGAGTTTGTGAGTGATTGGGCTAGTCAACTATTAAGGCCATGTCGAGCCGGCCAATTAACCTGCTCAGACTTTTTTGTGGGAAGGCTTAATCCTTTAAGCGGTTAACGAGTACTTGTACACATACATTGCCCAGTAACTGACAACCGCCCTTCTTGAATCATTGTTAGCTTGGATTCGAACTTGCAACACCTGGATCTGCAGTCGAACACGCAATCAACTACGCTGGTGGAGCCTGGCAATATGAACTCGTACACATGTAATAACAAGTATTAGATTTCGAAAATGCTTGGTGTACGCTTAGCACAATCTGTGCTAAGCGCAGACCAAGCTTGTTTGTAAAATCTAATACCTGGTTATAATAGCGTTAAGCAATCCATGGATAATAGCACTGGACCAGTCAATGATCTTTTATAAAATGCTTGTGGAGCAAAGGAAAACTCTAAAATTTTCTATGAGCGTAGACAATAAATCTACATACATAACATCCCTGATACATACGAATACATATGTTAGAAATTCCCTGGACCATAAGTAGTTCCTTAACCTAAAAGCTTCTGAAAAGAGGTTTTTGACCTAAGTATCCGAAGTAAGTATCCGAAGTTTTTTTTTTGTTTTTTTTTTTTAATTTACATATTATGTAAAAAAAATGCTTTAAACACAGACCACAGACTTTAAAATTCTTGATACAATTATTAGGAATGTACTGACGTTCTTATGGTAAGTTCGTGATACTGTCCCTCATGCTCCATGTGTGTGTGTGTGTGTGTGTGTGTGTGTGTGTGTGTGTGTGTGTGTGTGTGTGTGTGTGTGTGTGTGTGTGTGTGTGTGTGTGTGTGTGTGTGTGTCTTATCTCTCTCTTTCTCTCTCTCTCTCTTGCATGAGATTGTTTTATGTGTTCTTTGTTTTTAAGGGCAACCTTTTTATAGATTTTAGTTGATAATTTCATTATATTTCCTCTAATTTTCTGCGTCTGCTGTAATGACGTGCAGGAAATAAGCAGTTCATTTAAACTGTCAAAAACCTGATCAATTAGTATGTAAAGTAATGACCTGAAATTAGTATGTAAAGTAATGACCTGAAAGAAACTTATTGCATAAAGAGTTGGGATACAAACAGCATCTAGATCTTTCAAAGGACAGAGAACCATTAAATCAAGCTTCAAAACACATCGCGTTATTTAGATAATTGCATCATTGAAATTTCATGAAACTGTTCGAAAGGTTCAAGGAGCTTTAGCCTTTAAACTAAAGTTTGCCAATGATAGATAACCATAAATAAAAAGGTCGTGGGTTGTCTTTCTTATTCATGGGAAAACATGTCAATAAAATGAGTGTATCTGTGTAGTTTTATGAAAATATTCGAAAAGGGTTAAGAAGCCAAAGTACAGTGGTTTGATAATTGATGAAACAATAAAATTGCACCTTCCTACCCGCACTGTAAAAAGATCCCGTAGATTTGACGGTACAGTCTGGCAACTGGCTGCCAGTACATGTACCGTAAATTTTACGGGCGCCTGTAGATTATTTACAGTAATAATTACGCATGATAGGGCAGAGTAGGGCAAGGTAGATAACGTATAGGGCATAGTAGGGATGTGAGCTAACTCACTTTATCTTAAGCTTACACATCCTTACCCCATCTACGAGGTAATTCCTGCCTGCAATAGTTCTATGGACCCCTATAAAAATTTAAGGTAAAGACGCTAGTAGCCAGTTGCCAGCATTTACCTTAAAATCTACATAAATGTTTTAAAGTGCACACATTCTTTGACATTAAAACTATGCATTCCGATTGCTGGAGGCTGAGATCAACATACGGGTCATATTAATCCGATTAATTTATTAACCTGATTGTTTAGTTCAAGATATATAGAAAATGAATACGAACATCGAAAGCAATGTTCACACTGTTCAGCAATTCTGAGCAGACCTATCTCCGGTCATCATACATGCCACAACTTTAACTTGAGTATGTGTTCTTTACCTCGTCGCATGTCTGGTAGCTGTATTCTCACATGATAAAATATCCTGTCAAAATCTGTCCACACCAAAGATCAACGGGAACATATTGGATCATTGTGCAGTCCCAAAACTGAGGCCGTGCATTAGAAAAAAACACTCGTATTATTCATCGTGCTTCCTAACAGTTTTCTAACATGTCAGCATTTACTCCTCCCTCCTGGAACACTCTGTTACGCCATGTCCTATAAGTACGTCATGCCATAATGGCTAATCACAAACTCGGAAGTCTTACTTCTACTGACAAATCCAAAGCTCGGAAGCCATACGTCATAACATACTGACTAATCATAAGCTCGGAAGTCATATGTCATACCATATTGACTAATCAAAAGCTCGGAAGTCTTACGTCATACCATACTGACAAGTCAAAAGTTCGGAAGCCATACGTCATAACATACTGACTAATCAAAAGCTCTGAAGTCTTACGTCATACCATACTGACAAATCAAAAGCTCGGAAGCCATACGTCATAACATACCGACTAATCAAAAACTCGGAAGTCATACGTCATATCATACTGACTAATCAAAAGATCGGAAGTCATAAGTCATATCATACTGACTGATCAAAAGCTCGGAAGCCATACGTCGTACCAATCTGACTAATCAAAAGCTCGGGAGTTTACTGATAACGCGAGATGAAGCATGGACCAGTGAGATATCTATACACACAGCATTACTCTATCAAAATATGACTACAAGAGAACACAGAGAGAGAATGGGTGAGAAAATAATAAACTGAACAAACGTGGCCGATTACGGCAACGTTTGACGGCCTGTGCAATTAATTATTTAATACATATTTGACTGTCTTCTGATAAAAGAAACCGGAATAGTTTTTCTTACAGTTATCACACATTGGAGCCGCAATGTGAGAAAACGTACCTTTTAACATGCGTCTAACAAAGACTCAAACCATCTTCGTTGTCGCATGAAGAAACTGCATTCCTGGCTATCTAAAACGCGCATAGTGAAGATTCTGATCAGACTGCGTGAATGTGCAGATTGATCTGCATCTTCGCTGGGAGCAAATATCCGAAGGTACGTTTTCTGACGTTGCTGCCCAATTTTTGCTGAATACGAAATATATCACAGAGCAACAAGAAATTTAACCCTTAAAACGCAATGATAGATTGTAGCAGATGACATTCTTATTGTTTTATTTGTTTTGTTTGGTTTTTTTTTTAAGAAAAAGGCCTGTCAGTTTACGTGAACAATCTGCATGGCGGACAGTTTCTTATTGTATAGCAGATGATTCACATGAAACGTCAATACTTATTCGCTCTGAAAAAAAAAAGACAAACTTGTTTCAGAATGTCACCCGCTGCTGTTCTGATTGGCGCTTCAAAGGTTAACGTGATACCTGTGGAGATGTTTCTGGCATTGTTAGAAAGATCTTGAGTCCACCAGTAGTGTGCCGGAGGATTGGCGTCCGCAAAACACGTTAGCTCAAAAGAGGTATTTCTTGTTACTGAATATGGCCCGGATATCTCTGGTTCGGCTGGAGGGTCTGTATCAGGACAATAATTGCGATCAGAGGTACACACACCACCATTTCCCATCAAAGCAAAAAAAAAAAAAAAAACAACATTATACTGATTATTGCATATTCTGGCCATTACGAAAAACACACCTATTCAAATATGTAGAAATTTTCACCTACAAAAACTAAAAATTTTCATATAAAAAGCTGAAAACATAGATTGTGGGTACTCGTTAGAACCGCCTCGGCTGAAAACATAGATTGTGGAATCTATGTTTTCAGCAGAAGTATGAAAAATAATGTATATCCCTGTAAATCACAGTTTTACTATATAAAAGTGGGGTTTAATGGTGTCAATACTATCTAGACATGTTTTCGTGATGCAAAGAAAAGAGCCTCATTTGTGGACATGCTCGTCCTAGTGCGTGTGGATAAAAAGGGACGATGCACTTGGCAGGTTTTCCACCGTTTGTTCACATAGGAGACACGTTTGTGACTTCCTGATTGCATTCCTGCATATCATGCCCCTTCTAAAAAAGGGTCTTCTTTGAAAGGATAGAATTAGTTCCCATAGAGAGCAAATTCTTTCCTTTTTAAACCCCTTTTTGAAAGGGAGGCAGAAACAATGTTGACTCCCTGAAAGTGTGTCAATTCCCTTAAATACAACGAAACAGACAAAGCAAAACAATAACCTCATGGTGAATGAAGAGGGACGAAAAGCTGCCTCTGTTTCGTTTACCTGAGCCTACTCGGTATTATCCAAAATTATGCAACTTAATATTTACCAAGTTTCGTGAAGAAATGTCAAACTCAGCACAGAAGCTTATAACAAAGGATGCTTTCACAGAAACACGCGCCAAATTTGATCGGTATTGGACCATTAATAAAATATAGCGTGTTTTCCAGGATCTCTTTAACATACATAACATCCCTGATACATACGAATACATACGAGTATATTAGAAAGTCCCTGGACCATAACTAGTTCCTTAACCTAAACGCTTCTGAAAAGAGGTTTTTGGCCTAAGTATCCAAAGTAAATATCCGAAGTTTTTTGGGGTTTTTTTAATTTACATATTATGTAAAAAAAAAAAAAAAGCTTTGAACACAGACTTTAAAATTCTTGATATAAATACGAAAATCAAATGTAATTTAAATCGCAGGAATGTACTGACGGTCATATGGTAAGTTCGTTATACTGTCCCTCATGCTCCGTGTGTGTGTGTGTGTGTGTGTGTGTGTGTGTGTGTGTGTGTGTGTGTGTGTGTGTGTGTGTGTGTGTGTGTGTGTGTGTGTGTGTGTGTGTGTGTGTACTCAACAAAATAATTTCAGGGCCACATAGTGCAAATTTCCATATATACAAACTTTGGCCGGGTCCATGGGCAAAACCACAGAAGGTATCAAAATATCGTTGAAAATTTCTTTAAAAGGAAGCCCTATGGGAGTGTTTCCAACAAAAAAATTTTAAATCAAAATTTTCATTTTAAAATTCGCAAAAAAAAAAAAAAACACTATTTTTTACCCAAAAATTAAAAATTGACATTTTCGCGTCAAAAGTGATGTCTGGGCTCCCAACTGTGAAAACATCATAGAAAAAGCCTTATTTGTTATCAAGGAACGCACATTTTGCTATAGGTACCCTCTACAGATTATTCGTTGTCTATGGGAAACTTTCGAGGCATTTTTAGCTTCTCAAAGAATTTGCTTCTTTTTCTGGCCATATCTGTGTGCCTTTTACTCGAAGGAAGATTGAGTTTGCATGATTTTGTGTGTGACAGGGTATTGATTTCATTAAACAAAGAATATGACCCGCGCAGTCTGATCAGGGCATACATAGTATTTTTCTTTTTATTTAAGAGTCAAGAATATGAACAATGAAGACGCTGGAGAGACCCTACCAAGCCTAATCCTAAGGTATCGTTTTTGTTTGTTTGTTGTTTGTTCGTTTGTTTGTTTTACTCGACTTAAACATTGTTTTAACAGCCTGTCAGTCATATCTAGATGCGGCATGGATCTCAATGTTTACTTTAGAGTGCTGCCTTACTGTCATTTTACATCCAAGACACATCACATGGTTTTCTACCTAGTCACATAATACTGAAACGGGCTGATCAGTTCTGGTTCCTAGCTCTACTTTTCTCTTTCTCTACATTACCACTGTTTAGCTTCAAGCGAAAGAGCAGCTGGTACCATTTTAAAAGTGGATATTTTGGTATGAATCGGCAGGGGATCGAACTCACAGCCTCCCGGACACAAAGCGCACGTTCTACCAACTGGACCAGTGCGCCGGTCTATGAACATTCGAATGAACAAATCTCATATTAGTTTGAAATAGTTCCTGTACTCAGATCAAATACAATAATAGGCAGGTCAAGAATAGAACCCTTATTACATGTAAGTATGCGAACAGTGAAGGCCCTGTTTAGTCTACTCATCCGGTCAGTCTGCACAGGGCCTATATGTTCGTCGATATATGCTATAGTATCCGTTACCCAGTAAGCATTCTTTTTAAATCTATAGCGGGCCGTTTATCGGCCCGTCAGGGTTAGCTGACGGGCCGTTAACGGCCCGCTATAGATTTATGAAGAATCCTAGCTGGGTAATTCTCCATTAGAGCCACAAAGGCCTAGATCTTCGTTGCCCACATAAAGGAATTTTCCTTGGGTTGAAAATTGTATCCTTACACAAGACGTCGACTGTAATCTTGGTATAGTGGTGGAGGGTGCGACAGGAATACGTCCCCGCATCATTCCTCTGTAGGTTTGGTACTAATAGAGTGCTGTTAGGTGACAGAGTTTCTCCCACTTCTACACTTCCCTTTACCCATCCTATATACTCATCAGTAATTGTGTATTCACAGTCGAGCTGAAGTTTATGCCCTTCTATCACGCTCACTGTATGTGCATGGACCTTTGAACCATTTAGGTAAATCTGAAACAGTTCTGAAACCAAAACGAAATACCTTTAAAAGAGACCATTCCTATAAAAACAGCCATTAAGGCTGTGGACTACCACTGTTTCTGCTTGTGCAATTATTACATTTAATTTTGCTTACACATTTAGCAATAGTCTAAGGTCTAAGAGGTCATAGCTTTTTAGTTTAGGAAACTTAAGATGAATGGACACCTGTGACCAATCTCAATCCAACAAGGACAATATAAGCTTATGATTATGTAAAAAGCTTAATAGTGTTTACAAAGAGAAGGAGATAGATTCGTTGCAAAATCATGGTCAGTGTAAGGGTTATTTATAGTTTATATGATAAAATATCACAAAAACAAAGGTTGATAGAATTTCGTAAGAATTTTGTGAGTGAAAACGTATTCTGACTGACTTGAGTAAATAGGCTTTTGTTCTATGCTTATTCACAGTGTGCCTTAGGACACTGATCTGAGGCCATGCAGGGGTCATATGTCAGTTCACGCTTATTATGACTTCCTTACATGTTATCTCATGCTACAGATTATTATGATTTCCTTGCATGTCATATCACGCTACAGCTTATCAGGATTTCCTTACATGTAATTTCACGCTACTGCTTATGATTTCCTTATGTGTCATTTCACGCGATAACTTGTCTTGGTTTTCTTACATGTCTTCTCTCGCTACTGCTTATCATGATTTCCTTACATGTCGTCTCACGCTACAGCTAATCGTGATTTCCTTACATGTCTTATCACGCTACAGCTTATCATGATTTACTTACATGTCATCTCACGCTACAGCTTATCATGATTTCCTTACATGTCATCTCACGCTACAACTTATCATGATTTCCTTACATGTCATCTCACGCTACGGGCTTATGATTACTTTGCATGTCATATCATGCTACAACTTGTCTTGATTTTCTTACATGTCTTTTCAGGCTACTGCTTATCATGATTTCCTTACATGTCATCTCACGCTATAGCTTATCATGAGTTCCGTACATGTCATCTCACGCTATAGCTTATCATGATTTCCGTACATGTCATCTCACGCTACAACTTGTCTTGATTTTCTTTCATGCTTTCTCACGCTGCTACTTATCATGATTTCCTTACATGTCATATCATGCTACAACTTGTCTTGATTTTCTTACATGTCAGCTCACGCTACTGCTTATCATGATTTCCTTACATATCATCTCACGCTACAACTTGTCTTGATTTTCTTACATATCATCCCACGCTACAGCTTACCATGATTTCCTTACATGTCATCTCACGCTACAGCTTATCATTATTTTCTTCCTTGTCATCTCACGCTACAGCTTATCATTATTTCTTTACATGTCGTCTCACGCTACAGCTTATCATTATTTCTTCACATGTCGTCTCACGCTACAGCTTATCATGATTTCCTGACATGTCATTTTAATCTACAGCTTATCATACTTAGCTTACATGTCATCCTACGCTAAAGCTAAACATGATTTCCTTACATGTCATCTCACGCTAGAGCTTATCATGATTTTTTACATGTCATCTCAAGCTACAGCTTATCATTATTTTCTTACATGTCATCTCACGCTACATCTTACCGTGGTATCATTTTATGTCATCTCACTTTACATCTTACGGTTTTCTAACATGTTATGATTTCCTAATATGTCATTTCACGCTATAGCTTATCATACTTAGCTTACATGCCGTCCTACGCTAAATTTAATCATGATTTCCTTGCATGTCAATTCACGCTAGAGCTTATAATGGTATCCTTATATGTCGTCTCACGAAACAGGTTATCGTGATTTCCTAACATGTCATATCACGCTACAGCTTATCATACTTTCCTTACAAATCATTTTACGCTACAGCTTATCATGATTTTCTTACATGTCATCTAACGATACAGCTTGTCATGATTTTCTTACATATCATCTCACGATACAGCTTATCATGATTTTCTTACATGTCATTTCACGCGACAGATAATCTCGATTTCTTACATGTCATTTCACACTACAGATTATCATGAATATTCTTAAAGGTCATTTATCGCGACAGCTTACTGTAATTACCCTTATTATGCAGCAACTTAAACGTCTTACTATACTGCCCCGTAAATTTGAACAAGTCTATTTTACTGCCTGTGGGTGTGTCTAAAACTTTGCTTGATGAGTGGCAAAGAGTGTGAACCTGTTTTGATGTGCCTGCACTGTGTGCTCAGGTCTGTCGGAATACAGGGTATGTATGATATCATGATTCCCTTCAAGGTAAGTGTTAAAATAGATAATGTCTAGACATCTGATTAATCAGATTATATCTGCGGAAATAATCACTTACGTGGCCGTTCAAGCCAACAAGAAACAGCAGTAAAGTGCCAATAAAGCACCAACACAAGTCCATGAAAAATCATGACCGCCACACTGGTCCGTAATCCTATGTTTCAAACAACTCATACAGTCATAGTAGTCGCAACGACAGAAACTGAACTTTCGGACATGCGCGCCAAGCCTGCATAGCCTGATCAGAATCTTCGCTGGGTGCATTTTGGATGGCTAAGGATGCAGTGTCTTCATGCTGACAACGACAATTTTTATCAGACTGCGCGGATGCGCAGAATGATTTGAGTCTTCGCTTGGCGCACTTGCCCGTAGGTACATTTTCTGACGTTGCTGAATAAATGCTGACACGCCGATTATATTACAGTGTAGAATTACAAGTTTAAAGAAGGTAACTAACCTGCTTCTGTTTTAATATGTTTTAACTGACAGCTACCTAAAGCCGTATGATAGTTCAACTGCAGCAATACCAGTTATTAGTTAAGTGGTGAGCTTATTTTAAAATAAATATGGTGGTGCCTAGGAAGAGATACGTATCACAACCACGGGACACAGCAGTCCCAAGGCATCAGGCAGCAGCTGAATAACAAATACAAACCTGGGCCCGGTTGTTCAAAGCGTCGTTAGCTTAACGAGCTCGTTAAGGGTCATTTCGTTAACTATTTTAGCAGATTCAATATACAATATTCTGATATTTTTTGCTGAAAAAATGTGAGTAGCTTTTGCACTGCAAAAGCTACTCACATTTTTTTCAGCAAAAAAATTCAGCATATTTGCGTATCACTCAATGTAAATTTAAACGAATCGTTAACTTACGACATCGTTAGCTTTGAACAACTGGGCCCTGTACACTATCGAGAACAGTACAAATGAAACTGGACAGGGTTTACTAATAAAATATGACAATCCAAAACAGCGCTTCATAGAAAAAAACAACATTCAAACAAAAAGGAACTGCAACAGAAATACTGCCTTGAAACGGTCAACGGCTGAATTGTTGTAGGGTAAAGAAGAAGTTTACACAACGTTTTATAGGCTTAGTTGTGGTGGTAGTCAGGAGTTTTAAATTTAGTTTTATAGGCGCATAACCTCTTTTACTCCTGCTAGAGTTCTAGCTATACCAAATGTCCCTCACCTCTGCTACAATTCCAGCTATACATAATAATAATGCGTTGAAACAGTCAACAGTTGAACTCTTGTAGGGGTAGGGAGAAGTGTACACTTAGTTATGTAGGCACCAAACCTCCCTTCTTCTGCTATAGGTTTAGCTTTACATAATAATACTGCGTTGAAATGATCATTAGCTGAACTGTTGTAGTGGTAGGGAGAAGTTTACACTTAGTTTTATAGGCGTCAAACCGCCCTTACTCCTGCTACAGTTCCACCTATGAATAATTATACAACGTTCAAACGATCAATAGCTTTTTGTTTGTTTGTGTTGAGGTCTTACGGCCCAGTCAACCCAATGGGGTCATGTCGAGCGCTGTCAGTTTACCTAACCACACGTTTACTGGGTAGGCTTAGTCCTCTCAGCGGCTAACCAGTATTGTGCACATTCTTTCGCCAGAAACTGACAACTGCCCTTCTTGAATCAGCGGAAGGGAGAGAATGACCTTAAAAAATATTTCATGATCAATCTCCACGAAAGAATGTTGCCGACCTTGGCGAGGGTGGAAGCCGCGACCTCCTGGTCTCCAGTCGGACGCGCATCCAACTGAGCCACCGAGGCCGGCAACGGTCAATAGCTGAATTGTTGTAGGAGTAGGGAGGACTTTAAACTTAGCTTTACAGACACCAAATATCCCTTACGAGTCCTGCTACAGACGCATCTATACATAATAATAATGCGTTGAAACGGTCAACAGCTTAGCTGTTCAAGGGGTAGGAGGAGTTTAAACATAATTTTATAGGCACCACAGTCCTCTTACTTGTGCTAGCCTTCTAGCTATACATTATAATTCTGCGTTGAAACGATCAACAGCTGAACTGTTGTACGGGTAGGGATAGGTTGAAACTTAGTATTATAGGCACCAAATATCCCTTACTTCTGCTATAGTTCCAGCTATACATAATAATACGGTTAGCAGCTGAACTGTTGTAAGGACAGGGAGAACTTTAAACTTAGTTTTATAGGCGCCAAACACCCCTTTCTACTGCTACAGTTCCAGCTTTACCTAATAATACGGTCACCAGCTGAATTATTGTAGGGACAGGGACGGTTTCAACTTAGTATCAAAGGCGCCAAATCTCCCTTACTCCTTCTACAGTTCTGCTATACATAATAATACTGCATTTAATAGGTCAACAACTGAACTGTTGTAGGGGAAGTGAGGAGAATAAACTTTGTTATATAGACACAAAATCTCGTTACTCCTGCTACAGGTCGAATGATACTCGTACGTTAGCTGTTGTATGGACAGGGAAGAGTTAAAATTCAGTTTCATAGGCGCTGAACACCCTTTACTTCTGCTACAGTTCCAGCTATACCTAATAAAATGGTCACCAGCTGAACTTTTATGAGGATAGGGAGGAGTTAACACTATAGGGTCATTGCACTGTTATTGGTGAATATTGTCCCGAGGTGGGGTATCGAAGGACGCGAGTTTGCAAGAGACAATATTTACCAATATCGAGGTACAGTATTCACCAATATCAATGCAATAACCCTTTTATTATATAGCTATAAATATTGTTCTCTCGATTTGCTTCTTGTTCTGTATTTTTTTTTCTTTAATTTGACGCTGCACATGTAGCGCTTTCTGTAACAGTGCAAAACTGATATCAGAAAGTGATATCCTTTTTGCATCAGTACAATATCAACATATTATTTTTGCGCAGTTGCTGTTTTGCAGTGAATCTGGTCGTAAAAACAAATTATCTGAGCAAAAATCAGTTGCGTTGCTTTACTTGCGACTTTCAAACTTTAAGAGTAATTTATATGATGTTTTGGTCCAGCGTGACGTCATATTTCATAACGTCAAGTGTAAATGACGTCAGCAATTGTGAAGTCATACAACGTAGCATTCTACAATGGTTATAAAGTTTGAGATCTGTTAATGATCGACAAACAAGCATTACTGATCTAAAGACGGCATGTAATTTTGATATTGCGTGCTGATATTGAGAAATATCGGTATTATTATTCCTCGGAGTTGATCGTTCATTTCTAATCACTTAATATTTATAGCTATATAATGATTAGTTTATAGATGCCAAAACTCCCCTTACTCCTGTTACAGTTCTACTTAAGATAAAAAATACTGAAACGGTCAACAGGTGAAATGTTGTGGTGGTAGTCAGGAGTTTTGAACTTAGTTTTATAGGCACATAACCTTTTTTACTCCTGCTAGAGTTCTAGCTATACATAATAAAACTGCAATGAAAGGATCAACAGCTGAACAGTTGTTGAGTTAGGGAAGAAATTTAAACTTACTTTTATAGGCGTCAAAAAAGGTAAGAGAAAAGTCAAAGGAGTGCCACAATCACAGACCGCAGCCCTTCCCAGACCCCAAGAGGAAGAGGAAACCGACAAATCCAAACAAGCACAAATCGAACAAACGTACGAAAAGCACTAACATTAGCTCTCTCTTCCCCAAGCGAGGTAATCGCAATACTAAAAGGACTGAAAAACACAAGAACAGAATGACACACGGAAAGACAAACAACAAATCGCCTCGTAGAATAAACCACAAAGCAACAAAGAGTAAGACTAACATCGGGACAACCGCCTTAGAACGGTCAGTAGAGTAAACCACCGTGGGGGGGGGGGGGGGGGGAGGGGGGGTTAAAGCACTTTTACAGCTAGCTAACTTCATCCTGGGTCCCGGTGCTACTCTTAATACAGAAACACATAAAAATTCGGTTCGCATAAAGGCTCCCAACTCAGTCAATGCATCAAAGCGAAAACATAAAAATCAAATTAATCACTATAATAAACAAAGACGAGTACTCATGGCTAATTCTACTGTATGCCAGAGTAAATGAAAACCAATAGTTGAACCACGGCGGGCCAAGCCAAAGACATATCGTCAAGCCCCAACCCACGGGTTAAAGTTTTACGAAGAGGCCGTCATTGAGTCTGAGGCCCTAACCGCCGTCGTGCAATTAAAGAGTGAAGCATAGCCATCTGCGACATTTCCAGCTATATATAATAATACTGCGTTGAAACGGTTAACAGCTAACTGTTGTAGGGTCAGGAAGAAGTTTACACTTTGTTTGATAGGCGCGAAACTTCCCTTACTTCTGCTACAGTGCCATCTATATATAATTATACTGCGTTTAAACGGACAACAGCTGAACTGTTGTAGGGGTATGGAGGAGTTTAAACTTAGTTTAATGGGCGCCAAATCTCCCTTACATCTGCTACATATTTATACTGCGTTGACCCGGTCAACAGCTGAACTGTTGTAGGGTAGTGAGGATTTTAAACTCAGTTTTATAGGCATCAAATCTATCTCACTCGTTATACAGTTCAGCTATTCATTATTATACTGCGTTGAAATGGTCAACAGCTGAACTGTTACAAAGGTAGGGAGGAGTTTAAACTAAGTTTTATAGGCACCAAATCTCCTTTACTTCTGCTACAGTTCCAGCTGTACATAATAATATTGCGTTGAAACGGTCAGTAGCTAAACAGATGTTGTGGTAGGATTGGTTCAAAGGCTCCAAACCTCCCTTATTCCTGCTGCAGTTCCAGCTATATATAATAATACTGCGTTGAAACGGTCAGTAGCTAAACAGATGTTGGGGTAGGTATGAGTTCAAAGGCTCCGAACCTCCCTTACTCCTGCTGCAGTTCCAGCTATACATAATAATACTGCGTAGAATCGTTCAAACGCTGGACTGTTGTAGGGTAAACTTAGTTATATAGACGCCATAATAGCATACTCCTGCTACAGTTCCAGCTATACCGAATAATACGGTCAGCAGGTTTACTTTTGTAGGCATAGGAAAGAGTTTAATTTTAGTCTTATAGCCGTCCAACCCCCTTACTCTAGCTTCAGTTTCATCTATACATAATAATACTGCGTTGAAACGGTCAATAGCTAAACAAATGTTGGGGTAGGTATGAGTTCAAAGGCTCCAAACCGCCCTTACTCCTGCTGCAGTTCCAGCTAAACATAATAATACTGCGTAGAATCGTTCAAAAGCTGAACTGTTGTAGGGGAGGTGAGGAGTTTAAACTTAGTTATATAGACGCCATCTCTCGCATACACCTGCTACACTTCCAGCTATACCGAATAATGCGGTCAGCAGCTTAACTGTTGTATTGATAGGGAGGAGTTTGAACTTAATTTTATAGGCGCCAAACCTCCCCTTACTCCAGTTTCAGTTCAAGCTATACATAATAATACTGCGTTCAAACGGTCATTAGCTGAACTTCGTACGTAAGTGAGGAGTTTAAAATTAGTTTTATAGGCGCCTCGTCTACTCCTGCTAGAGTTTCAGCTATACCTAATAAAACTTTCAGCAGCTGAACTTTTGTAACGACAGGGTGAACTTTAAACTGTGTTTTATAGGCGCCATCTCTTACTTCTGCTACAGCTCAAGCTATACCTATTGTTCAGCAGCTGAACAATTGTAGGGATAGGGATGGGCTTAAACTTAGTTTCAAAGGCGCCAAACCTCCCTTACTCCTGCAACAGTTCAATCTATACGTAATAATGCTGCTTTGAAATGGTCAACAGCTGAACTGTTGAAGGAGTAGTGTGGAGGTTAAACTTCGTTCAACTATTGGTTTTCATTTACTCTGGCATACAGTAGAATTAACCATGAATACTCGTCTTTGTTTATTATAGTGATTTATTTGATTTTTATGTTTTCGCTTTGATGCATTGAATGAGTTGGGAGCCTTAATGCGAACCGAATTTTTATGTATTTCTGTATTAAGAGTAACATCGGTACCCAGAGTGAAGTTGGCTAGCTGTAAAAGTACTTTAAACCCCGACGTTTTCTCTACTGACCGTTCTAAGGCGGTGGTCCCGGTGTTAGTCTTACTCTTTGTTGCCTTGTGGTTTATTCTACGAGGCGTTTTGTTTTATGTCCTACCTTGTTTTATTTTGTTCTTGTGTTTTCAGTCCTTTTAGCATTGCGATTACCTCGCTCGGGGAAGAGATAGAGTGCTTTTCGTACGTTTGTTCGATTTGCGCTTGTTTGGTTTTATCTGTTTCCTCTTCCTCTTGGTATCTGTGAAGGGCTGTGGTTTCTGATTGTGGCACTCTCTGGACTTTTCGCTTACATTTATTTAGTTATGTAGGCGTCGAAACTCGCTTACTCCTGCTACAGTTTCCAGCTAAATCGAATGATACGGTCACCAGCTGAAATATCGTAGGGATAGGGAGGAGTTCAAGCATAGATTTATAGGCACCAAATCCCCCTTGCTTCTGCTACAGCTCCAGCTGTACCTAATAATACTGAATAGCTGAACGTTTGTAGGGATAGGGAGGAGTTTAAACATAGCTATATAGGCCCCAAATCTCCCTTAAGCCTGCTTAAGCCTGCTACAATTCCAGCTATACATAATAATACAACGTTGAAACGGTCAACAGCTGAACTGTTGTAGGGGTAGGGAGGAGTTTAAACTTAGTTATATCGGCCCCAAATCTTTCTTACGTCTGCTACAGTTCCAGCTATACTTAACAATACTACTGTTGTAGGGATAAGGAGGAGTTTAAACTTAGTTATATAGCACTCAATCTCCCTTACTTCTGCGACATTTCCAGCTAAACATAAAAATACTGCATTGAAACGGTTAACAGATGAACTATTGTATGGTTAGGAAGAAGTTTACACTTAGATTTATAGGCGCATAACCTCTTTTATTTCTGCTAGAGTTCTAGCTACATATAAAAAAACCGCATTGAAACTATCAACAGCTGAAGTGTTGTAAGGTTAGGGAGGAGATTACACTTAGTTTCATAGGCGTCAAACCTCCTTTTACCCTGCAACAATTCCATCCATATAT
Source organism: Anodontia alba (assembly GCA_964016985.1). Lineage (NCBI taxonomy): Eukaryota > Metazoa > Mollusca > Bivalvia > Lucinida > Lucinidae > Anodontia > Anodontia alba. The sequence goes on along the minus strand of OZ024831.1, from coordinate 80,992,062 downwards.
AATTATGGTCAACAGCTGAACTGTTTTAGGGGCTAAGAGGATTTAAGGGTTTATGCTTAGTTTTATAAGCGCCAAATCGCCCTACCTTCTGCGACATTTCCAGCTATACATCATAATACTGCGCTGAAACGGTTAACAGCTGAACTGTTGTAGGGTAAGAAAGAAGTTTACACTTTGTTTGATATACGCGAACCCGCCCTTTGTTCTGCTTCAGTTTCACCTATACATAATTATACTGTGTTTAAACAGTCAACAACTGAACTGTTGTAGGGGGTATGGAGAGGTTTAAACTTAGTTTAATGCCCGCCAAATCTCCCTTACTTCTGCTACATATTTATACTGCGCTTAAACGGTCAACCGCTGAACTGTTGTAGGGTAGTGTGAAGTTTAAACTTAGTTTTAAAGGCATCAAATCTACCTTACTTCTTATACAGGTCCAGCTTTTCATTATAATATTGCGTTTAAACGGTCAAAAGCTAAACTGTTGCAAGGGTAGTTTTATAGGCGCCATATCTCCTTTACTTCTGCTATAGTTCCAGCTGTACATAATAATACTGCGTTACAACGGTCAATAGCTAAACAGTTGTTGGGATAGGGGGTAGGAATGGGTTCAAAGGGACCAAACCGCCCTTATTCTTGCTGCAGTTCCAGCTATACATAATAATACTGCGTTGAATCGTTCAAACGCTGGACTGTTGTCGGGGAAGTGAGGAGTTTGAACTTAGTTATATAGACGCCATATCTCGCATACTCCTGCTACAGTCCCAGCTAGACCTAATAATACGGTCAGCAGCTTAACTTGCGCAGGCTTAAGGAGGAGTTAAATTTTAGTTTTATAAGCGTCAAACCCCGCCTCCACCCCTTGCTCAAGCTTCAGTTCCATCTATACATAATAATAGTGTGTTGAAACGGCCATTAGCTGATTTTTTGTTGTAGGGAAAGTTAGGAAATTAAACTTAGTTTTATAGGCGCCAAACCTCGCATACACCTGCTACAGTTCCAACTATAACTAATGAAACTTTCAGCAGCTGAACTTTTGCAAGGACAGGGAGAATTTCAAACTGAGTTTTATAGGCGCCATCACTTACTTCTGCTATAGTTCCATCTAGACCTAATAAAAATGTCTGCATCTGAACTGTTGTAGGGGTAGGGATGGGTTTAAACTTAGTTTAGTATCAAAGGCGCCAAACCTCCCTTACTCCTGCTACAGTTCAATCTATACATGTACATACAGCTGAAATGTTGTAGGGATAGGGAGGAGTTTAAACTTAGATTTATGGGTACCAAATCTCCCTTGCTTCTGCTACACTTCCAGCTATACCTAATAATATCGTCACCAGCTGAGCTGGTGTAGGGATAGGAATGGGTTTATACTTAGTTTTAAAGGCGTCAAGCCTCCTTTACTCCTGCTACAGTTCCAGTAATACATAATAATACTGCTTCCAAACGACCAACAGCTGAACTGTTGTAGGTGTAATGAGGAGTTAAAACTTAGTTATGTGGGCGCCCAACCTCGCTACTGCTATAGTTGCAGCTATACCGAATAACACGGTCAGCAGCTGAACTGTTGTAGGGATAGGGAGGGTTTGAATTTAGTTTTATACGCGCCAAACAACCCTTACTTCTTCTACATTTCAAGCTTTACCTAATAGTACCGCCAACAGCTGAACTGTTGTAGGGTTGGGAAGGAGTTTAAACTTAGTTATATAGGCCTCAAATCTCCCTTATGTCAGCCACAGTTCCAGCTATACATAATAATACTTCGTTGAAACGGTCAACAGCTGAACTGTTGTAGGGGTTGGGAGGAGTTTAAACTTAGTTTTACAGGAGCCAAATCTCCCTTACCCCTGCTACAGTTCCACATATACATAATAATACTGCGTTGAAACGGTCAACAGCTGAACTGTTGTAGGGGTAGTGAGGAGTTTAAACTTAGTATTATAGGCACTAAATCTGCCTTACTTCTGCTACAGGGCCGTTTATCTATAATTATACTGCGTTGAAACTGTCAACAAGTGAATTTTTGTAAGCTTATAGAGGAGTTTTAACTTGACGCCAACTCTCTCTTACTTCTGCTACATATTTAGCTATACATAACAATACTGCGTTGAAACGGTCAACAGCTGAACTGTTGTAGGGGTAGTAAGGATATTAAACTTAAATTTATAGGCACCGAATCTCCATTACTTCTGCTACAGTTCCAGCTATACATAAAATGCTGCGTTGAAACGGTAAACAGCTGAATTGTTATAGGGTAAGGAAGAAGTTTACATTTATTTTTATAGGCGCCAAAGTCTCCCTTACTTCTACAGTTCCAGCTATGCGGAATAATCTTGTGTTGAAAGGGTCAACAGCGGTACTGTAATAGGGGTAGTGAGGAGTTTAAAGCTAGTTTTATATGAGCCAAGCGTCGCTTACCCCTGCTACAGTGCCAGCTATACATAATACTTCGTTGAAATGGTCAAGAGATGAACTGTTGTTGGGTTAGTAAGAAGTTTACACTTAGTTTTATAGGCTCAAACTTCCCTAACTCCTGCTAAAATTCCAGCGTTGCAACGGTCAATAGCTGAACTGTTGTAGGGGCAGGGAGAAGTTTACGCTTAGTTTTATAGGCACCAAATCTTCGTTACTCCTGCTACAGTTCCAGCTATACACAATTATACTGCGTTGAAACGGTCAAGACTGTTCTAGAGGTTGGGAGGAGTTTAATCTCAGTTATATAGACGCCAATTCTCCTTTACTCCTGCTACAGTTCCGGCTATACCGAATAATACGGTCAGCAGCTGAACTGTTGTAGGGATAGGGAGGAGTAAACTTAGTTTTATAAGCGCAAAACCTTCTTTATTTCTGCTACAATTCCAGCTATACCCAATTATTCGGTCAGCAGCTGAACTGTTATAGGGATAGGGGATAAATTTAGTTTTATATGCGCCAAACATCCCCATACTGCTCCTACAGGGATGTTTAAACTTAGTTTAATAGGCTTCAAACCTCGCTTACTCCTGCTATAGTTCTAGGTATACCTGATAATACGATCCGCGTAGCGTTCCTTAATGCGTCAGTGGATCAGCATAGAAGAAAAACATAAAAAAAAGTAACTGTTCAACGACATAATGAGACAACTGTAGATGACCGATTGCACCTTGCCGATTGCAGCTTGCAGGTCAGATACATGGAAAAACTATCAGTTAAACCACGGTGAGTCCGACTACAGATGAGTAACTGTGAAAAAAAAAAGTAAGAGAAAAGTCCAGGGAGTGCCACAATCACAAACCGCAGCCCTTCCCAGACCCCAAGAGGAAGAGGAAACCGACAAATCTAAACAAACACAAACCGAACAAACGTACGAAAAGCACTAAGATTAGCTCTCTCTTCCCCAGGCGAGTAATCGCAATACTAAAAGCACTGAAAAACACAAGAACAAAATGACACACGGAAAGACATACAACAAATCGCCTCGTAGAATAAACCACAAAGCAACATGGAGTAAGACTAACACCGGGACCACCGCCTTAGAACGGTCGGTAGAGCAAACCACCGGGGGTTTAAAGCACTTTTACAGCTAGCTAACTTCACCCTGGGTCCCGATGCTACTCTTAATACATAAAAATTCGGTTCGCATAAAGGCTCCCAACTCAGTCAATGCATCAAAGCGAAAACATAAAAAAACAAATTAATCACTATAATAAACAAAGACGAGTACTCATGGCTAATTCTACTGTAAGCCAGAGTAAATGAAAACCAATAGTTGAACCACGGCGGGCCAAGCCAAAGACATATCGTCAAGCCCCAACCCACGGGTTAAAGTTTTACGAAGAGGCCGTCATTGAGTCTGAGGCCCAAACCGCCGTCGTGCAATTAAAGAGTGAAGCATAGCCATCAACAATGATTGGGTTGACAACTAGGCATGCAGTCTGCCGCATAATATCCAGGCTATAGCCAATTCTTTTATAACGGTTAATAAGTTTATTGAATTGCTCCGAAAAGTTTGATTTTCCTACAATTTTTCTAAATCTGTACACTAAGTCACCGTAAAATTCGGGTTCCGATATACCTTGTTGCAAGAGTGTTTTCAGACTGACACTATATTTTTCTAACAAGGCACTGTGTCTGCGATAAAATTTCGAAAACGCCTTACGAAGTTTAAAATAACGATAGCTTTGTTTGTGTTGTTTGTGTTAAGGTTTTACGGCCCAGTCAACCCAATGGGGTCATGTCGAGCGCGGTCAGTTTACCTAGCCACACGTTTACTGGGCAGGCTTAGTCCTCTAAGCGGTTAACCAGTATTGTGCACATACCTTTCGCCAGAAACTGACAACTGCCCTTCTTGAATCAGCGGAAGGGAGAGAATGACCGTAGAAAATATTTCATGATCAATCTCTACGAAAGAATGTTGCCGACCTCGGCGGAGGTTGAACCCGCGACCTCCTGGTCTCCAGTCGGACGGCGCATCCAACTGAGCCAACGAGGCCGGCAAATAACGATAGCCCTGCCTAAGAAGTTTGGCAGTAAGGGCTTTATTACGGTACATGTAGTTAAAGTCATTAAGATTTGAAGAAGCTCTGGCGAATCTTATAAGTTGAGAAATGTATACCTCATATGAGGTACGCCGGGGGACATCGCCATCCAGAAAAGGGAAATTGACTATATCAAAATCAAAATCGTCACGTTTATCATATATTTTGGTGGAAACTGTACCATTAGATATACATAGATTCAAATCCAAAAAAGGTGCCTCGGTATCGGAAGAATTTGCTCTATTTAATTGGAGTTCTGTAGGGTATATCCGGTCCACCATTTGGTCAAAGTAAATATTGTCAATATTTAATAAATCGTCAAGGTATCTTGAAGTTGAATTAAAAGCCTCAATAATGTCAGCCTGAAAGCCGCATCAGACATTAGGTATCAACTAGGTGTCCCATTACCAGATATTATCACCATCGTGTGGATGTTTGTCCAGTGTAACGGCATGACTAGGTCTTAACAGAATCGTATGACCGACATATAGCATTATCAAAGTCGTGTGGCCGCTTAACTAGAAGGATTGAATGACCATGAATTATCGAACTCATGTGGTCGTTTAACTAGAGGGATTGCATGGGCATGCCTTATCAAAGTCATGTGGCCGCTTTAACAGAGGGATTGCATGATCAGGATATGTCAAAGTTGTGTAGTCGTTTAACTAGAGGGATAGCATGATTAGGCATCAAAAGTCTGTGGCCGCATAAAAAATTATGACTGTATCAATATCGTGTGGCTGCTTAGCTAGAGGCTTTGAATGACCAGGGCATATCAAAGTCGTGTGCCCGCTTAACTAGAGGAATGACATGACATTGCCTAACGGAATTGCGTGACCGCTTAACTAGAGTAATTGCATGACCAGGCTTTATCAAGGTCGCATTGTCGTGATGTCTCTTAACTAGAAAAATTACTTTACCAGGCCTTATCAAAGTCGTAGAGTTGTTTAATTTGAGAAATTGCATCCAAAGGCTTTATGAAAGTCTTGTGGCCGCATAACTACTGGGATTACAAGATCATGCCTTATCAAAGCTCTGTTGTCGCTTCACTAGAGGGCTGACATGACCAGACCTTAAATAGCCGCTCAAATAGAAGGACTGCGTGTCCAAACCCAGACTTATCTGTCGTGTGGCTGCTTATCTATAAATATGGCATTACCAGGAGTTATTCAAGGCGTATGGCTGCTAACTTGACGAGGTTTTATTAAATGAGTATTGCTGCCAAATAAAAGGACTTCGTGACAAGACCTTATTGAAGTCGTGTAGTAGCTTACTACGAGGTATTGCATTACCAGGCCTTATCGAAGTCGTTGGCTGCTTAAACAGAGTGATTTATGACAAAGCCTTATCTAAGTCGCGTAGGCCATCAAACAGAGGGACTGCATGATTGGGTATATTGGAAGTCATGTCACCAATTAAATACAGACATTGCGTGGCTAGGATCTTAACAAAGTCGTGATGCCCATTGATTAGTCGGATTGCATGACAAGAGCTTATCAAATTTATGAGGCCGCTAACTAGAAGGAGTGCATAACCATGCCTTATCAAAGTCGTGTGGCCGCTTAACCACAAGGAATGCACGACCAGGCCTTATGAAAGTCGTGTACCAGTTTAACTAATTAGAAGGATTGCATTACCTTGCCTTATCGCTATCGCGTGAGATTGCCTGACCAGGCCTTATCAAGGTCGTGTGCCCGCTTAACTAGAGTGCTTGCTTAACCAGGCATTATCAAAGTCGTATGGCCTCTTAATTTTATAGCGATTGCATAATCTTGTCTTATCGAAATCATGTGGCCGCTTCACCAGAGCGATTGCATGATCAAGCCATATCAAATATTTGTGCCCGCTTAACTACAGGGAGTGCATGTACAAGTCTCATCAGTCGTGTAGCCGCGAAATTAGAAGGATTGCCTGAGCTGCTTTTATCAAAGTCGTGTAACGCAGTGTACGACGGTAAAAAAGTAAGGGCAGTATTCTGCGACATCAGTAAAGCCTTAGATAGGGTATGGCACAGGGGCTTCTTACACAAATCATCCGGGATATAATGCTCGGATAGGGTGATCAAATAAGCAGCGCGATGTACTTAATTGACAAGCATCTGATTGGGCCCCTGTTGAAGCCGGGATTCCTCAAGGGTCAACCTGGGACCCTTGCCTTTTTTGATATACATAAATGATATAGTGAAATATATTGGGTGTTCTATATGGTGCAAAAGCAGACGATACAAGTCTGTACATAATAGTAAAGTCTGCAAAGATAGCTGCAAATCTTGATCTCGATACCATCAGCACCTGAGCAGCTAACTGGTTTGTTAACTTTCATGAACGAAAAACTTTCTCAATGGTCCTATCTCGTAAACTATTTCCCCCATAGCATCCACCGTTATTCATGAATAAAAATGCTACCCAAAACAGATAGCCATAAACACCTTGGTCTCATCTTGTCAAAGTCTTGCACGTGGTCGAATCATATCCAGAAAATCGCACAGAAAGCCTGGGTACGAATGAACCTCATGCGTACACTGAAGTTTGGAGTAGCAGAAAATCTTTAGAACAAATATATATCAGTGTCATACGGCCATTGTTCGAATATTGTGATGCCATCTCGGATAACTGCTCAGCTGGAAATAAGAAACAACTCAAATCGATCCACATAGAAGCAGCGAGAAAGAATTATAACTGGCGCCGCAAGACTTTGCAGCATCGAGAAACTATTCTCAGAATTAGGCTGGGAATCTCTTCAAAGCCGTAAAAACAAGCACAAACTGACATTTTTTTGAATGGATTTACTCCCAAATCTCGCGGATCTTGATCCTCCTCTAATACAGGAGACTACTAGATACAACCTTCGAAATTCAAACGACATCCAAATTATTCACGCTAATTCGAGTCTGTTTTATAACTCTTTTTTTCCCGGCAACAATTCGAGCATGGAATAATTTGTATGATGACACTAAACAAGCTACCTCTGTTGCGTCATTTAAATTTTGTTTAAATAGAAACATATGTAAACCACCAACTTACTATAACACCGTCTGACGAAAAGGCCAGATACTACACTCAAGAATGCGAATGGAATGCAGCTCGCTCAACTCCCATCTCTTCAGGAAGAATATCGTGGCCGTTCCTTCTTGACAGTGTGGGGCTTTTGAAAGCCCAAATTACTTCTTCTTTGACTCCTATAGTCGCAAAAATAAGATACTTACCCAATAACATAAACGCTTACACATCTCATGATTTTCTTTTCGGCATTGACAATAAAACGCAAGGAGAAAATGAAGCTCTTTTTAGTCAAGTGCAAGAGTTCATTGTTAAATCCGGACGCTTTACCTGAGGAAACTGAGACTGGTACCAAACTACCGCCTCTCCAAGTCTCTTGGAAATAACCTTTATGCACATGTATTAGGAAACGTTCTTGCCGTGGGTACACATTACACGACTCCTTTGTCTGTCTGTCTCTATCCATCTCTCTCTCTCTCTTTCTCTCTCTCTCTCTCTCTCTCTCTCTCTCTCTCTCTCTCTCTCTCTCTCTGTTTGACATAGCCATTCATCTATTTATATTGTATGCTCCACAATGACGCAGGAGATGATTTTATCAAGCTTAGGTTTACCGTCAGATCCTGCATCATGTGTTTGTATTTCCCATTACTGTTATATTCTTGTCAAATAAAATATTGTTTAAACCAAATAACGTGTGGTCAAATAATGTGTGTGGCCGCTTTACAAGACGTATTACATGGCCAGACCTTATCAAAATCGTGGCTGCTTAACCAGAGGTGTTTCATAACTAAGTCTTATCCAAGTCATGTGTCCGCTTAACTAAAGACATTTAATGACCAGGCCTTTAAACGAAGTATAGTCAGAGCTTACCAAAGGCATGTGGTCGTTTAACTAGACGGATTGCATGGCTAGGCCTTATCAAAATCGTGGCTGCTTAACCAGAGGTGTTTCATAACTAAGTCTTATCCAAATCATGTGTCCGCTTAACTAAAGACATTTAATGGCCAGGCCTTTAAACGAAGTATAGTCAGAGCTTACCAAAGGCATGTGGTCGTTTAACTAGACGGATTGCATGGCTAGGCCTTACCAAAATCGTAAACTTGCTTAATAAGAAGGATTGCAAAATGCCTTGCCTTATTGGAATACGGATTGCATGACCTTGTCTTATCTAAGGTATGTGTCCGCTTAACTACATGGATTGCTGGGCATGCCTTATCAGAGTCATGTGTCCGCTTTGAAATTTTAACTTTTATTTATTTTACTTCTATTGCACAGAAAGCTCGCCGAACCTATAGAAGCGTTCTCGAAGGTGCGTATGTTAACGTGTGTGGTGGAGGTAGTGGAAAAAACCGAAGTGCCCGGGGAAAACCACCGACCATTGATGGACAACCACTATCTTGTCAAATACCAGCGCCGCTTAACTAAAGAGGCCACAATTATGTAAGTTTATGATATATTCAGTTAAGTTTGATGACAGAGTTGCCACCTCTTTGGGAAAGGGTTGCCAACTCTGCTTGCCATCTGTTTAGTTTGTGGCTGTTTAATCACAGTTGTTTGCCTTTCCCTTTGATGTTGGGGGCATAAAGTGGATCTGATTGTATCATTTGCTGAGTTTATTTATTTACTTAATAACAAGGACTTATCTACGTTGTGTGGCCGATTATCTTAAGGGATTGTATGACCAGGTCTTCTCAAAGTGGCCGCTGAATAAGGAGGATTGAATAACCAAGGCTTATCAAAGTCGCGTGACCGCTTAACTAGATGGATTGCATGATACGGCTTATCAAAATCGTGTAGCCGCTTAACTAGAGGAATAGAAAAACCATGCCTTATCAAAGTCGCGTGGACGCTTAACAAAATGTATTGCATGACCAGAGGAGAGGCGGTTCTAACGAGTATCCACAATCTATGTTTTGAGCAGAAATATGAAAAATATCAAAGTTTTTTATCTGAAAAGTTTCAGTTTTTGGAGGTGAAATTTTCTATATATTTGAATAGGCGTGTTTTTGTAATGGCGGTTGTTGTTTTTGTTTGTTTTGTTTTTTTTTTTTTTTTGTTTTTTTGTTTTTTATACCACTGGCTCAACAACCTTCTAGTGAGCATTTTCCCATGCTCCATGAAGTCCTGCTAATTTGAACAGGCTCTAACATAACGGATTAATTGTGAAACGTAAACGCCGTATGTCGGTTAAGAAGGAATATTACTACTAGTAAGCTTTCCATTGTCAATGAAGAGATAACAATCCTCAATTTTAGGTCAACCTTAAATTAAAGGACTGAGGTTTGTTATGCATACTTCTGCGCTTTTACGTAAAATGTGATTGTCAAAGATGACGCCAACTAAATATTATTTCGACACCCTCTAATACACAAACATAAATTCATTTCAGCCTATTTTACATGTCACAATTACGAGCTTAAAGTTAAGCTACACCTTACCTGTAAGGAGCAATTGTAAACATGAGCCCAGTTTCACAATCATTCCTTAAGTGAAGGTCGGTCTTAAATTTATGGTCTGAAATTTACAAAGCACATTTTGCGTTTTCTCATAAAATGTTTTTCAATTGTAAAGCCAATAGATATATTTGGCCGCGTCTACTGAACACAACGAAAATCCATAAACATTATTTTATTTGATTTTAAATACCCGAGTTCATATGATAATTTTAAACTTGAAGTTCTGGTATACTTAAAATCTAAAGAATGATTGTGAATCTGGGTTTGCTAAGGAAGTATTGTGAATCGGATCCCTTGGCCCCGGTCTCAACCGATGTAAGGCAATATGTTCTTGGGATGAGATGACTTTCTAGCCTTACTTTTAAAGAACCACTCAAGACCAACAATTTTCCCATATCTACTGCAGAACTGCTGAATTATACATTTGACAAATTCTGGCAGCAAACATATATTTAAAAAATACCCCAAAAAGTGACAAAGGTCTGATAGAACCACAACCGGTGTCTTGTAAGACTTATTAGTCTATGACCTTAGAGGACGATATGTACCGAATTTACATTAAATATTCGAACAAACAGGCCAGAGCAAACAGTATATATCCACCTAAGACGCGACAAAGCGCATCATCTCATCTGGATAAACACTGTTTGCCTCTTATCCAGCAGTTTTTAAACATATCAACATGTTTTAAAAGCGATTTATTCAAACAGTTAAATGCAAAGGTGTTCGATTATCTAGAGTTCATATGGTAATCTATATACTTCTTTCTATTTAAACTGACATAAATTTCGTGCGATATTTGATCCCACCCATATTTCTCCTAACGCTGTTGATACATCAGTATAGGGTTTAATAGGTCGATCTATATGTGTCTCAATTACAGTAGAATTTAAGTGCACAAACTGTAGAATATGTCACTTCAGTTCGCTTCTTCATCTACGTATGTTCCTAAGGGGGAAATGAATACACTTGGTAGACTTTTTCTGAAAGGGAGACGAATTTTGTGTCTACCTGTTTGCTTTCCTGTACACTAGCCCCTTCTGAAAAGGAGTCTGCTCTTAACAGCGGAGCAAAATTTGTTATAGAGTAGACCCCCTTTCAAAAGGGGACAAGACCATTTTGTCATAGTTACCACCCCTGAAGGTGCAAGTTTGTCATTAACTTTAATCTTATAAGTTCTGATCCCTGTAGTTTACTATGCTTTCGACATTCTTCAGAAGGACGTTTTTTGCTTGGCATGTTATTCTAAATGCAAACATTTTGTTCAAATTGACCATATTTTTTCAGAAATTACTTGATTTCCTGTTTTTGTGCTTTGTTCTCAAATATTTACTATAAAATTAAATTTATGACGAAAAAGTTTGCATCGCGTATGCAATTTCTATAGTTAAGTGACTTTTTGTTTTTTGGAGTTTTTATCTAAGATTTTACTTTTCGCTACTGATATATTTACTTAATATACAGTTGTAAATAATGTGAAACTTTGAGCAAGTGAAACTGCCTCCAATCTACCTACCATGTTAATCTTTGCATAATTTGCAGCCATTATTACTATGAGGAAGATGATAATAATCGATTTTTAAAACACCGATCAAAGCTTTGCTAATTTACTTCCTCTGTATAAAGCGTCAGGAAAAATAAATAAATGTAATTGAAATAAAAAAGCAGCTTTCTAAAAGATGTCAAAAGCGGAGTTGGGGTATTAATGCAAATGGGCTTTTAAGTGAGATAAAATTACAGTTCGGACATGTGCGCTTAGCCTGTGCATCTGCACATTTTGATCGAAGTCTTTACTGTCCTAAAAAGAAAGCGTAAAGACTGTGAACAGAAATTGCGGATGCACAGGTTGGTTTGAGTCTTCGCTGGGTGCTTCATTATGTTACGGTTCAAATGGTTTAAAATTGATTCTAAACTGCATGAACCATAAAAGCAATTAACACATACACAACAAGAGTTGTTAGAAGACAACGTAGCTCCGGAAAGGGATGATCGGATAAAAAAAACAATCTTTAAACATTAAAGATTAAATGCAGAACTTTAACATAGCTGTAAATGTCGAAAGAATGTCAGACTGAGGGATGGGGTATATGCCATTGAAACATCTTCCCTTAGGTTGGTGTGGACAAAATATGAAAGCTATATCTTATATGCTGAATCCCTTAGGTTGTTGTGGACGAAATATGAAAGCTATATCTTACATGCTGAATCCCTTAGGTTGGTGTGAATGAAACATGAAAGCTATATCTTACATGCTGAATCCCTTAGGTTGATGTGGACAAAATATGAAAACTATATCTTAGGTTGGTGTGGATGAAATATGAAAGCTATATCTTACATACTTCAGCAGTCATGTACACTTTTCAAAACTTAAACACGGCTTTAAATGACAAAGATGACCTTACCTTGACCTAGGAAGAAGGTCAAACTGAGAAAGGGATGTGTGCTATTGAAAGGTCTTACCGGAACGTTGGTGTGGGCCAAATATTAAAGCGGTATCTTGAATATTTCAGCAGTTACAAACACTTTTCAAAACTTAAACAGTACCTTGACCTAGGCAGACGGTCAAACTGAGGAAGGGGTGTGTGCTATTAAAAGATCTTACCCTAACGTTGGTGTGGACCAAATACTTAAGCTCTATCTTGAATACAGTTATGTACAATTTTCAAAACTTAAAGGCAAACATGGGTGTAAATGACAATGTAAGAACTGACCTTGACCTACATAAAGGGCCTACCTTGGGGAGGGGTGTATGCTATTGAAAGGTCTTACCTTAAGGTAGGTGTAGGCCAAATATGAAAGCAGTACCTTAAACAATTAACAAACTATGCACACCTTTGAAAACTTAATCATTGTGCTAACGCGGACGCCGACGCAGACGCGTGCGCCGACAGACTCCGACGCTAACGGCTGGGTCACAACATAACTCTCCAGGGACATAGTCCCGGCGAGCTAAAAATCTATCTAACGTGGTGTAAAAATTTCTGGTTCATACTAGCTCGCTTCGGCCAATTAGGTCTCATTAATGACCATGACCCTCATTATTAGTCATTGTCTCAACGGTGACTATATTATGATAGTATTTTGGTTGAAGAAAGCTTGATCCTGAGTATGGAATGCAACTCCACAACTTTTACATACAGCTGGAAAGCATCTCAGTATGAGCGCTCCGTATGACCTAGATTAACATTTCCGCCTGTGTGATTTAGATAAGGTAAGACGGTATCAAAACTATGGTGCACCTACACACCCCAAGGCACCCTACGATACCCCCGGACTACCTTTTTGTGTCACCGCCTTTACTCAAGACTGTGACCTCAGAACAGATAAGGTAAGACGGAATACCAAAGCGATGGTGCTCATAAACACCCCCAAGGCATTCGACGACACCCAAGGGCAACATTTTATGTTACCGCCTTTACTTCAGACTGTGTACTCAAATTATTCACGTTACATCTAACCCCGACTGAATATTCTAAAACACCTGCAAGACTGCCTTTTAATGTCAACGATTTCACTCCAAGCAGTACGACACTGCATGACGACCTTTTAATGTCACTGCTTAAACATATTCGTTACATTTTACTTATACTGTCTTTAGATGACAAACCTATAAATGTAACGAAATTTTCGATTGGCTTAAATCAAAATGGTTTATGGACGATTTGCATATAATTTAAAATAAAACAACAACGAAGTTATACCAAACTTGCTTATATTTCTTAATCAGTCGATTTGTTGTATTCGTATATCCGAGAAAGCATAGGTAATGCAATCGTGTGGGTGTTCGGTTTCTTGTACCTGTTGAATTTAGGTTACCAGTGTTTGATAGGTAAACTAGAGTTGTCAGAGGACAACGCAGCTCGCCGGAAAGGGGTGATCCGATATGAAAACAATGGTAGTGTTCATTATAAAGAAGACTGCGACTGAGACTGATTGGTTGATTGGAAAACTCAGGACAAAAGGAGAAAAGTCAGATAGAACTGAGAAAAGGTAAAGACAAATTCTGGTAAGACACGTGGAGAAACATAAGACAAAGTATTACAACAACAAATGAGTCAATTCATTAATAAATCTACCTATTACATTGACACTGCAATCTGAATGCGTGCATTGTGCATATCGACCTCCACAACAAGCTTGAGCTTGACCTTAATTAAAAACAACATACGTCCATATACCAGGTCATGAAAATACATTTATATTTTATTACTTACTAGAACAATATGTTTGCCAGTAGAGGGACAAGCAGCTGAACCCCTTTAGTTTGGTGTGGACGAAATATGAAAGCCGACGAAATATGAAAGCCATATCTTATATACATCAGCAGTCGTGTACACTTTAAAGTATGGCCTGATCTTGATCTAGGAAGAAGGTCGAACTGAGGAAGGAGTGTGTGCTATTGAAAGGTCTTACCCTAAGGTAGGTGTGGGCCAAATATTAATGCGATTTCTTGAATACTTCAGCAGTTACGTACACTTTTCAAAACTTAAACGCAGAACGTAAACATGGGTTTAAATGACAAAGTATGACCTGACCTTGACCTAGGCAGAAGGTCAAACTGTAGAAGAGGTGTGTGCTATTAAAAGGTCTTACCCTAAGGTAGGTGTGGGCCAACTATTAAAGCGGTATCCTTAATACTTCAGCAGTTACATACACTTTTCACAACTTACACAGAAATTAAACATGGGTGTAAATGACAGTGTGAACTGACCTTGACCTATATAGAGGGTCTAACCTTTGGATGGGGTGTGTGCTATTGAAAGCTCTTATCCCAAGGTAGTTGTAGACTAAATATGAAAGCAGTACCTTAAATAATGAAAACAAAACTATGCACACCTTTGAAAACATTGTGCAAACGCGGACGCCGACGCGGACAGATGCCGATGCCAACGACTGGGTAACAACATAAGCTTTCCAGTGACATAGTTCCGGCGAGAAAAAACAGCCTTCAAAGTTGGTCATGGCCTTATCTCTTTGGTGTTCTTAGGTAGGCCATTATCCTTCACTTGCAGGGTAATACTCTGCAACGGTACCCTCTGATGACGTGATCTTAATAATAATGTCACACATTTTGATATTCAACAGGTAACCAGTTTAATTTTTCGTCTAAATTAGAATACAATAGTGAAATTCGTAAGCTATCTTTGAAGAGGAAACGGGTATGGAACTACTAGCGTACTAATTAATGAATTCGGGTCATCTGCACCATCATATGCTAAAGTTAAATTCTGGTTGGGCGAGTCCAAACGAGTAGAACTTCTAAATCTTGACATGTTTACAATAAAACTGATTGGATGTAATAAGAACAAACGCATATCACACATTCCCTGTTTATTACACGACGAATTACAGTATTAATCAGCAATGGTTTATTCTACATATATCACTGCAACATACAAAGTGGTCTCCTGATAACAAGACTACGTAATGTGTTCCCACCACGTCCACCTATGATATATGGTGAGTATGTATGGTCGTTCATTATCAGATGTTTTTTGTTTGTTTGTTTTTTGTAGAATTTGGTAGTGTTAAAGCTGCTTTTCAATTTGTTTCTTTTTGTAATAGACTTTGTAAATGCGTCAAAATGTGCTTGCTTGATGACCAACATCTGCCTTATTTTACATCTTACATGGTGGGAACGACTCTGCTTATACAGCCCTTGATAAGAGGCTGTCAAGATAAATATGGGCTTCCAGCTGACAAAAAGGCCCTAAGGGCATATACGAATGGCGAAGCCCAAGACCAGTATGCGCAGCCACGCGTAGTTTCAAGATCTTCGTTATTAGTCCTGTATTTTCAACAAGATCCTTTTATTGTGTAAACGAACAGCGAAGATCCTGACCAGACTGCGCGAATGCGCAGTCTGGTCTGGATCGTCGCTGTTTGCATATGTTCTAAGGTCCCTTTTCTCAGCCGCCGGCCCATAGTGTTCTTACTTCTTAAACAAAAGCATATGTTGTGGTATTCATTAGAAGCTCCTCTGTTAGGCCCATCTTATGAGTACCCACAGCAAATGCTGTAGTGGAGAAATGAGTAAATAACAGAATTTTTGTTTACAAAATTCGCTTACATGTGTCTAGAGCTATGACTAATAAGTAAATACTTTACATAGGCTTGTTCCCATAATGCACTATTTCCCTCTAAAGAGAACACCAATGATTTGTTTAAATTACAATCTCATTACGTTTTCGTCACAGAATGGGTGAAATTTATCATAGCTAAATGTACATAAATGTATTCATGAAAAGGTACAGATGTCAAAATTTATCATGTCAAAACAGAAATTGCGTAAACCAAAATTCGCAGTAGAACCCCACTGGGATTACATTTTTCTGTTAAAAGTTTCGTTACAAGAATCTATTCCAGCTAAAGAATCCAAAGTGTAGAAGTTAAATTATTAGCCAAAGTGTAGTAGTTAAATTATTAGCCAAGGTGTATTTGTTAAATCATTAGTTAAATTATTAGCCAAAGTGTAGTAGATAAATTATTATCAAAGTATAGCGGTAGTCTAACTATTTAGTTATTCTATATTCTCCCTTCACCAGCTGTGTTTGTTCACTGTATACATGACATTGACCGTTTCAGCCTGGCAGATCAAAACCAACACATTAGCAAAGAGTGAAGATCCAGATGAGATGGCTCGTTACCAGCCGTCTCATCTGGATCTACACTGTTTGTCACTCTAGTTTTGATTTCTAACTGACACGCCTATTTTGAAACTATGGATATGTTCAAACTGTAATGATGGAATCCACTTCAGAAATGTAGGAGTGAAACGGTTGAATGTTAGTGCCAAAGCAGATGATACTGAACAGTACAGATATGTCTAAGGGGAAAGACTACATTTCAGAGCAACTATCAAAACTATTTTGTCCCCACTTTTTGAAAGGAATTTACTATAATGGACTTCTAGAGTAAACTGGATGTTCAGGAAAGCAAACTGGAGATCGGAAAAGTTCGGAAAATCTACCAACATATTATTTATTAAGAGGATCGAATGGAGTTTTACTGTTTCAGTATAAATATACTGACATGATAAGCAACTGATTGCAAAACTGTCTCTGATAATCGGAGTCTCTGTTTCACTGTAACTCTCTACTCTTTGGGCGAAGGTTATAGGAAATAAAAGTTGTAAATATTGCCCTTAAAAGAACGAAAATGGGAATCTCGGCTTCATTGAGACTCCCCATACTCAAAGGAAAATGAAAATAAAATACCTGCACTATGATGAAGTAAGGGGAGATTTTACGGCCGCTATTCGGCACTTAACAACAGCTACAGTTAAAGCATCAAAAGGAGAAGATTAGGCTCCGCCTTTCAAGTGCTGTCTCCCGGAACACGATGGGCCCTACTTCCACTGGTTCTTTGGCGGCAATTCTATGGGACACCATTACCTTTTGCCAGCTTTGTGTATTCAGGGTTTTTCCGAACATACAAAACATTGATACATTTTATTGTCTTTCTTGTTTGATGCCTTAAGGCCAAGGTCATAGCCAAAATTTTCAAAATGATTATAAAATGACTGGCTTAATCATTTTCACCCTATTTTAAATAAGAATTGATGTGCGTATATTGCATTTTTTGGAAAACGAAATCTTATGTCATCCCATTGTTTGTTCGTTATTCCATCCCTTCCCTCTGTGTGTCCTTTTACCTTATTTTTATGTCAAATGTCCGGTTAATTAAACTGTTGTAAACTGATATTATCCAGTTAGAGAGTTGTACAGCTTAGGGTATATTCATAAATTTTGAAAACTAATATAAATATGGGCATACCCAGGAACAGCCACAGTCACGAAACACAGACCTCATGACAAACCCAACAAAATACCATGTGCGCCCAGTGAAGACAGATGAGCCTGGGCATCCGCCCAGTCTAATCAGAATCTTCGCTGTGCGCTCAATGGGTAGCTAAGGATCCAAGCTTTCTTTATGCGGACAGCGAAGACTCTGATCAGACTGGGCGAATACCAGGCTGATCTGAGTCTTCGCTGGGCGACCATGGTATTTTGATGGTTTTGTCATGAGGTCGCTCAAATATGGTTATACTGACACTGAACGACATCACAAAACGCGTAAGTGAGTCTTAAAATTTCTAATTTGAATTTGCAAGAGGAAAAAAGGCTAGAACCGTGTTACCAAACTTAGATACAATTAAAGTTTTCTATATTTCAACTGTTTTCATGCTGCTAGTAAGACTCAAACTTTCCCTTTGCTTTATTTTAGTTCGCATCTCTCCTTGTAGAAACACTTAAGACGTTCATGGTAGCAACACTTAAGAAGTTCTATGGGAAATATCATGATATTTGTCAATCCCATCAATGTGGCAGTTTCCAGAATTGTTTCTGACGTTTTTGCCAATGACGAGCCATAAGTAGACTTCAAAAATCCCGGACATACGCTTCTACCTACATTTCCTTCGTTCAGGCCTATGGGCATGGTGGGCGAAGCTTGCTTACCAAATAATGCTTACTATCCGCGGACGCCTGGTTATACCCTTTATTCTGGGGTCCATGTCTGTTGGTCTGAACATTCTGATTCGTGAGTTTGGATTATGGCTTGTGTACCATGACCACAACTACCTAGTCATGAACTGACATTTTTCGGTTGATGGCCAATAAATATTTACGGTCCACTAAATTGAAAAATAAATACTAAAATTTAAGGTGAGCGTTGCTAAATGCTCTGCATGCTTCTTAAAAAAACTTCAGCTCGCGACGATTTGAAATATTTTTTTTTTTTATTTCTTTTCGAAAATAGAATTTGATATTTTATGCAAATCTCCTTGGGAGACAATTTGCATGAAATTCCAAATGCCACTTTCTGGGAGAAATGACAAACATCGCCAATCTTTTGTCTGTTTGTCCGCTGAATGTGCCTAGAGACTGCTAAAGGTTAATGTTAGAGTGTCCGGTTGTTATATTTTCTTTTCTTTCAAGATGTAAGTCTCCTAGAAATAAAAAAAAAAGATTATTGACATAAAACATCGAGAAATCATTATGCGCAACACTGGAAAGGGACATTCATGATTCATTCGTCCAGCGAAGTCCCAGATAAGCTTGCTGATCCGCACAGCCTGATCAGGATTATATCTACAGTTCCAACTGATTCTGTATGAGGGCATGTCCTCATCAGGTTGCACGAATACAAAGTCAAATCACGGGGTTCCATTACGATAACAAGTCTGTATGATGTTCCTCCATGATATATTGGCCGCGCAAAACGAAAAGGTGCCTTCGAACATGTGCAAAAGCCCAGATTCCGCTCCATCCCACGCATGCGCAAAGTCTCATCCGGGCATTTGCTCTCCATTGATGCATTCTATTCTCACATGCGAGAAGACACGTTTCCGCATGGCGTGTCCTATATAATGTTCCCTCATGATCCCGTATAGCGGAAAACAAGGTTACAGGAGCCTACTTTGTAAGGCATAATTTTCAGAAATTTGTAGGTTATGATTTTTTTTCGGGTTGCTTTATTATGTCTATAGATGTTTGTGTTATGCAAAATCCGTATTAAGTTCTTAATACCAAAGTATTCCGTGTTATTTACTAAATTTTCAAAGATAACACAGCTTTTGAGAAGAGGAGTAATCAGATAAACATGGTTTCTTTTTTCTTCATGAAAACATGTGTAGATGTAGTATACTTACAACACAATTTCATTGAGAAATTAGAAAAATGTCAATAGTTATGCTAAAGAAAAGTGCCTTATCTAGCTTTGTGTAAGAAGCAAACATTTCACATAAGTGTGTTAATGTATTGTCTTCATACGTGATTAAGACCCTTTTTCTGCATGGCACATCATTATATTGAATCTTTTATCCGAAAACACACACACACACACACGCACACACACACACACACACACACACACACACACACACACAGAGGCATTTTCCGATTATATGAAGAAAAATAGTTCCGTACATACAAATGACTAAAAATAAAACAAAAGAGAATTACTGCATGTTTGCTCATGTCTCCAATAGGCTAAACGTCGTTAGTGATTAATTAAGCAGAAACTTATATAATACTGTTATACTTAAAGAAATCCAGAACTCTGATCAAATAACAAGACAAACATTATGTACATGACCGCTCCCTGACTGGATAATTATTATATGTACACGACCGCTCACTGATCGAATAACAAGACGTAGATATATCTTATGTAAATGGTCGTTCACTGATCGAATAATAAGCTGTAGACATACTGTATATACACGACCGCTTACTGATCAAATAACAAGGCCGTAGAATATCCCATGTACACGACCACTCACTGATCACAAGCCGTAGACATAGTCAATGTACACGACCGCTCACTGATCAAATAACGAATAACAAGCCGTAGATATACCCTGTGTACATATACAGGCATATACTATGTAGACAACCGATCAGTGACTGCATAACCAGCCGTAGACATATGCACACTGATCATGTAAAAAGCCGTAGAGATATCCTATGTACACGACCGCTCACTCATTGAATAACAAGCCGTAGATATATGTATATGACTACTCACTGATCGAATAACAAGACGTAGACCTATCCTATGTACTTTTTCCTTAATGAAAAGACCCTTTTGCAGAAAGAAGACAAACAATTTTGACAGAGGCCTCCCCTAAATGTGCATTCATTCCCCTTTAGCGGTAGCTGAGAACTGTCTTTGTCGCCTTTGCTTAAAACAACATCTGAACAGACCCCTTTAAAACTGCAGAAGACGCTTAGAAATAACGACGTAAACGTTATTTGTCGTGAAGTTCCGTGATGTTACGTGCTCATTATTGCCGTTATTCAATCAGCGCGATTGAGAAATAAAAAACTAACATTCCATAAACTGTTTTGCACAATACCAAATCATTGTCCGCATTTTGGAAGGGTGGGTTTACCCCAGCTTAATTAATTTCCTGTAAAGACCCAAGCTTGTAGCACATAAACATGGTATAATAGTCATAAATAGAAAAATGCGATTTAGACCATCTCATGATATTCTAAAGAGTGTTGACAGAACGTCAAAGCATGTAAAAAGTAAGAAGAATAATAGAATCAATAAAATTTGCCCTTGGCAACAAAAAACATATAAAAGAATGAAAATCGAGCTTGGATTTTATTGATACTTCACATATGACAGCAATACAATTTGCAGGGCTTTCTACGCTACCCCGCCACCCCGCCACCACTCATTCCTACTACACCCAAAGCACCAGCCTAAACGAACTCGATTTTCCAAGATATTTCAGAGTGGGCTCAATGTTCCCAGTGAAGATAAATATTAAAACTGCAATATGATGAAGTACGGGAAGACTATTCGCCCTGGGCCCAGTTGTTCAAAGCATCGTTGGCCTAACGAGTTCGTTAGTGGCCAAAATGTTAACTGTTCTAGTAAGTACAATACCAAAGTCGCAAGTATTTTTGCTGAAGAAATGTGAGTAGCTTTTGCTAATGCAAAGCTGGTATTATGTGCCGTGTGGGCGTAGAAAGTGTCCCCGTACTTCACTTTAGTGCAGTATTTTTTTTATAGTTTTTTTTTTTATTTACTTGGGATCATTGAGCCCATTAAGCCTGTGGTATGGGGCGTATTCAGCCTGCAAACTACATTGCTGTCATTTCTATGAAACCGAGACTCTGATTTTCGTTTTTATGTGTAATATGACAGCAATATAGGGATCAAACATGGTTCTTCATGCATTAACATTCACCATGTCCCGTTGGAGGTGTTGAAAACCGAGGCCGAAGGCCGCGGTTTTCAACACTTCCCAAGGGACCTGGCGAATGTTAATGCATTGAAAAACCATGTTCGATCGCTATTATTGCATAAAAAACTGAAAACATTTGCAACATTTCGCGTTATTTCTTGCACTACTTTTCGCCTTTTCACCGATGTCTCGCGAACGCAATTTGCACGGACTATGCTCGTTCTAGGACCAGGCAGTACACATCTCGTAACGGCAGCAAAGCTGCGGCCCCGGTACGATCATATTGAAAGTTGCGTAGCCGTGCATTAACAGCGCGTGAACTGCCTTGTCAATACACGGCTTTTCGCCGGTTAATGCACGGCTATTTATAACGTGCGATACTGCTTTTTATGCAATAATGCAGTTTGCAGGGCTTTATAGATTTTATTTTTCATTTTAATGCAGCAATATAACCAAACAAAAAAGAAAAGCCGAATGTAAAGAATTAAAATAAAGAACATCAATAAAATAATGCTTGTGCCGTTAGCAAATGTACTCGTTAAAAAAACGTCTATACGATTTTTGTTTCTGCCAGTCAATAGTTTATTACAATTGCTTAAAACGAAATCCGTATGTGTTTGGATTTTTTAATACTATTTAATGATTTTTTATATCAAATTCCCAATAGAGATATCAGTTCTCATGTAACCTGTATCAAATTTAACCCTTAAAGCGCCAAGCAAAATTGTAGCAGACGACACGTTAATGATAGTTATTCTTTTTCACACAAAAAAGACTCTGCTTGAAATGTCAAGCCTTGTTTTCTCCGAAAATACATAAAAATTCAAAATGTCGTCTGCTGTAGTTGTGATTAGCACTTCAAGGGTAGAACGTTTCAGTTACAATTATGATATAAAATATCTACATTGATCACTAGTAATATGCATGATTCGAACCCTCTCAGCAATATCAGTTATCGTGTTACATTCTTTACATGTCTATGCCATTTGCTCTCACACTTTTCAATCGTTGACAGCTTGTGTCGACGATGTGGTTGCAGCCATTGCAAACCCAACATTCACTAGAACAAGTGTATCATCAAAATCTCTCATAACTATAGCGCCTGGATACACTTGCAAGACAGAACACTCTCATATGCGTAGCGCTCATTACGCACATACACGCGTGCGGAACATACGTTTTAAACATTTTACAATAAGTGATATTAATATAAAATATTTTGCTTCTTTACCATAGGGACTGCTCTTAAAGGAAATAATTTGCTCCCTCTGGAAGCAATTTGTTTTCCTTTAAGAGTAGATCCTGATTTAGAAGCATTTCTAGGCATACTTTTTCAAGAGTTTTCCTGAATTTGTGTAAAAATAATTCAGTTTAGCTACCCCTGTTACTCTAGCCTCGAACAATGTGTTTTTCTTCTCAAAACAAAAATTCAGTTAAAAACAATGTCCAATGCGAGTGGACTTTTGTCCTTTAAGGTTATGAGTACCCCACTTTAAGGAATGGTTCACACGCTAGTGAATTGAGGGACTGGATACATTTGGTGGACTTTCTGTCATTGTTACAAGGGAGACAACTTTTGTTACTTCCAGTTTGCCATCCTGATCATAGACCACTTTCTGAAAATGAGTTTACATTAGAAAAATTAAAAATAAAATAAAAAAGAGACAGAGATTTTGTTTCCTCTGAACGTGTATTGTCAATGTCCCTTAAATCATTTTCTGCTAAAGTGGTCTCCGTTTCAGACTTGGGAGAACAAATGTCAACTTGGAGTTTTATCTTAGAAGTGAATATATTCCCCGGAAGTAGTTGAACTACTTTCTCCATTATGCAGTTTCAGTATCATATGCTTTGGTGCCCGAAAACATGAACTCAGTGGAAAATTGGTTACTGGGAATATGGTTGCTAAACGGACCTGGGTACATTTGGTACATTTTTCAAAGAGAAAAGACTTTTTGTGACTTCCTGTTTGGGTTTCTTAACATCTGTTCTCTTGTTAAAAGAGGTTCACTGTAAAGCAAACACTTTGCTCCAAACAAGAGCAACCTCTTTCCTTTGTGAGTCGTTCCCATTTCAGAAGGAATGTAAAACAATTTTGACAGAGTTGCAGTTGGAACTGTATCCATTCCCCTTAATTTCCTTAGATCAGTTGAATGATTCTAGATGAAATGTTACGTAGACCATTTTTTAACCAACTGCAGGTCGCTTTAATACTAAATCAAACATGTGGTATACAAAACTCCAAATAAACCTAGTTAGGTTTTAGCATGAAAACATTCTGTTACAATGGCAGCCTGCTGGAGCTAATACAGTGTAGTGTAATAGTAAGAGTCAGATGTTTTGAAGGTGCCAAGTAAATATTCTTTGAAACAGTCAGTGGTGGCAATGTGACCACTGTAATTCTTGGTATGTAAATTTCTTCTATAACTCAATTTTAAAGGAAAACATTCAATCCCAGAAAGGAAAACAAATTCTATCCTTTAAGAGTAGCCCCACTTTAAAACGGGAAACAATTAGTCTAGGGCAGAGAGTTTTCTTGCAGGTGTATGCATGCACATTATATCTATGCTGAAACGTCATCGTTACAGAACCGCTTAAATTGGGACAAACTTAATGAATTTAGCTATTATAGATACCGTTCCCCCATTTCACTCATTTAGGAGTACTTATTGGTGGCCAATTAGACGGACCCTCTCTCTCAACCTACTTTCCACACACATATGGCCAATCAGACAGACTGATTCTCTCTTATCCTCCTTTCCACATACATATTTCATTCATCCATGTACAAATTAGACTTCAAAAAGAGATCGTTTGTAAACAGACAGACAAAGAAAAAACCGCTGAATTATTTCTAGAAGCCAATGATTTCAGCGAGTTTCACGCATCTGATTCCTCTGCAATACCAGATTATTTAACGTATGCAAGATTTCAGTATATATCATATGCAATTTTACTTTCCCAACCGCTTTAATTTTTTCAACATTCGTAATCTAGTATAGCAACTTATATGTATCAAGAGCTGAAAATCGGAATTTCAGTCCTCTGTTTGGGGATAATTTTCTCAATTTCTCCATTAAAAAATGTTGTTAAATACTCGTGTGAAGCGCCAATATAAACATATGTTGTGGGTACACAGTAGACGCAACTCTCCGAGGCGCTTTTAATGAGTATCTTCAACGTGTTTTTATGCAAAATATTTAAAAAAATATCACAGAATTTTCTAAAAATACTCTTCCATAACAAGTCTTCTGGAAGCTTCATTACAAAGGTGCTATAATAAAACCTTCCGCGTGAATACTCATGTATCTTATATATAAACGTATTAGAATACATTATGGCTAACAATATCAGATACAATATATTAACAAAGAATGGAGAATAAAAATACTGGTGTTGCAAAATCGATTCCTTCCCCACAGGCACGCAACGTTGAAACAACGTCGTGTCAACGTTAATTAAACGTCACAGTTGTTGAATCAACGTTGATACGATGTTGTTTCAAGGTTGTGTGCCTGCTAGGTTCTAGATTCAAGATATCAAAAATCGCAATTCCTATAAAGACATGATAGACTATCTGTTATATCCGTAATGATGTCTCCTGTTCTGTATTCCAGGTAAAACAAATTGTTCTGTACTTTGCAATTGTTTTTATCCAAACTGATTCTATCGGCTGTAAAATAAAACAAAACTTAAAGCACATTATGGGGAGAAAATCACAAATTTAGAATACGCAAAATAATATCATAACTATTGATAAAAACCTAGAAATGACATTGATTGCTAGATCCCCTCCATAGGATATACTGTTTAGTGACGTAAAGTAGACTTCTTCGACGTAAAGTGTTCTTCTATTGAAGTTCTTCTTTGTTTGTGCGTCGGTGGTTTCATATGCGGTGTTTGTTTTGTCATTATTTAATCATAATCTCTCCTTTTGGCGTCTCGGGGATGCTGTGCCTTATAGTTGCGGTATTTCTTGTGGTTGTTTGGTTTAATAATATTACGTCATGGTATGAAGGTCTTTCCCGACTCCCAAATGAGTTAATTTCCCATTGTAAAACGTCTGCAGATCCTATGTTGGAACTCTCCTTGTATGTTACAAACATCAAGCTATGGTATAGGTTATGAAAGTACGTGTATATATATATATATATATATATATATATATATATATATATATATATATATATATATATATATATATATATATATATATATATATATATATATAGTTAGAGGGTAGAAACAAAACTTTATCGAAGAAATCCGTTGTGGTCATTCTTCTAATACTTAGTCAATGGTCAGGTTACTTTTATTTTGTCAGTCAGAAGATACAGTTCGAATTCCATCGCATTTCAGTATCATTACGAAATCACGCTATTTCAAATATATTGAAAATTTAACAACCAAAAACGAAAAAAAAAATCTGATAAAAATTCTGATATTATTCATATTTCAGCTCAAAGCATATAGATTGTGGGTACTCATTAGAACCGCCTTGCCGAGGCGGTTCTAAGGAGTAACCACAATCTATCCTTTTTTAGCAAATAAGTAAAATAATGTATACCTCTGTAAAGCCCAGATTTACTATATAAAAATGGGGTTAAAGGGGGTCAAAATTATATAGGCTTGTTTTCGTGATGCATTTTCAAAACTAAGTTTCAGTTACTGACAATAATCATGTGATATTTGTAGGAGAGCACATTAATCATTACGTCATCTTAAGGCCTTAGCGTGTTTTTTTTTTTTTTTTTTTTTTTTTTTTTTTCTATCAGGGATTTCTTACCAAATTACATCTTACCCCTTTGATTATATCAAGCTACTAAAGGCCATAAGACCTCATTTCTTTTTTTTTTTTTTTTTTTTTTTTTTTTTTTCTTCTTCTTCTTTTTTTTTCCGTTTTCCTGATTTAAACCGGGTCTGCTGTTCTCTGATTTTAATTTTTTCTTTGTTTTAAGGATCCCTATTCTTGAGTATTTTGCAACTGACATATATCCGTTTGTTTTCCAATGTCAATAAAGAATTCACCTTCCTTTCGTTGTGGCATTAAGGGCCCACACCTAATCAATGTAAGCAGTGCGAATATGCCCTGAAGACCCATTCAACCGTGACGTGGCCCATTCTTATGTGACTTAGATCCCATAACTTCTTAGCCGACTTCCCTTTGGGATGTCTCTCTGGCTAAGGCGGCAATGGCGGTTACCGAACGTTACCAGTCGCGGCTGTACTGACGTCAAATGGCCATTCAACTCGGCTACAGACGGACCACGCTTGCGCCCATTGCCGCTTTGTTTCCAAGATGCTCACTGTGGCGAAGGAGTTTAAAGTCTATAATAAAATGATTTTGTAAAAATTCTTTAATCAGAGAAAACCAAAGCAAAATGCTATAAATGTCTCATTTATTATTATTATTATTATTATTATTATTATTGAGGAGTTTTTGTCAGTATTTTCTGGAAAAGAATATAACGATGTCATTTTGCTTGATATTTAATATTTCTATCAGCCGCCGTAGTTAAGACTACATGTTTTCGCAAAAGGACATGCTCACTGAACAGCTATGTGTTCATTTATCGTACTCTGACGTCACTACAGCCCGAGACGGTCAGCGTGACCGTACCTGAGTAGCCTCACATCTATTTTTATCATGACAGTGCAAAACCTCGCAGCCGCCCTTTCATCTAACTACATTTTAGTTACATTTGGTAACAGTCTATAATGAGGTAAACTACACCATTAAGCGCAAACATTTTCAAAAGATCGCTTAGTCTTGTAAAACAGCACCGAAGATATTATAGAAAGCAGGAAACCTACTAGCATGACATAAAAAATTACCTTCAACTATCTTAGCAGTATCCATCTAGACGTTCATTCACTACCTTTCAGAAATAAGTTTCTCGTCAGGTGTATCTCTTGTGTTAACGTAACTTTCATCTATCGATCCAGGGAGATTGCTGCTTTAGATGACAATAAAACATAATGACGTATATAATAGAGTGCTAGAGATGGTATTCCTATACCACCCCCCCCCCCAACTCGCTCAATAGCCAGCAAATTGTTAACCAGATACCGCTTGTAATTAATTTTCCCCATATACCGTCGTAGGTCAATATTTGTTACTACTAACCCTTAACGTAAAGCGCTTTTCCCACCTGCAGCAGACGGCATTTTTATTTATTTATGTTTAAATATAGATTTATTTTTTATTACTTTTTTCTTGGTATTTTTCATAGACAATAAGTGAAACGTCTACCTAGCGTATAAAACTAGTTTAAGCCCCATCCCACCTCAGTAGTTGTTTCTGTTGACCATTCCAAGGCGGTTCTCCTGTTACAGTTCGTCTTTTTTTGTATATTTTAGCCATGCAATTGTACAGTTGTGCCATTGCTTGATCATTATCTCCTCTTTCGATACATCGGCAAGGCTGTGCTTCGTCATTGTGGCCTCTCCTGGCTAACTTCATTTATATTTTTATATGACAAAGACATATATTCTCGAAGCCATTTCTTTTACTTCTTTCAATGGTGTTTGTTATTATTCAGTCATGTCAAGTACTGTCTAAACTGGCATACTCTTGCAAAAACTATAGAACTATAGTATAGATTTCCATGACTAGTTACAATTAAAGACTATAGACATATAGACTATCAAAGACAAAAGAAGAAGAACAAACAAACAATGACAGACGACAGACAGCACATATGCCAAAAATCAAAAAAAAGTTACCAGCTTCCTCTTCCGCAAAGAGGTGATCATAATGTCAAACAGAATCCACCAAACACAACAGTAATAAAATCTAAATGGGTGCTTTTGGAAACGAAGTTCACACAAAATAACGGAAATAGGAGACTCGATTTCATTAAGTCTCTTCATATGCAGCAACGGAGTTTGCATATGCCCACTAAGCGGCATTCTATTTTGATAGTAACCATAATGAACTCAATGATCCTAAAAGAAATAAAACTATAAGCGTCACTATGGTGAAGTACGTAGAGGCATTTTACGGCACTTAACACCAGCTGCAGTGAAGTAAATTTAAAAAAAAAAAAACTAAAAAGATGCGTTTAGAAACAAAAAACGAAACTCGGCGACCGGTTTTATTAAGTCGCTGCATCTGAGACAACAAATTAATAGTTGTGTACTTTAAGAAGGGTTTTGATACTAGCACTGTGAAATAAAACAACATAACAGCTGGATTCAGTACCATCTGAAACAAATTATTCCTATGGTTACTCTCATTTTATTAAAAAACTATAAGGCGTAAAATAATGGGCACATCAAGTTTATTTAATATAATTCGTTATAAACCGCTGATGAAATTTGTAGCAGACACATTCTATAATTGGTTATTTTTCAAATAAAATAAAACCTGAAATTTATGTTTATCTTCTTCTAGGCAGAAGAATCTCAGAAAAACAGAAAAAAAATGAAACTTGAAAGTGTCTTCTGCTGCAGTTAGCTCTAAAATAGTTAAACATGTCGAGTTCATGTATTATTATGTATTATTACTACATGAGAAAAGTGCCCGTTCGCCTAAGATGCCAAAAAAAGCCCGGATTATCAAGGATCAAGGCATTCATTGTCAAGTTATAGAATAACTGGACACTATAGCTTATACTGACGACTAGAAAGGCCCTAGCCAGAATGTTCCTGACCTGTCATCCCCCACTCCACCCCTTTACAACCTCCAACAACAACACCAACAACCCACCCACCCGTGGTTTTCGTGCTTGCCGTTCCGGGGCGGTTCTGTTCGACCCTCTTTGTGCGTCTGTGGTTTCATATGTGAAATTTGTGTTGTCCTTATTTGTTCCTCATCTCTAATTCTTTTGGTGTCTCAGGAGGACTGTGCTTCATGATTGTGGCTTTTCCTGATATCTTCACTTATATATTTGCTGGGCGGATATATAGTATCATAGACTCATAAGATACATTTCAAATATTCTCAGTTAGTTTAACTTCCTATAGGTTAGCACCTATAAACTGTATTTTATGACAGAAGTTAAACCGTTTTTCAACAGAACACATAATGTTGTCACGGACGGCGTGATAACGTTGCGCCAAGTAACCAAGTGTTATTTTATGTGTGGTCATATCATATTTTATGGCATGAAGTTTTCCACTGCATAATGGCGATGGCATATGCTAGTTTTTCTTATTTACTCTACTACTATTATTAATGGAAAAAATCAATGCTAATACCTTTGCTCTTCTGTGTTTACTGCTCCTGAAACAAAATTGTCAATAATACTCTGAATACCCTTAGGTCAATACGAATTCGAAGAGCAAATAAGCATAGAGTGCAAATGATAACTTTCAATTATGATGGTAGACACACAGCTAGAAATGTCCACAACTTGTCATAATCGAACTGAAGTAGTATTGGAGTCGCATTCAATACTACTAACTGATATCAAACTTCGCCTACGATGATAGGATTACTTATAACACCATGATTTAGCTCTTAGATGATGGTAGAACATGGGAAACTGCAGGCACCACAGTAAGACAGAAACTATCGTATCTACTATCGTGATATTTAAGTCAGAGGTTTCTGTGCCAAATCACTACACGCATTTGTGACTGTTAGGGGAATGGATACACTGTCAGAGGAACAACTTTGTCGAAATTGATTTTGCTTCATTCAGGAAAAGAAGTCGACTCTTATAGTTAAGAATCTGCTCAAATTGGGAGCAAATTCTTTCTTTTTAGAGTAGAACCCCTTTTCAGAAGGGGCTTTTTAGACTAGACTCCTTTTCAGAAGGGGCTTTTTAGAGATAGACCCCTTTTCAGAAGGGGATTTTTAGAGTAGACTCCTTTTCAGAAGGGGCTTTTTAGAGATAGACCCCTTTTCAGAAGGGGATTTTTAGAGTAGACACCTTTTCAGAAGGAGCTTTTTAGAGTAGACTCCTTTTCAGAAGGGGCTTTTTAGAGATAGACCCCTTTTCAGAAGGGGCTTTTTAGAGATAGACCCTTTTTCAGAAGGGCCTTTTTAGATATAGACCCCTTATCAGAAGGGGCTTTTTAGAGTAGACCCCTTTTCAGAACCGTTATTAATATACAGGAAAGCACAGGAAGTCACAAAAGTTGTCCCCCGTGTGAAAAATGACAGAAAAACTACAATGCGTATCCAGTCTCTTCAGCGTCATCTGAATAATTTAAAACTCACGACGTTTTACCAGCGTTCCCTGCATTTGTACGCTATACCATGCAATTAGACAGGATTTTGTGTTGATTTGGTTTTATAGAGTCTTATAGCCTGATTATCTATCAAGGTTACTACTGGAGGTGCGATTGATGTCAGGGTCGTGCACTGAATTTTTATAGTCCTACAGTGGAAATAAGACAATATAATATGACAAAAAGTAAGACCTTAGGTCGCAAAAAATGTTTTTTAAAGTACGATACTTTAAAGACTACTAACGTGTAGCAGTTGTCAGTGGTTCAAAAATTATTTCCTGTCCCATAATTTCTGCTTCGCTGGGATCAAAGTCATCAATCGAGTGTCTGGACGCAGTCGGAGTGCTACCGTCGCTGCAATGAAATGAGTATTTCATTTATAATATAAGCTGGAAAATTACATTGGAAACATAACGCTACATCATTTTCATATTCTTTCCAGACAATAGAGCTTCACGTATCCTGTTTATTGCCACCTAAGACATTTCATACTGTTGTCTTGAAAGAATATTCATACAAACATATGATGAATAACTTTAGGAAATGTCATAGTAACAATTCGCAGCCTATCTACGATATCGAGAGGAAGCGCGAATGAACAGGAACGTCCATAGCCAGAACATGTAGCAAATTAGCCAAAACGACAAAAGACCCCATCCCTCCCCTCTTCCCCAGGTGCTGTCGAAGTGCATCAGCGAGTGCGTGTATTCATCTCATCATGGTGTAGGTTATATCTGATGGGGCTTTGGAACCACTCGGTCCATTTCAGGTTTATTGAAATAATACAAATGATGTTACCAAAGAAAGGCTACAATCACTAAGCGCAGCCTTCCCGAGGCACCGAAAGAAGAAGGGATGAAGAACAAACAATGATACGACACAACGGTACATTGAATACAGTCCACTGCTCTACCCGGAACTAGCGAGCGTTTGCCACGTCACATAGTCCATTGCTGCATGTAAACAGACGCCGATAATATCGAGTCTAGTGTATTAATTTAATTTCTGTTCCATGTTCCCAAAGGTTCCTCTTTTTACAGGACATTGAATGTGATATGTGCGGAAAGGTCCGCTCATGTCCTACGCCGGAACAATGACGCTCCAGATCAGCCTGGCTGTGCTGTCCGTCTGCTAAATCAACTGATATTGTAGCATATATTAATGGACAGTGATAACGCAATGCGGAGGTTGAGACTATTTTGGACCATGGCTGTTTGTATTTTACAAGCGGTTATTTTCTAACTTTGCGCATCCTTTGTAATTTCAGATTTTTATATATCACAATCAGACCTACATGAGGACATATAGTCTCCAAGCGGGGATACACTTCTGCCGGTATTTAAAAATTGCAAATAAATCGGTATGCACTTAAAAGTTACTGACAAACCGGTTGGAAAATAATAGGCAGAAAACTAGGCAGTGAGAGATTACATGATACTAAGAAAAGCAATATGTGTTCCTCTATGTCGATGTATTTCTACTTAATCAAAGCGGTAAAGAAAAGAAGGATTTGCACCTTAAAGGGGAAAGCAAGAATTGAGATGAATGTGCCTGAGATGAAATATGTGGACATATGAAGCATTTTGATGCAAATGTGGCACACAATCAGACAAAAACAATGGGATTTCAATATGCTTAAAGATTTCAAAACCATTATCGTTAACGCCATTATTTTTTAATATTGACGAAGTTATAAATATTTCAACATATTAAATAAAATATTTTTTCTGATAGAAAAATGCGGTTTTCAAGCAAAATCAATACTTGCATACACAAACTATGTACTCAAACACACAAATATGGAGGATGAATAGTAGTGCAAAATTCTTTAGTTTGGTTTTTATATTTAATAAAGATTTTATTCGCATTTTCGAAATGGCGATGCGCCTATAAGCAGTTGAATGTTGATAACTTATTTATCATCCGATTTTGATCAGCGATTTTCATCAAAATGTAAGTTTCGTCAAAATCTTGCATCTCAGACAGATACAATCTTCACCAACCTTGCTTTTTCCTTTCAATACATTCTGTAAATCGGAACCTTTTCTCAACGGTTGTACTGTCGACCGTTCCAATGGAGTACGTTATAGTTTTCGTGGAGAAATATGAAAAATATCTACCTGATACCCGCTCTTATCTGGAGCTATGCGTGTGTTAACATCAAGACTGTTTGTGAATTACTACTACATATTATGTATTACAAAAATAGACATAATTTAGAAATGATAAATAAAGTCACGGTTATATTTTAGTAGTAAAATATTGATTATTAACGCTTAGTATGTTGAGTAACTCTATTTCCAAACCTCTAATAGCTCTTAAATTTTAAGCTCAAAGTGGTGATAACACACCCTTGCCTAATACTACGCCCTGTAAAAATCAATATCCATGTGTTAAGTAAGAAGTGCCTGGGCTCTTTAAGTGAATGCCCCTTACTTTTGACATGAGTACGAATGACGCAACATTTTACTTTGTACTCCGGGTTGTTTTTCTTCTAAAAAAACTCTACGTAATTTTTTAACATTTTTTTATTTTACACATAATACTGCAGAACTTCTGGTTAAATATGAGCCGATATGGGGAATTAAAAAAAAAATCTTTGGAGAAGAAACTAAATTTTTGACTCTTTTATTATGGCAGTATATACGTACATGACCATAAATAATGGCTTGTGATATGTATTTGTGTCGCAGAGTCAACTCGTATGTCTGCTGTCGCGCTCATCGTGATCCTGATTCTAGTTCTCCTAAGTTCTGGTTTCAGATCGCTTTCGCGCCCTTTGTTTTGTTTCATCACAGTGTTTTTAGCTCACCTGAGCGAAAGCTCATGGTGACCTACTGAGATCACCCACTGTCCGTCGTCCGTCTTCCGTCGTCAATCGACCGTCGTCAACAGTTAGTTTGTTAACACTCTGGAGGTCACAGTTTTGACCCATTCTTGATGAAACTTGCTCAGAATGTTTGCCTCTATAAACTCTAGGTCAAGTTTAGTACTGGGTCACTTGTGGCCAAAAACTAGGCCACCAGGCCAGATTAAGGAAAAACTTGTAAACATTCTAGAGGTCACACTTTTTAAGTAATCAGGATGAATATTGCTCCAAATATGTGTCTTGATGATTTCTAGGTCAAATTCGAAACTTGGTCACTTGGGGACAGAATCTAGGTCACCAGGCCAAATCAAAGGAAAACCTTGTTAACACTCCAGAGGTATCATTTTTGAAGTAATCATCATGAATATCGCTCAAAATATTTGTCTTGATAATTTTTAGGTCAAGTTCGAAACTGGGTTACTTGGGGTCAAAAACTAGATCACTAGGCAAAATCATAGGAAAACATTGTTAGCACTCGAGAGGTCACGTTTTCCAAGCAATCATCATGAATCTTGCTCAAACTATTTGTCTTGATGATTTCTAAGTCCAGTTTGAAACTAGGTCACTTTGGGTCAAAACCTAGGTCACCAGACCAAATCAAAGGAAATCATTGTTACTACTCTAACGGTCAGATTTTTAAAGTGATCATCATAAATATAGCTCAAAATGTTCTTCTTGATGATTTCCAGATCAAGTTCCAAACTGGGCCACTTCGGGTTAAAAACTAGGTCACCAGGCCAAATCAAATGAAAACCTTGTTAATACTTTTACGGTCACAGTTTTGAAGCAATCATCATGAATCTTGCTCAAAATGTTTGTCTTAGTGGTTTCTAGGTCAAATTTGAAATTGGGTCACTTGGGGTAAAAAAACTAGGTCGCTGAGTCAAAGACCTTGTTAGCACTCTAGAGGTCACATTGTCCAAGCAAACATCATGAATCTTGCTTAAAATGTTTGTCTTGATGATTTCTAGCTCAAGTTTGAAACTGGGTCACTTGGGGTAAAAAAAACTAGGTCGCTGAGTCAAAGACCTTGTTAGCACTCTAGAGGTCACATTTTCCAAGCAATCATCATGAATCTTGCTCAAAATGTTTGTCTTGATGATTTCTAGTTCAAGTTTGAAACTGGGTCACTTGGAATCAAAAAGTAGGTCACTGGACCAACAGAAAACCATGTTAACACTCTAGCGGTCACATTTTTGAAGCAAACATCATGAATCTTGCTCAAAATGTTTGTCTTGATGATTTCTAGGTTAAGTTTGAAACTGGGTCACTTGACGTGAAAAACTAGGTTACTCGTATTGGGCAAAATCAAAGGAAGACATTGTTAACACTCTAGAGGTCACATTTTGAAGCAATTATCATCAATCTTGCTCAAAATGTTTGTCTTGATGATTTCTAAGACAAGTTTAAACTGGGTCACATTGGGTCAAAAACTAAGTACTTACACCAGGTCAAATCAAAGGAAAACCTTTTTTAACACACTAGAGGTCACAGTTTTGAAGTGAGCATCATGAATCTTGCTCAAAATAATTGTCTTCATGATTTCTAGGTTAAGTTTGGAACTGGTTCAGTTATAATCTACATTTCATGGTCCCGTGACTTTCTTAATTTTTTCCATTTCGGTCGGTTTTCAGCTACTGTTGGTCCTACAGAGTGATATTTGGCACTGTGAAGTGTTTCTGTTTTGGTTAGTTTCTCAGTAACTGTTGCTCCTACAGCCAGTGATTCTTAGAACATGCATACATCTTAGCATGGCCTCTTGAGTGCAGTCATCCAGAATCATCATGAATTTTGGTCAGAATGTCAATTCTACGCCAGGTTCTCTAAGCGCTATGACACTCAGGTGAGCGTTACAGGGCCATCATGACCCTCTTGTTTGTTATATGTGTTCATCTGTGATGTTAAACAGTTGAGGTAGGGACCCCTATGCGGACCAAACATATACATGTATTTGTAAAAAAGGTAAGAGAAAAGTCCAGGCAGTGCCACAATCACAAACCGCAGCCCTTCCCAGACCCCACGAGAAAGAGGAAACCGACAATCTAAACAAGCACGAACCGAACAAACGTACGAAAAGCACTAAGATTAGCTCTCTCTTCCCCAAGCGAGGTAATCGCAATACTAAAAGGACTAAAAAACACAAGAACAAAATGACACACGGAAAGACATACAACAAATCGCCTCGTAGAATAAACCACAAAGCAACAAAGAGTAAGACCAACACCGGGACCACCGCCTTAGAACGGTCGGTAGAGCAAACCACCGGGGGGTTTAAAGCACTTTTACAGCTAGCTAACTTCACCCTGGGTCTCGATGCTACTCTTAATACAGAAATACATAAAAATTCGGTTCGCATAAAGGCTCCCAACTCAGTCAATGCATCAAAGCGAAAACATAAAAATCAAATTAATCACTATAATAAACAAAGACGAGTACTCCTGGCTAATTCTACTGTATGCCAGAGTAAATGAAAACCAATAGTTGAACCACGGCGGGCCAAGCCAAAGACATATCGTCAAGCCCCAACCCACTGGTTAAAGTTTTACGAAGAGGCCGTCGTTGAGTCTGAGGCCCGAACCGCCGTCGTGCAATTAAAGAGTGAAGCATAGCCATCAACAATGATTGGGTTGACAACTAGGCATGCAGTCTGCGTGTAACTTTGTAAAAAAGGTAAAAAGCCATATACATGAAATAAAAAAAAATATTTTTGCAAATAGTAGAATCCTTATAAATTTAATGTAGGCATGGTTTCAAACGAGGCGCAATATATGAAAACGGGCCTTATATGCTCCCAACGAACACTCAGAACAGCCTGCGCATTTACGTGTTCTGATCAGAGGTTTTATTGTCCAAATGAAGAAACCTGGCATCCTTGGTTATCCAAATGCGTCAAGTGAGGATTCATGTATGTTTCCTAGTGTTGCGGCTCAAATAACAAACCTGCTGTCTACCAATAGTAGCTTTTGATTGTGTTGGGGTTTAACGACATGTCAACCCTTGAGGGTCATTTTGTGTCGTCTCCCAGAGAAAGGGAGAAAAGAGATAGAAGAGAGAGTAGAGGAGATGAAAGAGAGGGACAGGGAAGAAAGAGGAACAGGAATGAAACTGAAGAAACAGAAGAAATAAAAACATTCCCCCTCTACCCTTACCCACTACAAGGATAGCAGGCCTTGTCCAACTTTAAGCCAATATCAGTTGGACGCCCCAGTGATGTAAGATACACAGCATTTTCGCACCACCCGACCACCCCCAATAGTAGCATCAGCTCAAAAAAAGCTTTACTATAGATGCATATTACTGCCTAAATCTATTAGCAAACTAATTTGTTGCCTTTGTCCTTGACAAAAAAAAAACAATAAAAATAATGTAGACACCCAGGAAAGGCCAAGTTTTTTTTTTCTATTTAATTTTCCAATCTTTATCTTAAACAAAAGCTTATGGCTAAAACGTCTGACCTAGGACATTTCTATCGTAAACTGTTTCTTACGAAACTTCAGTGCGCTGTTTGCACTAATTATATTTTATGCATTAAATGTATATACAGTATGAATCCAAACACCTTAAAGAGACAACAGACTTAGGTAAATCGTTTAGCAGAATTTAGGGTTTGCTTCCATAGTATAGAAAAGGTGTGTGAGAAGGGCGAGGGTACCCTTCTTATAGGAAACAAGTGGCTTTTATTGATTTCCTTTAAGGGGAATCGATACAATTTCAAGGGAAATAGCTCTGTCAAAATTATTTAGCTCTCTCTTGAAAAGGATAGCTACTCTAAAAGGAAGATATTTTATAAAAAAAAAAAAAGCAATCAAAAAGCCACAAAAGACATCCCCTTTGTCGAAAATGACTGAAAAAAGACTACCAGATGTACCCATTTCCCTTAAATGTAATAATCTGTAGTTTAAACCTATTCTCAATTTCATTTTCTCTAGACAGTAATGAATGTAAAATGATAAAATAAAAGCAACCTGAAAAGTAGGCAAATACTTTCAATTCAGTACGACCGCCTTTGAACATTACATTTCCTACCTTGTATTTTCCTCGCCGCCTGAAAAAGAAATATTGGCATTTTGTAAGCTATGGACTGAATATATCCAGATAAGACAATAAAATGTGCCTCAATTATCTGAGCATATGCATTACACTTAAAGATATTATAAAAAACCGTCATTCAATATATAATAATGTAAAAGTGCCATATGGTCGTATCGCTGGCACAACTAAAGCTGTCAGTGGATCTGATTGTAGCCCCGCTGCAGCGCTATCTGAGGAGACCTATCCATAGTACTGAAATACCTTTAGTTCATGCTTACCAGATACATCAGTGTAGGACATTGTATAATGGCAAACTTAAACCTATCAAGGGATTTAACTCCAGGAGTTATGTGCCCTAGGTCTTGATTCCGGTTTACATGATACAACAACCCCATCACGTGTGTATCAGGTTACAACTTTGTGACCCTTAGAGTTCTTGAGAAAAGTTTCATTAATGGAACTTTGTAAAACCTATCAAGCGATGTAACTCCAGTAGTTATAGGCCCTCGGCCCTGATTCTAGTACACACGCTACAACAGCCCATTATCCATGTCCTGAGAAATTTGTCATGATTTTTTTTCATTTATGGCAAATAATAAAACCTATTAAGGGGTTTAATTTCAGAAGTTATGGGCTCTTGACCCTGATTCTGGTATACACAATACATCAGCCCTCCGTCAATGTGTGAACCAGGTTTCAGCTTTGTAACAGTTCTTGAGAAAAGTGGGACAAAATTTTTCATTATTGGCAAAATTGTGAAACCTATCAAAGGATGTAATTCTGAGTCAAAGGCCCTTTGCCCTAATTCTGGTATGCACGATACAACAGTCCTCTGTCCATGTGTGTACCGAGTTTAAACTTTACAATTTTCATAGTTCCTGAGAAATCATCAACGAAAATTTTTCATGGATGTTAAATTGTAAACCTATCAATTTTTGATTTATGGCAAATTGTAAAACCTATCATGGAATTTAATACTAAAAGCTATGGGCCCTTTGCCCTGATACCAGTATACACAATACATCAACCCATTGTCCATGTATGTACAAGGTTTCAAATTTGTAACTCTTACAGTTCTTAAGAAAAATGTGACCAAAAGCTTTCATTCATGGCAAATTGTAAAACCTATCAAGGAATGTAACTCCAAGAGTTATAAGCTCATGGTCCTGATTCCAATTTACACAATGCATCAGCCCTTTGTCCATGTGTGTACCAAGTTTGAACTTTGCAGCATTCATAGTTCCTGAGAAATCTGCAACGAAAATTTTCCATTCATGGTAAATTGTACAACCTATCAAAGGATGTAACTCCAAAAGTTATTGGCCCTTGCATAATATTCCTGTTTATACGATACATCAGCCCATTGTCCATGTGTGTACCAGGTTTCAACTTTACAATTTCATAGTTCCTGAGAAATCTGTAACAATTGTTTTCATTAATGGTAAATAGTAAAACCTATCAAGGGATGTACCTCCAAGAGTTATTGATCCTTGCCCCTAATTCCGGTATACACGGTACATCAATCAAGTGTGCACCAAGTTTCAACTTTGTAACCCTTAGACTTCTTGTGAAAACTGCGACGAAAATTTATCTAATAACTGGATGGAAGGAAGGAAGGAAGGTATGACAAACGGAAGGAAAGACGGAAGAAATGACGGAAGGACAATGCAAATCAAGTATAACCCCTCTTTTTCAAATCCGGGCTATAATAATAAACAGTGTGTCATTAGATGATTTCTGGATTGACAAAAAAAACTAGATCTGTATGTATCCAATTGACTTCGTCATAGTCGATTATTTTTAATCAAGCGTGCATTTTATAACAATATTCGGGTTTTATACGGATTTGGTTTACCTTCTGACCATTCTAATGTGGTGGTTCTGGTGTTGTTTATTTTTTATGTGGCCTTGTGACCGCTAGCTGCTGGGCTTTTTCATGTTTTGACCTGTCCGTTGTCTTACTGTTGAGAATGTAGAACTGGTTGCTTTGCTTTTCTTTGATTAGTGGCATGTGTACTGTGTATCATGGTTTGTTTACTCTTCCTCCTGCTGGTATAATTGGTATGCTTTCCTCCTGCTGGTATAATGGGGAGGCTTTAGACTGGGATCCCGTTAAGCTAGCTTCAGCACCCCCATACATCCTCTCCCCACCCCACCCCCACCCCATCCCCAACACACACACACACATACACACACACACACATACACACACACACACATCATGTTAATTTGTTTTTCTTTTAACAACAATGTTTAAGATATATTGAGTTAAGTTTGAGTTACAGAGTTGCCCCACCCTTAGTAATTCATTACTGACCGTTCCAAGATGGTACGATGGTACTTTCGTCGTTGTACTGTTGTTAATTTTTGTATACTGTTTCACTTTCTAATGTTGTTGTTTTTTTTGTTGTTGTTGTTTTGTTGTTTTTGTTTTTGTTTTGTTATTGTTTTTTGTTGTTGTTTTTTGTTGTTGTTGTTTTGTTGATGTTGTTGTTGTTTTTGTTTTGTTTTTTGTTCGTTTGTTTTTTAACAATTTTAACAATTATGTAAGTTTAAGATATATTCAGATAAGTTTGGGTAAAAGAGTTGCCTGCTTATTGGCTGCATTATTCGCCTGTCTTTCCCTTTGGTGTAAGGGGCTTGTTGTGGATCAAATTGTACCAGTTCCTGAGTTCTTTTATTTATTTTGCAACCTGTTTTTAAAAAGAGTTGGCAACTCTGTAAATTGTTCTTTTTGTGGCTGTTTAAATGTGTCTGTCTGTCTTTCCCTTTGATGTTGAGAACTTGATGTGGATCTGATTGTATCAGTTCTATGATTGTGGCTATTTCTAGATACCTACACTATTTTGTACGTTACAGAATGTTACAGCTAAGTATTATAACAAAGATTTTTACAGCGCACTTCTTGATATGGGTGCTCCTGGTTCTGGATTGTGTATATGGACATACGTTGCAGTAGACTATCTGGTATTGCTTTCACTGTGCTTGATCCTCCAGCAACGAGATTTGCCCTGAAACGATAAAACTAGGCTTTGTTTCATCATAATGTTTGTGATTATGTGTGTTTCACTGTATGTTTCACTGATGCGGTACAGGACCCTTTGTGGACAGAACATATATTGTAAACTGGACATGCATCAGAATTCTAAGAAGTTGTTTCGCACGTGTAAATAGAAAGAAAGGCAATAATCAGGAATCGATACAATTACCCGATATCTTCCGTTCAAAACAATAAAAGCAGAAAGCCAAAAGGACAGTTTCTATCACCAAACAGTGGCTAATCGGCTATCCAAAATTAAAATTTCACCAGTCCATACATGAAAAGACATACAATGACAGATATAGTAAACCACAGCAGAAACACTGCCTTGGTACGGTCAGTAAATCCCTTACTTGGGGGAAGGGGGCTAAAATCGATTTTACGTGGCCACAACTCTCGCCCTTAGCTCTGCCATGGTACACACAAGAATTTGTTTAGTCCGCATGAAGGGTTTCTAACTCATGAGTGCAACATCTCCGAGAACATAAAACTCAAACGAATACAGAGATTAAACAACCACGAAGACTCGACAGCATGCTGAAGCAAAAGAAACCCAACAGCTGGACTCCGATGGGCCGGACCAGAGCAAGAACATCAGGCACCAACTAGCTTTCTTAAAATCTTGAGGCCGGAGCCGTCATAGAATCTGAGGCCCGACCCGCCGGTGTGCAACAAAAGAGGGAAGCAAAGTTATTAACCGTGACTTGGTTAAATACCATGCAGTATTACATTGTTGTACCCAATCTTTATATATCGAAAAATGGTTTTACAAAATTGAGTGCTAACGTCGTAGAAAGCATATATTTTTCTGAATTTGTATATTAGGGCATCATAAAATTAAAGTTCCGATAGGCCTTGTTGCAAAACAGATTTAAATCCAATACTTTATTATGAAACTAAATCGAAATGACGTCTATAAAATTTAGAAAAAGGCTTTGTGGAGTTTATGGTACCGATAAACCTGATATAGAATTTTAGCAGTTAATAATATATTTCGAGTTTTGAAGTCAGTACCAGGATTAGACACTCTGGCAAACCGAATTAGTTGCGATATATTAACCCCGCAGGATGCTCGACGAGGAACATCCCCATCCAAGTGAGAAAAATTAACAATCTCAAAATCAAAATAATCGCGTTTATCATAAATTTTGCATGAAATACACCCATTTAAATAGACAAATGCAAATCCAAAAACGGGGCTTCAGTTTCATAAGAATTTGCTTTCTTTAATTGAAGCTCTGAAGGATAAATTTGACTAATCAAACCATCGAAGTAGTCATTATCAATATTTTATAAATCGTCTAAATATCTAGACGTCGAGCTGAAAGCTTCAATAACTCCAGATTGCTTTTCTTCAGAAACAAGCATCATGAAGTCTCTTTTGTAACAGAACAAGAACAAATCAGCCACAAGCGGTGCGCAATTCGTAACCATCGGAATACTAGACTCGATGTAAAACTGGAACGCTTTCTGTAAAGCAAAACAATGGAAAAGGTTTTTTTCGATATATATTTTTGCATCTTCTGAACGATTACTGTAAATGTGTCATATGTGGCCTCTAGTTAGAGAGAACCTTTATTCTGGTAGACGAGACTTGATTTCATACTGAATAATTATTGATTAAATATAGAAAAATATCATCGCAGGAAACATTTTCATATATTTGGTTACTAACAAGCATACATAAACTGTATTGCAGAGGCCGCCGCCATCTTGGTCATGCAGGGACTGACAAATCCATTGCTTGACGCCCGGGACAAGCTCAAAATCGTTCCGGGCAGACACGCCCGGCCGGACAAGTGAAAAAAATGTCTACATTGTAAGTTTTCCAACAAAAGTTTCTGGTATGCGAGGATTTAAGACAGCAGAGCAAGTGGTTAATTATCAAGATAATCACCGAATCTTATCCCCACCTTTCATATATTAGTGATGTGTACCTTAATTGATTGATAATTGTTTGTCAATTGAACCCCTGTTAATCCTCTGTTACGGTGACTGATTATGTTATCTCCCCGCAGCGCGCGTCATTAAGCTCAAACAGGTAACTGAAAGGGCTCCTGTTTTACCGAGTAACCTTGCCACCGATTGGCTTGCACTAATATCGCGTTTCATTGGACTATGAACAATACTTGTCCAATTAAATTTGTTTTTTTTTCCAAAGAAAAAAAAAACTGATGGCGGATTATCTGCTATTTCAAAATGGTAGCCGCCAGCGAACAAATTCTTACTGATTTCAAAGGCGCTTTTAGCGGTGATATCGGTAAAATTAGTTTATTTTCTGGACACAATAAATTAGGGTAGATAGTATCAAGACGTTTTTTTTACTAGACATTATAAAATTTCGACAGCGAATGTGAAAATGTCCCCGATACCGAAGTAACAAACTGGAAGCGTTGGGTGCGGTACGGTGAGGTGATCGCATGAATCGGCACCAATACACAGAATAGCGTAAAAACTAGCTCAGAATATAGTAGAAATATAATTATCAATACGAATTAAGCAATCGTATCTGGTAAAACTCCCTTTATATGGAATTATGGTTGCGATGAAAAACAAAAACGGCGCCGATATTAAAGCGACCAACCGGAAGTTAGATTTCAAAGGCAATTTCAGCGGTAACATCGGTGAAAATGGTTTATTTTCCGGACAGAATGAATCAGTATTGACAAAATATCAAGACTTTTTTTTATGCCATGCAGCTTAGATACTCGTAAAAGTTCGAAAGAGAAACTGAAAAATAGCACTGATGTCGGAGCGACCAACCGGAAGTTCGGTTAGTGGGTTAAGACAAGGTGGGCTGATGGTACAATAAAAGGCACCAATACACTGAAAATTAGCACATAATAGAGTAGAAAGATAATAATCAATGTAAACTTTAATATATTTTTTTTCTGGATGCATATTTTATTAAAGAAATGAGGCCATATTAAAAATTGAAACACAGGTGTACATTTTTTTTCCATTTCTCCCTATTTATTTTTGCTTTCTCGGATATAAATTCATATTTTTAAATAGATGTTCTGCAGGAGCAGAAGACACTAAAATTTTCTGAGATGAAGCTTTATGGCCTAGTCAATACTGTTTAAGTAATGTCAAGTTGTTAAATTAACCTATTTATACTTTTCCTGGGCAGGCTTAGTCCCCTAAATTCCCCTATTTGGCCTCTAGACTAAGGACAGCTGTGCCTAGTCTCCTATCTCACATCATTTTATGTCTTTAATGGTCTATGATTATATACCCAATGTTCTTTGGAAGGGTAAATTCATTAATACTATTTAGTTTGTATCATTCATTCCTCTTGTCAATATCAGTCGTCTGTAAGTGCTTTCGGATCAAAATGCTGGGCAAGCAAG
The DNA here is from genome assembly GCA_964016985.1 of Anodontia alba. Lineage (NCBI taxonomy): Eukaryota > Metazoa > Mollusca > Bivalvia > Lucinida > Lucinidae > Anodontia > Anodontia alba. The sequence continues at coordinate 80,947,915 of OZ024831.1, read as the reverse complement.
TTTTTCCACCGGGCAAGTGAAAAAATATTTTACTTGCCCAGTGGACAAGTGGAATTTCTTTTTTTTTTTTTTTTTTTTTTTTTTTCTATTTATCAGCCCCTGGTCATGCTAAAAAACTGGTCTTGTATCGCTCACCTGATAACAAGACAAATTTCGAGTCAATTGGTCTTTTGGTTCAAGATAAGAAGTTCAATATAGAATTTCAAGATGGCGGCCATCTTCCAATCAGAACAATTTTAACTACTTTTTGATCTACAAGTCACCTCGATACTTCCAATGAAGTTTCGAGTCAGTCCCTTGACCTTTATGTTCAGGAGAAAAAGTTCAAAATAGATTTTTAACATGGCTGCTAGGGCAACCATTTTGGATTTCCCATCAGAATGATTTAAGCTATTTTTTATCTACAAGTCACCCTGATACTTCCCGCAACGTTTCGAGTCAATTGGCCTTTCTGTTCAGGAGAACAAGTTCAAAATAGATTTTAAAGATAGTGATTTTGGTGGCAAACTTGCATTTTCGATCAGAACAATTTTAGCTACTTTTATCTATAAGTCACCCAGATACTTCCCACCAAGTTTCAAGTCAATTGGCCATTCGTTTCAAGAGAAGTAGCGCAGAATAGATTTCTAAGATGTCGTCTATGGCAGCAATTGGATTTCCGATCGGAAAATTTTTAAATATTATTATCCACAAGTCACCCTAATGCTTTCTACCAAGTTTCGAGTCAACTGGCCTGTTGGTTCAGGAGTAGAAGCGAAAAATATGTTTTTATTCAACATGGCACTCTAATGCTTTCTACTAAGTTTCGAGTCAATTGGCCTTTTGGTTCAGGAGAAGAAGCGAAAATATAGGAGGCCTTCTTGGATTTCTGATCGTAACGACTTTGGCTATTTTTGATCTATTTGTCACCCTGATGCTTCCTACCGTTTCAGGAGAAGCGAACAGTAGATTTTCAAGACAGCCGCCACGGCGACCATCTTGGACCAGATCTGAATGAGTTTAGCTACTTTTGATCTACAAGTCACCTTAATGCTGGGCCTTTCGGTTCAGGAGAAGAAACGAAAAATAGATTTTCTAGATGGCGGCCATAGCGGATATCTTAAATTTCCGATGAAACTATCGTAGCTACTTTTGATCCATAGGTCATCTCTATGCTTCCTACCAAGTAGCAAGTCAAATGGCCTTTCGGTTCAGGAGAAGAAGCGAAAATCATATTTTTATGATGGCAGCAAAGGCGGCCATCTTGGAATTCCGATCTGGACGATTTTAGCTACTTTTGATTAAGAACACCCCACCACGCACACACACACACACACATCGAAGCTTCCTGCCCAATTCTTAGTCAAGTGGCCTTTCAGTTCAGAAGAAGAAGAAGCCAAAAATATATTTTCAAGATGGCGGCCATGCCAGCCGTCTTGGATTTCCGATCAGAACGATGTGAGCTTTTTTTGATCTACAAGTCATCCCAATGCTTCCTACTAAGTTTCGAGTATTTCGGTTCAGGAGAAGAAGTGAAAATAGAGTTTCAAGATGGTCATCTTCATTTTGGATTTCCGATCGGAATGATTTTAGCTATCTTTGATCTATAAGTCACTTCTTATGCTGTTTACCAAGTTTCAAATCAAGCAAAATCTAAATTTTCAAGATGGCGACCACGGCGGCAATCTTGGATTTCTGATCGATACAATTTTAGTTATTTTTAATCTACAAGTCACCTTGATGCTTCTTACTAAATTTCATGTCAATTCGCCTTCCAGTTCAGGAGAAGAAACGAAAAACAGATTGTCATGATGGCCGCCATGAAACGATTTTTGCTATTTTGATCTACAAGTCACCCCGATGCTTCCTACCAAGTTTCAAGTCAAATGGCCGTTCGGTTCAGGAGAAGAAGCAAAAAAAAAATAGATTTTCAAGATGGGCTCCACGGCGGCCATCTTAGATTTCCGATCAAAACGATTTTAGCTATTTTAATCTACCTGTCACCCCGAAGCCTCCTACAAAGTTTCGAGTCAAATGGCCCAGGGGTGTAGGAGGAGTAGACTTTTAAAGCAATTGTTGACACCGCACGACACACGGCGGACATTGACCGATCACCATAGCTCACCATGAGTACTTCTTGCTCAGGTGAGCTAACAACTTAAAAATAGTTTGGGGATGTTCACTATCCTCCGCAGATAACTATCACATCTGAACGGAAAGTTTATTTTTGTTTTGCAATTCAACGCGAATGTTTCAGTAATCTGAATGCAGCCCTGGTTTAAGCTCTCTATAGTTTTTCTACTGAACGTTCAGAGGCGGCTCCTCTGTCGTAATTCTGTTTTGTTCATGCATTATAATAGATTATGATACAGCGTAGATGACAGTAAGTTCTAAAAAAAAGTCTACAATCAGGGATTGATCTCACAGCTTTAAAAACAATAACATCTCTCTCGCCGTCCACCGACAGACTGACAGCGTTATACACAGTTGACAGCGGAAAATGGAGAGAAAGAGAGAAAAAAAGGAGGACAAAATGCGGGAACAAATCGGAAAAAAAGAAAAAAGAAATAAAGAAATAAATAATAAAAACATCTCCCAGCGCATATATTTTTCCACCGTGAACCTGCGCCATGACCTCTTGTGGTGTCAAAAATTGGCAGTGCTTGATTGTAAAGAATAACATATCTACTTTCGTTTTCAAGTAAACTGTGTTTGATCAATTGCTTATGTTAGATTGCAGAGGTAAATATCCAACCCTACCCTCATTTTGGTTGCATTTTTCAAAACCATCGGCCGTTCAAAGGATATGAAAATCTTTTTTCCCCTTTTATAGATTATGAAAGAACATTCTAGAGAACTAGAGAAAGAATTTGCTAGAGGCAGCACTCATTTTCGAGTTTAGTCAAAAATATTCTAAATGTTTTATGATATACCAGAAGTAGCTAGATCCAGAATATTCCTTCTGGAAAGTTCTAAAAGGAATATAAACAACTTGTTATTGCAAACATGAGTTTCCAGAAAGTTCTAAAGAAACCTGCAGTAAACATGAACATAATGATATTTAAAAAAAATTAAACAACTTATATATAATAAATTAATATAAAATAACTCATTTTACTCTGGTGACCTTGACTCAATTTTCAAGGTCGCAGGAGGGCTCAGATTGTTGGAAAATGGCTTGTCTGCACGCTATCTCTAAATGAATGGATGGATTTTGACCAAATTTGCACAGCTATATTGTTGAGACAGACACAAGCACTTATTAATTTTTTTTGTGACCTTGATCCCATTTTCAAGGTTACACAAGGGCCATGATTTTAGAAAATGGCTTGTCAGCACCCTATCTCATTGAAGAATGGATGAATTCTGGCCAAATTTACATATAGGTATATTGTGACCTTGAGTTTATTATAGATACAATCTATTTCACTAATATGTCTGTTCAAACTGGTGGGGGACATACGTTTTCCTCCGAAAACACTGTTCTAGTATATGTTCTAACTTGTAGCGAGGGCGGCTGAGGTATGCAGTATGTTAGACAGACCAAATGGACCCTTAAAACTAGATTAAAGGAATAGTTGTTTTAAAGAAATAAAGCCAAGAATATTGATACTTTTCTTTATAAACATTTCCGGAGAGCTGGTCGTTCATGATCATCTGACAAAGTTTTGGTTCAACTTGTCAAAAACATTATATACGTCTATTTCATCCGAACGATTCCAAAATAATGAGACATTCCCGTGAACTTAAATGGATGAACCGTTTATAAACTTCTTTTCCACTTGGATTTAATGGTAATATTTACCAAGAAGAAAATATGTCTAAAATGCCGAATTTCGGTGTATTTTTTCTTTTAGATATTAACAAAAACGCAAAAGACGATTCAAGATTTTATTAAGTAAATAAAGGCCACCGGCCCAAAATACAATACATGACATGACAGTAAAATACAAGTAGTAGTGAAAACTTTCATGTCACAATCGTAAAAGAATCAATTCTTAATCAGCTTCAGCATCTTTGCTTTTCAACAGTGCATCAATATATAGGCACAATGTCCTTATTTTAATTGTACTGTTTGTATTAACTAAATTATAAAAATCATTTATGCTATCACCAGACTGATACCAGGTATGTAAGAATTCATCCCGTATAGCATTGTATTTCGAACAAATGAAAAATACATGATACTCATCTTCCACACTGTAGCTATTTGACTGGTTAAAACAATAAATACATATTCTGTCAGCCCTGTCTATTCCTCTATGACGACCAATTTCTATGCTTAATTTATGGCTAGAACAGCGAAATCTTGCAAAAGCCTTCCTCAAGAAAAAAGGCATGTCAATACATAAATATTTTTCCACATCAAGATGAGTTTTAAATTCCTTGTATGTATCACAGCGAGAGGAATCATTAATATCAGAATGCCATTTTTGGGTCATACAATCAGTTAACCTGAGCTTAAATTGAGAATTAAACATTGCAATATCTCCCACATCTTGTGCTATCTAAATGTACCCAAAACCGTATGTAAACAATAAAATCCTAATGTTAGACGCCCAATTCTTTCTTCCCACATCATCTAATGCTTTTAACATTTTATAACAGCTTTTAGGATATCTGTCATCATTCATCTGTAAAAGTTTACACCAGTACTTTACACTATTTGTATAATACGAGACGCACATAGGTAGACGCCCGCACTCGCCGGCTGCAACAGCATTATTCACAGAGCTATTTACCCCTAGAAAGTACCTACAGAATTCAAAATGGACAGATTCAATAATACTAGAATATTCTGTTCCCCAGACTTCGGATCCGTAGCAGAGGATGGGTTTTACCATGGAATCAAACAGCCGAAATATTTCATCGTGCTTAAAGTAGCCAAATTTTGTTTGGTAGTTTTTATACAAAAAAAAATAGCTGTTTTCGCTTGAGCTGCCAACTTTCGTTTTGCTTTGGACCACGAGAGCTTTGGCGTAAATATAAGTCCCATGTATTTATATTCTGATGTAGTTCTGACTGGTACACCATTAAAAGTAAAAAAATTCATAGTCACGTAGTGGGCCACCGTTTCGGAAGACAATAATTTCAGTTTTGTTTAGGTTGACGATCATATTTGTTATTTGACAAAATTCAAATATAAGATCTAACTTTCTTTGCAATCTAACTCTAGTTTACGCGCAGTTCGCAATATCATCTGCAAACATCAGACAGAATAAGTCGGGTACATCTCCAGTTATAAATATACCACCGGCACATTTTTCCCTTAGCAATGTACATAAATCGTATATAAATAGCGCGAATAGTAAGTAACGGGCTACTTACGTCCACTTGTCTTGTACCGATATTACATGGGAAAGCTTTTGTTTGGCCATTTGCTGTGCGGACAGTTGCCTGTAAGTTTGAGTACATGGATTTAACAGTACGAAGAAATTTACCGTGAATTCCCTTTTTCATCAAACTTTTAAAGAGCTGTTCATGTTCAACCTTATCGAAAGCTTTTTGAAAATCAACATATAAACAATAAAACTTCCACCTCGCGTTTAGAAAGATACTTTTGACTAACTGCACTTAAGGAAAATATATTGTCAACTGCTGAGTATCCAGCTCTGAAGCCAGCTTGCGCTTCATCGAGTTTTTCATTTTCTTCTGCCCAGGAGTAAAGCCTTTTATTGAGTATAATAGAAAATATCTTGTACATTGTATTTATTAATGCAATTCCACGGAAAATGTTAGGGTCTTGGGTAGATCCACTTTTGTGCATCGGGCATAGGACAGTTTCACCAAAAGACTGTGGGCTATCGCCAGTATCTAAAATGTAGTTAAAAAGATCTTTTAATATTGGCGCGATCTCAGAGCAAGTTTTTTTTAAGAATTGGGTATACGTGATATTTGGATCTGATGGTGTTTGAGATACCTTTACTGTTTTCCAAAACTTATTTGGGTCATTACTAGCTTCCATAAATTTCTTCCTACAGGACTTTCGGTAGTGTTGCTTCTTAAGCTTGCAAATATGTTTAAACAGATTTCTTGCATCTTTGTACTGTGTTAAGTAGGAAGTGGTATTAGATTTCCTAAATCTTCGTAGTGCTGAATATTTCTGTTGTTTAAGGTCATAACATGTAACATCCCACCACGGGGGCTGCGAGGGCAGTCCTTTAGTTTTTGTTGATTTCAGCATACATTTAACAGAAGAAGTATATATATCGGTTATCAAATTAATTGCTGCATCAACATTTTGGTTTATTTGTAGGGAAATATTTTGTCTAGACCTAGCTAGTTTCTCACGAAATAACCGTAAGAAGTTATCTTTCAGACCTTCATTCCACCTTAAACGATTTGTATGCTTATGTGTAGGGTTGGTATTAGGTTTATCTCCAGTATCTATTCCACGATTCTCATGAGGAAATTTGAACTGGCAGTAAACGGGAAAATGAACGCTCTCGTCTCGGTCTTCAATGTTAAAGTATGAAATATACGGAAATAAATTACTTGAAGCAATGTTATAGTCAACCACGGAGGCCCCATCGTTTGCTATACAAGTAAAATTACTTTCGAATCGTCAAAAAGTCGCCCATTTACGATATGAATACCAAACAAAGAGCATAACGCAACAAGTGTTGTACCAAACAAATTATAGGAGGAATCTTTGTTCTGCCTTTGCAAATCAAACTCGTCAGACTCATAACTCGTTTTCCCAAAAACATACTGAATATATTCTTTCGGTATATAATCAATGAAATCCTTAGCTCTAACATTTAAGTCACCGGCCAGGAAGAAATAGGAATTCGGATATTGAAATTTAATACCAGTTATATTGCTCTCTAATAAGACATTTCCATTATTTTCATTCAAGTTATTATAAATCGTGGATCCTTGAGGTGAGACATAAGCAAAGTACATAATATTATCTTGCATATTTAAAAACATACTGGATTTAAAGTTAAATATTATGCAGTCTTGAAATTCCGGAAAAATGCGTTCCATCAAATTAGCTTTCATCAGCCAATCTTTAATGAAAACGCAAACACCTCCGCTATTTCTTCCTGAGCCCGGCTTCCTTTTTCTAACATTTTCAATTACAGAATATCCAGATAAAAAAACATTGAATTTCCCCTACAAAATTGCCAAATGTCTCAACAAATGAAATTATGTCAAATTTTTGTAAATAGTTTTTAAAATCAACATCACCGTGGTATTTCCGTAAACCCTCAATGTTCCACGTAATGACATTTACACATGAGAAACACTCTGTTCTATTAATAGTATTGTTTGTACATGTAAACACGTTGTTATTGTCTAAATCTGGTACGCCTCGGCCATGTCCCTAGAATTCCACGTCCTCTCCATCGTCAGTCCCGCCTACTGCTCCACCCATAGCCTCGCTTTCATTTCGCGCGCTGTCATCCACGCGGTCGTCGTCACCGTTCGCTGAGCCGCTGTCTCTACGATTGGATGATAAAGGCTGATGCAAGTAGTCAGCTGATCCCATGTATAATGAGCCATGTGGCCCACCACGTGTTGGATTGTCATTGTCGCGTAATAGAATTACAGTTTCAGTTTCGTCGTCGTAACGATAGACCTTATTTTCGATTACCTGTTTGTCATACGAGATTTTGGCCTCCTGCCCAGCCTGTCGTGCAGCTATCATACGCTTTCCAAGCTCTCGTCGATATTTTTCACTCGTTTTGTGTAATCTGCGTTCACAGAAAAGGCCGAATCAGAGTCAAATACCTCACTGGCTCTTTTTAGGATAGCCTGGCGGTCTTTGACTTTTGTGAATTTCACTATTACAGTACATTTATTTCTATATCTGGACTTTATTCTCTGAGCTCGCTCAATATCAACAAATTGGTAGCCCGGTATTTCCATGTCGTTTTTTTATAAATGACCTGACCTTTTGTTCCGTGACCTCCCAGTCTTCGTCAAACTTGCCGTGTAAACCATTGAAGTGTAAGTTATTTCGCCGAGACTGACCCTCCAAATAGTCTAATTTTGTAACTACAGAACTGAGCTGGGTCTGCAAGGATTTGTTAGACTCCTTTAGTTCCTCATTTTCAGACTTCAAGTCCTTCTCTCTTTGGGTCAAATCATCAATTTTTGTGTTTATGCTTTTCACCTCATTCATTACGGGTGTTTTGGGATCCCATAGTAACCGCAAAAAATGAGAATTATAAACGGAAACAAAACGTATAATTCTTTTTTAAAATCTGGACGTCATCAAATGCTTTCTAAACTAGCGTCACTGTCAATTTCTTTCCTATGTAAATTAAATGATGAGGCTAATAAATTCTATGATACAAAACATAATTTGTATGAAAAATCCTAACTAGATGTTATACTCAACATGCTCATCGTCCGGACACTGATTCTGAAACTAACCCACATTAGACTCTTTATCAAAATACCATTCATTAACCCATTTAAGACTAGCCGCCTGTAAAAGGGACATTGACAAACAGTGTAAAACGCGGCATCTAATCAGGGTCTACACTGTTTTCATTGAATACATGGATTTTTATAAACCATGGTAATATTAAAAACTGATCCAGCATCTCTTAAACTGGAAATGGATCAGTCCAAAATAGCTGAGATAGGAGAGTTAATTTGGCATAATTGGATTAATAAAGGCATCGAATTTATAGCTTTACCAAGCATATTTAGAGATACTAATTTAGTATCATCTATACCTTCATATTTCGTGAACACGGAATTTCTTATTATCTGTTACACATCACGAAAACATACCTATATAATTTTGACCCCACTTAAACCCCACTTTTATATAGTAAACTGGGGTATATAGGGGTATACATGATTTTTCTTATTTCTGCTCAAAAACATAGATTGTGGGTACTCGTTAGAACCGCCTCGAAGTCTAACAGGTACCCACGATCTATGTTTTGAGCAGGAATATGAAAAATATCCGAATTTATCTAAAACTTTTCAGTTTTTTGGTGGTGAAAATTTTCAGTATATTTGAATAGGCGTGTTTGCGTAATGAAATATAATAAACCTACCCGTAATACTGTACTTAATTTTAACAAATCAGTTTCTGGTCTTGATATTAAAACTATTTCCTCTGATTCTTGAGATTGTAAAGATTCTCAATTTCGTTATCAACCAGCGGGCTGTATTATCACTGGTACTTTATTTAAAGATTACTACTGATTCACGAATCCGTTTAGTTGTTTCGAAATATAAATTCCCCGCCATGTTGACTTCAATAAATGTCTTGAAACAATTGCTGGTGCTTTAAACGATTACTGTACGCGCTGGTATAAACGACAGCATGTTGAGTCTAACGCTTTAAATAATTAGAAATGAAAGATTTTTCAGTTAATTGATGAACGTGCTTTGTTTTACTCTACTAACCTTGATCTTCTCCCTCATAAAGCGGTATTAGCAACAACGTATCAGAGAATTCCATAGAAAGTATGTTTTTGCTCCAGCTGATAAAGCTGCTAATAATATTATTATTATTGTATCAATACCTTAATATAAGAGCTAGATAGTACTTAAACATACAACATTTAAATCTAACAAATATCAACTTCAGAGCTTCTTCAAACTTCTAAGGCAAGGCTATCGTTACCATAAACTTCGTTAGGCGTTTCCGAAATTTTATCGCAGACACAATGCATTAGTAGAAAAATATAGTGTACGCCTGAAAAAAAATTGCAACAAGGTATATCGGAACCAGAATTTTACGGTGACGTAACTTACAAAATTAGAAAAAAGTTTTGGAAAATCTAACTTTTCGGAACAATTTAGAAAGCTAATTAACCGTTATAAAAGATTAGGATACAGCCTAGATGTTGGGCGGCAGACTGCATGCCTAGTTATCAACCCAATCACTGTTGATGGCTATGTTTTGCTCTTTAATTGCACGACCGCGGTTTGGGTCTCAGACTCATTGACGGCCTCTTCATGAAGCTTTAGCAAGAGGGTTGGGGCTTGATGATATGTCTTTGGCTTGGCCCGCCATGGTTCAACTATTGGCTTTCTTTAACTCTTCCTCGCAATGGGTGTAGAATTAGCCTTGAGTATTCGTCTTTGTTTATCATATTGATTTTTTTTATTTTTATGTTTTCGCTATGATGCATCGACTGAGTTGGGAGTCATTATGCGAACCGAATTTACTCTTTTACTCTTTGTTGCTTTGTTGTTTATTTTACGAGGCGATTTGTTTTATTTCTTACCTTGGGTTATTTTGTTCTTGTGTTTTTCAGTCCTTTTAGCATTGCGATTACCTCGCTTGGGGAAGAGAGAGCTAATCTTAGTGCTTTTCGTACGTTTGTTCGATTTGCACTTGTTTGGTTTTATCTGTTTCTCCTTCCTCTTGGTGTCTGGGTAGGGCTGCGATTTGTGACTTTGGCACTCCCTGGACTTTTCTCTTACCTTCTTTTACAATTTAGAAAAAAAATGATAATACTAACTAGAGCCTCGTATATTAACATCAAACTCCCATATTGTATTGATGAAAAATTGCGAGACAAGAAATACTTCTTGAAATAAGTGTCTATATTAGTTGTTATAGGGGAAAGAAAGTAGACAATTTTTATTTGGGAGTACCTATCTACTAGCGCGGATTTATATCATAGCATTTACTTAAGATTTTTTGTAGGCGATATGTAAAATATGAAGCCGCACAACGCATTTCTTTACTAGTCCTAACATGTAGTTTTGAATTGTTTTTATTCAAGGCAAAAACTATTTTTTTTTTCTTTTGAAATAGTAAGTATTCGTATGTGAAAAAAAACAGTTCTAGAAGAAATTTGTGGCTAGACTAGGGAGCCATATGACAGCGTATGGATGTAGCGCAGAAGCAGAACAAACCTGTGTTATTCATGACGTCATTAATGTTTTCCAATTAAAAATTATACACTGGTTGTTAAACTAAACAGAGAACTTACTGGAAACAACAAATGACTTTATGAATGTAATTGTTGATGTGCTTACAAATAACTGTTCACCTGAATTGACATAAAAATGATGCTCGGAATGGCAAATTATCACTGATCAACATTTAAAATACTAGCGAAGCAACACATTGCTGTTTTCAATTTGCCACAATATTACAGTATAAATATTGCACTTGTAAAAGTTCTACAAGCAAGATTGGTTGTTGTCAATAGGTGTTGATTTTATTAAGTATATGCATCATAACTACCTCCCTTTAAAAGCATAGTCTTCAGAAGAAAAAAAAAACATTTGAAGTGGAAATATTGTTTCTTCGAAGTAATCATAGCAATAAGTAAAGTTGATTTATAGTTTATTCATTTTTATCTATATTTGAAAGCAATAACACTTTCTGGTGACACCGAATTTTAATTTTGAGAAAAATCAGAGGACACTATATTCTCAATACTTAAAAAAAACGTTCTGTACAAGAGCTGTGTTCTTTGCTGCAACTGTGTGCCTCGAGTGCCTAGTAGCGATAAAAAATAAATAAATAAAACTCCGTATAGCAACAGTGACCATGAGACTGCTCTCTTTCAAGGAAGAGAACTCAATTACTTCTAAAATGGTACCACGTATTACAGTGTACTGCCAGGAGTTATCTTACTGAAAAGTACTATATTCACTTGAGTAATATAAATTATCTTTTATTCTCATTTTCACTAAATATGGTGTGTACTAGAGGATATGGTCAACGTGTCACCTCTTTCATCAGTTTTAATAGATTGTTTTCATGAGCATTTTCTTTTCCCTAGAATTAAGACAAGCTTTAAAGTAGAACTCGTGGGAAATATATATTTGCTCCCGTCCGTCCATATTTATATTTTCAAGTAGGGTTTCTATATACTGTAGTAGAACTCGTATGTGGGCTAGGACTACATTGTTTCTATGTTGGCCTTTGGGTACAGACTGGGATGGAGTAAGCCACAGGAATAGTGGCACTGGCGGACAGAGAGCAAATAGTGTGTTACACGGGACCTGGCCTATTTTTGAGAGAAAGTTATAAAGGCTTGTAAGCCAGAAAGAAACACACATTCGAGCAAGGTTACCTGTGCCATAAACGTTAAAGGGCTTCAATATTTTGTCCCGTTTCATAATTTGGGGCTCACCCCGTTACACAGTATATATACACAGTCCCATACCTTCTGCAAACCTTCCATTACAGTTACTCTTCTGTTCACATCTTCTTTATGTTCCCATAAACATATCTTTTGCTTCAATTCATTTCTGCATAACATTCCCAATTTCCACTTGTAACTCCCCAGGTATGACATATTTTGTCATATTGTTTCTTGTGTATTTCTATATTTACAGATGCATCTGGACCGAGGGTGAATTTTGTCGACTGTAAAGTACTTTAAATCTTTTAGTACTTTTTCGTTTAATATACTACGCAGATCGATAAATTCGATTCACCAATTCATGAATGGAGTTTAAAAAAAAAAAAAAAAAGTCTTCTGTCTAATGTAAATGATTTCTGTGCAAGTATATGGGCGAATGGAATGCTAAGTATGTATGCAAGAACTACATCAAAAAGGGGTATCCACTATCTATCAACAACCTTGTCAATTATACGCAAATGCAAAATTGAAAGAGATGTTAAAGTGAAAGCACGGAATGTGATCCGGACTATCCTAATATTTAATTAAAATCCGAAGGAATTAACCCGGATTTTACATGTTTAACATCACCGTTCACTGCGATCGATGTTTACGTATGTCAGAAACGAGAACGAACTCATCAAAATCAGGCATTTTTAAACACTGCCTTGACGTTATATATATTGTCATTACATCATAGTGAGAATGTAGTTTGCAAGGCTTTGCTGTCTTAATTCTGTTACACTGCAGCTCTGAAAATGTAAGGTAGTTTTATTCTGAATTTACAATTACAATTACATGTAGCCGTGTATGCAGAAAAAAAAGAAGAAATTTATGCTTACCTAGCAATAGCTGAATATGCCACCGCTGGTTCCAACAGTCGTCTATAATCTGAAATTAAGGATATATGAACACATGGTTCCGTAAGTATACACTGTGGATAAGGCCATGGATCTTCTCAGACTCATGTTTTATCCTTCCGTTAGTTATCTTTTTGTGTGAGTTTAGTGGATTATGTTTAGCATTGTGATTACCTTGTTGGGGAAAAGAGAGAAAGCTGGCTGTTTTGCTTTTCATTGGTATCTGGCTTGTGTTCTGACTGTCGTGGTGCTTGCTCTTCCTCTTAGTTGCATTGATAGGCAATTATCCGTCATAATAGATATATGTAATCACAGACTGTTGGTGTTGACAAGGCAGTTAAGCTTCCTTTTCCTCTTTTGTATGCTGTGTTTATCGTGCAATGTTTGCATTTCACATATATCCAAACACGCTCAGTTATCAAGTCGCAGCGGGCTAGGTAACATGGGCCCGAAAAGGACATAATCTGTTTTCCAGCTATTTCAACTCATGTCAATTTGTTTGTAAATTTTACAGTTTTTATTTCCTTTTTTATATGTCTCTATGTTTATATTAAAAAACTCTGTAGAAGGCGAAAGCCGAAATACCTCAGGTACATAAATCATTTGCATTGTGTGTGTGTGTGTGTGTGTGTGTGTGTGTGTGTGTGTGTGTGTGTGTGTGTGTGTGTGTGTGTGTGTGTGTGTGTGTGTGTGTGTTACTCACTGTAGCACCGGCTTAAATGCAACTCGAATTTTACAAGGTACCAAAGTAGTTGCGGTCATGGTACCAAAGCCGTAATCCAAACTCATAAATCCATAAACGAATGACGAATCAGAATGTTCAGACAAACAGAAACGGGTCCAATGATCTCAAGGAACACACGTTAAACCCTTTTATAACACTGAAAAGAGCTACGAGGGCGAGTCAATAAAAAACCAGCCTTACTTATTTCTGGGTGAGATCGATCTCTTCTTTTTCGATGTATTTGCCCTCTAGAATGATGCACTTGGACCAGCGGTGTTCCAGTGCCATCAGCCCAGAACTGAAGAAGCCAGGGTCCTTGTCTCTGACCCACTCCTCAACTGCCGCCACGACTTCTTCGTTGGACCGGAAATGACGTCCACGGATATCCTTTTTCAAGTTTGGGAATAGGAAATAGTCACTAGGAGCTAATTCCGGAGAATAGGCGGGATGCGGTATTAGCTCGTACCCATTCCGCTCAACAGCATCCATTGCAATTTTGCAAGTGTGGACTCTCGCATTGTCCTGTTGGAGCAGAATCCCTTTGGAGAGTTTACCTCGGCGTTTTTCACGGATCACAATTCTCAGATAGTCGAGCAAATTTGCATAATACGCACCTGTTATTGTACTTTTCTTTGCTAGAAAGTCCAACATAATAACGCCTTGTGCATCCCAAAATACAGTTGCCATCACCTTGCCAATAGAGGGTTGCGTTTTTAACTTCTTTGGCCTCGGAGACCTCGGCCCTACACTCTGGCGACTTTGAGCTTTATTCTCTGGCTCATAATAACGGACCCAGGTCACCAGACGTGAAAGGAAATCATCTTCCTTTGACCTAAACCGCTTCAACAATGCGCTGTATACTGATGCTCTGGTTGCCATTTGCTCGTCGCTAAGGGATTTTGGGACCCAAAGGGCTGTTAGCTTGTGCATACCCAAGCGATCATGTAAAGTTGTTGAAACGCTACCATGTGAAATGTGTAATGCATTCGCTATTTCTTCCACCTTAATTCGTCTATCAGAGAACACCAGATCCCGTACTTTGTTATACATCTCTTCATCTGATGGGCGTCCAGACCTGGTTTCGTCTTCTAAAGACGTTATACTGCGTTTGAATTCCCCAATCCAGAATTTAACTTGTGCTTACGATGATGCAGAAGACCCCTAAACATTGGTCAACTCGCAATGTATTTCCTGACCTGTTTTCCCTTTCAAATACAAGTACCGAATTACAGCACGGTACTCACTTTTTGACGAAAAGCTTACTTTTGCATTGCTAGCCATGTTTAACATTCAATATCTTGTGAGTGAATAACACGATAAGGGTGCAGTTTTGCCCTCAGGTCTAAAACATGTATTGAAACAAGGCATGAAAATCTTGGGTGTCTCGGTCAATTGGAAATGAAATAGGCTGGTTACTTATTGACTTGCCCTCGTAGAATTAATTTATAGAAAAACTTTGTTCATTGCATTATGTCATGAAGTACAACACTTACCCCACAACAATGTAAAAGAACTAGGCATCAAAGGCCGCTGTCGACAATCGTAACACGCAAACAAGTCAGTCTATACGTCACGCAAAGTTATACAGAATATGACCACAATATCATGCCCTTAATAATATATGAAAAGAAACTATATTATGCAATGCTCTGTTAACTATCCTATTTGGCTTAACATTTATCTCTATACCATTACAGACAAAGACATAATTGACTTTGAAACTTTTTTTGTCATTATATTTGTTGTTTTTTGTTGTGTTTGGTAGAAAAGTGATCGGCTAAGATTAAATCAGAAGGACTTATGTTAACTTCTCACCCCTTTGAAGAAAACTGTGTGTCACGAATAGGGGCTTTGTTTTCGGTATTCAAAACTTGTTAACTTAATTAACTTAGATCTGCCTATTAGCATATAAATAATTTAAATGAAATATCTCTGATATTTTGTTGGAGATGTATGTATAAGAACTTTAAATCATCATTTTTATTGACCAACAACTAGTTGCACCCTACCAACCCAACAAACGTTCACAGATGTCCAATAGAAAACTGAAGTCTATGAATGGTGATAAGTATGACTTATATCATTTGCTAAAGTCTTAGAATACTGCATTATACATATGTCTGTCTTCCTTTTTACAAACATCTATATTCTTGAATTGAATATAAAAGAAATTATATTTATTCTTTTACAAAATACAGCTCCCATCTGGGTTGCCCTTAGAACATTGAAATATCAATTTTAGCTTGCGCCAAAACGTCATAAAAATCTAAGTAAGCACTATAAATAAGTAAATGTTTACCACCATGGTCTACTAACGAGTGGGCACAATGCTACGGTAAATTTGGTTGACAAGACCAGAAATTCACAGGTTTAGAGTAAGCATTATATAGCAATGGACCTTGTTTTTGCAATTATACTTTCAGTTATAGCTTAAAAAAAGATTGATTACAGTTTTCAATATAGATTCATATCTCTAATATATCAACAGTTTCTTTTTTCCATATAGTATACTGTGTACATACCGACCGGTCTTTTCTTTGTAATTTTCGAGTACTTAAACATATAAGATGACAATAACTAATGCTAAAGTCGCCATAAATAATACCCAAACCACATTTCATGTAAATGTTAGAAAACGGATGTGGCTTTGAAGACTTCTAAAAGTTTTTTTCTTTTTTTTTTTTTTTTTTTTTGGGGGGGGGGGGGGGGAGCGTGTATTATTTATTTACATTTTATTTTATTTTATTTATTTATTTATTTATTTTTTTTTTTTTTTTTTTTGTTAAACTTGAATCATGTTGCCATTATTTCATAAAACTCCAGTCGCTTACTCAAACGAACATGACTGGCTATCAACATCAAAACGATCAATATTTTCATAAAACTCGCTGTAATATTGGATAATGGTTTTTGAACATAGATTATCCGTCAATATTAACTTGTTGGAAGCAGAGGCTTTGCTAATTTCAAATTAAATATGTATTTCAAACAGCATACTCCAGGATACCGCTGTTTTTAAGATATACATTTCTAGCATGTGTATTCCCTTCATAATA
The DNA here is from genome assembly GCA_964016985.1 of Anodontia alba. Lineage (NCBI taxonomy): Eukaryota > Metazoa > Mollusca > Bivalvia > Lucinida > Lucinidae > Anodontia > Anodontia alba. The sequence goes on along the minus strand of OZ024831.1, from coordinate 80,931,231 downwards.
AAATAATTGAAAAAAAAATAAAGCAGACCTTCTAGTGATGTTAGTGACTTTAACAGCCATAATAAACGTTTAACTGCAAAGTTCCAAAAGCAAAGCTAATCTTAGTGCTTTTCGTACGTTTGTTCGATTTGTGCTTGTTTGGATTTGTCGGTTTCCTCTTCCTCTTGGGGTCTGGGAAGGGCTGCGGTTTGTGATTGTGGCACTCCCTGGACTTTTCTCTTACCTTTTTTTCCAAGACAAAACTATCAGAAGCATAAGCTTCGTCCACATTTTCTAAATTTTAGCGTTAACACTATAAATTAATTTCTAATACAACGTTGGCATGCGTTCTTCAATAAAGCCTATAGGAATCTGGGTTATGGCGACTAAATTTAGTTGTTGGTAAATGGATTTTGAAAGACATAATTCTTGAGAGCAATGAACACGTAATGAATGTAAGAAAAAGTTGAAATGGTAGTAAGTTTCGGCCAGCTAAGCCTCATTGGTGTCACTAATATAACTTTACAAAAATCCCAGTATTTATAAAACTCCCAAAAAGGACCTGAAAGTATAAACTATAGTGAAGTACGGAGAGTATGGTATCAGAGTAATAAGGAACATGTCCAGAAAAAGCTACGGTCGTTTTTTAATAAACGTCAAAAAGATTGCCTTTGGAAACAAAGAACACACTACAGATTAGAAAATGGGAGTCTCGGTTTTATTGAGACTCTTCATAAGCACTAATGGTTTGCAACACTGCTAATGCCCTCTAGCGTATACGAGCAGAACTCCATTTTCAAATATACCACAATGGGCGCAATGATCCCAAAGGAAATGAAATATAATCTGCACTATGGTAAAGTACGGGGAGACGTTCTACCGCTGCCACACGGCACTAATACCAGCTGCAGTGTAGTAAAATAAACGCCAAAAAGATTGCTTTTGGAAACAAAGAACACACTACAGATTAGAAAATGGGAGTCTCGGTTTTATTGAGACCTGTATTAAACCTGTATTTGTTCTGTGTGTGTGTGTGTGTGTGTGTGTGTGTGTGTGTGTGTGTGTGTGTGTGTGTGTGTGTGTGTGTGTGTGTGTGTGTGTGTGTGTGTGTGTGTGTGTGTGCGTGTGTGTGTGTGTGTGTGTTAACTCACCCACCCTTATCCTGCAAATGACGTGAATAAAAGCTATCATGGGTTAGGCCCAATCACGAGCATCTCAGGATGCGCAGATACAAGGCTCGTCCTCTAGTTGTCCGTCAGGAGCTGGAATGTGTTTTATCATACAGTCCGAAATCAAGGACAGTCATTGATATAATTCTCCAAACCCAGAGAACTTCTGTTGGGTTTGATCACATGTTTATAATTTCGAGCTGCATTATAATTAAAAATGAGGTTTTGCGCGAGTAAAACTGGTCTAAGCCCCACCTCCTGGTAGTTTATACTGTTGTCCGTTCCAAGGCGGATATTCTGATGCTGACCATCTTTGCTGTAATTCTAATATTGTGAACGCTCGCTAAGCGGCTGCCAACTCTGCTTTTTAATTTCTTGTAGGAATGCTAGCATTGTAGTCGTTTTCTTGATCGGCTGCGCGCTTTGCTTTCAGTTTGTAACTGTAACTGAAGCATTTATATTGTATTATTTGTAATATTTGGAGCTGCATCAGCAGACATGGGCTAGGTTTCGCGTGAGTTAGACTGGTTTTAGCCCCCAAGTAATTTTTCTACTGACCATTTCAAGGCGGTTCCTTCTTCGGTGATCTTTGTTTTGACGTTGTATATTTCTTACCTCTCCTTTCTTTTGGTGACTCGGTAAGGCTGTGCTTTGTGATTGTGGCATTTCCAAGGTATCTTCACTTAAGTGTTTGACAAGTATTATAATGTTTTGACGACTATTATAGAGTTTTATATCACATACATTTTATAGTAAAAGTAAAAAGAAAACCTGAAAACAAGGGTTCCGAAACTATTATTCATCATATTACATGAACACATTTAACTTCGGTGATCAAAGTTAGGTATTTACCCACTAAAGTGAGCTTTTCTAGTGACACTCTTCATGTTTTCTTAGAGTCAGTCGACTACGAGTCAACTCCAAGAAGGAAAATTGTGTTATTATGCGTCAATAATATCCTTAAAAATTACATAACAGTAACATTACACCTTATGAAACTTGACTTCTACACAACGTATTTTATCTTAACCATTCTCTGGCCAAAATTCAGCAGGCGATTATCGGGTGATATTTTCCTTATCTTTCCAAGAAAATAAGTTTTGACATTTAACGCAATTTGACTTATAAATGATTTGCGATAAGAAGATAATTTGCATGAAATGTCAAAACCTGTTTTCGGGGAAAAATAATATATATATATATATATATATATATATATATATATATATATATATATATATATATATATATATATATATATATATATATATATATATATATTAAAGATGTTTATCTACTTTCGTTTACGCGATCGTGTTTGCTGCCTTGTTGCACGTTCGCAGATGTAAGTTATCGGGAGTCATGGGTATCATTCTTTACGTGGTAGAAATTTCTCCATGTGGTACAAGAAGTCTATTATTCCATTTTTGCCATGTAATCATGTGATGTGTTTTATGCCAGCGTTCGCTTCCGCGAGTCAGGCGCCATATTATGTGTATATTATTGACTGATTACCCTGTACGGTAAAGCGATTAGTTTCTATTTGCTCGCGAGAACAAAACCAGCATTTTGTCGTGTTATGTGACTTTTTGACATCTTTATAGGTAATTCCTATTGAAGTTACAAATGGTATTACGAAGAAGTAGTTTAGGATAAATTATTTAGGTCAAATAACGTTTCCCTGCGGAAAACCTATTATAACTAAGCTGAATCTGTGCTTGTCACTTTTTTATGTGACATGACGAACAACACTTTTTTGTTTTGTTTAAAGATACTTTTATAAACATTCTTTTTTTATTTCTGCATTGATTTTTGTTATTATCGTTTGGGGGATAACTCGAGCATTATGGTATTTTCGAAATTCATTCAAACTAGTATCATTTTAAGTTTTAGGCCATAGTTTGCGTTACGATTCTACTGCAATGCGTTTTTAACCAGGTTCTCCAAAACGGAAAATCTGGTTATAAGAATGATAATCGTTGGAGAGAAGGCGGGCAGACGTCAGGTTTTCCTTGTCTGGAGCATAAACTCGCTTTCTGGTCTACTAACTTGGAAACTGTTCGAAATATTTCAATGGTAGGATTATAATAGAACAAGGCGGACTGCCGTGTACAAAAATGAAAACTCTCAAGGTGGCGTATCAAGCACAAAAAATTCAAATTATTCTCCTTTTATATTGGAATTGGAAGAGTCTTATTCTGAAAAACGAGGAGCTATCTGTTACTTAACATGTGACAAACCGTAACAGAAAACATTTACAGCTTATGATGATACCGTTTTATGACAAATTGTCCACACGGATATTAAGACAAATATTTCTATTAGATAGAATACTTATAGACAGGCTGCAGTAAGAAAAATAATATATATATATATATATATATATATATATATATATATATATATATATATATATATATATATATATATATATATATATATATATATATATATATATATATATATATATATATATATATATATATATAAGAATTAACATTTAGATGTTTGGCTTGCACTAAATAATGAAAAACATTACGAAAAGACGCCTATTCAAATATACTGAAAATTTTACCAACAAAAATAAAAATTTCAGCTAAATTTTTTTTATATTTTTCTTATTTCTGTTCAAAACATAGATTGTGGGTACTCGTTAGAACCGCCTCGCCGTGGTTTAAGCAGAAATAAGAAAAATAATGTATACTTCAGCTAGATAATATGATCTAGTATTAATATACCAAAACGCAAGTTTCCTTACAAACGTATTACGCGAGATTTCTAACTAAAGAGCACATACATTGACTGAGCGTCCTATTACGACAGCACACCAGCACAGCAATTACTGTCATTGTTGCTGCGATCACCCATCCAGCTACTGCCACGGCTACTGACGTCACCCATTTGTCTTCGGATATACATGTGCCTTTGTTCCTATCTTGTGTCTCACCATTATTACCTGCAAAAAAATTAGATTATTGTTTAAATGTCATACAATGAATATGTTGGTTATTTTAATACATCTGAAAAAAGTGAATGTACTTATGCTCTTTTTAGCTCACCTGAAGTGATATAAACCATATTTGGCAGTTATGCTCATTTGATGATCAAAATTTTGAAATGAGACGTTTTGGAAAACCACCCATTATTTTATTACTTGTTCTATGAAGGTGAGAGTTTGGCAAGTCCCTGCGTTCTGGCGAAGATAAGGAGGTTATAAAAAGAATGACCCTTGAGAGCAATGAACACTCATACAAAGACAAACTAGTTTGACTGCTGCTCGGGAATTCAACCAGAGACCGACGCCTTAGATAAGATTTTATTTTTACCCACCAGTTTCATGTTGAATTCACAGGGTATCAGGATTGTTCTTTTGAATACCATGTTTTGTTAATGGGTGCAAAAATACCGGTATTTAGGTATTTACTCCATGAATTTAATTTGAATTGCTTTTTTTAGGAATCTTAATTAGGTAAATACCCCAAAGAGCAGCTTATCTAAGGCACTGAGAGACTGTTTTGTGCAACACACATACAACTGTTTGTTCATTTCTTTGTTTTGAGGTTTTACAACCCAGTCACTTCCATAGGGTCAAGATGAGCGCAATCAGTTTGCCTAACCACGTGTTTACTGGGCAGGCTTAGTTATCTAAGCGGTTAACCAGTAGTGTGCACATTCTTTCGCGAGAAACCTAGAACTGCCCTTCTTGAATCAGCGGGAGGGACAGAATGGCAGTAGAAAATATTTCATGGTCAAATCTCCGCGAAAGAATGTTGCCGACCCTGCGAGGGTCGAACTAAACTCAGCAACCTCCTGACCACCAGTCGGACTCGCATCCATCTGAGCCACTGAGGCCGGCTATTACAATAAAATAGACTTGATCTTAAAATCAAAGTTAACAGTAAAACAAAAGTTTGTGGCGTCCCTGATCACTTACATATGCTCAGAGAAACAAGAGACCATTGTGGAAATAAAATATGCAACTGGTGTTTTTATTGGTTTACTTAAGTGTACATTTCGTATTTGCCAAAACAAAGAAGTCCTAAAATGTTATGTTAATGAGACTCTTCTGGGGAATCCTGGTCGTTTCAGCCCTGGGTTATTTCGGCTGTGTTATTTCGGCCTATTTTTGGGGGTAGTTCAAGTCCGCCCAATTACGTGGATGTTTAGGCCTTGTATTTTGGATCTGAATTGGATGCGTGGCAAGGCCTTTCAGCGTTGATGCAAGAGATACAGAGCAGAGAATAACACTATATTATTATTTTCGCCTATTTCCATAGGGTAGGGATTGGAAAGGGTGGTGGAGATTGGGATAAGTTAGGCTGAGAGTAGGTAGATTGGGGATTGGGTTAGGGTATGGTAGGGTACGGGTGTAGCGCAGTGTAAGGTTGAGTAGGATAGGCACCATTAGCAAAAACTTATCAAAATTAAAGCTAGACTTGTTAGATTTCAACATTGTAAAGAAAGATAACTTTCACTGCAGTCGTGCTCTAGAGCCCAACCCACATCATCCCAGTCCAACCCAGCATGGGGTCGTCAAAGGTTGATTTTAACAAAAAAAAAAATGTAACGTTTGCTACAAAAAGGATCTGCGCGCCTCAAATTAAAAAAATGGCAATATTATGGTTTAAAAACTTTTATCCCATCTTATATCATATTTTGATAAAGAAAACAAGAAATAGCAACAGTTTGGAGGTGGCACATCCCCGAATTTCAGAATATTTTAAATGAAAAATATATATATATATTGTTATGATGACAATATTGTTGTAAACCACATTAAATATTTCTTATTGATCAAAAAGTTAGGTGTATTCAAATTTATAGAACTTTGTGTAACTTTATTGCTATTGACAGCAAGTAAAACTAGAGGCCCAAGTGGGCCAGAAATCGCTCACCTGGCTTAGGCTGATCATGATATGTTTCATTGTGCCATGGTGGCCATCTTGGCTATCAGATCAGATTGCCTTTAGCAATTCAGAATCTGATGTTGTTTGAACAGTTTCAAAATTGCCATCATGGCCGTCATCTTGGATACTGGAACTGAATGATTCAGCAATTCTGAATCTCCATTTCACCCCGATGACTCCCATCAAGTTTCGGCTCAACCTGACTTACTGTTTGGGAGGAGATGTGATTTGAAGAATTTCAAGATGGCAGTCATCTTGGACATTGGAACAGAAGGATTTTAGCTATTCTGAATTTCCATATCACCCCAATGCCTCCCATTATGTTTAAGCTCAATCAGACTTACCCTCCGGTAGCAGATGTGATTTCAAGATTTTCAAGATGGCTGCCATGGTGGCCATCTTAGATATTAGAACGGAATCATTTTAGCAATTCTAAATTTCCATGCTATCCCGATGCCTTCCATCAAGTTTCCCCTCCATCCAACTTACTGTTCGGGAGCAAATAACAACTGAAGACTTACAAGATAACCGGAGGAGATGTTGTTCGAAGATTTTCAAGAAGGCTGACAATTTTAGCAATTCTGAATCTATATGTCGCTTTGATGCCTCCAATCAAGTTTTGACTCAATCAGACCTTTGGTTTGGGAGGAGATGTCGTTTGAAGAATTTCAAGATAGCCGCCAGCCATCTTGGATATCTGAACGGAAGGATTTTAGCAATTCTGAATCTCTGTATCACTGTGATGCTTCCCATCAAGTTTTGGCTCAATCCCCCTTACGGTTTGAGAGGAGATGTCGTTTGAATAAGTTTAACATGGCCGCCTTGGATATCGGAACGAAACAAGCTTAGCAATTCTGAATCTCTATGTCCCTCCGATGTCTCCCATGAAGTTTCGGCTCAATCTGACATGGTTTTGGAGGAGATAACGTTTGAAGCATTTCAAGACAATTTTAGCAATTCTCAATCTCTGACAACTGTCACTGTGATGCCTCCTATCAAGTTTTGACTCCATCTGACTTACGGTTTGGGAAGAGATGTCGTTTGAAGAATTTCAAGATGGCCACTTGGATATCGGAACGAAACAATTTTAGCACTTCTGAATCTCTGTGTCGCTCCGATGCCTACAATAAAGTTGAGGCTCAATCTGACTTAGGATTTAGGAGGAGATGTCGTTTGAAGAATTTCAAGATGGCCACCCTGGCGGTCATCTTGGATATCGGAACGGAACGATTTTAGCAATTTTGAATCTCTGTGTTACTGTGATGCCTCCCATCAAGTTTCAGCTCAATAAGACTTAGGGTTTCGGAGGAGATGTTGTTTGAAGAATTTCAAGATGGCAGCCGTGCGGCCATCTTGGATATCGGAATGGAACGATTTTAGCAATTTTGAATCTCTGTGTCACTGTGATGCCTCCCATCAAGTTTCAGCTCAATCGGACTTAGGGTTTAGAAGGAGATATCGTTTGAAGAATTTCAAGATGGCCGCCAGAGCCGCCATCTTGGATATCGGAATGGAATTATTTTAGCAATTTTGAATCGCTGTGTCACTGTGATACCTCCAATCAAGGTTCAGCTCAATCGGACTTAGGGTTTGGGAGGAGACGGACAACTGATCATTGGATAAGCTGACCTGGAACACAGTAAGCTAAAAAGCTGTCCCACAATACATTTTTTCTATGGGTTCATTTGTTCTTTTTAAATTGTACTTTGAACATCTCATTAAATAGGCTAAATGACTTAAGTAACCTTTCAAACCCTGGTCCTTTAGGTGAAACGACTCAAATTCAACGCAGAATCTAAATAACCTGGTATTCTTACATATGTCCGTGTTTGGAATTGATATTGCTGGAAGACACAAAAATTGTGCTGATTACTGGTGTTTTATTTGGCTGGATATTGGACATTCAGTTGATTAGGATTGGTCATTGTCAGTAATGACAGGCCACACAAGAGATTTGGCTGGAAATATGATTATATACTTGAAAACAAACAATACGAAAAGTATTTGATTTCGCTTCTTCATCTCATTCCTGTACGCCCAGTATACAGCTTTTTTCACTTTTTTCTGTCCTAGATTAGATACATGTACTTGTTTACTTGTTTAACTTTACATGAAATATAAAGCGCTTGCCCATGAACCGTTCTGGGTACAAGATAACATTTTTTCTTTGACCTTAGAAACAAAGAAACAATGAAGGAACGAATATTAGAGTTTGGGTTTTATTGAGACGCTTTATAGGACAGTATGCGGTCTGCAGTGCTGAATATCACCCCGTCCTCCCATCCCACTCCTCTCCAAAAAGGAAACCATGAACGAACTAGCATCAGAGTTTCGGTTTTATTGAGGCTTCATTATGACAGCAATGGAGTCTGCAGGGCAGAAAACCACCCTAAGGCCCCTCCCACTCCCACTCTTCCCCCAAAAAAGAAACCATAAAGGAACGAACATCAGAGTTTCAGTTTCATTGAGAGAGCAATGTAGTCGGCTGGGCTGAATACCACCCAGGCACCCCTTCCCCTACATGTCTAATAGTCAAAACACGTTATGATTCCTCTGCCCATCATATGTATATTTCGAACGTTTTATTTAAATGTTTCATCCGGCATTACTTTACCTGAAACAAACAACATGATTGTACAAAAACGTAAGAAAAAAAAATGAAAAGCTATAAAGTGCCCTTGACAAATTTCTAGGACAGGCATCAAACGTGAATTTTGCAAATTACTAAGTTTGACAGTTTTGAATCTTGGTCCAGCTTAGCTGATTGTTCTTTTTATGATTATCTATAACTGCCTACGGTCTGTTAACCATATTTTTTGAAAATAAATTACTTTTTTTTCTTTGTTCCAAATCCATTATTTTAATTACTGTTTCTCTTCTATCTTCAGTTGTACGTTGTGTGGGCGTGAATGTATTTCTAACATTGCAAATGTAAGTTCCCGAAAAGTTTGCCTGAAATGGAAAGACAAAGTGTAACATGTAATGAAATATTATACAAAGGCGTTGCTGTAACTAAGGGGAGAATATTGTAAAGACCTAATAAGGTAGCGTGATACAAAATACAAGAACATTTATTTCGTGTCGGATTAAACAATTAATTTTAGCTACATGAGCTATTACCAGACAAACAATAATAAAAATAACATAGGTAAAACAGCTATGAAACATCAACATTTGACAATAAACAATTATTGTTGTGCAAAGAATATTTTTGTCTGAAATAAAATATTTATAACTAAATTGAATTACTTTTAATATAATATATAAAGATAAAGAATATAATATATAACGAACACCTTTTAAAAAGAACACAAATGAACAGATATCATTCAGATAATTATATGACATATGAGGAAATTATTTGGCCGAAACTAGCTAGTCTGGCCCAGGATACTTAAATGTGTTCACAATTCTCAACGCTATTTATAACCAAAATGCATCTTATTACAATAAGATTACGATTTTCTGAATAGTTAGTATTAAAAGAACAACTTATTACAACAGGGTCAAATTTGCGTCCCCCATGGAAATATGGAAATATTCAAAAGTCATTTTCTCAAAGACTTATGGCTGACACTTACAATGTATGATTTAATTATGAAAACTTATAGTTACAATCTAAATTTTAAACACCCTCCCCGCGCCCATTGGGGGTTATCTGACCTTGCCCAAGGGCTATATACATATAAAAATTGTGTACATTTTAAATGTCTTCTGAAACCACTTGAGTAATTGTCACCAGATTTAACACTGGGCCAGTCGCTGTGACTGTACGACAAAACTCAGATAGCTGTATCAACGACATCTGCAAGTTCATGTAATTTCAATATACAGTCAAACTTTAATAAGATAGGGGCGCTAGGGGTGCGTATGCAGCCTCGCAAACTACAGTGTTGCATGTGAAGAGACTCAATCAAACCGAGTCTCCGATTTTCGTGATTTTGTGTGTTTCCAAAAGCAATCTTTTTGTTTGGATTAGTGGGGCATCGGTGAGTTCAACAGTAAGATATAATTGTTTTTTCTGGAACCGGCAGTAATAATTGTAGCTTAATAAACACGTTTTTGATTGGGCACGAAGGCAATACAATTACTACTGACCAATTCTCTACAGCGATCTAATTCTCTATACCGATATACGAGGGCCTCGTATTTCGACAACATTCACTGTATATGGAAAATCGCCTTTCAGTCTAGTGCTGTCGTTTCATTGCAGGTCGCCTTGGCGAGCCGCATATACAGGAGTTATGCTTATCACACAACAAAAATACGGGAATTAAAACGAACCCGGAAGCGTAAGTATTGACATAATAGGTGACATAAGAGGTGCATCCGATAACGGATAGAATAGAATGTTTCATTATCGAAGTAGGGCTACCGGCTGGTGTACTATTAATCCATAATAGGTTGACATAAGAGGTGCATCCGATAACGGATAGAATAGAATGTTTCATTATCGAAGTAGGGCTACTGGCTGGTGTACTATTAATCCATTTATGCCTAACGTTCCATACCAGGAACAGTGCCAAACAGTATACACCAAGATCAGATGCGAAAAACGCGGCATCTGATTTAGGTCTATGGTGTATTAGGTACTGACATCTCTTAATAAATGATAATACAAAAGAGCAAAACTCTGAAATGAACCTGTCCAAAGAGTATCTTTACTGGCATTTAAATGAAAGCAATCCATTGTCTAATCAGCTAATATTAGCCCAGAACTCTGCTATCTAGTGACCTGCTATAATCAAACTGTTGAAAAACTGACAGGATGACAGTAAGTGTGGCAACTATTACTTGTGTACATGCCAGAGGTAAGTTTGACAGTTCGGAGGGAACCAAAACTCGGAAAGTAGCTGGAGTCATTTAGGTTAATTTAATGTATCTTGACACATATGCTATCATATGCGGTATAAGCGTCATAAGCGTACATGCCATTGCTGAAGCTAAACGACCCGCTGGCTTTTTAAAAATGCTAACTGTTCGATTTGCTGATCACCCTGTTTTTCTCACTGTACGTTTCGCTGCAATAACATTAACAAGCATAATCTATACACTTTCTTAAAAAAAAGTATGTTGTATGTTTTAGCGTGATTGATAATGTTTTTTTTCTACTTGAAATAATACATGAATAGTCGAAATGAACTAAGCTTTTTTTCTACATATATTGAGTTTTATTTAATGCTACCAACTGCATTTCGATTACATTTTACCTTACCTTAGACAGATGCGAATGTGACCACTGGGAATTCACATTCTTCAGCCTAGCAGTGGCGGAATGTTGGTTAAGCAAGCTGAACTTGCTACCAGGTATGCAATTTAAAGTTCAACGGCATAGGCATATGGCTTACCAGTTGATAAACTGACACTGTTACATAATTATAATGGCACATGAAGCACAACAGCTGGTTGGCATCAAGTTGGACACGCTTGACATACAAACGGGTATCCCGAAAGCAAGCGCAAGGTCCCCATCGAAACACTGAGTTACAAGGTAACTATGCGGAACAAGAGCCCTACGGGCCACGGCTCGCTCACCTGCGTGACATAGCCGCTGCAGATGTGCAGATGTTATGCAACATTTTTTCCAATCCTATCATTGCAACTAATGAAAAGATCATCATTTGAGCAGTTCTTAGTTTTGAAGAAGAATATATGGGCCTGACAGTCAATGGGGCGTGATCATTTGAATTAACTATCAATCACATTTCAACAGTATGATCAATGTAAAATTTGGTGGAAATTGGCTAAGTGGTTTCTGAAGAATCATGATTTTGTACATGTAAACAGCACAGTGGCAGGGAAATACAATAAACATAAACAAAATGACGGCCATCTTAGATTTCCAATCAGAACAATTTTAGCTACTGGTGATCTACAAGTCACTTCGATACGTGGTCCATACAACTGCACGGGGAAGTAAATTTGTTTGGATTTGTCGGTTTCCTCTTCCTCTTGAGGTCTGGGAAGGGCTGCGGTTTGTGATTGTGGCACTCCCTGGACTTTTCTCTTACCTTTTTTGACCTAGGAGGTAAAAAGGTCAAACGTCAACACAGGACCATCATTTTAGCAATTTCGGTAGATCTCCTGTCCCCCAAAATTTAAGCAAAGATTAGAGCCCAGGGCTTATTTGGTTCTGGAGAGGTTTTTAAAGGTTTTTATCATATATGGGCATGGCAGCCATTTTAATCAATGGACCATGCCCATTTTAGCAACCTTTCATTCTCCTGCCCAAGGAGGCTCTGCATGAAATTTGAGCAACATTGACCCAGAGGCTTCAGAGGAGAAGTCATTTGAAATTATCAACATTTCTCCCATACAAATGTATGGGGCCCATACGAATGCATACAGAAGCAAACTTGACCTCGCCGTAAAAAGGTCAAATGTCAATGTATGACCATTATTTTAGAAATTTTGGTAGATCTCCCGTCTCCGATGATTTATGCAAAGATTCAGTCATAAGGCTCCTCGGTTCTGGAGAAGAAGATTTTAAAGGTTTTTACCATATATGGGCATGGCGGCCATCTTAGTCAATGGACCGCAACCATTTTAGCACTCTTTCATGTCCCTGCCCCAGGGAGGCTCAAAACGAAATTTGAGCAACACTGGCCCAGAGGCTTTAGAGGAGAAATCATTTGAAATTCTCAACACTTTTTCCCATACAAATCCATAGGGAAGTAAACTTGACCTCACCATAAAAAGGTCAAATGTCAATGTACGACCATTATTTTAACTCTTTCGGTAGACCTCCCGTCCCTAATAATTTATTCAAAGATTCAGCCATAAGGCATCCTCGGTTCTAGAGAAGAAGATTTTTAAAGGTTTTACCATATATGGGTATGGCGGCCATCTTGGTCAATGGAACGCAAACATTTTAGCACTCTTTCATTTCCCTGCCCCAGGGAGGCTCTAAATGAAATTTGAGCAACAATGGCCCAGAGGCTTCAGAGGAGAAGTCATTTGAAATTCTCAACATTTTTCCCATACAAATCCATAGGGAAGCAAACTTGACCTCACCATAAAAAGGTCAAATGTCAATGTACGACCATTATTTTAGCTCTTTCGGTAGATCTCCCGTCCCTGATAATTTATACAAAGATTCAGCCATAAGGCATCCTCGGTTCTGGAGAAGAAGATCTTTAAAGGTTTTACCAAATATGGGCATGGCGGCCATCTTGGTCAATGGACGGCAACTATTTTAGCAATCTTTCATTCCCCTGCCCCAGGGAGGCTCCAAATGAAATTTGAGCAACATTGGCCCAGAGGCTTCAGAGGAGGTCGTTTGAAATTCTGAACATTTTTCCATAGAAATGCATAAGGAAGCAAACTTGGCCTTGCCGTAAAAAGGTCAAATGCCAATGTAAGACCATTATTTTAGCAACTTTGGTAGACCTCCCGTTCCCGATGAAATATGCAAAGTTTCAGCAACAAGGCATCCTCGGTTTTGGAGAAGAAGATTTTTAAAGGTTTTTTCCCATACAAATGCATAGGGAAGCAAACTTGACCTTGCCGTAAAAAGGTCAAATGTCAATGTCTGACCATAATTTTAGCATTGTTGGTAGGCCCTCCGTTCCCAATGGTTTATGCAAAGATTCAGCCCCAAGGCATTCTTGGTTCTGGAGAAGAAATTTTTAAAGGTTTTTACCATATATGGGCATGGCGGCCATCTTGGTCAACGGACCGTAACCATTTTAGCAATCTTTCGTTCTTCCAACCTAAGGAGGCTCCATATGAAATTTGAGCGAAATTGGCTCAGAGGCTTCAAAAAAGAAGTCGTTTGAAATTCTGAACATTTTTCCCATATAAATGCATAAGGAAGCAAACTTGACCATGCCGTAAAAAGGTCATATGTTAATGTACGACCATTATTTTAGCAACTTTGGTATACCTCCCGTTCCCGATGATATATGCAAAGATTCAGCCATAAGGCTTTCTCGGTTTTGGAGAAGAAGATTTTTAAAGGTTTTCCCCATACAAATGCATACGGAAGCAAACTCATTAATAAAGGTATTGAATTCATAGATTTACCTAGCATATTTCGAGATAATAATGTTATATCAGCTATACCTTCATATTTCGAAAACACGGAATCTCCTATTCTTTGTTATAGATATTACAAACCTATCCGTAATACTATACTTAATTTCAATAAATTAGTTTCTGATCTTGATATTGAAACTAGTTCCCCTGATTCTTGAGATTGTAAAGATTCTAAATTTTGTTATCAACCAGCGGGTCATATTGTCACTGGTAACTTGAAGATTATAACTGATTCACGAATCCGTTCAGGTATTTCAAAAGGACCTAAATATAGATTCCCAGCCCACATTGATTTCAATAAATGTCGGGAAACAATTGCCTGTGCTTTAAATGATTATTGTACACGTTGGTGTAAACGAGAGCATGTTGAGTCTAATGCTTTAAATAATTGGAAATTAACGATTTTTAAGATCATTGATCAACGTGTGTTATTTTACTCTAATAAACTTGATCTTCTCCCTCCTAAGCCTAAATTATCTTTTCGATATTTGAAACAAGGTATCCAAGAATTTCATAGGAAGTATGTTTTGGCTCCAGCTGATAAAGCTGCTAATAATGTTGTTGTTGTGTGACGACTTTATTATATCAATACTCTAAAACAAGAACTTGGTAGTACCAAACCATATGAACGGATTTCTACTGACGAGAGATCTATTGTCAATACCCATTCTATCGATATTACTGCTAAGTTTGCAGTGAGTATTAAAGAAAAGCAAGACAGACTTCCTACGTTATATTGGTTACCGAAACTTCATAAACTACCTTATAAAGCACGTTTCATTGCTAATTCTAGTTCTTGTACGACTACTGTTTTGTCCAAACTGCTAATTTCATGCCTTACTGCTGTTAAAAAACATTTGATTAGATACTATGATACTGTTTACGAAATGGACGGAATTAACTATTTTTGGTCAATTAAAAATTCTAATGATGTTCTCAATAAATTTAAATCGAAAAACTTTCAGGCTTCTATAAATGTCGGGAAACAATTGCCAGTGCTTTAAATGATTATTGTACGCGTTGGTGTAACCGAGAGCATGTTGAGTCTAATGCTACAAATAATTGGAAAAGCAAGACAGACTTCCTACGTTATATTGATTACCGAAACTTCATAAACGACCTTATAAAGCACGTTTCATTGCTAATTCTAGTTTTTGTACGACTACTGTTTTGTCCAAACTGCTAACTTCATGCCTTACTGCTGTTAAATAACATTGGATTAGATACTATGATACTGTTTACGAAAGGGACGGAATTAACTATTTTTGGTCAATTAAAAATTCTAATGATGTTCTCAATAAATTTAAATCGAAAAACTTTCAGGCTTCTAAATTGTCTACATATGATTTTTCTACACTGTATACTACGTTACCTCATCATCTTATAAAAGATAAACTTATTGATTTAATTAACCGAACGTTTATTCGGGATAATACCCAATATTTGGCTCGCAACGAAGAATGTGCTTTTTACACTTCTGATGTATATAATAATCACAATATGGTCGTGTCAAAAAGTCTGTGATGCCCTTGTTTATCTTTTGGATAATATTTTTATTAGATTTGGAACTAAACTTTATTGACAACCTATTGTTATTCCGATGGGAACTAATTGTGCTCCTCTTGTTGCAGATTTGTTTCTTTTTTGTTATGAGAGAGAATTCATGAAGTCTCTCTCACGTGAAAATCAGGCTGACATTATTGAGGCTTTCAATTCAACTTCAAGATACCTTGACGATTTATTAAATATTGACAATATTTATTTTGACCAAATGGTGGACCGGATATACCCTACAGAATTCCAGTTAAATAGAGCAAATTCTTCCGATACCGAGGCACCTTTTTTGGATTTAAATCTATGTATATCTAATGGTACAGTTTCCACCAAAATTTATGATAAACGGGACGATTTTGATTTTGATATAGTCAATTTCCCTTTTCTGGATGGCGATGTCCCCTGGCGTACCTCATATGGGGTATACATATCTCAACTTATAAGATTCGCTAGAGCTTCTTCAAATCTTAATGACTTTAACTACCGTAATAAAGCCCTTACAGACAAACTTCTTAGGCAGGGCTATCGTTATTTTAAACTTCGTAAGGCGTTTTCGAAATTTTATCGCAGACACAGTGCCTTGTTAGAAAAATATAGCGTCAGTCTGAAAACACTTCTGCAACAAGGTATATCGGAACCCGAATTTTACGGTGACTTAGTGTACAGATTTAGAAAAATTGTAGGTAAATGTAACTTTTGGGAGCAATTCAGAAAACTTATTAACCGTTATAAAAGAATTGGCTATAGCCTGGATATTATGCGGCAGACTGCATGCCTAGTTGTCAACCCAATCATTGTTGATGGCTATGCTTCACTCTTTAATTGCGCGACGGCGGTTCGGGCCTCAGACTCAATGACGGCCTCTTCGTAAAACTTTAACCAGTGGGTTGGGGCTTGACGATATGCCTTTGGCTTGGCCCGCCGTGGTTCAACTATTGGTTTTCATTTACTCTGGCATACAGTAGAATTAGCCATGAGTACTCGTCTTTGTTTATTATAATGATTAATTTGATTTTTATGTTTTCGCTTTGATGCATTGACGGGAGCCTTTATGCGAACAGAATTTTTATGTATTTATGTATTAAGAGTAGCATCGGGACCCAGGGTGAAGTTAGCTAGCTGTAAAAGTGCTTTAAACCCCCCGGTGGTTTGCTCTACCGACCGTTCTAAGGCGGTGGTCCCGGTGTTAGTCTTACTCCTTGTTGCTTTGTGGTTTATTCTACGAGGCGATTTGTTGTATGTCTTTCCGTGTGTCATTTTGTTCTTGTGTTTTACAGTCCTTTTAGTATTGCGATTACCTCGCTTGGGGAAGAGAGAGCTAATCTTAGTGCTTTTCGTACGTTTGTTCGGTTTATGCTTGTTTAGATTTGTCGGTTTCCTCTTCCTCTTGGGGTCTGGGAAGGGCTGCGGTTTGTGATTGTGGCACTCCCTGGACTTTTCTCTTACCTTTTTTGACCTTGCCGTAAAAAGGTCAAATGTCAATGTACGATCATTACTTTGGTAGATGCCCCGTCCCCAATGATTTAGGCGAAGATTCAGCCTCAAGACATCTTCGGTTCTGGAAACTAAATCAACAGATATGAATCTCTGGAAAATATATACTTTGTCTTGAAGATATGTACTTTTCTAATAGAAATATCTTAAACATGCCGAAACGCCAGTGCAAGCCTAGGTCAGATTCAGTATTTTGGAGCAGTATTCAATTGTACTGAAAACTTTACAACAGAAAATAAGTAATCCATCAAAACATTTTGTCCGTCCGTCCTCGTTTTCAACAAACCACTCAGTAAAGTATATTTGTTTTGGTTTGTAATTTGTCGGACTATGTGAAGCAGTACCTTAAAACGGCCTTAAACGATGCGTTTTAAAATATTCTTTTAATTAACATTTCCGCTGTTTACGTGAGTGCATATATTCAGCTAGGTTGATTTTTCGAATCTTGCAGGCAATGAGAGCGTACAGATTCAACTAATCGTACATTCAGTATAAAGGGAAGGCCTTAACATGAGTATTGAGGTATGATGATATATTTCTTTAAATTTCTGTATAATCTAAATGTGACATTCCTCGAGAATTTTAGCAAAAGAAGTTTAAATCGGCGGGATGGCGGCGGCGTTTGTGTTTTGGTCACAGTTTTTGTTTCCGCTCAATAACTATTGAAGGGATACATTGATTTCATTCAAATAGAAAGGAATCGATACAATTACCCAACACCTTCCGTCCACGATACCAAAGGGAAAGAAGGACGCACTTAAAGCAACGGCACCACAATCAAAACAAAAAGAGCAGATGGCAAACAGAGTTTGAAAACGTTATCGATAAAGGTGGCAACTCTGTTACCCAAAAGTAACTGGATACATCTTTAATATACTTAATTGTGAAAAGAAAAACATTTGTTAGTGAAACACCACAGAACCTTTAACAAACAGTACCACAATTAAAGTACAGCCTTGGAATAAGATATCACTGGTAGTGGGTGCGGGGGAGGAGGGGCTAAAGCTACCTTTACGGGATCCAAGCCATCGCCCAAAGTTTCCACAGTGGTGAAACATATATTTGTTCGGTCCGCTAGATCTCCTAACTCATCCATGAGTCATTAGGGGCAACAAATATATAATGAAGCAAAGGTTAGGACTCAACATACACAACGTGTTAGAGCACGTGAGGTCCCTTGAGTGTCATATCACACCAATGTGAATACTGGAGCAAAAGAAAACCACCAGTTCATCCCCGAGGGACCGAGAAACAGATATAATGTTCGAATATTGAAGTGTGTCCCACGGCTGATAACACGCTTAATCATTATCCTTAAAGGAACTTGGAGAAAACAAATACAGGTACAAGGGCAACGTCGTTAGCCTTTGGAGTAACCATTTCCTGCAATAGGAGATGAACCACGAGCTCTGTCACGAGACGTATTGTTTACTTTAAACATTATGAACTGGTACAACTGGTTTTGGGTTCTTGGAAGCAATGATTGTAACATTGGTTTACGTGTAGTGGAAAAATGTAAATAAATCACTCCTACATGCTTGCCGTGGTACATGGCTTTCATGGTGACGTTGGTAGAATGATTGGCTTTTTCACGAAATTAAGCAATGTACACTGCGGTTTGTACCTGGCTGGGTGCCGGCGATGCTTGACCGTGAAAGAACCGACAAACGATACATTTAGTGGCAGTGGTGGGATGCAAGAATACAGCAGGGATGGGTGTCCCTGGCAGTGATGCAAGGTGGGTAGTGTTGGAAACTTCGGTGCAAAGTCAAGAGAAAAAAGGGAGATATATTATGTATTAGGTACAGAAATTACTTCTACAGCCTTGCTGTGGAAACAAGCGTTTAGGTCTACGTTGATAGAGTGATTTTACGATGTTAAGCAACGTACATCGCGGATAGTACCTGGCTGGGTAACCGCGATGCTTTAGTTCATTGAAATAAAAGTCAAAAAGGATTGCCTTTGGATACAAAGAACACACAAAATTACGAAAATCGGACTCGGTTTGAATGAGTCTCTTCATATGCAACACTGTGGTTTGCGAGGCTGCATACGCCCTCTAGCGTCGGCTGAAACGCTACATACATACAGGTTTACATTCTGTCAAATATCTTACACATGTTAAATATAGCTGGAGTATATGTCACACAGGTCATTTCATGACAAATAATTATTTTACTTAAATTAAGGTAGTTTCTATTTAACAATCTGTGATACGCTACCTTAAAATGTAAAGTGAAAGTAACCTTCACCTACATAAGGGAAACCCGGGATTCCTCTATGTAGTATTTTTACTCGCATGTAAATAGCGCAGTCCAATGATAACTTTTCTTACTCTATAATTCTCTCTATTCTTAGTGTGTGTGACGTCAGGGTGATTAATAACACAAATAACCAATGCATGTACCTGTTGTTTATGCACCTGTATTTTTATGCGCGCTCTTTGCATTCAGCCGGTGGCCATCTTAGTGGCAGAAGGTCATCCTCCATTCAACGGAGAAATTATTTCTTTCATTCACCTTCTGAAGTTTATATCTTCACTGATATTCACAGAATGAATTTATTATACAGCCAGGTATGTTGATAAGGGTTGTTTGTTTACGTTCCGTCAGTATTGATTATTTTACACACCTTTGTCATACATGTCCGTCTTCGTGCTGAATGTAAACAAACCTCGTCTTGCGAAGAAATGCGCTTTCCTGTATCTGGTCATAGTATTGATATGCATCGGTGTTAGTATTACATTAATAGAGTAATTCTGCAGTTTCATCACTTAATTTATGCACAAAGATACATGCATAATCTATAAATATTCGTGACTTCCATCCGTCATAAGCAAACCCATGTCTAACTATTAAGGTCGCTAGAACCAAATTTAATTACATGTCTGTCAAGATGTGCAGGTTGTGTCCTATGTATTTGTATCTGTACATTTGTATATTGTGTAAGGTCTTGTTCTATGTGTTTGTGTATTTTATTTGTAGGACACCTTTTAAAACCGAGATTTATAAGAGTCTTCGTTTTCTTTGTCTGCCCTGACTACCAGGCTATAGGACAATGGCGCCCAACTAATGGTGGAATCCAGCATATAGGTGTACCTGGCTATATCACATACCTGCTATACAGAAATCATCATGGATTCTGTTCGTCATCATCCATCATCATCATAGATATTTGTACATGTGTCTGTGGTTTTCGTCAGTGTTTATACTGCAGTACGCGTGTTAAAAATGGCCATATGTGTTAAATAATTATTATAAAGTGTGCAAGCTTGCTAGTTGCTATTTGCTATTTTCTATTTAATGATTAGAAATTCAGAATTCTTTGGATTTCGCGTAACGCGTAGATATTAATCATTAACTTGGGGAATGTCAACTTCCACAGATGTTTATAAACTGCGACTTCGCGACATGGGAAATTACAAACTATAATTTTGCTTTTTGATATAATTTGTTATTTTGTGTTTTGTTGAATATATGTGTTGATAAGCTGCTGAATATATACAATATGATTGGTTGTAAAAGTATATAGTACCGGTACGTACAATTGTTTATGTAGACAGACACTGTAATCTGTAGACATAAACTATGTACATTATAGTTATGTAGATTTCTGTGTTCAGATAAATACTGCATATAGAAACATACATAGGTGCAGAAATTGTATATAATAATAGTGAAACAGGAATCTGGTGATGGCACTGTAAAAACTTTACACAGAAATATGCTTCTTCCATTTTCTTCAATTCCTTCAATTTCTGAGGTAAATGAGTCTTTGTTGTCGAACAAGGAAAAAATACCTCAGAAAAAGGTGCAAACAAGGAAGCATATTCCAGCTCCATCATCAAAATCTGATGAAACATCTGATTCTGATACCGACTCAGACAGCATAGCCAGATATGTTATTCCGCAAAGACGGACTAGGAATAGACATGTTTCTGTTCCCACTGGTAACAGTATTTCCTCACGGAAACATATTTCTGTTAATTCCAGTGAACCAACTGCTAACATTAGCAGTACAGAGTCAGGTAATTCAGTATTACCTACTGTGTCAACTAGTGTTGACCGTAGTACTCGGTGTCAGTCAGACATAAATATGCCTTCTCTCCATGAGTCTCCGAATGTTGTACAAGCGCCCCGCCGAACAGGTCGAGCTCGGAAGCCACCTGACAGATATGGTGACTGGGTATGCAGTCAACAAATAGCTAATATGCCGGCAGAATTATATTGGTCCCCAGAGTTCATCTATGATGACTCTACGGTTATATTTGATGTTTAACTTTGTTTTATTTTCTGAATGTCAGTATTTTATTTTGACCTATACAGGGGAGAATGTCACAAAAGTTTTTAATTGTAAAGAAAATACTTTCCTGTAATTCAGACAATACATTTACAGCTGATAAAATGGCAATATTGTAGTAGTGTAATTATTGTTTCTTCATGATTTATATGTGTGTATGCCATTTATTATAGTTTCAAAGCATGTACACAGGAAGTTAAGATGTACACGTGTAAAGCTGTAGTCTGAGATTCTTTATTGTGTATATCGTTTGTTTGTCATGTATTGTGAGACGTATGTACATGAACGTTCATGTATGAGAAACATATATGGCAATGTGAGTCCAAAACCAGATGAAGTAAAATGTAGTTGTTTGTCATGTATTGTAAGCATATACATGATGTTTCATGTATAGCATTATGCATACGTGATCTAATATAGTGGAATATTTCAAGCATATACATGATGTTTCATGTATACAATATACATACATGATATCATATAATGTAATGTAAATAGAATCAGCTGTATCAGGTCATAGTATTGATATGCATCGGTGTTAGTATTACATTAATAGAGTAATTCTGCAGTTTCATCACTTAATTTATGCACAAAGATACATGCATAATCTATAAATATTCATGACTTCCATCCGTCATAAGCAAACCCATGTCTAACTATTAAGGTCGCTAGAACCAAATTTAATTACATGTCTGTCAAGATGTGCAGGTTGTGTCCTATGTATTTGTATCTGTACATTTGTATATTGTGTAAGGTCTTGTTCTATGTGTTTGTGTATTTTATTTGTAGGACACCTTTTAAAACCGAGATTTATAAGAGTCTTCGTTTTCTTTGTCTGCCCTGACTACCAGGCTATAGGACATATAGATGGTTTATCACTGCACGCAACAATTCATTGTTTACTGCCATAGGTTCTAGCAATGTGGTCACCCGCTGTACGGCTGCCCACTTTACTTAGTATTTTGTTCTAATGGGTCAAGTTGTCATGTTCCCGTGCTAGCATTCTGAACGCCTTCTTCATGACTCCTCAGTTTATTGTTGTTGTTTTTTTGTTTTTTGTTTTTTTTTGTTTTTTTTTTTGTTTGTTTGTTTTTTGTTTGTTTGTTTTGTTTTTTTTTGTTTTTTTGCTTTCATGTGTCATGTTTTCTCGTCCCTAGTTCCCATGCTAGCATTGTGGCCGCCTTCTTTAGTGACTGCTAGTTTATTCTCTTTTTTTCTGTTTTTGATTTGTTTTATTTAATTATATTTTTGTTACCGCCGTCTCCAGTGACTACTAAGTTGTATTCCTGTTTATGTTTTGCTTCAGTTTTTATTTATTTAGTATTAAGGAGCAGTAGGGGAAATAAGGGTGAAACGTCGGGCAATTCAAACTGGTTTCAACTACGCCACACCACCTGACATCCTTTTTTTTTTTTTTTTTTTTTTTTTTTTTTTCGTTTGTTTGTCAGTTAATGCATATGTGCCTCTTAAAAGCAGCAGTTTACAAATTCGGCCCTTTCTGAACAATATGCAAAATGATTTCTACTCTTTATCGGAGCAAATGTTTGCATTTTTCTATTTGATTATTTCTCACTCTCTGTTAATACTAGTAGTAGTAGATGTTGTTTTGTTGTAAAAGGAAAGAGAAGAGCTGGATTTTGAGCTACCTTCAGACTGGTTCAAAATACAAATGAAGATACCCTGTAAATGCCATAAACACGAAAGACAGCCTTCCCGAAGCACCAAAACATGAAAAGTTTAGGAACAACCAATGACAAGACAAAAGTTACATATGAAACGACCAACACAAAAACAAAAATAACTGCACCAGGTTGGAACTGCCAGTAGAAAAACTACTGAGGCGGAGCTAAAACCAATATTACCCGCCTGAAACATCGCCCTTATTTCTGATACAGCTTCAAATTACAAATATATGATCGGTCCACATAGGAGTTCATCATTCCATCAGTGAAACATCTCAGCGAAACACGCATAATCATATACACTATGAGGATGAAACAAAGCAGAAGGCCCAATGCCGATCTGAAGCCAAAAACCTAGGAAACCACATTCAGGACCATGATGGCCCCCGGCCACAGATATTGATAGGCAGGCACCAACCTCCTGAAAAAGATTGAGTTGGCCGTCACTGCGACCGTCTCATAATCATGCAGATAAAGAGGAAATGCAAAGTTATGAACCATAACTGGTAAAACAAGCATAAATTCAGTTTACTGCAGAATATACATGTAATAATGTACATTGCAGCGAGTGGCAAGTCAAATGATTTTAATTTACCTGAACATTTTCTTCTTTCAGTGTTCTTCCACTCCTATTAAACTTACTGTCTGAAGTTTTAGTCCACCAAACAGTGGGAGCAGGAACGCCGTCAACAGAACACGGTAAATCTATTGTAGTGCCAATTTCATATATGTTATGTTCTGATAGGACCAGAATGCGAGCAGATTCTGAAAAAAAAAAGAGTATATGGACCGCAATGTCAGAAAATATACCATCGGACATGTTGGTCCACCAAAAACGGAATAGCCTCTTTGTCACTTGGTCTCCACCGTTTTTTAATTGTTCCTAACTCAATCGGTGAAACATCACAGAAAAACGTGATAATCAAAATAAACATTTGTAATGAAACAACATTGAAAGCTTATTCGTGGTTAACACCTCAGACACTGACAGCTCGAGCTAAAGGAAACCAATAATTTAACCACAGAGGACTTGATCAAAATGAAAATTTAAAAGGCTGCATTTGGAAACAAAGCACACACAAAAGAATGAAATTAGGAATAAAGACACAATATCAGCTATAAACCCTGTAATGAAATGTTAAGGTCTACACCATCAAAGAGTCTTAGATCCTACCCACCGTTGTAGGTAAAGGGGAAATAGATTCTAAATGTAAGCATAGTTATTAGCCATGACCGGATAAAAAAAAAAAAAAAACTAACTATACAGTCTGTTGTAAAATATCCATTTTATACCCTATCTTTATATAACGGATAACACTTTTATCAGTTCTAAAAATGAATTTTCATACAATTTCCCTAAATTTATAAACTAGGTTACTGTAACAATCTGGTTCCACTATCCCTTGTTGCAAAAGTGTTTTCAAACTTATCTTACAAAACTTTGAAACTTACCGACTTTCTGATACCGAGAGGGTTGTGTAAAGAATTTAGTACAAAGGAAACTGGAAATCAGGGCTTAAGTGCTTGACACTAAAACAAATTATGTACAATGCTTGCTAACATCTGCATTTCAACAGTTTGCGTTTTTACTTTAAGGAATCGAATGTGATTGACAAAGATAAATTTAGGAATATGTACATCTGATACATAAATTCTATGGTCACGTTTATTTCACTATTCACTTGCGATAGACGTCTCCTTGCTTTGGTTTTATATACACTGTATCTTCTACAATAAAACGTTTATGTATGGTAGGGCACAGCATTTCCTACCAGATTACATGTGCGCCAAGCAAAGATCAGCCTGCGCATCTATGCAGTCTGATCAGATTCTTCGCTTGCGCTCTTCGGGTAGCCAGTGATCCAACGAGCGTTCAGACGGACAGTGATTAGTCTACGTGGATGCGCTGGCTGATATGAGGCTCAGCTGGGTGCACATGCGATATTGTAGGAAACGCTGTGTCATATTCGTTTAATATTATGTGGCTATTACACTCGTAGTTACTTACTATGTTTTGAAATCATTCTCTTCTGCCAAACTGGAGCTGATGATATTGGATCACCTTCACTAGGCACCATTGTATTTTGTGCCAAACAGTAAAATGTTTCACTGTCATTCTTCAAACGATCTATGCTGATTGCAGGCCCTTAAATAAATACAATTTAGAAATATATGCTGTGTAAATGCAGTGTGTTATAATCTAAGTGCCGACACTACTACAATTGACGTAAGCCTATGTAAGAGTTTCTTCAATACTAGCATATAACGCAACAGTGTTTTGTCCGAATGTTTAAAATGTCATGAATACAATCTCGGACACCAGATCAGAATGAGCTGGACTATTTTTCTAGCCTCCCGATACTCTCCACTAATAGTTAAAAACTATGGAGATACACATGAAAAGACAAAGAGGCATAGAAGAGGGTTTATTTACACAAAATAACAACAAAAAAGCATGTCGTCGAAGACCGAAAAAAGCAAATGAAACTAGAACGAATAAACAAGGACATGTTGCAGCAGAAATACTGCCTTGGAACAATCAAGAGTAACAATAAAAGAGAAGATACCCAGGAAATGTCACAATCAAGAAGTACACCCTTCCTGAGGAATAGTTGCGCAGCTGAAGCATGGTTTTATGACCAACCCACTGTAGCCCTAAATCCTGATGACGTTCCTTCTATAATTAATTGTTTCTTCCCTTTGTGGTACCTTATCACTTCAGCAGATCATCACAAAAAGCATCTGAACTAGCTTCTTAGTACCATGAGACTCGACTACTAATTAAAAGACCACTAGTATAACCATGGTGAGCACAACCAAAATCGAGCAAGTCCGTCACATACAGCACATCTTCCACTGAATCTGGTTGTGCTTCGTAATTGTGGCATTTCCTGGATATCGTCACTAATATTTTTGCCATCGGATCAGAAGAAGAAGGTTGAAGGTCTAAACTGTTGGCAGAAAGTGATCGATAAATTATACAAATGAGGTGGCGGACGAGTCCTCTGGATTTTCGCCCAAGGTAAGTCAATAAATAAACTTATAAATACTTTTTGTCCCATTCTTCTCTCTTTTTGTGAACTTTATGTCCTGTGTAAGCAGACTGAATGTTTGTTGACTACTACATAGCATAGGGAATGCTGTTACTTATGTATTGGGGATGGGAGTCCAATGCCATGTCAACATGCCATGTCAGTCAGCACAATATTTATGTGTAAATTAATTTCTGTGGTTAAAATATTGGAATAGAATGAAGCAGGCTGCAATGTAAAGTTATTGATAATTACATATATATATATATATATATATATATATATATATATATATATATATATATATATATATATATATATATATATATAATAGGGACAAATATGAAATACCACTGGGCTTAGTGAGGTTCGAACCCACGTCGGCTACGACGGCAGCGCCTAGCCCTTCAGAGTCAGGAGACATAACCACTGCATTACTTCGCTTGTTAAAAAACAAGTTTCATGGAACAGTATTATGCTTGATTTCTCTGAATGACCCGTCGGATAGGGTATATTATTGGTGCGCCAGATCCTAAGGATACTGAAGCTTGGAAATATTATTATAATTTAAGATTTAAACAAACTTCAACAAAGAATTCCGGCCCAGGATTATATATATATATATATATATATATATATATATATATATATATATATATATATATATATATATATATATATATATATATATATATATATATATATATATATATATATATATATATATTGCGTTAGGCACCTACATTCTGAAATACACAGACACATCGAGATCGCAAATTGTTAACAGAAGAAACATGCAAAACAGGTCTTGCTAAAAAATATAGTTTAGTGCAATTCACATAAGACAAAGACCAAGATCAGTCGAGTTGGTTTAAACAATAATTTATTAAATATAATGTGCACAACACAAACATACAAAAATGACATAAACGATCAGATAACAAGCTAATTAAAGCTTATGTGAAATCGTCACCTAGGTCGAGTTAATTAATGAAATGGTGGCTGTTAGTATCTGGCCGTGTATAAAGTGTCGTCATTAACTATTTTTCTGGAATGGTTTGACGTAAGAAAAAAAAAAAACTTTTTTTTTTTAATTCACCACTTGTTATCTTATTATCTGGTATCCGTTAATTTATGTATTATAATCGTATAAAGTATGTATGACATGATGCGGAAAGCCACCTCACGGCCCCCACCCCCCACCCCCACTCCACCCTCACCCCATCTCCCCCACAACGACTGTTCCAAGGCGATATTTCTGCTACAGTTTCTTCTCATGTTTTCCTTTTGTTTTCGATGAAGCGCCGTTTTGTGATGTCGTCATTACAGAATTATCCAGCGGCTTAGGATACGTGTACCGTGATTGCGGCATTTCCTGGGTATCTCCATATCTACTTTCTCGAAGGCTTAGCAATACAAACTAGCCCAATGGTCCCGTATCTCACCTCAGACTATTTGTTCCGAGAAAGCTTATATAAGAGGGTATGTAAACAAGTAATCCCCGGACTGGGCCCATTTTGACCCCAGGGCCATAATTTGAACACTTTGTAAAGTCTACTAGATGAAGCTATAAACCAAGTATCAAAGACTTTTTTAAGCTTCTCCCTAAATTGGTTTATGCAAAACAAATAATCCTCTTGGCGAGGCAAATTTTGACCACGGCCACGGGGCTTCAATTAGAACAATTTTGGTAGAATTCCATTAGATACAGCTATACGCCAAATATTTAAAGGCTTGGGCCTTCTAGTTGCAGTCAAGAGGATTTTGAGGGTTTTTTTTTTTTTTTTTTTTTTTTTTTTTTTTGCTATATGAGTCGTTGTAAAATACGTGAATCCCAGAAAGGAGCCACCTTTTACCATAGGGCCATAATTTGACTATCTTGTTGGAGGTCTACAAGATGAAGCAACATACAAAATATCAAAATTGTGGGCCTTCTCGTTTCAGACAAGAAGATTTTTAAAGTTCTTTCCTCTTTAAGACTTTATGTGTAAACAACTGACCCCTGTGGTGATTTTATTTTTAACTCTAGAGCTATAATTTAAAAAAATCGTGGTAGATGTACACTAGATGGAGCTACTTTCAAAATATCAAAGGCCGGGGCTTTCTAGTTTTAGGCAAGAAAAGTGCTTGTGTTCTTTGTTTCAAAAGGCAATCCTTTTTGACTTTTATTTTACTCTACTGTGGCTGGTGTTTTGCCGTGTGGCGGCCATAAATGTCTCCCCGTACATCATCATTGTGCAGGTTATATTACCTTTTGGATCACTGAGCCCATCCTGGTTATTTTGAAAATCGAATACCGCTTAAGCCGGAGGGAGGGGGAGGCGGGGTGCGTATGCAGCCTCGTAAACTACAGTAATGCATATGAAGAGATTCAATCAAATCGAGTCTCCGTTTTTCGTGATTTTGTGTGTTCTTTGTTTCCAATGGCAATTTTTATTGACTTTTATTTTCCAATAAGAGTCTGTGAACACAAGTAACCCTCGTGTTAGGGCACTTTTGACCCCAGGGCTATAATTTGAACAATCTTTGCAGGGGCCTACAAGATGTAGCTATAAGCTAACTATCAAAAACCTGGGCCTTCTAGTTACAGACAAGAAGATTTTTTAGGTTTCCAGTTATATGAGTCGATGTGAAACAAGTGAACCCCAAAAAAGGGGCCATCTATTGCCACAAGGCCATAATTTGAACACTCTTCGTGGATATCTACAAGATGAAGATACATACAAAATATCAACAGCCTGTGCCTTCTCGTTTCAGATAAGAATGTTTTAAATGTTCTTCCCTTTTATGAGACTATGTATGTAAAACAACAGAACCCAGGTACGGTGTAATTTTTAACCACAGGGCTTTGATTTGAACAGTCTTGGTAGAGGTACACTAAATAAAGCTACTTACCAAATATCAAACGCCAGGGCCTTCTAGTTTCAGACAAGAAGATTTTCCCCTATAAAAGTCTATGTCACCAGGGCCCTCTAGGTCAACGTCATTTTGACCCCGGGGCTATACTAAGAGCCTACTAGCTGAAGCTACAAACCTTCTACCTCTACCAAGAGTTTTCAAATTTAAGTCCAGTGGTGAAAAAATGGCCCTTCTTGTTTCACACAATAACATCTTTCCCTAAATGGGTCTATATAAAACAAATGACCACCCCACCCCTACCTGGGCGGGGCCATTTTTCACCACGGGACTTGAATTTGAAAACTCTTGGTAGAGGTACATTAGACAAAATTAATATACTGAGAGGCAAAAATAAGTATACAGATTCTTTTATTTGTCACCGGAATTTTACATATGTATATTAATTGTTGATATCATAGTTAAGAACAATTATTTACGCATAATTTGCAACAAATTCCAGGAAATTCTATCAATGAGCAAGAAAATGACATTTACGGAAACGAATAAGGGGTCTAAATCACCATTTCGTTTGAGTAGCTTTCCTTTGAAAGTGCATTTTGGACAAAGAAACTTACATTTATGCATTTGTATTGCATTCAGTCGATATAAGGATAAAAATGTTGTAAGGACATGTTTCAACTTCAAACGCATAACAGAGAACACTGTAAAATTTCTATACCAAGGACATGACGTTTTTGACATTTCCGTTCCTCTTCTGACGGAATGCACCAAATTTCTATGGGACATTAAGTTCTGTTAAATAAACGGTTTTAGGAGATTTCATCTGTATGTGGTACAATGAGGCTAAGCCAAGCAACACTTTTTCGAAAAACTCAAATGAAAACGACCAATGCCACTTCAGATTCTTTAAATACCCTATATTTTTCATTCAAAGGGAGATAATTTGAGACGGAAAGAAATTCAAATTCAGCTTGACGTCATTTGATGGGAATTTCGAATTAAATAACGTTGTGGTTTTATTCACAGACATTTGTGCAATAAACGTCAAAAACATTGCCTTTGGAAACACAGAACACACTACATATAAGAAAACCGGAGTCTCGGTTTTATTGAGACTCTTCATAAGCAGTAATGAAGTTTGCAACACTGCTTACACCCTCTAGCGTATACATGAGCAGAACTATATTTTCAAAGATTCCACAATGGGCCAAATGATCCCAAAGATTATAAAATATAATCTGCACTATGGTAAAGTACGGGGAGACGTTCTACCGCCGCTACACGGCACTAATACCAGCTGCAGTGTAGTAAAATAAACGTCAAAAAGATTGCCTTTGGAAACAAATAACACACTACAGATAAGAAAATGGGAGGCTCGGATTTATTGAGATTCTTCATAAGCAGTAATGAAGTTTGCAACACTGCTTACGCCCTCTAGCGCATACATGAGCAGAACTACATTTTCAAAGATTCCACAATGGGCCAAATGATCCCAAAGGAAATGCAATATAATCTGCACTATGGTAAAGTACGGGGAGACGTTCTACCGCCGCCACACGGCACTAATACCAGCTGCAGTGTAGTAAAATAAACGTCAAAAAGACATTTATGAAAATTAAAATGATATTTGTTTTATACAATGTGAGTTATGACAGGAAATGCTGTTTTTAATTAAGGGCTTATAACTCCATAATTTACGACTGTGAAAGAATTACCTTTGTTATTTTTCAAAGACAGACGTTTGACAAAAATGATCATGGAACATTTTAATGAAAAATGTACAACATGAGCCGGTACTCAATACTCGAAACTGTATACTTTTTATTGCCTTTGAGTATATTAAAGGCCTGCGCCTTCTAGTTTAAGACAAGAAGAGTTTCAAACCTTTTCCTTTGTGAGTCTATGTGAAACCAATGGTATTTAGAAAGGGGTCATTTTTTACCTCAGTGCCATAATTCAAACAATCGGTGTAAGTCTATCAGATCAACCTACATACAAAATATCGAAGGCCTGGGCCTTCTAGTGTCAGGAAAAAAAAAGATTGTTAAAGCTTTTTCCCTACACTCATCTATGTAAAACAACTGAGGCCAGAGGGGAGGTAGTTTTGACTCCCAGTGCTACAATTTGTATAACTTTAGTAGAGGCTCATTAGATAAAAGTACATACCAACTATCAAATGTCTGGACCTTCTAGTTTCAGACAATAAAGATGTTTTAAAATTTTGCCTATATAATTAAATCAAGGCCCAAGCGCCAGAGGCACTGCAATGACAGACTTCGAGACCTTTGAAGCAAACGCTGACGAGAGGTACATCTTAAGGCCTCGCCGACATTGATTTTGATATGTACCAATGAAAGAAGTAGGTGGGGTATGGCAATATGAGAAAGGTATGTTTAAGGAAAAAGTATGTAAGTTAACTGACAAAAAATGATAAATGCTTTACATGCAAAATAAAGCATGCTCTCTAAAGCAGAGATGGCGTACCATTATTCACATTATAAAGATTTTTTTTTTTTTATGATTAAATCTAATCTGGAACAACTAAGTCCAATTTATGTAGTTTGTGAGCTAAGAAGCAGTTTTGTTTGTTTGTTTTGTTTTTGTTTTGTTTTTGTTTTTTGTTGTTGTTTATTTATTTTATTTATTTTTTTTTTTTTACTTTTTTTTAGAAAAAGAAAAACATCTTCTTGAAGGTTATATTTGCAATTTAAGTTAGACACTCAAGTCAAAAAACCTTGAAATTGATATGATAGATAATACACAGACAATAAATAAAGTAGTACCGGATGTACACAGTTATTTCAGTATGGTGGCTCAGGCTTGTCATCACACAAAATGCATAGCTCTTGATAAGGCGTTTTTTGTGTTGTTTTTTCAGCCAAAAACTATCTATAGTTTTCTTATTTCTCAACTTCTGAATGAAAATATGTGTGAGTACTAATTAGAAGCACGTCGGCGAGGCGCTTTTGATGAGTACGCACAACATATGTTTTCGTTGAGAAATAAGAAAAATTATTTACCTCATATTAAAAAAGCCCTGGAAAGGACCCACATGTAACATGCATGTGTATACAGAGCAACGTCTCTACAACAGTCAACAACTAGAACGGCCAAAATTGACTGTTACAGGGTTGTTGCTGTTGTATGCAGAGTTTTAACTTTAGGGTTTTTCATCGGCACCAGGCTGGTAAAGCAACTGTTTAAAGCAATGCAAACATAAACATTTTATGCAAGCCTTACATTTACAAAATATACACTATTTTCTGATAAATGAAAAATAAATTACAATTTCAAATACTTTTATTTCTATAAATATATACATGTTTGTTGTTGTTGTTGTTGTTGTTGTTGTTGTTGTAGTTGTTGTTGTTATTATTATTATTGAAAATCTCCTAATCTTTCATTTATAAAAAAAACTGCTTTCCCAATTGATACGAACAGATTTGTACTGCTTCTGTCTGTATGTATAAGTTCTGTCCTACATCATCTGATATTTTCTTCTTTGTCTATGATGGTCTTTTTTTCTTTAAAATGTGGTGTTTGGATTTCATTGGAATCGGCAAAACAGCGACTGACGTGAATCAAGGGGGCCATCCGCTTTTCTATTCCGGTCCCTAGCTCTGATTACTAAAACCCGGTATTGTCCTGTAATCTACGAGATATGGTTAAAACCCAGCAATTCACATCAGTCGCTGTTTGTCATTGGAATCAAATGTTAGATGACTTTAATTAGATCCCCCAGTTTTTGCATATGAAGCGAAATAAGAAAAAACAGTTCAAATTTATAGTGCTGGCAAGTTTTTGTAAGCTCAGACAAGAGCTGTAGATAAAATGGCTTACCAGATTTTTTTTTTTTTTTTTTTTTTTTTTTTTTGTTAACTTGCGAAAACATGTTTTGGTAACTCATTAATCAGAAAAATGTCAATACAATACCTCTTTATTACAAGCGTTTTGCAATCCAAAAGTACTGATATATGTTTTATTTCTTCATGAAAACATGTTGTTGGTACTCATTAGAAGCGACTCGGTGATGCACTTCTAATGAGTAAACATAACGTGTTTTCATGGAGAAATAAGAAAAATATTTACCTGGTACCCACTGTTAATTAGACTTACGATCAATAAGATTTTTTTCTGAAACCTATACAAACACCTGATCTAGAGCTCTCCTAAAACTAGATAGTCTGAACTACCATTTAATACTCACCCTAGTATTTTAAGATACTGTATAAAACCCAAATAAAATGAAATAGAATGTAAATCTATGGTTATAAAGAGAAAAATAAGCACATCTCAACATCCACTGTTAAAGGCATAGCTCTAGGTAATTAAAGCACAATAAAATCAAGCTAAAACCGAATAAAATGGTGGGATACTCCAAAATTATTTTAGGACATTTTAACTAGCACTATTAAAATTATAGCTGTAGGTATGAAAATCATAGCTCTAGGTACGATGGTTTTTGTTTATCTCTCCACAAAACCATAAATGTGTATTCATTTGAATCACTCAACTTAGCTGAGCATGAAGTTTGTCCTGCTAAAAATCTCAAATAACCAATAATTGTAAATTCTTTCTTGCTAAACATAGCTGAGCATGAAAATTAAAATGAAAATGCCATTATTATTGGCATTTTAATATTTATTAGCAGAGAAAATTTCATGCTTAGCTGAGTTGAGCATGAAAAAAGTTTTATAACCTCGGGTCCATGTATATTTCCAATTTTAGAGAACTCACTATAATAGCACTGGAACCACCTAGAAACTAGTAACGGTGTTTTTCAGAGAAACATAGATGCCCCTTAACTGTCAATCTTCAGTTTTTATCCCCCGACCAATAGGTTCGGGGGATATAACGATCAGCATGGCGTCCTCCGTCTGTCAGTCCGTCCGTAGACGCATCCTTGTTTACTCCATTACTTCGTTACCCTTGAACATATTTTGATAATATTTGGTAGGAATGTAGAGGAGGACCAGTAGGCGCGTCACATGCAAGAGAAACAACTCTCACTGTCTTCATTAAGTAGTTATCTCCCCTGAAGCCGAAATCTTGTGCAGGCCATAACTCCCATACTGTTTGAGGTAATTTAATAATCTTTGGTAGGGATAAAGAAGAGGACCAGTAGGTGTGTCCCATGTAAGAGAGATAACTCTCACTTTATTTGTTATGTAGTTATCTCCCCTGAGGCAGAAATATTTTAGCCTCATCCTTGTGCGCTCCATAACTTTGAAACCCATAGACATACTTTCATAATATTTGGTAGGAATGTAGAGAGGGATGAGTAGAAAACTCTCACTATCTTCCTTATATAGTTAACTCCCTTGAAGCCGAAATCTTATGCAGGCCATTACTTCCACATTGTTTGAGATAATTTGATAATATTTGGTAGGGATGAAGAGGAGGACCAGTAGGCGTGTCGCCTGTAAGAGAGACAACTCTCACTTTATTCGTTGTCTTGTTATCTCCCCTGAAGCGGAAATCTTGTGCAGGCCATAACTTTTATACCCTAAGACATATTTTGATAATGTTTGGTAGAAATGAAGAAGAGGACCAGTAGGTATGTTGCGTGCAAGAATGAGAACTCTCACTGTCTTCGTTATATAGTTATTTCCCCTGAATCCGAAATCTTGTGCAGGCCATAACTCCCATACTGTTTGAGATATTATGATAATATTTGGTAGGGATGAAGAGGAGGACCAGGAGGCGTGTCACATGCAAGAGAGACAACTCTCACTTTCTTCTTCGTTATGTAGTTATCTCCCTCGATATAACTTTGATAACCTAAGACATATTTTAATAATGTTTTGTAGAAGTGAAGAGGAGGACCAATAGGCATGTCACATGCAAGAGTGACAACTCTCACTTTCTTTATTATGCAGTTACCTCCCCTGATGCCAAAATCTTGTGCGCTCCATAACTTTGATTCTCTTAGACATATTTTGATAATGTTTGGTAAAAATGAAGAGGAGGCATGTACCATGCAAGAGAGACGACTCTCACTTTCTTCCTGATGTAGTTATCTCCCCTGAAGCCGAAATCTTGTGCAGGCCATAACACCCATACTGTTTGAGATAATATAATACTATTTGGTAGAGATGAAGAGAAGGACCAGTAGGTGTGTCACATGCAAGAGAGACAACTCTCACTTCTCCATTATGTAGTTATCTTCCCTGAAGCCAAAATCTTGCGTTCCGTAACTTTGATACCCTTAGACATATTTTGATAATATTTAGTAGAGGCATTGATATCGAACAGCAGGTGTGTCACATACATGTGAGACAACCTCTGCTGTGATTGTTTTCTAGTTATCTGCCCTGAATGAATCGTTAAATCCTTGAGTATGTGGTTTGAAATACTTTTATATTATTTCGTAGAGACACAGATAAGGATCAGTAGGCATGTCGTGTTAAGAGTACTCTCACTTTCCCCATTATTATCTCCCCTGATGCCAAAATCTTGTGCAGGCCATAACTCCCACACTGTTTGAGATAACTTGATAATTTTTAGTAGGGACATATATCAGGTCAAGAAGGTGTGTAGCATGCAAGAAGGACAACTTTTACTCTGTTGAATTTTTTACCCCAATAAACATACAGCAAGTTCCTTTACCTTTACAAGGCATTTATTTTTGCAAATATTTCTGAATATGTACATTCACAAATTCAAAGTATTTGCAAATATTGTGTATCCTGTACAAATTATCACATTAGAAGTAATTATTAGATGGTTTTGACAAAAATAAAAAGAAACAAATAAAAGAACACGCAAAAATAAAATCATTCACAGTAGTACACCATTTTTTGTTTTCACTTATTATTTTGGTCACATTTCATACTATCTTTGCATCTTTTTACTTTGCTCTCGTTCAATATATACATGATATCGATTGAAATACACTAAATTTAGAAATTGCGGTTTGGTCGAGGGATTTGCCATCTCCTCTGATGGCTATTAATCTACTGATGTGACCTTGAACATTAGGTCGTCATCAAAATCTTATCAGTTTTTGGTTATGTCCCAATTATGTATCCATGAAAATTTAAAGAAGAAAAAAATCCACCACTGGTTCACAAGATAATGTGCAGACGAGAGTGTGTCATGCCGACGCTGACACATGCCGATGCCGAAACATTTTCAGCCCATCTCCATGCCCGGCTCACTAAGAACACTGACATCCTTTAAACAGTTCCGAGCCACATTTTGTAGACTTTTCCATTTGAGTAGGAATATACGCTGTCCGGTATTGGTAGAATTTGAGTTTCACAGCCTGAATAATTCCTTGCTCCATAGGTTAATGCATTTTAAACTTTTTTTTTTACCTTATCTCTCCGTGAAAACATGATCTATGGGTATTCACTGGAATTGTATTAGTAAAGTGATTCCAGTGAATGTCAACTTTTACATTGAGAAATAAGTAAAAAGCAATTTCTCGGTATTCCTCTGAGCTGGCCACAGCTATGATACACAGACCTTTCTTTATCTTAAACCCCTTTAGGTCTGAGCAAACACTGTACACCCAGGGAAACCGGATATCGGGATATAGGAGGTTGCTAGATTTCGGAGGTAAACAAATGATGTCACGCAGCGACAGGGTATGTAATTATCCATTTTTGCTTCCTTATATCTTAACCATTTGATAAAAGAACTGAGGTGCTCCTTCTAGAGACATAATAATGAATACGTTAAAGCAAAAATTTTCTTTCTTAGCTACTTTGTAGAGATTAAAACGGCATTTGAACCACAATGATCTATTTTTCATCTCTTCTTTTACCTTTTCGACGGCTACCAGCCCAATCATGGTAAACAACATGTTGGTTTATTATTGCCCAAAGATACGAGGGCGTGTCAATAAATAACCAGCCTATCCCATTTCCGATGGACCGAGACGGTCACGATTTTCATGCTTGTTTCAATATATGATTTATACATGGGTATAAAATTCCACGCGTATCGAGTCATTCTTTAATAAGATATTAAATGTCAAACATGGCTAGTGATGCAAAGGCATGCTTTTCATCTAAAGTAGAGTACCGTGCTGTAATTCGGTATTTGTGTTTAAAAAGTAAAACAGGCAAGGAAATACACGGCGAGTTAGCCGATTTTATGGGTCTTCTGCACCATCTTATGCTCAGGTTAAATTCTGTGTAGGGGAATTCAAACGCGGTAGAACGTCTTTAGAAGATGAAGCCAGGTCTGGACGTGTGTTAGAAATGTGTAAGAAAGTTCGGGATCTGGTATACTCTGATAGGCGAATTCAGGTGGAAGAAATAGCGCAGTTATTAGGCATTTCACATGGTAGCGTTTCAACAATCTAACATGATCGTTTAGGTATGCGCAAGCTAACAGCCCGTTGGGTCTCCAAATCCCTTAGCGATGAGCAAATGGCAACCAGAGCATCAGTATGCAGCGCCTTGTTAAAGCGTTTTAGGTCAAAAGATGATTTTCTTTTGTATCTGGTGACTGAAGATGAGACTTGGGTTCATTATTATGAGCCAGAGAATAAAGCTCAGAGTCGTCAGTGGGTAGGGCCTGAGTCCCCGAGGCCAAAGAAGTTCAAGACGCAACCATCTGCTGGCAAGTTGATGGCCACAGTATTTTGGACTTTTTACCCAAGAGAAGTACTATAACTGGAGTATACTATGCAAACTTGTTAGACCAGCTGAGAACCGCCATCCGTGAAAAACGTCGAGGTAAACTCTCTAAAGGTGTTTTGCTGCAACAGGACAACGCGAGAGTCCACACTTGCAAAGTTGCAATGGATGCTGTAGAGCGAAACGGGTATGAATTAATACCACATCCTGCATATTCGCCTGACCTAGCTCCTAGCGACGTCTTCCTATTCCCAAACTTGAAAAAGGATATCCGTGGACTTCATTTCCGGTCTGATGAAGAAGTCGTGACGGCAGTTGAGGAGTGGGTCAATGGAAAGGACCCTGACTTTTTCAGTTCTGGGCTGATGGCACTTGAACACCGTTGGTTTAAGTGCATCACACTAGACGGCAATTACATCGAAAAAGAAGAGGTGGATCTCAACCGAAAATAAGTTAGGCTGGTTACTTATTGACTCGCCCTCGTAGACTTATCTTTTTATCGACTGCCTTCATAGTTGTTTCAGTTTATCAACAAAACTTAACGCCTCCTGTTGAAATTTAAAGCAAGTACTAGCGACATTTGGATAACGGAATATTCGGAGGTACTTTTACACATGGTGCAGAGGATCTCGGAGGGACTGTTGCTGGATTTCGGAGGCATTGAAAGTTCACTCAGTAAACTCTGTCTAAAAAAACAATATAAATTACAACCTGCTGGCACAATATGGTGTAAAACCTGTGTGCAACTTTCAGTGTCTACATGTACTCCAGTTTCAAAGCAGTAATTGCTAGTTACAAACCTAGCAGCCGTATTCTGAACTTTTTTCGATTTCTTCTTAAGAGTCCTACCTTGGGTATCCCAAACACAACTGCCATATTCCAAAAAACCGGGCGAACAAGTCCTTTATATGCTGCCTCTTTTACATCCTGAGGACATTGATAAAGATTTCGTCTTAGGAAACCAAGTGTTCTATTTTCCTTAGTACACATGTTGCGAATAAATGTATTCCATTTCAAGTCATGTATGATTGTTACTTCTACACATTTTCGAGGACCGTAACCTCTAAAGTGTAAGAAGCCTCAATTTTAGTTTGTTCTCTTCCTAGTTATCTGCATTATATAGCATTTTACTGGCTAAAATCTCATTTTCTAGCCGAACATCTTAATCTATCTATATCCTTCTAGAGTTTCGATGAGTCTTATATATCCGTTCGTGCGTACATCAACTGCGCCCAGTCATTACTTGACGGCTGGGTACAGATTACAAATTTAGACATCTGACTACTGGTACAGTGCCCGCGACTACTGAATTTTAGCGTACAGCGACAAAACTGCGTGTAACTTGGTTAGCAATAAACAGACATATGTCAAACTTTCTATTTCTTCTCTTATTCGCATTCATTCTGCAATGTTTGATACAATGAAATATTAATTATTGACTTCAATAGAGCAAAATTTTGTGTATGAACACATTTCGGACACATAAAATTCCACCGGCTCACCTGAAATTGGCTGATACTCAGCTAGTTTTAGAGTTTGAAGGCTCCAATTGAGTCAGAATGCACAAAATTATTTGACTTATAATTCTAAATGAAAACACCATCGTGAGAATAAATCTTTGTAAAGAACTTACTCGTTTATAGGATCCCGGTAAACAAAAACTGTATTCTTTCTGCCCTTGTCGACTGCAGCCAACCCGCGACTACTGCGAATTTCGAGTACGGTGGTTCTCTAGCGTGTAGTTGAGTACGAAGTTAAGCAACGTACATCTCGGTTAGTACCTAGATGGGTGACCGCGGTCCTTGACTTCGTAGGAGACCCGGTTTTACGCTACACTGGTGGCAGCGGCGGGATGGAAGACTGTGTCCTTATTAGTGTGTTGCATAGGTTTCGCCCTCGGATTTGCCTAGTGAGGCGTGTGTGACTTCGGGACGCAGTTCATAGAAGTGTAACGGAATAGGTATATATATATATCACTTCTACAGTCGATGGTTTCTATTTTTCGAGTAATGAGTTTCGAGTAAGAAAAATGAGTTTCGAGTTAAATAAGTGAGTTTCAAGTAAGAAAAGCAAGTCTTTAAGTAAGAAAAGTGAGTTTCGAGTTTTAAAAAAAAATGAGTTTCGAGTAAGAAAAGGTAGTTTCGAGTAAAAAAATGTACGTTTCGAGTAAGAAAAGCGAGTTTCGAGTAAGAAAAGTGACTTTCGAGTTTAAAAAGTAAGTTTCGAATAATAAAAGTGAGTTTTGAGTTAAAAAAAAGTGAGTTTCGAGTAAGAAAAGTGAGTTGCAGAATAATGATTACAGAATAAATTCTAAACGTGCATATGTATCAAACTGACGTCAGAGGTAACTAAAGTAAAAAAAAAGGTCAGAGAAAAGTCCAGGGAGTGTCACAATCACAAACCGCAGCCTTCCCAGACACTAAGAGGAAGAGGAAAGCGACAAATCCAAACAAGCACAAATCGAACAAACGTACGAAAAGCACTAAGATTAGCTCTCTCTTCCCCAAGCGAGGTAATCGCAATAATAAAAGGACTGAAAAACACAAGAACAAAATGACACACGGTAAGACATACAACAAATCGCCTCGTATAATAAACCACAAAGCAACAAAGAGTAAAACTAACACCGGGACCACCGCCTTAGAACGGTCAGTAGAGTAAACCACCGGGGGGTTTAAAGCACTTTTACAGCTAGCCAACTTCGACCTGGGTCCCGATGCCACTCTTAATCGCAACAAGTAAAACAGAAAGCAAAGTGGACAGCTGTTGAAGGTGACCAAAATGCTAGCATCACAAAACAACTAGTAAAACAGAAAGCAAAGTGGGCAGCTGTTGAAGACGGTGACCACAATGCTAGCATCACAACACATAAAGAAAAAAAACAAAAAACAGAAAGAGCTACAAAGAGTAAGAACAACACCAGGACCATCGCCTTAGAACGGTCAGTAGAAAAAACTACCGGGGGCGGGTTTCAAGCACTTTTACAGCTAGCCAACCACCCTGGGTCCTGATGCTACTCTTAATACAGAAATACATAAAAATTCGGTTCGCATAAAGGCTCCCAACTCAGTCAATGCATCAAAGCGAAAATATAAAAATCAAATTAATCACTATAATAAACAAAGACGAGTACTCATGGCTATTTCTACTGTACGCCAGAGAAAATGAAAACCAATAGTTGAACCAGGGCAGGCCAAGCAAAGTAAGTTTCACGATGGGTCCACTAAGACGCACGCTTGACAGAAAATTCTATAATTTGCTTCATATAAAGTTTATATATTTGAACTTTTAGTTTATTTAAATTTCAACCGGAAACACAAGCTTTCAGTTGGCTTCAGAATATTCTTAAAAGGAGATAAATCCACATAATTCCAAAAAAATGATTCAAGCGTGATTTTCAAGCTGCTGCATCTTCACAACCGCTGACGGGATTTATATAAAGTTTACAGCAGAGGTTAATCACTTTTTACGCTTTGTGTTTTCATTTGATTCAATACCGCTTGTGTTTTCATTTAATTCAATACCGCTTTTCTTTCCAATGTCATTTGCAAACGAAACCCTGAAGTGAAAAAAAAAAAAAAAAAAAAAAAAAAAAAAAAAGTTTTTAGATCTTCAAATTTGCTTGAAAAGGGTACATCGGGGCATGTTCTTTTTGTTCAGGTAAAACATCAATTTGGTCGGCTTTTAAAGGAACGTTTACGAATTTTGGACTGTACCCTATTTATTGTTTTCAATGTTAATTTTCAAACATCGATAAAAACAAGGATCTTTGTTTTTGTTTGTTTGTTTGTTTGTTTTCACAGTGCGCGATATCATTCAGAGGTATTAATGTTAAAATCCTGCAAAAATGTTATTTCGTTACATTTTTTTTTCTTTTCAGTATTACTTACCTTGGGAAAATTACTTGAAATATAAGGATGCGTTTTTAAAATCCACCAATATAGTAATCTATCAATAAATTATTTATATCTAAACGGACAGTGCCTTCTCCTCCACATACACATAATGTCTGATCACTGCAAAATCAGTATAAAGATTCAGTCGCTATCGGGGTAAGCCAGGGTCTTCATTGGATTGCATTGCATGGACTCGTTCACATGCTGTTAAACATTTAAATGTGAGTTTCTAGTTTTAAAAAAAGTAAGGTTCGAGTAAGAAAAGTAAGATTCGAGTTAGAAAAATGAGTTTCAAGTAAGAAAAATGACTTTTGAGTTAAAAAAAAAAAGTGAGTTTCGAGTTTAAAAAGTGAGTTAAAGAATACTGATTACAGAATAAATTATAAACATCCATATGCATCAAACAGTTTCATGATGGATTCACTTTTTGCGCATACTAATTGCAATGACGTTCCGTCACTAAAACGCATGCTTTATGATGCGATTTGCATTCGCGTCGCATTGTTTACACCCACAAGGGCACTATGGGTTCCCAATTACAGATGGATGATGAAAACCAATTTTGAATAGGGATTTCGCATTGGCAGGAGAGATAATATAAACACTGTTTGCACACGGCGTTTTCACCGATTTTTTTTATCTATTTCTGTATTCAGAGTAGCATCGACCCAGGGTGAAACTGTAAACTGTTGGCTGCAAAAGTGCTTTAATCTCCCCCGCCACCCCACCACCCCCACCCCTCCCTCCGGATGGTTTATTCTACTGACCGTTCTAAGGTGGTCCCGGTATTACCTTACTCTTTGTTGCTTTGTGGTTCATTCTACGAAGCGATTCGTTTTAAGTCTTGCCTTGTGTTATTTTGTTTTTGTATTGTTGTTTTTCTGTCCTTTTAGCATTGTAGTTTCCTCGCTTGGGGAAAATGGAGCCAATCTTAGTGCTTTTCGTACGTTTGTTCAATTTGCGCTTGTTTGGTTTTGTCTGTTACCTCATCCTCTTGGTGTCTGGGAAGGGCTGCGGCTTTTGATTCTTGTGATTGTGGCACTCCCTGGACTTTTCTCTTACCTTCTTTGTAAAAAAAAAAAAACATACGTTATTTTCCATCTTGTACATAGTAATCCACATTAATTGATTCGTTTGAATTTATTGTGGCTACAGAACTTTCTCTTTTACGTCTGAATGGACAGTTCACTCCCCTCCAAATTTAAATATGTCTGATCACTGCAGGCACTCATCCTAAATCAGTGTAAAGATTCGGTCGATTGTATGGTTTGCCAGAGTCTTTATTGCATGGACTCGTTCATCTAATGTTAAAACATTATGTGTTTATTTTCTTTAGCTGTTTTCCGCTGCTAGAAAACCAGAGAAATTTTTTCTTCCACAACCCAAAAACCAGATCATTTATTTTGGGACAAAGCTAAAGCAAACTGTTTTCAAATAACCATTAGCTGAAAATGATTACTTTTACTATTTCATCAACTTAGATCTGTATTCTTAAAATGTTCAATGATGAATAGAACCAAGCCTTATATTTACACCAAAAGAGGTAAGTTTACGCTGGAGTAAACCGAATTTACTATGTGAACGTCTGCCTTAGAGAAACTTCAGAAACAAAGATTGTATCCCACAAAAAAAACTGTCACATGTTCCTAATGGCTTCTCGTACTATACACACAAATGGACAAAAGCCTTTTCAGTAGTACTTTGTTGCACACTGTTGTAAACTGGACAGATAGACGTACAACTCAGTTCAACACTAGCGAGTTCATCTTCTCTTTTTTTAAAACTGGATTTATTACAAAAGTAAGCTACAATATAATAATCATGACTTTATTCCAACACTTGATAACATGTATGAAAAGAACAAATCAGATATCACGAGATAATCGTACTTTTCCTCTTTTTTGTGACAAACCAACAAAACACACCTAAGTGTCCTGCTATATCTATACGAAAAATCAATAATATGAAATAAATAGGTGTTACCTATGACACGAACTTAAGTATTTTATGCACTTTTTTTCATCAGGTATGCAAAGTCGCGGACCAGACAAAACCGCATGCGAATTCTTCTGCATAGTATGTGAGAGACTCACGATACCTATAGTACGAGCTTTAGCTTGCTGCGCAGGTGGCGAACTGCTTTGCAGGTCGCTTAAGCGCGTTATTAATAATTTATCCTGTCAGGTGTTGGTTACAACTCTTCAGTGTGAGCTCGTCAGTGTGAATAAAGTATCTTACACTGAAAAGCAACAGCATTGATTTCAGATACAAATGTGACGTATATCTGTTAGAATTCTGAATAAAATGGTTTGTTGATGTTTGCAAACAGCTTTGGTAATTATTTTTTTGTGTGTATATTAAACTTCAGACAGCATTTAAGGGAGATAATCCAATCGGTGGTAAGTATTAATTTCTCGAAAAGACGTACATATCTTTCTTAAAAGCTTGAATTTGCTATGCTTTCCCTTACATATGGTTAAAGTCTTTAAAAACATCTCCGGAACCACATGATAAATGGCCATGGAGCTCGGTATACAGCATCGGGGACTCGGGGGTCCATCGTAGATTGTTTAAACGATGACCCTAAGGAGAAAAAAAAATTATAATGCTGTATTTTCTGTAACAGAGTTGAAATTGTTTGTCGGTAGGTCAAAAAATTTTGTTGTTGTTGTTTTTTGTTGTTGTTTTGTTCGGCTTTTTTTGTTGTTGTTGTTGTTTTTTGTGTGTTTTTTTTTGTTGTTGTTTTTTTTTTTTTTTTTTGTTTTGTTTTGTTTTTTAGTGCATGTATTTCTGTAATATTATGGCTTATTATGGCTTATAAGTATATGGTTGTATTGACTGTATGCAAGGCAAGGCAGCCGAAATATGTCATTTTCTTGT
This sequence comes from Anodontia alba, assembly GCA_964016985.1. NCBI lineage: Eukaryota > Metazoa > Mollusca > Bivalvia > Lucinida > Lucinidae > Anodontia > Anodontia alba. Next base: position 80,886,852 of record OZ024831.1, on the reverse strand, counting down.
TTATAATTTTAACTTTCACTTTGTATTTAATAACATTTTATCCGTTTTTTAAAATTAATCTTTTAAATTTTCAGAAAAAAAAAATGTTTAGAGGGGGAGAGGGAGGGGGTTGAGACAGGGTCGGTCGGATTACAGGAAACATTATATTTCTTCTTCTTCTTCTTCTTCTTCTTCTTCTTTTCCGCCTAAGGTAACCTTCGTTTCCTTATTAAATGCTAAATTTTCTTATTAAATGCCATGGTTAAGGAGTAGGGGATCAGACTGGACATGACCAATTGACACACGAAAACTAATGACCGAAAACTAATTGATGCGGACAACCAAGACTGATGAGTCTGAGGATGTGCAGGCTGATCTGAGTCTTTGCTGATGCGCACATGTAATTTTATAGCAATTGCTGTTCCTCAGATTTTTAGAAAGAACTGAGAATGAGAAAATATGTGCCATAGTGTTGACCAAAACAGATCACTTAATGCCCCAAGTGCCGGGCCAAGTGGCTGTCGGATGCACGTTCGACTGGATGCGGGTTCGATCCTCTGGTCCAACTTTTCCTGGAACATTATCGGAGTGGTCATGAAGGGCCTATATTGTATTAATTTAAACAATATTTATTGAATTCTGATTCACATGAATATCACATATTATCATAAATTACAGGATTTGATTAAAAAAAAAAAAAAAGCTTAAAGCTTATATAAATCATCTCCTGAACAATGAAAACTAGTACATTAGCACACACATGAATGATAATGGAAAATGTTATATACACAAAAAAGGTAAGTGAAAAGTCCAGGGAGTGCCACAATCACAAACCGCAGCCCTTCCCAGACCCCAAGAGGAAGAGGAAACCGACAAATCTAAACAAGCACAAATCGAACAAACGTACGAAAAGCCCTAAGATTAGCTCTCTCTTCCCCAAGCGAGGTAATCGCAATACTAAAAGGACTGAAAAACACAAATTACCAACAGTAAAATTTGATCAGACATGTTATAGAAAAAATTACGATAATAATAATAATAATAATAATAATAATACTTGTTGAAACGGACAGTTGCACAACACGATGATGATGATGATGATGATGATGATGATGATGATGATGATGATTGTGATGATGGCCCATCTTATATATACGAAAAAAAGAATGAAATGCCCGTTGTTGTGTATTTTTTTTTTTTTTTTTTTTTTTTTTATGCCAGATAACTTTTGGTTCCTCAGATACGTTTAAGTGAATCTTCTAGATCGAATTCCTGTCCTTGACAGATCAGAAATTCATTGTTCGTCACGGTTGCATTTGGTATGCCACAGAGGAGCTGGTTAGTATTAAGGTCTTGAGATTGTTTGGAAGATAACTTGTACTTATGGCCGCGTAATTGGGACATTGGAAAAAGAAGTAGTATACACTTTCGAAGTCCCCACAAGAACACATGGACTAGGAATAATATTTTTGCTGTAGAGATGGGCATTAAGAGACTTGCGAGAGCCGTAGTTAAAGTATTTGGGGGTGTAAGTAGGTCCCTGTACAGACGGTATTTGAAAGATACAACAGATGGAGCGGTCTTGGTTTCTTCTGGAAGTTCCTTCCATGCTTTAATGGTTGAAGTAAGGAAAGGGTTGTAGAAGATGTTCATGCGGGTCTGAATGCTACGGAGATCGCTGGAGTTTCTCAGCTTATATGAGGTAGTGTTTTGAACCAGTGGTGGTTTCATGGATTGTAAGTATTCGGTATAAGACCATTGATAATTTTGTAGAAAATTATCAACTTGTGTTTAGTAGCCTCGCTCAGAGAGATTCCCATCCGAGATCAGAAAGAAGATTGCTTATGCTACAGAGTTTAGTTGCTTCTGTGATAATCCTCGCTGCTGCCTCGTTATGAACAGCATCTAACTGCTTTTTACTTTCAGCATCGCTATATTCAAGAAGAGGTCAAACGAAGGGTATGTACATCTTTGAGTGCTAGCCTGTTGATTTTAAATTTAAGAGACCGTAATAAATTTAGTCTGGTCCATGCTACTGTTGTTATGTTGCTTATATGCTCAGTCCAGCTACAGTTGCTATTAAACGTTAAGCCAAAATGCTTGTGTGATATTGTTTGTAATAAGTTCAATCCATATATAGGGAAGATTGGGGTGGCTGATTTCGTTTCAAAAACAAGATCATAGATAAAGTTTTAGCAGCGTTGAAATCAATCAGCTCCCCATATATTAATGCGGTTCAAATCGCCATTGATAATGGCGCCTGCAGTGTTGGGGTTTTCAATTATTATATATAATGTATCATCCGCGAACAGTCTGACAGATGCTCGGAGCTCATGAACTATGTTGTTGATGTAAATTAGAAACAGTAGAGGCCCAAAAGTAAAGCCCTGAGGTACATCGGGTTTAACATAAGTCAACTCTGATCTCTGCCCGTTGAAACCCACTCGTGCCTTCTGTTGAACAAATAGCTGGAAAACCAGGTAAATAGAGCTTCAGAGCATCCGATGTCTCGTAATTTGTTAATGAGACCCCTGTGCCAAACTTTGTCGAACGCCTTGCTTATATCACAGAAAACGACACGAACCTCCTGTCCACTGTCAACAGCCTCGCAAAACTTATGGTTAAGTACGGATCAGCGGGAAAATCGTGGAGTCTCCTGGTATAAAGCCTATGCTGTATTGTTATAATCGTTCAGATGTGGAAGAGAAAATTCTGCAGCCACAATAAACTAATTAATTAATGGATTTCTATGTACAAGATGGAATTCTAACACTCCTCGTCTATATAGCCAATGATTAAATTCAGTGATTTATTCTGCAACAAATCACTTGTCGGAAGTGCGCGACGCAATCTGGTGCCATTTCAACGTCATTTGGATGCTTTGCTGACGCCAGTCTTCGTTTCCACGACGTTAGACAGTGTAACGTCGTTTTTCTCGCATTAACAACATAAACAAATGCACGTGAACAACAGTGTTACAATCAAAACTGTTGGCAGGATATCTTTATGCGATGGCGGTTATTTGGAAGAATATGAAAGATACAATTATTTTTCGTCGTTTTCTATGTGTTAGAATCGAAATATAACAGCTCTTGTGCGTGATTTGTTGATCAATAAATCACACTTTGTCGGTCAGTTGTTAGTGGATAAATAACTCGCGCTCCGCGCTCTTGATTTGATCTACTTTACAACTGACATCCAAACAGTGATTTATTACTCAACAAATCACTGCTAGAGCTGATCTATTCTTTAAATAACGTGTGCAGCAATGCAAAATCCCTATTCAAAATTGGTTTTGGGCATACGATCTTTACTTGGGAAACCTTAGTGCCTTTGTGGGTGTAAACAATGTGACGAGAACGCAAATCGGCTCAAGGGAGCATGCGTTTTAGTGGACCCATAGTGAATCTTACTTTAATTACCGCTAACGTCAGTTTGATGCATATGCATGCTCAGAATTTATTCTGTAATGATTATTCTGTAACTCACTTTTCTGACTCGAAACACATTTTTCTTATTCGATATTCATTTTTTAGCTCGAAACTTTCTTTTCTTACCCGAAACTCACTCTTGTTACTCGAACCTCACTTTTCTTACTCGAAACTCTCTTTTTTGATTTGGATTTAACTCGAAACTTTCTTTTCTAACTCAAACTTGCTTCTGTTACTCAAAACTCACTTTTCTAACTCGAAACTCCCCTTTTCTTACTCGAAACTCACTTTTCGTACTCGAAATTTACTTTCCTTACTCGAAACTCTATTTTCTGTCACGAAAGTACGAGTTGCACTTTTCTATTGCGATGTGCCCACTTTAAGGTCAAATAAGGAAGGTAAGCAAATCCAAAATTAAATATTGCAGAACGACACCTTAATGTTTCCAGTTTAATCCCATTGATTTCTTTTATTGATTGAAAAGATGTTTTGTGTTAATTTTGCGGTGACATACCTGCCCTATCGATCACGTTTAACATTGAGTCTATGGCAAAGTGTAACACCCTCGTGCAGCTCCTGGCATGATTCCATACTTGTCCATATTTGGATTCGGAAACGAATTCTTTTCATTTTATTATGAAGAAAATTATACACTTATAGTGGCAACAGACAACCGTTTCCGAATATGGACGATACCGTAAAAAGACTTTTTCGGCATTTTAATACTATTGACATGGGTATCAAAGTACTGAAGGGACTGCAAGATTGTATTTTGACATATAGACATAATAAAACGTCCATAGTTGACAAGTTGACATTTGTAAGGGTACTTGAAATGCTGGAACCTGCTTCAAAACTAAAATTTAATTGGATGTAATCTCAAAGACGTGATTTTCCCACCATTTTGTCTAACATAAGGTATGCAAGCTGGGATGTTGTTCGAGGGATGATTGATGTGGACCTTGTATTGAAGGAATTCAGGGCAGCCTACTTTCAGCCCTTTTAATCCTTGCCATTTTATTCCCCTGCACATTGAAGTGGTGAGGGGATTACGGTCTGTCCCGTACGAAAGTACGTACATAACGTACGTACATAACGTACGTACTACGTACGTATGTTCACCTTTTATCATCACCCTAGCCCCTACATTTATTAATGGATTTTAATCCAACCACACAAATGTTGGGCATGATAATATTTGAATATATGAGTTCGACGTTCAGGGTCTTGGGCTCAAGGTCAAGGTCACTGTGGCTATTTTAAAATGGGAATAAAAATGGGCTTTCAGGCTGCTTGGGTGAAGGTCAAGGTCACTGTGGCTATTTTTAGAAAAAATGTTATGGCGCTAGTGCCTACATTTATTGCTGGATTTCAGAATCACTTCATATGTTCGGTATAATATCGAGCAAGTTTGACTTTCAGGGTCAGGGTCGTTGTGGCTGTTTTTAGGAAAAAAAAAACACTTTGCCATCGCTCTAGTGCCTACATTTATCAATGGATTTTAATATAACTTCACATAAATTTTGGGTATGTAATATCTCGAGCAAGTTCAAATTTTAGGATGCTGGACTCAAGGTTAACGTAACTGTAGCTATTTTTAGAAAAAAAAAAGAAAATTGTCATCGCTCTAGCCTCTGCATTGTTCAATGGATTTTGGTATATCTTCACACAATAATTGGGTTCTCGAGCAAACGTCTGGAGCAAATTCAACTTTCAGCTTGCTTGGCTCAAGGTCAAGGCAACTGTGACTATTTGTAGATAAAAAAAATACACAAAACACCTTGTCATCACTCTAGCCCCTGCATTTATCAATGGATCTTGATATATCTTCAGACATTTGTGGGTATGATAATATCTTGAGCAAGTTTGACTTTCAGGGTCCTGTGCTCAGGATCGAGGTTGACATGACTGAAATATTTTCTATTATGTGACATCTAATACCTTCCAACCTGAATATCTGAATGTTTACAATACTGTACCTTAAAGGTCATACATGACCTTAATATTAAGGTCACGGGCTTTTTGTCTCTTGTAGTATAGGGGGTGCGGCCCCGAGCGCCGCGGCCCCCGTGATCATAGTGAGAGCCAGTGCCCCAGCCCTCGCAGTAGTACATTCGTTCATCAAGCCCTCCTCGCGGCGACGAGGAGGCCGACCTCACGGGCGCCGAAGGAGAGGGCGACCCTCGCCGACCCGGCTATTAAATAAGAGAGGATATACCAATACAAGCAACATGCCTAAGGGGCACAACACATGCAAATGGCTGACCTTGAGCTCAACGAAGCTCTGTGATAAAAGCTGTCTTACGGACTTTTGTAAAGTTCATCTGGTGAGACTCCGTAAAGGCTCACTCACTTAGCCCTGTCGGGGTTGGGGGATAGGGGTTACTAACAAGCAACAGCTCTATTGTCAGTGGTGGGTATAGGATTGAGCGGTGTCGTGCAGCAAGAGCGGCACGGAAGGAATTTGCGCGCTTCGCCGCCATCGAATTTTCCATTTAGAAATGGCGATCCAAGGGATATACCCACACAACGATAGCATGGATGACGCAGTGAAGCATCTCGCTAGACTGCTTCGATCGGGGGCTATTACGCCACAAACCTATTCGAAGGCCTGAGCGCTCTCCCAGACGAGATCCAGGGGCCACCCACCCCGACCCCACGCCGGCGAGGCCCCATCCCGACCCGGCGTGAGTGGCTCACCCCGACCCCGCGCGGTCACCCGACGGCTGGGATGGACGCCTACATCGAGGAGATCCTTTCACAAATGCCCGACGAGCGGCCCATCCCACGCCGGCGACGGCCCATCCCACGCCAGCGGCCCACTCCGGCCCCGCGCAGTCACCCGACGGCTGGGATGGACGCCTACATCGAGGAGATCCTTTCACAAATGCCCGACGAGCGGCCCATCCCACGCCGGCGGCCTATCCCGGCCCCGCGCCAGCTGCTTTTCCGCCACTGAGTCATCGGCTTATTTCTACGAGGCTGGCAGATGGATGTGCCCCCAGGACACCCCCATGGTGCAGACCCTAGGGCTTTCCTTGAGGAAGTGGAACCTCGAATCCATGACAAGCTCGAGGAAGAGATCAAGGCTCTTGGTGGTGTTAAGTTCCAGCTGGCTCTCAAGGTCAACCTTCGGAAGGACAACACAGATGGCAGTGAGGAGTACACAGACCCGGTGTTGCGCCACAAGCAGGAGGCCCTTCTCAAGCCAGCGAAATCAAAGAGGCTCAAGACAAAGCCATCCCCCACCTCCTGGAGCTGCTTGAAAAGTGGACACAGAGAGGGTCGGGGTGGGTGGTCGACAGAGTACAGACTCTCTGGCTGGACATAGCTAGATATCAGCCACTGCGAGGAGGCTCTTACATCCCACTACCAGCAGAGGTGAAACTCAAGAAAGCAGTTATTAACGTGAAGAACAAGGACGACCACTTGTCTTCGGTGGGCCCTCCGGTCAGCCTGGTTTCCAACAAAGACCCCTAGAGATCCACCACATACCCTCATGGGGACGGCCTGGACTTCGAAGGGATCGATGCTCCCACACCAATCTCTCAGGTGCCTAAGGTTGATCTACAAAACGACCTGGCCATCAACGTTTTCGGCTGGATAAAGGTGGGTGATCATTTACCACCTCAGCAAGCAGCCTGAAGACATGCCCCGAATTAACCTGCTGATGGTCGAGAATGCCAGCAAGTTCCACTACACCTGGATCAAGAACCCAGACCACCTGCTCTACGACCAGAGCAAGCACCGGGGGCGCAAGCACTTCTGCGAGCGCTGTCTTCATGGCTACAGCAGAGAAGACCTGCTGAAGGCCCACAGACCCGAGTGCCGAGGGATCGGACAGACTGCAGTCCGGGTGGAGATGCCGGAGGAGGGTAAAAACAAGATTACCTTCCAAAACCACCACAAGCAGCTTCCAGCCCCCTACATTATCTACGCAGACTTCGAGGCTCTTACCACCAAAGTCGAGGGGCCCGCCCTTGACCCCATAAAGAGCAAATCAAGGAAAACACAGCACCATGAGGCCTGCAGCTACTGTTATATTGTGGTGCGATGCGACGGGCGGACAAATCCACCAGTCGAATATCGAGGTCCCAATGCAGCAGAGCATTTCTTAGAAGCACTCCGGGAGGAGGAGCGCAGAATCAAAGCTGTGCTGGCTAACCCCAAGACAATGCATATGACACGAGAGGACTGGCGGACCCATAACAGCGCCACCAGCTGCCATATATGCGAAAAGCCGCTAGACGGTGACGCCGTCCGCGACCACTGCCACATCACAGGGAAGAACCGGGGCACAGCCCACAACGCCTGCAACCTCAAGCTGCGCCTGAACCCGAAAACCACCCAGATCCCGGTCGTCTTCCACAATCTGCGGGGCTATGACTCCCACCTGCTGATGCAGGCCATCTCGAAGGTGGAGGGCAGGGTGAGCTGTATCCCCAACAACACGGAGAAGTATATCTCCTTCTCCTTTGGGCAACTACGCTTCATTGACAGCGCCCAATTCCTGCTAGCCTCCCTTGACAAGCTGGTTGCGGCGAACCCGCCAGAGGCTTTCTAGATAACAGCCCAACACGAGCCCGACAGAGAAAGACGGGAGCTCCTAATGAGGAAGGGTGTGTACCTTTACGAGTACATGGACACCTGGGATCGCTTCACCGAGCCCAAACTCCCCCCCCCCCCCCCCCCAAGGAGGTCTTCTACAGCAAGCTCACTGATGCGCATATCAGTGACGAGGACTACGCCCATGCGCAGAAGGTCTGGGTGACCTTCGGGTGCCTCTCTCTGGGAGACTACAGCGACCTCTACTGCAGACAGACGTGCTCCTACTGGCAGATGTCTTTGAAACATTCCGGAAGACCTGCCTCCGCCAGTACGGTCTGGACCCTGCTCATTATTACACCAGCCCGGGGCTCTCCTGGGACGCCCTGCTCAAGAAGACAGGTGTTGAGCTGCTCAGAGACTACGACCAGCACCTATTCGTCGAGAAGGGCTTGCGTTGAGGCATCTCAATGGTCTCAAAGTGCCATGCCAAAGCCAACAATCCTCTGGTCGAGGGCTACGACCCAGAAAAGCCCAGTAGCCACATCCTCTATCTAGTTGCAAACAATCTCTATGGTTGGGCAATGCGTCAATATCTCCCCACTGGAGGCTTTCGGTGGGTGGATTTCGCAAAAACCATTGCAGATCATCCAGCTGACGACCCCGAGGGCTACATCCTCGAGGTGGATCTGGATTACCCAGAAGCCCTCCACGACGCACTCAATGCATATCCGTTGGCGCCGGAGCGCATGGTGGTTCCGAAGGTGTGGATGTCTGACTACCAGCACGACCTTCTAGGCGTTGGGGTGGCGCCAACAGAGGTTGAGAAGCTGGTCCCAAACCTCCATAACAAGGACCGCTATGTGCTCCACTATCGGAATCTGCAACTATACATGTCTCTGGGCATGCGTCTGACTAAGGTCTATCATGCCCTCCGGTTCGACCAAAGCCCTTGGATGGAGCCCTACATCCGGATGAGCACAGAGCTCCGAAAAAGGGCTACCAGCGACTTCGAGAAGGACCTGTACAAGCTCATGAACAACGGTCTTCGGGAAGACCATGGAGAACCTGCGGAAGCGGGTTGATGTGAAGCTGGTGCGTTCGCATGAGGAGGAGAAACTCAGGCGCCTCATCGCCAGCCCAGCATTTGCTCGGGTAAATATCTTCGATGACGACTTGGCAGCTATCCAGGTCCACAAGAGCCGCCTAGTGCTCAATCGCCCGGTGTTCGTGGGGATGAGCATTCTGGATCTCTCCAAGCACCAAATGTACGACCTACTGCAACCAGCCCTGGGGGCAGTACGGGGATCGTTGCCAGCTCCTCTACACCGACACCGACAGCCACCTCCTCGAGGTCCAGACCGAGGATGTCTTCAGGGACACGGCCAAACATGCAGACCTCTACGACACTTCGGACTTCCCGAAAGACCACCCGCTGCACAGCACGGCGAACAAGAAGGTGCTGGGCAAGAAAGCCAAGGGTGTGAAGAAGAACGTGGTGAAGAAACACATCCGCCACGAGCAGTACAAAGAGGTATGAATGTCCTGCGGTCGGTGCGCCATCACATCTACGGGCAGCACCTGAACAAGATCTCGCTCTCATCCTTCGACTCCAAGAGCTGGATCGCAGAAAATGGGGTGGACACACTGGCTTATGGACACAAAGATGCAATCCCCACAGAGATGGATGGATACATAGAGGAGCTGTTCAGCGCTTGAGAACCCCATCCGGAGGAAGCTGAGTGTCTGGGGGCACCACCAGAAGTTCTTCCCTGACAAAGCCACGCGGCGGCTCATCCTGCAAGTGATACAGGCTTGACCACCGAGCGTAACAGCCGATATACCTCAAGAGACCACACAGGGTCTGTGGCGCGTCGACGTCCATCTTCCAGCTCTCCTGGCTGGTAAAGGAAGCGAACGCCAACCCCAGAAGGGAGCTTCTGCTCGCGAGGACGACCAGGAACAGTGGAGGAGGGCTTTTGTGCCACAGTCTTGGCCTTGATGGCATCAGAGGGCTTTTTGCCAGTCAACCTGGTCACTTCACCGCTCAGAGCTGCGACAACTGCGGGCAATCGCTTAACCCACTCTGTGGACCTCACGCCCTCAGGGAGCCGCATCTCTTGGGCGTATTGGTGCCCAAACAACCGCTCTGCGAGGGTCCGGTTCCAGCGCTCTACGATCCCTTGGTCCCGGTGGATGTCAACCCGACCGCGCCGAACCTGAACAGAGTGTTTTGCCAGCAGCTGGCTGACAGAGCCCATGAACTGGAGAAGCTTAGGCCACTTCAATGGCCCCCGTCTGTAGATCCGAGACAGAGCATCGGCAACCTCTGCCGCGGTCTTGCTAGTCAGAGGCTCAGCCTCTTTGAAGCATGAGGCTTCATCGGCCACAGTAAGGGCGTACTTGAATGTGCGCTTCCCAACTCGGTCGTGGGGGAGAAAGTTTAGGTCAGCTTGGTGGACCTCGTTTGGCACTGCCACGTCAAACTTTGGCCGTGGTATGTGCCGCGGGGCAGGGAGGTAGATCTGCCAGATAGCCTGCCTTTTGAGCCAGTCCTTGGCCTGCTGTTCAGTCACCTTGGTTGCAGTCGCCAGCTTCTCGATGGCTGCAAGCTCCTTCCAGTAGCCTCGGGGACTGTAGTATAGGGCAGAGAGCTTACCGTCGGCCTTGGTATTCCAGCAGCGCGATAAGCCTCCAACATGCGGAAGCTGTCGAGCCAGCGAACCGAATGGCTGCCAGAGAGGCCGGGACAGTCTCATCTAGAAAGACGGCGGACGGCTCTGTTGGGCGCCGACATAGTTTGTTTACTCGAATGAAGAAGAACGTGCAAACACCCCGGCCGGCAGCCCAGTACACCTCGCCACCCTGGTGGCCGAGCTCCGCGAGCGCGCCAAAGCCGGCGAGCCTCAAGCCTCTCTGGTCGAGTGGCTCCACTCTCTCGCAAGCGACCTCAGCATCCGGATACGACGAGCATCACGAGGGCATCGCCGAAACGCCGAGCGGCGGCAAGAAGCGGGGCAAGCGCTGGGCGGCCCGCGAGCGCCAGATCCCGACCGTCATCGAGCGCGGGCGCCTGCGCATCCAACTCAGCGACGCAGGCCACCTGTCGGAGGGCAGTTCCTTCGTGGGCTGCATCATCCTCTCCTGCGATCGCCGGAACATCCGCGCGCGCCTCTGCGCTGAGAGCAACGGGGCCGTGATCGATGCCCGTGCGTGGGCCCTACTCGTGGTGCCTCCGCGCGCCTTCGCCCCGCGCCCGTTGGCAAAAGAAGTCGACCGCGCCCTCAGCGTCCCGGACGCTGACGGCGAGATCCGGACCAGTCACTACGACATCATCCAGGTCAGCGACGGGACGGTCGTCACGCTCTATTGCTGGACTCATTTGGCGAAGGGCCCGATCTGGTGCCTCGCCTCAATCAACGGCTGACCAGACCGCTCAACTAGACCGCTGACCTCGGCACTGGGACTCCAAAGTACTGTACGGCGGACGGCGTTGGCCTTCCGGCCGTCCCCCACCAGACCGTACCTGGCCGGCCGCCGGGGGTCCAGTCTCCGGATGGCGGACCTCGGCCGCATCTCCCGGACGGCCCTAGAGGATGCGAAGGCCGTCATCGCCGGAGAGACTCCGCCGCCGACGGCCACCCGCGCCTGTCCCTTTAATTACGGCTTCATTCTCCGTTTCCAGAACCAGGAGGCGACAGGGGTCTACTCGGACATCCTGTGCGATTCCCCCTCCTCCGTCGGGTGTGCCAGCTCGTCTACCAGCGCCCCTCCCGGCAGGACCGCGAGGAGGTCGACGAGGCATGTGGATAACGAGGCGGATGACGCTGTTCACGAACTGCTCGTAGATCGCGAAGCGTGGCTTGAACTCTGGGAAGAGGGCCAGGAAGTCATCCCTGTCGGTCGGGGTGAGGTACGACTTGAGGGACTTGAAGTCGTACCTCACCCCGACCGACAGGGATGACTTCCTGGCCCTCTTCCCAGAGTTCAAGCCACGCTTCGCGATCTACGAGCAGTTCGTGAACAGCGTCATCCGCCTCGTTATCCACATGCGCTCGAGCACGCCCGAGGACAACCGGCCGGTTATTACTGTCGCGCGGGCGATGCTGACCCACATCCTGCGCCACGAGAAGGCCTTCGATCTTCGTGGTTCGCTCCGAGTACGCCGCCCTGTAACTCCGGGCCATCGGTTTCCCGGCGTGATCGATTACGTCCTGGGGCTATATTCGAATGCCCGGGTGTCGAGACGGTCCGCCCGGCCTTTTGTTTGCGGAGAAAACATGGCCGACGACACCCGGCATTACTTGTTGAGTCTGTAGGCCACCAGGCCGGTTTGCGGCCATCCACAGGATGACAAAGGCGGTCTCTTTGGCCGCCACTCGGGTGATAAAAGTCGGCGAGCTGGGGTTCGGGCCCCAGGGGGTCGAGGTTGTGCCCGGTGACCTGCGCATATTCCTGCATTGCAGCGTCAACATCCCGGAACGTCTTAACAGCATGACCTTGCTGGCGAAGTTCCTCGTTGAGCCAGTCCAGGCGCTCGGTCCGCTTCCGAGACCATGTCGCCTGTGCAGCCTGTAGCTGCTCGACCGCTTTGTCGTGACGCTTGCGCTCTTCGTCGACGCCAGAGCTCCTCAGCATGGAGAACAGGTAGTTCGACCCCGTGAACGCCAGGGCGTTTACCAGGGCACCCCCGACGAGCATTGCAAAGCTTGCCATTTTTTAATTCATGATATCAGCTGGAATGATCCCCTGTTTAATTAGCATGTCCTTCGTTGCCATGGCGAGAGCGACGTCTACTACGACCATGCCCACATCGCGGGGTGTGAAGTCTAGCTTCGGGGGGCTACCCTCCATCGCCATCTTGCCAAGCCGGTGGTCAGCACCGTGGTAAGCGGCGCCAAGAACATACCGTAACGGTGGTATAGCTCGCAGGTGGCGCTGCTAAGTGCGTGTCCGACAAACGGGTCGCCCTCGAGGTCGGCGATAAGCCCTGGCTGGTTTTCGGCCGGGATCGGGAGAAACATGGACGTCACCCCCGCATAAAGCTGGAGCGCTGCAGACCCCAGCGTCTTTGTCATCGCCGCCACCCAAGCCTTGCTTCGTAGCGGGCGTACATCTTCTCGATTTCTGTATTGTCCAGAGCGTCAATCTGATCGGCGGTGAATGCTTTCCCACGGACCACCAGTCCATACTGCCCGGCTCGGCCTCCCGCTGCGAGGGCAGCGAGCCTTTCACGGTGTTGTTGCACCCGTTCTTCCTGCTGTGGATCTGCAACAACTGCGTCTGGCGTCGACGCCGGTGGAGCCCACTCAGCGCCCCGTTGCTGAAGCAGCTCATCGATCAGTTCGTCACAGTCCATTGTGTCGTCATATATTGCTATTGCGAGTCGGCGGGCCCGTCTAATATGGAGTGCGACTCGGCGCAGACACTGTGCGATTCGCCAAGCAGCGAAAACCAGCAGTTTCAGATGCGTGCCAAGCACGGCGACCAGCAGTCCTTCAGTAACAGGAAGCATTGCCACACAGCTATATAAGCAGCAGGCTGATCTGTTTTCAATAGAAGCTTGGCGTGTTTTCTCTCGGCTAGCTGCTGCCGCACCAACGCCCGCTGTTCTCGAGTCGATATCACGTCATTTTCCCGCAGGCAGTCTTCAAAGGAGTCGCGATCCTTGCAGAGGAAGAGTGCGACCAGCGCGTCTGCTCGCGCAAGTCCGTCAGGACTGAGTTGTATTTCTGGGTGAGGACCCAGACGCTTATGTCGGCGTGGCGGCCCGAGAACGCTGACAGCATGTCTTTCTTCTTCGTCAGAGCCTTGGTGGCCGAGCAGTCGTCAATTATAAAAAGTGTTGGCTCGCTCTTAAACACCAGGTAGAAGGCCCGCAGGTAATCATAAGGGCGCTCACCTGGGTCTAGAACGTAGACCTCAGGGTCCGTTCAGAGCCAGGGGCACTGCTTGTAGGTCTTGTTGTGCTCTATGGTGGGGCACAGGACCACGATGTGTCAAAAGAACCCCCGGTAGAGGCCTTCTTCGAGCAGAGACAGGATGAAAACGGTTTTTTCCGCATCCTTCCTGCCTGCAGACAATTGCTGAATGGGCGCGCTTGGGCAGAAGATGATTAATAAACAGCTGAGACGAACCGGCCATCTTCTATGTTTAGCTGTGCATCCATAAGGATGTAGAGAGAGATGTTCAAAGCGCCGGCTGCCTCTGCCGTTTTTGTGATCTGGATTGTCACACCTTCGCTGGCATTCTCTACGCGGCGGCCACTGCCATGAAGCCGGTCATCATCGGTTGTCCTGCGGTCAAGCCACAGAGCGAACTTGGAGGTCAAGAACTCCCCTAGAGATACGTCTGCCGGGGCCAGGTCTTTCGCCACCACTGACACCTCGGGTTGACGCTTTCTGCCGGGTGCAGATAACTTCCTTGCCTCGTCCCACATCTGATACGCACGCATCCCCTGGCTAAAGAGCTGGTTGGGGATCCTCTCGATAGTGACCTCTACTTTGGTTATTTTTTGGGTTATAAAAGGCCTCAGCGCTGCGAGCAAACGGTTGCTGCGCGGCAACGTCCTCGAAGAGCATCAAGACACCCTTCATGCTGCGGGCGGGCACGTTGAGATTGATATTTCAGAGGGTGTCGCTTTTGTCTCGGCTTATTTTTCGGTGGCGGAGCACCCTGTCATACAGGATCGCAAGGCGGCCTCTGTACTGGTCGGCGATCATTCGGGCCAGCTCCGGGTGAGTGACCATCTCATATTCTAGGCTGATGTTTTCAATGTTGTATGAGGCGTCGGTATCACCTGTGGCCCGGATCACGCGGCTGTAGTCGTTGAACGTGAGTTCATACTCAAGCCGGTCTCCCAGTGCGCTCTGGTAGAATTGCATGTGGCCCTCGAGCAGTTCGAAGTCCAGTGGAATGTAGAAGCGATTGCCGAATGGATCGGCGATGGCTCTGTCGGCTGCGACTGTCTCATCTTTGTTTCCCGCATCGATCCGAATCCGCGTCGTGTTTCGGTTACCAGACGTATCAATGCCCTGGTACTAATCGTTTTTCCTCTCTGGGGCCGTTTTCCAGAGATCGTTGTAGCAGTGGTAAACGTCACTGTCGTCGATGGATATCACCTCGTTGCCAGAGATTTTTATAGTGGTCTTTTTTACGATGGCGCGGCCTAGGTTCTGAACCACAGTCCTGTTGGCATCGTCAGAAACCAGCGCGATTCTGAAGGCCAAGCGGGCAGTCCCCGGGACGATGACGTCATGTGCGCCCAAGTTGAGGAACCGAACAAGCAGCTGTTGGTTCTGGTCAATCGTGCTCGGGTTGTTCGTGATTACCACGGATTGTCGCACTCCTTTGACCCCCAGGGGCTCGCAAAGGCACCTATAAGGATTAAGCTTGCGTCCGAATTTGCTCGAAGCCATGGCATGTGTGTATTTGAACCTACGCAACAGCCTTCAAATGAGCATCTAAGCCGCGATGGATGACGTCAACCCCGACCCCGAGGACGCCACTGCAATAGACGATTATTCCCTCAACCTCCCCGACCCCATTATGGGCCCACCGCTGGACGTCCAGCAACAGCTGGACGCGTCCGGGGACCGTAGTCAGAGCATGCGCGAGGAGTTGAGACAGGCAAACTCGAGGCCCAGAAGAAGCGCCTGGTTGATTCTTTCTACAACGAAGTGAACCGTAACTATGGTTTGCGCCCCGAAGGCAGGATCGACTATAGCCAGTTTGGGATTGATGACGACGGCAAAACACTCTACTGGACACCCGAAGACAAAAAAAGTCCCCATCACTGCGACGAGGGGATGATTCCGGTTTCTAGCCCTATCAACACTGGCCACAAGATAAGGAAAAGAAGGCGCATATGCGCTTCGGAGATCACTAGGGCTCACTGGTTATAGATCGGGGTTATCACGGCTCGGCAAAAAGGCTGTGGAAACACTCCAGAACGCAGAGGAAACCCTCCCAAAAAACATTGAATCCATCGAGCTGAAGGACCTCTCCGGCGCGACAAACGACGTCATTGGGACAACAGGAGATGTCGAGACCGCCTTGAAGACAATCGATGATCCGCCAATGGACGTCGCCTGGGCGACCCAGGCGGCAAGAGAACTGGCTGGAGTGAGGAAGGCCATGACGAGAGTGAGGGATGAGCTGGCGAACAACCTGGCGAAGCTGTCAGATGTCGACGACAGGAAATCCGAAGTCGAAAAGTACTTGGCCCGGGAGCGCCAAAACCTGACGGAAACGGACGACACCGAAATTCAACAAGATATTCGAGATCGAATGAAAAAGCTTCAGAGCTCTCCGACATCGAGCTTGAGCGACAAGCGAGGCTCTAAGCCCTCTCCACGAACAAAGCAGCTCTCCGGTCCCAAATTAACTGAATTCGTGAGACCATCAGGCGGCTCCTCCATGAAGACAAGACGCTGGCTGAGCGAATTAGAACTCTCTTCCGCGAACAGGGGATAACGATCGCGAGCATCCTTACAGCAATCGGCATGGCGATAAGCACTCTCGTCCTTACTCTAACTGTCGGAGGAGCGGGGGGCACCCCATCGCCGGCTCCCAAGCCATCCGACAAGGGCGGGGTCAAGGAGTGGATAAAAAAAGCACCTACAGGCCAAATTTGGCCGGCAAGGCCGCTGCTATGAGGGTGCTCCGCCACCGAAAAATAAGCTGAGGCAAAAGCGACACCCTCTGGAATATCAATTTCAACGTGCCCGCCCGCAGCATGAAGGGTGTCTTGATGCTCTTCGAGGCCGCTGCGGCCCTGCCCGGCATCATAGACTCAATCGTCTCTTGGCTCCTGAGCACGTTGGGGAAGGTCGCGACTAGGCTCGCTGACAACGTGTGGGCCTTGGTCATAGGCGTGTGTGCGCTTCTCCTCGTGGCCGCAAGGGACTGGCTAGCGAGACCCCAACCAAAGCGCCACTAGGCAAACCCCGACCCCTGCGGCTATGAGAGCCGTTTTTCTTCTTCGTGGCTTGTCGCGGCCGCGCGAACAGACGCGTGTTGTTGATGATGTTCTCGACCCTGCGAGTCAGCAACGGGGTCAGCATGACCCGCAGGGTCAGCTGCGGGTCTGCCACTCGGTGGCCCCTTGTGCTCAGTCCCGGCTGGTGCTGCGATTTTTCCTTCGAAGGACTTATCGCCTGTGGTCTTGCCGATCTGTTCAGATTCGTGAATCCTCAGGTTGTGGCCGATGGCTGCTTCAGATCCAGCGATCACGATTTCGTTGTTGTTGCCCTGGACATTGCCCGGGTGGAGGGCCATGTCGCTCGGGACGAGGTAGAGCCCAATCCCAAAGACGAAGTCCAGAGGGGTCGAGGCATACTGGAGCGTCTTTTGATATCGAGCGATGCTGCTGGGGATGTCGACGGGCGAGGCAATGGCGTCTTCGACGTTGGCCAGGAACTGCTTTTGAGCGTCGAACCCCGTCCCGGCCTTGAGAATGTTCGAGCGCGTCTGGCTTGCGATCCCAAGTTTGCCCAAACGTATGTCTGAATTGAGTCGTTGAGGCGCTCCACACCCGCTTGCGTGAAGCCTTCTGATTTATCGAGAATGAACATCGTCCACACCCTTGATATCGTCCACACCCTTGATATATCCCGGTTATGGCGTATGGCGTCCTTCGGGTGGAAGAAGGGGCCATCGGAGTAATGCGCATGTCGGTATTCTCCTGAAGGAGACAAACGTACCCCATGATCCGAAGCCTTGACACCCTTGGTCCAGCTTTTGCCTCCAATCTGTATCAGGCGAAACGGGGCGAGGTAGAGCCCAATCCCAAAACCGCTTGTAAGCCCCGGCATAAAAAGTGTTCAGATACCAAGAATGAGATTTTTCTCCGGGAAAGGCGACTCGCAGCTCCTCAAGAAAATGCCTAGTGGGAAGTAAACATGGAAGCGATACAGACACGCAAGGAGTGGATTTGTGGCTTGGAGGTGGTCCTCAACCGAGACGCCACAATCGGCGGTGGCGCACCAAACCGCGAAGTCCAGTTGGCACTGCCACCAATCAAAAAGAGTGGTTTTCCAGGAATTCTAAGCCTTGTTTGCCATAGCGATATCCCCGGTGAGTGGGGGGTTTTGGTACTGGGCAAAGATGTCTGGGAAAGAGGCCGGAAAGTCACCTCCCTCGTCATCAACCATAATCTTCTGGCTGGCCAGAGACGCCTGCTTCTTTTTGAAATGGCCCCCCGCCCGATATGTTGCAGAGCTTTTGAACGAGTAGGCCCTCTTGTCCATGCTTTGGGTCACTATGTACGTCACACTCACCGACATTCAAATGGGGAACCGGTCTATCTTGCATATGTTCCCGGCACTGCGTGTGGGGGGCTGGAGGTCGCTCTCTGTTAGCTCACGTATAACCACCGCTGGCTCAATATCGGCGCCGAGTTAGAGAATAACATCTCAGATGAGCGCACCGTGTTATACATACCTGACGGATACTATAACGTTTGCGAGCTGGCCAAAGAGGCGTTCCGGCCTTTGGGCGCTGAACTCCGTTTGCATGCCCCTACCGGCCGCTTGCAGATTTCCTCAAAGAAACGTCTGGTGTTAAACAGCGGGCTGGCCAAACTCCTAGGGTTCTCTCGAGAGACGTTTGAGCCCGGCCGGAGCCACATTGCAGACGAGCCTCATCGTCTGACCATCCATTGGGAGATCTGCCGAGGTCAGTATGTCGGAGAACATTCCACAACGGTCGGCCCTCCACACTGCTAAGATCCGTCCCCGTCGAGAACGAGAGGTGTGGGGGTGGTCGGACGGAGACCTTCCCCTGCATGCAGTACAAACGGCTGGCTTCGGGACCTCTCTCTCAGCTAACCCTCACGGTATTAGACGTAAAGGACAAAGAGTTAGACCGACCATTTAAGTGTAGTCCTACACGTAAGAAATGGCTGAAGCGGGTGGCCCTGGGAGCGCCAGAAAATGCCCCGGGCTGGCTTTGGCCGATCTGGGGTACCGAAGGATTCGAGAAGGATGGGGAGGAGGGACAGCTGTATGGCCTCCAGCTGTCCGACGGGGTGTACAAACGAAAAAGATCGTCACCCAAGAGGGAGGTGGGGCGCCGAAGCTCGGAGAGTTGAGCGATGTAGATGTTTCATATGCCGCCCCACGGCAGCTACACACGCTGGCATTTACTGGAAGCAAGTGGGTTGCCTTTGCGGACCCCGTCGAACAAACGGGATGGCTCGTCGACGTGGTCTCGGCTCCTTACGTGGTGACGGGCCAGCAGCACAAGATTCGGAAGGTGATAAATGCCGGTTCCTACGTCCCCGGGACCAAGAACGTGGTCGTTTCCGAGCGCTATACACTGAAGACGAGCAATAGCCGGCCAGGCGTTCTCAAAATGGTTCCTGAGTTCGCCCCGGCTGGGATCATCGGCGTGGGATTGCCTACTTCCACGATCCTTCTCGAGCTTGTCCTGGGAGATCTTCTGTTGATGTCGTACCCGGGTTCACGCTCAAGTGGACCCAAGCGCACGCGAATAAAGAGGTGGGGGCCTATATCAGAGTACAGGAGCCTCCTCATGTGCGTTTCACACTTGCGGGGATCGGGTTTCAGGCGGACTACCGCTTGTTGGATATAAGCAAGATCCATGTTGGTCCCGCAGTGGAGCTCAAAAGGCTGCGATTTACGCCCCTTGATCTCTCGTCAGATCAAAGCTCCGTGGCGTTAGGTCATTTGAACCTGTCCGACGGTGGTGATATTTAAGCATGATTGGACTTTACCCACCACTTGAGACGACTGGAGACAATCACCAACTTCAGCACGTGGACGAGGTCAGATCCCGCCTCGAAAAGGAACGGGGCTTCAGAGCCTCGCTCTACAAAAGATACCGGCGGGGGGTAAATGTCGTGGACGGACTCGACACCGCGCTTTCAGTGGCCAGCGCGGGCTTGGCTGCGTCTGGTGACGGAGTATTGACGACGTAATCGCGGCGCCAGTCGCCGTTGGCCTCCAAGCTCGGGCGATTGCTTGTGGGTTGCTGGGGGCTGGCGGGAGATTCATTTGTCGGAGGCTTGAAGCCAAAGCTAAGAAACATGACCATATCCGTGTCTTAGCTCAGTCAAAAATAAACACAATCGCAGACAGGATCTCGACCGCGCTGACCGACGTTAAGATCTCCGAGGAGGAGTTTCGCCTGATTCTCTCTGAGGTCGACAAGTACAATCACATGAAAGCTGAGATTCGCCGTGGGCGTCAGAAACTGGGCGGTCTGTCTGAGACCGAAAAAAAAGCAGCTCCTACACCTCATGAGAGACGAGGCGATGCTAACAACCCGTACCAAGCTCTTGGAAGAGCTCCAAGCTGCTGGATACAGTGGCACCTCTCGATCGTGATCTCGTGAGCTTAAAAAAGAGCGCAGGCTTGTCCAACCCGCCTTTGAGCAGCTGACCCTGCGGGTGCATTAAAAAAGGCGCAGGCTGGTCCAACCCGCCTTTGAGCAGCTGACCCTGCGGTCCAGTTTATTAAGTGGCAGCAGACGAGTTTATTAAGTGGAAACATTTTTTTTTTAAAGGTCCGTCGCCGGGATTCGATCTCACGCACAAAAATTCAGCAAAAGCCCCCCGACGTCCTGGTCATTTTTTGTGTTTTTTAAATCTTATCTCTGGGGGGCTTTTTCTTGACCAGGACCTCTCATACTACTTCCAATGCTCGGCCACTCCTGCCTTCAGTACCTAACTATGATTGGGACGAAAGTCGTTAGAGGCTTACTAGAAGTGCCGGCAATGGTTATGGGGCAATGGGTCGTAGCGCTACGTTTAAACCTGTACAGTGCCCCGTAGGGCGATAAATAACATATAAAAGTTTGGAGTGTTGTTGTGCAATAACCGAAGCGGAAAACTAGCGATATTCAATAGAAATCTATGCCGAAGCAGGAAACCAGCGGTATTCAATAGAGAATCAATACAGGTAATCCTTTACACACATTTTATAAGAAACCTTACCATGCTTATGGGCAGATTCAGCAGATGTCGGTCCACGGCACTTTAAACCCCGGGAGCTGGGTAGAATTCTTTACACCCACATCCCAGTCCTGGGGGTGAACCACCTGTCTGTGTCAAATCCTGTTTTTCTGAAAAAAAATATATCAATATGTCATCTGCTGAAATTTTTACTCAGAGCGTTTAAATATTCATTCAGGGACGAATTTGTAAATACCTCAAGTTGATGTGCACCAGATAAAACGGATAGTTTTTCGTGTTAGAGAGTCAAACACACATGGTATGAGGGAAATTATCACCAGTTACATTGACTTTCGTCTGGGGAGGAGTGGATATCCGGAACTAAAAATATGCAAGGACCATTCTCCGGCTAACAGGGACATTTTCGAAGGTGTCTTGAGGATCTGCGCTGAACTCCAAAGTGATCTCCGGTTCACTAACACTTTGGATTATTTTAGAAAGTTTGGCGTCAGCAGAGACACGTTTCAGGTTGTTTTGGGCCAGTTATTGATTGGGGAATTAAACTGGGCACGCGTCCTCTCCATTGTGGCTCTTTCAGGGAGTTTGGCGGTCCAGTGTGCTGAAAAAGGGGAAGAAAAAAAAGATAGACCTTATCTACGAATGGGCTGCATCGTTTGCTGAAGTGAAGCTGGTTCCTTGGATCGAAGCCAATCATGGCATTGAAGGACTACAAGAATACCTCCACCCCCAGGAATCATACGACAGTCACTGGGAAAGGAACAAACTTCTTGCTGCGGTGGCTTGTGCTGCGGTTGGCGTCATTATTATAGGTCTCTTTGCCTTGGTGAACCAGGCGTGACACAGGTAAGTGCCTCCTTTTTTGCGTTCAGAGCCCCGGGCCGGCGGGAGCACCGGCTCTCACTATGCTCACTTGGGGCCCGCGGCGCTCGGGGCCTCAGGAAAAGCCTAAGCGCGACCGCACGCCCGAGCTCTGCGAGGAAGTCATCTCGACGTACATACAGAATTGCCAATTGTTTGTGTACAGCGAAGTCGTCTAGACGTACATACAGAATTGGCAATTTTTTGTGTGTGGTAGCCCTGTCGTTTAGCGGCGGTGCGGTCGTTAAGCGGTGGTGCACCCTCATCGCCTATACTACTTTTCTTCATTCACATAACTATTATATGTCATCGAAATCCCCAGTTCAGTGTTTGCCCACACCAAGTAGTCTTGTGCGAGGGGATATGTATCGCCTGCGATGCCTTGTTACAGTTATGTAACCAACAGCTCGTGTTATTTGGTCATCATATGTCAAAGTGGTAACACGTTACGGTAAACAGGACACATGAATTTTGCAAAATAGACAAAATTGCTGAACGCATGGTAATAAATATTTGCATAAAAAGGGAATAGCACCTAAGGCTATTCATGCTGTTATTGTAGCAACACTGAGAAAGAATGTCACTTCATATGCTACCATAAAAAAGATGGTAGCAGAATTTAAGCATGGCATGGGGAGCCTGGAGGTTGACCCCCATTCTGGAGGGACTCTTACTGTGACAACTCCCGAAATAGTCACTAAAGTCCATGATATGGTTATGGGTGACAGACGAGTTACAGAGAGATGCATAGCTAGTTCTGTAGGAAGTTCTCAGGAAATAGTGCATTCCATTCTTACAGAAGATCTGAATATGAGAAAACTCTCAGCCCGTTAGGTACCCAGACCTGACAGTTGATCAGAGGCACACAAGACAGAATATATGTCGCTTGCTAATCTGAACCGTTTTGAGACAGATCCTGAAAAGTTTCTGTTTAGGTGTGTGACGATGGATGAAACTTGGGTCCAATATTTCATACCAGAATCCAAATAACATTCTAAACAATGGAATCACCCTGGCTCACCCCGCCAAAGAAGACAAAGTCTGGTTCGATAACTGGGAAGTTTATTGCCTCGGGTTTTTTTTTTGGTTTTTTTTGTTGTTGTTTTTTTTGTTTGTTTTTTTTGTTTGTTTTTTTTGTTTTTTTTTTATTTTGTTTTTTTATGCTTATGGTATTCTTATGGTAGATTATTTCCCAAAAGATGCTTCAAGCGATTGAAAAGTCAAGATCAAATATAAATCCGTATCTATCTATGTATTCTTAAATATTTACAATAAAGAGCATCATTACCTTTAAAATGTGCGATGGTGTACATAGGCATGTGAAATATATTACATGTCAGTTGTTGTATTTGCTTACTCGGAAGCATAAACAAAAAACAGTAATAAAACATAATTTCACAATATGTAACTTCGTCTATATTTTAACGCATAGTTAAAGATTTCTTATAGAAAATAATTCAGTTTTGTCACATGATAAGGCAGACACGGATCACAACATGAGCCTGCTTAAATCACGCCGGAAGTATGTATAGACACTGTTTTTTTTTTTTTTTTACCTTATATGTCAACTCAGGATGACAGACCTCTATAAACACCCTCTTGCAATAAAACCGGAACTCATGTGACTCTGTATGTCGTTAAATTCAAATTGTGCTCATGTGAACCGGAAAAGGTCAGGCTACCTTACATATGAATTTCACCAAAATCCATAGTGGGCACTAAAACGGCAAAAGTGCAACTTGTCCTTTCGGAAAGTATTCTTAACAGGGGAATCTTGTGTCTACAAGTCTGAGAGAGCATGTAGACTCAGCCGGAAACAACGAGAATGATAATCTTTTTATCCATTACAGCCCTGCTGAAAGCCCTACACTGCGGGGACCTGCTGACAGACATAGCACTGCTCTTTTCATACGGTTAATTCCACCGGGGATATATATCGCAACAACACAAGCTCGGCAATGCGGGGATCTGACTTGCACATTATCCCCGCTATCACCCTTCCATCCCCGTGGGTTAGGGGTGGTGGGGTCAGTGGTTACAAATGACTTGTGCATTCCGCTAAATAAGTAAGTCTAAACTTATGAACTTCCCGTTGTGCACGGGAATTCGGACTGCTAACTTATAACATCAAACTCTAATGCACCGATTGAAATCATCATTTACATGTTTTATATCACGTGAGCGAGACCGTGTATACACTGGACCCTGGCAAACCTCACATCGACTGCATCTTTACACTGATCAGATATATGCGGATTTGGAGGAGAGTGCACTTTCCGTTCAAATGTAAAAGAGAAAGTTCTGCAGCCACAATAAATTGAAACTAATTAATTGATGGATTACTATGTACAAGATTGAAATAACGTATGTGTTTTGCTGCCCTGCACATTATCCCCGCCATCCCCCACCCATCCCCGTAGGTTGGTAAGGGCGGTGGATTAACAGATTACTATGTATAAGATGGAAATAACATGTGTGGATTTTGACAAGATGATATGCACGGGTGGTAAACCTAGGAACTACCACGAAATTGTGTTAATGTAATTTCGTTCCCACGCCACATCCGGGACATGGCGGGGTAGTGCCAACGTCATAAAATAGACAAATAAATGTTGGTGTCATTTTTATTTTTATTTTATTTTACCACGACGAACGAATTATGGGGAAATCGGGCAATGTGGTTCCATGTAAATATGTCTCAGCTTCCTCTATGGACCCAAATTTTATCGGAAAAGCCATTTGCTTTCTTCAAATCTTTCTACCCGCACTGAGCATCGGACCACTTGTCCCCCGAGTATTTTGTCAGTGCGAAGAATTTAGCCTGTCTCCGTTGATTTGAGCTGACATTTGAAAGCATTCGTCGATGAAAATGATAAAAAGGCCCTTCCTAAACGTTCCTAAATCGAAAGAAAAAATCAAATTTTAACTCGTAAAAGAGTCAGACCCCGTTTTTCAGGCGTGGTAGTTCCAAGATCACCGAGGTAGTTACTATGCTATCGGGGTAGTTCCAACGATTTGTGGTAGTTCCTAGGTTTACCACCCGTGATATGACTCGCATACGCCGTGAGCAGTAAACAGCGTTTATATTATCACTCCCCCACCCCTGCCAATGCGTAGTCCCTATTCAAAAATGGGTTGGGCATACCATCCCTATTTGGAAACCCTTAGCGCCCTTGTGGTTGTAAACAATAATTATTCTGTAACACACTTTTCTTACTCGAAACTCACTTTTTTAACTAGAAACTCATTTCTTAACTCGAAACTTACTTTTTAAACTCAAAACTTACTTTTCTTACTCGAAACTTACTTTTCTAATTCAAAAGCCACTTTTCTTACGAGAAACTCACTACTCAACTAGACGTGAAAGCCTAGGGTTTCTATTTTTCGAGTAGTAAGTTTCGAGTAAGAAAATTGAATTTTGAGTTAAAAAAGCAAGTTTTAAATAAGAAAAGCAAGTTTCCAGTAAGAAAAAGTGAGTTTCGAGTAAAAAAAAATGTGAGTTTCGAATAAAAAATTGAGTTTCGAGTTTTCTTTCTCAAAATTCACATTTTTTAACTCAAAACTCACTTTTTTATTTCAAAATACACTTTTCTTACTCGAAAGTTACTTTTCTAACTCGAAGCTCACTTTCACCCGAATCTTGGGGCGGGATTGGGGGGATGGGGGATCGGGTGTGGCGAAGGTGTCGTGTATATTATTTCGCCGGGGCGTCCAGCTGATAATGGCTTACAGTTGAACAAGACCTGCTATTCTTGTAGCAGGTAAGGGTATTTAGGGATTTTTTTTTTATTTCTTCTGTTTCTTTACTTTCATTCCTGTTCCTCTTTCTTCCCTGCCCCTCGCTTTCATTTCCTCTACTATCTTTTCTATCTCTGTTCTCCCTCTCTCTGGGACACAAAATGATTCACAAGGGTTGATGTGTCGTTAAACCCCAACACAGTCAATCAATTCTTACTCGAAACTCACTACTCAACTAAAAGGGAATTACTCTATTGTTTTCTGTGGAAGCCGGCTTTTATGGCAACATTGGTAGAGTGATCGGCTTTTTTATGAAGTTAAGCAACGGAGATCGCAATTAGTACCTGAATGTTAGACCGCGGTCCTTGACTTCGTAGAAGAGCCGGTTTCACGCTACAATTTCAAGATTAGCTCTGCAATTTTTAAACTGGGCATTTTGCATTCCTGAATTTTTTTTATATTTATCACTTCCTACATTCGAAATTCGAGAGATAATGCTCATAAACATCAAATCATAATGATTAGACTGTATCCATTTGTACATACCCTTAAAAGTTGAGTATTCATTGCACTACATTTTATGCTCAAACATGTTCAGTGATAGTGAATGTCACTTACACTGGAAAATTCTATGGTAACGAAAAATGACTGATAAATCTGTCATCTATCATGAATACAAAAAAAAAAACCGACAATTCCGTAAAAAAAGTCTAGGTCAAGCCAAGGTCATCATTGCAACAAATGCCCTGTGTCCAATGCTGTTTACCAAACTCCAAGGTCATTTGATGTTTGGTTCTGGAGAAGTAGGTTTTTTAAGGGGTTTTTTTATCATATACGGGCATGGCGGCCATTTTTTTCATGAGACCCATACGCGCGGAATAAATTTTCGTTCCACCAGTCAATGGAGGCTCCACATAAAATTTGGCTTCGATTGGCCCAGCAGTTTTAGAGATGTTTGAAAATATTGACAGACGAACGACGGACCGACGACGAGGCATGCCTATACTATGAGCTCACCTATAAGGCGTCAGCTCAGGTGATCAAAACGTCCTGCAAAATAGTAGAGTATAATAAAGAAGAACAAGAAGGAAACAGTTTTACCATGCCAACCTTCAAATAAAATTATCAGTCAACAGTATCTACATAATTTTACTAAAAGTACTCAGTGAAGCACTAAATTATGCTATGGCAGAACTTAAGCAACACTTGCATCTGTCATACAGCCTGTGTACATAAACGCCTACCATACATATATCAGCTTTTATTTAAATACTTGACTATATATTTTACTGTGTGGGTACCTACATTTTTCATACTATGTTCATTTCCTATAACTGTTGAAGTTTATTCAACCCAATTTAAGCTAGTTTCAATCTTTTTTTACGTTTATATATATATATATATATATATATATATATATATATATATATATATATATATAGATCGCACTGTAGGTAATCGTTTGTATTTACGTAGTTCTATCAAATAAAGATTGGTACACATTGTCACGGCCACTTGTATTGCAGGAAAGACATAAAACTCAGCTTAAAAAAATGGTTTGCTGTTAACCACAACCTTATTGCCCTCATCTTAATCTGGCAATATAAACGAGATAAGTGTGTGGAGCATTTATCCCAGTTATCCACCATAAAATAGTACTTTATATTCTGTTATTTTTATTCTCTGTTATCGTTCCGCCAAACCAAAGAACTACTCAGCAGAGACGTCAATTTGGTATGATTTAAACAACTCATTACCTCTAAACATGCTAAGTAAAATTTGAGCAAACGAGATTTTGAAATAATTTTCTTACTTTGCCAGAAAATAGGCTTTGACATTTATTTTTTTTTTTCCTAGTAAATACGCTTCTAGGGAGCTACTTTGCAAAATTGAAGAAATAAGAAACTATCATTAATTTGTCGTCCGAAGAATCTGCGAAGAAAGTGGTAAGGCTTACTATTTATTTATTTCACTGTATACTGAAAAGCTGACAAAGTGACACAACAAAACAAATGAAATGCATGTACCTGTCTGGATATTCGGAGCATTATTTGAAACTGTGTTTGCCCAGTTTACCCACCAATAGTTCGGTGAAGGATTTGCATCAGAAGAACAGCTAAGAGTAAACGGCGTATTTTCTTCCACATTGTCTGGTCCGGTTATCATAGGTCTAGAAGGTGGATCTGAATAAATGATTACAGCATTAAATGACTAGTCCTTGACGTACGCCTAGCCATATTCTTGTTCATGTTTCCAGACTTGATAGCATATTTGGCAGATAATATTGACTGTTCCAGCCATGTTTGTATTGAAAATTCAAATGCATCGTGACACAGATCAATGAACATACAACAATGTATAATATAAAGCCCTAAATAGAGTGTTTGTGTTTATCATTGAAGGATTCATTTTTTTATAAAGCAGTGGGTCCCAACCTTTGCTGAAAGTTTAATCAGATCTAACAGAAGAACTCTCTCATAATCTATACATAATCTATACACTCTCAAATAAACTATACAAATACACAGAAATATAAATGCTCATAATCACGTTGCGCAGTATTTTCGAGTCATCGAAGGAAAAAGAGTTGACGGAAAATCAGTGGCAAGTCAAAACGACCGAGTTGCAATAAACTGGCATACAAAAAGAAGAACCGCTTGTAACGGTCGCAAGTATTAACTGGGACTGTAACCAATTTTACATGATCGAAAACTCGCACTTATCTCCTTTAGCAGCTTCAGACATTTACTAGGTATCTTCACTGATATGCTTTACAGGAGAGTTCAAAATAAACGAAGGTGCAGACAGAAAGAACACAAAAGGCAAAGTCAGCAACAATAAAACCTCATACATGACATGGTATATTCGTACGCCAGTTTAATTTAAGTGATATCCAGCTACTAAGAGGCTAATATTACTGTTACAATCAATGTGACATCAAAGGAAATGACAGTGTCCGATCAGTTTTAGACATGAATTAACAGTTTTTACTCTACGTAGATTAACCTGAAACATGAGAATTCTTAATCAGTTTGATAGTTCCGACTTCGTCATTTAATATTGTTATGATGTTCGGTGTTGTATGCATTGGTTTGTAGATGAAACGATAGAAGAGACTGGTGAACAAAAACATCATTGATCATCGAACGACAGATGAACAGATAGATTGAAAACAAGATACCTACGAGCTACAATCGCTCCCTGAGTATAAAAGCATTTATTGTCAGACTGGTTTTAAAGACTATGTTATTTAATTCTTTCTGTTTAACGCAAGTTCTAAATTATTATGGGCAAAAACATACGCTTGGTCTAGGCCCCTCAGGTATATTAATTGCACGACGGCGGTTCGGGTCTCACTCAGTGACGCCCTTCGTGATGTTTTAACGAGTGATTGGGGCTTGATATGTCTGTCTTGGCCTGCCGAGGTTCAACTATTGGTTTTCTTTAACACTGGCTCGCAGTGGGTGTAGAATTATCTATTAGTAATCGTCTGTGTTTATCATAGTGATTTATATAAGTTTATTATGCGAATCGATTTTTATGTATTTCTGTATTAAGAGTTGGATAGTTAGTTAACTGTTCAAGTGCTTTAAACAACCCCCACCCCAATTATCCCTCTACCCCACGGTAATTTATACTACTGACCGTGTTCTAAGGCGGTGGTCTCGGTGTTGCTTTCATTCCGTATTGCTTTATGGATTATTCTACGAACAAGGTTTATTTAGTCTTGTCATAAATTTGTCTGTGTTCGTCAGTCCTTTTAGCATTGCGATTACCTCGCTTGGGGATGAGAAAGCTGATCTGTGTGCTCTACGTCGTTTGTTTTGCGCGTGCTTTGTGTCTTGTTTTCCTCTTCCCTTTTGTGTCAGGGGTTAGTTGTGACTTGAAGTTGGCTGTAAAAGTGCTTTAAACCCCTAGTGGTTTATTTTAGAGACCGTTCTAAGGCGGTGGTCTCGGTATTAGTCTTACTCTTTGTTGCTTTGTGGTTTATTCTACGGGACGCTTTGTTTTAAGTATTGCATTGTGTTATTTTGTTCTCATGTATTTTAGTCCTTTTAGCATTGCGGTTACTTTGCTTGGGGAAGAGAGGACTAATCTTAGTGTTTTTCGTAGGTTATTCGATTTGCGATGGTTTGCTTTTGTCTGTTTTCTATTTTCGTGATTTTATGTGTTCTTTGTTTCCAAGCGCATTCCGTTTTTACTTAATTGAATTCTGGCACTCCCTAGACTTTTCTTTTACCTCTTTTTTCATTGATTGTGGCACTCCATGGACTTTTCCTTTTACTTTTTACTAATCCAGATGTAACTTAAAACCTTCCTGCAATTCAAAGCAGTCAAAATTCAAAAAAATTGTCTTAAAGCACTAAATTTATAAAATAAAAATACATCCAAGGACTACTGAAGGAATATAATCGCCAGGCATGTTCGATGCATCTGGGTATCATAACCAAGCTGGTCGTCATGTCGATTTAAAACCCTAAAATATTCTTTTCAAGAAGCAGAGTTCCAATAACCGTGAGGCTTGGTACGCAGCATTGGGGACGTGGGCCCGAGAAAGTTTGTTCAAACGATGACCTTAGATTAACCTTGACCGTTTTTACGAAATGGCAATTTTTAATAAAAGATTTATCAGTCATTTTTGTTACCATCAACTTTGCCATGTAATTTTCACCATCACTGAACATGCACAAAAGGTAGTGCAACCTTTATTCAAGTTTCGGGGTACTTATAAATCGATTTAGTCAAAACCATACTAATGCGATGTTTAAAAAACACCATATCTCGAATTTTCTGTGCAGTTTGTCCCTGAGAGTGTAGCAGTCTCTGATCAGCTTGCCTTATAGGGAAGAAGATACTACGGCCTGGGCAGATTGCCTCAAACCACCACACACCCACAAAAAATTAACAGAATTTAGTTAAGAAAGATTTC
Organism: Anodontia alba; assembly: GCA_964016985.1. NCBI lineage: Eukaryota > Metazoa > Mollusca > Bivalvia > Lucinida > Lucinidae > Anodontia > Anodontia alba. The sequence goes on along the minus strand of OZ024831.1, from coordinate 80,856,434 downwards.
GATTCTTAACTCCTCCTTTTAAACCTCCTCCTTGAAACAGAAACATTTACACATTGGAAAATTGATTTTATCTGCAAATATTTATCATTTACTGAACAGGAGCAAATTGAGGGTAAGATTTAGTGGCTTTGGAAGCTTGCACCTATGCCAGAAACCTGGCAGACTCAAAAAGACATATATAAATTTTAAATGACTTTCCTGTTACCAGATATTTGAATATTTATAACCGCTAGCATTATTTGTACTGATCTGAACGGAAAGAGGTGGAGGGGACAAGGTAACATGACCAAGGCAGCTTGTTTTCCGGAGGTGAGGACCGTGGCCTAGGTAGCGTGTCTGCACCCACGAATCCCACCCCACCATCACAACCACCACCACCACCACAAGAATCTGACAGAGCTCAGCTCGAAAAGATATTTCAATCACTTAAAATAAAAACATGTAAGATAGAAACATGGGAAAGCTGATTCTACCTGCAAAAGTATATCTTTGGTTAGATGGGAGGAAATAACAGTGTGTTATCCGTACAATTTGCAAAATCGGAAGCTGCTGAAACTGTACATCGACAATCAGCTAGCAGCGCATCGCGACGGTTGGTTGAAAAAGAACCAAGTAAAGAAACCAAACTTGTTTCCAGAGTGGAAAAAAAAATACCATAGGAAAGGTAAGAGATGTTATTTTTACATTTTAGATAGACCATTTCCGTTCAGGATAAAGAATACTGGCTCCGCATCACTGAATGCGTTTCTCGAAAATAGTCGCGATTGACTGGTGTAATACAATGTGAGTTTTGTTTTATTTTCTTTCCATGCACATATGCAAATCATTCATTTTTCATTATGTATATATACTTTTTTACTCGCAGCAAGTTCCTGTACGAAATTTACGGACTGTTTGTCTGTGTCCTATAATTTTGATACTGTACGACCACCTGGCACTGTCGGTGATCACTAGCTGCTGGTATCAACAAATAACTTTACGCCTGGCTATATGCTGCATTGAGGACTCTGGCTGTACCAAAAAAAAAGATAAGAGAAAGTCCAGGGAGTGCCACAATCACAAACCGCAGCCCTTCCCAGACCCCAAGAGGAAGAGAAAACGGACAAATCCAAACAAGCACAAACCGAACAAACGTACGAAAAGCACTAAGATTAGCTCTCTCTTCCCAAGCGAGGTAATCGCAATACTAAATGGACCGAAAAACACAAGAACAAAATGACATACGGAAATACATACAACAAATCGCCTCGTAGAATAAACCACACAGCAACAAAGAGTAAGACTAACACCGGGACCACCGCCTTAAAACGGTCAGTAGAGCAAACCACCAGGGGGGGTTTAAAGCTCTTTTACAGCTAGCTAACTTCACCCTGGGTCCCGGTGCTACTCTTAATACAGAAACACATAAAAATTTGGTTCGCATAAAGGCTCCCAACTCAGTCAATGCATCAAAGCGAAATAAAAATCAAATTAATCACTATAATAAACAAAGACGAGTACTCATGGCTAATTCTACTGTATGCCAGAGTAACTGAAAACCAATAGTTGAACCACGGCGGGCCAAGCCAAAGACATATCGTCAAGCCCCAACCCACTGGTTAAAGTTTTACGAAGAGGCCGTCAATGAGTCTGAGGCCCGAACCGCCGTCGTGCAATTAAAGAGTGAAGCATAGCCATCAACAATGATTCGGTTGACAACTAGGCATGCAGTCTGCCGCATAATATCCAGGCTATAGCCAATTCTTTTATAACGGTTAATAAGTTTTCTGAATTGCTCCGAAAAGTTAGATTTACCTACAATTTTTCTAAATCTGTACACTAAGTCACCGTAAAATTCTAGTTCCGATATACCTTGTTGCAGAAGTGTTTTCAGACTGACGCTATATTTTTCTAACAAGGCACTGTGTTTGCGATAAAATTTCGAAAACGCCTTACGTAGTTTAAAATAAAGATAGCCTTGCCTAAGAAGTTTGGCAGTAAGGGCTTTATTACGGTAGTTAAAGTAATTAAGATTTGAAGAAGCTCTGGCGAATCTCATATGTTGAGATATGTATACCCCATATGAGGTACGCCGGGGGACATCGCCATCCAGAAAACAGAAATTGACTATATCAAAATCAAAATCGTCCCGTGTATCATAAATTTTGGTCAGTCTGTTCAAATAAAGCCAAAACAGAACCAAAAGTAAGAAAAAAAAATAATAATAATATTAAAAATAAGAAGTTATACTTTTAAAATGTTGCTGTGGTAATATTCATCTTTATAAGATAACCTGTGTTTTGTTTGTTTTCATGAAATGTGACTTACTAATGATACATTTATTTGTTTGTTTGTCTGCCTGTCCCTCTCTTTATCTGCTTGACAGCTCACACCTTCACTCATCTATCTATCTATCTATCTATCTATCTATCTACGTCCGTCGGTTGGTCCATCTGTTTGTTCCCTCGTCTTCTATCTCTTACCGTCTGTCGGTTGGTCGTTCGTCCTTGGGTCCATCCGTCCATCCATCCATTCATCAATAAGCAGCGCAATAAAACTAAAGGAGCCACAAGTACCGGGAAATGTGTTTCAATATTAAACAGTCAAATTCTAAGTTCAAGACCGTTTTCAGCCCATACTCAGTGACAGTCGACCCACTTTTTTCAGCCTATACTGAGAAACAATGGACCAACCATTGCCGTCAGCGCTTTGATTTGTTTCGTTTGAAAGTCGACGCCCCGCACATTGTTGTTATACCTTCTAGTTTGATTAAAATTATCGTTCGCGTTTCCGAAAACGAAACATTCACAGTCACTCACATTTCCGCTTGAATCATGGGAAGGTTAACACTGCGTCAGTGAAAGGGATATAGAGGAATTCTGTCTTTCTTATATAAAGGTGTCTACTCTTAGAGAAAATAATTCAAAGTGTGCACTCCCTTTGTAAGAATGACAGGAAATACGTTATATGTATATACATCTTTTCCCCTGTAAAGGTTTCAGTATATGCTAAACAAAATACTGTTTTATTGCATATTTGATTTTCGGCCGTGTTAAATTGCTGGAGTGGCGAACTTGTAGAATCCTCCATGGCGTGGGACAACATTATTTCTCAATTCTTTTATCCCAACAACCTCCTTTCCCTGTGTATGATTTTCAGACTTGATGACGGCCTCTTCGTCAAAGTTTAACCAATGGGTTGGGGCTTGACGATATGTCTTTGGCCTGGCCCGCCGGGGTTCAACTATTGGTTTTCATTTACTCTGGCATACAGTAGAATTAGTCATGAGTGCTTGTCTTTGTTTATCATTGTGATTAATTTGATTTTTATGTTTTCGCTTTGATGCGTTGGCTGGGTTGGTTTTGTGCGGGCCGTGTTTTTTTATGTATTTCTGTATGAAGAGTAGCTTAAAGACAACAATGTTGCTCGGGACCCAGGGTGAAGTTGGCTAGCTGTAAAAATGCTTTAAACCCCGCGGAGGTTTATTCTACTGACCGTTCAAAGGCGGTGGTCCCGGTGTTAGTCTTACTCTTTGTTGCTTTGTGGTTTGTTCGACGAGGCGATTTGTTTTTTGTCTTGCGTTGTGTTGTTTTGTTCTTGTGTTTTCCGGTCCTTTTGGCCTTGCGATTGCCTCGCTTGGGGAAGAGAGAGCTAATCTTAATGCTTTTCGTACGTTTGTTCGATTTGCGCTTGTTTGGTTTTGTCTGTTTCCTCTTCCGTTTGGTGTCTCTAAGGAAGGACTGCGGTTTGTGATTGTGGCACTCCGTGGAGTGTTCTCTTACCTTTATTAGCTCACCTGAGCTATGCTCAGGATGAGCTATTGTGATCACTTTTCGTCCGTCATCCGTCCGTCCGTGCGTCCGTCCGTTAACATTTTCAAATGACTTCTCCTCTGAAGCCGCTGAGTCAATTTTGCTCAAATTTCATATGGAGCCTCCTTAGATTGGGGGAACGAAATATTGCTAAAATGGTTGCGGTCTGTTGACCAAGATGGCCGCCATGCCCATATATGATAAAAACCTTTAAAGTCTTCTCCAGAACGGAAGACGCCTTGGGGCTGAATCTTTGCACAAATCATTGGGGGCGAGAGGTCTACCAAAGTTGCTAAAATAATCGTTGTACATTGCCGTTTCACCTTTCAACGGCGAGGTCAAGTTTGCTTCCCTATGCATTTGTATGGGCACCATACATTTGTATGGGAAAAATATTGAGAATTTCAAATAACCTCCTCTGGAGCCTCTGGACCAATGTTGCTCAAATTTCATGTGGAGCCTCCTTAGGTTGGGGGAACGAAAGATTGCTAAAATGGTTGCGGTCCATTGACCAATATGGCCGCCATGCCCATATATGGTATAGACCTATAAAAATCTTCTTCTCCAGAACCGAGGATGCCTTGGGGCTGAATCTTTACACAAACCATCGGGGACGAGAGGTCTACCAAAGTTGCTAAAATAATTGTTGTACATTGACGTTTGACCTTTTGACGGCGAGATCAAGTTTGCTTCCCTACGTATTTGTATGGGCACCATACATTTGTATGGGAAAATGTTGAGAATTTCAAACGACTTCTCCTCTGAAGCTTCTGGGCCAGTGTTGCTCAAATTTCATGTGGAGCCGCCTTAGCTTGGGGGGACGAAATATTGCTAAAATGGTTGCGGTTCATTGACCAAGATGGCCGCTATGCCCATTTATAATAAAAACCTTTTAAAATCTTCTTTTCCAAAACAGAAGATGCCTTTGGACTGAATCTTTGCACAAATCACCGGAGACGAGAAGTCCACTAAAGTTGCTAAAATAATTGTTGTACATTGACGTTTGACCTTTCTACGACAATGTCAAGTTTGCTTGCCTATGCATTTGTATGGGCATCATACATTTGTATGGGAAAAATGTTGAGAATTTCAAACGACTTCTCCTCTGAAGCTTCTGGGCCAATGTTGCTCAAATTTTATGTGGAGCCTCCTTAGGTTGGGGAAACGAAAGATTGCTAAAAATGTCGCGGTCCATTGACCAATATGGCCGCCATGCCCATGTATGGTATAGACCTTTTTACGGCGAGGTCAAGTTTGCTTGCCTATGCATTAGTACGGGCACCATACATTTGTATGGGAAAAATGTTGAGAATTTCAAACGACTTCTCCTCTGAAGCCTCTGGGTCAATGTTGCTCAAATTTTATGTGGAGCCTCCTTAGGTTGGGGCAACGAAAGATTGCTTAAATGGTCACGGTCTATTGCCATATGGTATAAAAAAAAAAAACTTTAAAAATCTTCTTCTCCAGAACCAAATAAGCCCTGGGTCCTTATCTTTGCACAAATCCTCGGGGACAGGAGATCTACCAAAATTGCTAAAATGATGGTCCTACGTTGACGTTTGACCTTTTTACGGCAAAGTCAAATTTGCTTTCACGTGCATTTGTATGGGCCCTATACATTAATATGGGAAAATTTGAGAATTCATATTTTGGACGTCTCCTCTATAATCCAGTTGAATCGAAACTTGATGATGAGCATTTGGGCGCTTATGAGACACAAAATAGCTAAATGAGCCAGTAGAATATCCAAGATGGCCACCTCAGCTGCCATCTTGAAAATCAATTTTCGACATCTCTTCTCAAACCTTAGATCGCTTCGAGCCGAGACTTGCTCTTTAGCAACAGGATGTTTTCTGGATCGAAAGAAGCTAAAATTGTGTTGATCGAAAATCCAAGATGGCCTCAATGGTTCTGCTCCATTGAACAAGATGGTCCCCAGAGTTAAAAAAAAAATAGAAAATCTTCAAACGACATCTCGTCCTTGGCCAATGACCTGATTTCAAAATATTTGCACAGAAGTATTCCACGAATGGCCCTCAACCAAAATTACTAAAATGGCTCCGCTTGGCTTAACAAAATGGCGGCCAGAGCTAAAAATAAAAAAAAAACCTATAAAAGACATCTCCGCAGCCAGTGTCCCGATTTCAAAGTAATTTCACCGAATTGTTCCTCTTATGACCCTTTACCATAATTGCTAAAAAAGTTCTGCTTGGCTGAACAAAATGGCTGGCAGAGCTACAATTAGAAATAAAACTTTTAAACATCTCCTCCTTGGACAATGTCCTAATTTCAAAATGTTTTCACAGAAATGTTCCTCTTATCCCCCTTTACCGAAAATTGCCAAATGGTTCTGCTCTGCTGAACAAAATGGTCACCAGAGCTAAGAATTTAAAATACCTTTAAACGACATCTCCATGGCCAGTGGCAAGATTTCAAAATAATTTCAAGTCAGTGTTCCTCTTATGCTCCTTTGCCAAAATTGCTAAAATAGTTCTGCTCTGCTGAACAAAATGGTTACCAGAGCTAAAAATTGAAAAAAAAATCTTTAAAGGACAGGATAAGTAGATGAACCAAATGACTTCTGAAAAATATCTAACTTTGGTTTACTTATGGTGTTTTGAAAATTTCAGCATTTAACCTTGTAAGCAAGATATCTCAAAAACTGTTTAAGCCATTGCCTTGTCATAACAGTATTGGAAAATGTTGTATGCAGTGGCGGTTTCACTCAGGTAAGCGGGTTGTGGCCCGTGGGCCTCTTGTTTTGATATACCATCGTGGTATATTTGAAAATGGAGTTCTGCTCGTGTATACGCTACGCTAGAGGGCGTAAGCAGTATTGCGAAATTCATTATTTCTTATGTATAGTCTCAATAAAACAGAGATTCCCATTTTCTAATCCGTTCGTGTGCTCCTTGCTTCCAAAGGCAATCTTTTTGACGGTTGTTACCGTAAAGAACTAAAATGATTTTCGTGGCAGACAACTTAAGTGTTACACAGATGCTAAAATTAATTTAACCCTAGCCGATGTTGTATTTATTGTGAACGCTATGGGTATCTGTGGCCTAGTAGCTGACATGGCTGACTATCATCAGGTCTGTCACAGCTATAGATGCAAAAAAAGGTAAGAGAAAAGTCCAGGGAGTGCAACAATCACAAACCGCAGCCCTTCCCAGACCAAATCCAAACAAGCACCAATCGAACAAACGTACGAAAAGCACTAAGATTAGCTCTCTCTTCCCCAAGCGAGGTAATCGCAATACTAAAGGACTGAAAAACACAAGAACAAAATGACACACGGAAAGACATACAACAAATACACAAAATCAAGCCTCGCCCGGGGTACACGAGAGACGCTAAGTTCTGCAAAAGAAAGCCAGATGGAATTTGTCCAGGTATCCGTTTTCACTCAACTCTCGGCATAAACCACATACCCCTTTCCACCAAATAAATCCCAACACTGTCGTCAGAAGCAGTGTGCTTGCGTGAAAATTCAGTAATATAGTCCTCTATCCGCGCTTCTATTCCTATAATAAACAACATAATATATGCTCAGATTTCATCAGTTGCTGACTTATTGAAAAGTGTTGCCCTTTTAGTAAGTAAAGAGTACTTTAAAACAACACAAATACGCTACATATACATGTACCATTGTCTTATGAATGAGCCCGATGCAACAAGAAAAATTCTTCCTGCAACTGATCGTACAGTTTTCAATACTACAGGACCCGGACAACTGTACGATAAACTTCGTACTTTAACTTGCTGAGAATAAAACGAGTACATCTATTTCACGAAAAGTGAAACATAGGAAAACCTATTATGAAAAAATCTCTCTTGTGGGATGAGGGGACGTGTGAGACAAACTACTGTGGGTTGGTCTGAAAACACTTCTGCAACAAGGTATATCGGAACCAGACTTTTATGGTGACTTAGTGTACAGATTTAAAAAAATTGTAGGTAAATCTAACTTTTCGGAGCAATTCAGAAAACTTATTAACCGTTATAAAAGAATTGGCTATAGCCTGGATATTATGCGGCAGACCACATGCCTAATTGTCAACCCAATTATTGTTGATGGCTATGCTTCACTCTTTAATTGCACGACGGCGGTTCGGGCCTAAGACTCAATGACGGCCTCTTTGTAAAACTTAACCAGTGGGTTGGGGCTTGACGCGCCGTGGTTCAACTACTGGTTTTCATTTACTCTGGCATACAGTAGAATTAGCCATGAGTGCTCGTCTTAGTTTATTATAGTGGTTAATTTGATTTTTATGTTTTCGCTTGATGTATGGACTGAGTTGGGAGCCTTTATGCGAACCGATCCGATTTGTTTTACGTATTTCTGTATTAATAGTAGCCAGGGTGAAGTTGGCTAGCTGTAAAAGTGCTTTAAACACCACCACCCACCCACCCCCACCCCGTTGGTTTACTCTACTGACCGTTCTAAGGCGGTGGTCCCGATGTTAGTCTTACTCTTTGGTGCTTTGTGGTTTATTCTGCGAGGCGATTTGTTGTATGTCTTACCTTGTGCCATTTCGTTCTTGTGTTTTTTTTTTGTTTTGTTTTTTTTTTTGTTGTTTTTTTTTTTTTTTTTTTTTTTCAGTCCTTTTAGCATTGCGGTTACCTCGCTTGGGGAAGAGAGAGCTAATCATAGTGCTTTTCGTATGTTTGATCGATTTGTGCTTGTTTGGATTTGTCGGTTTCCTCTTCCTCTTGATGTCTGGGAGGGGCTGCGGTTTGGGATTGTGGCACTCCCTGGACTTTTCTCTTACCTTTTTTTGGATAGATTGTATTTATCCCAGTAAATTAAATGAGTAAACACAGGAACTAATACAATCAGATCAACGTCAAGTGCAGCCGACCTCGGTGGCTCAGTTGGATGCGCCGTCCGACTTACCAGGAGGTCGCGGGTTGAATCCCCGCCGAGGTCGGCAACATTCTTTCGTGGAGCTTGATCATGAAATATTTTCTACGGTCATTCTCTCCCTTCCGCTGATTCAAGAAGGGCAGTTGTCAGTTTCTGGCGAAAGAATGTGTACAATACTGGTTAATCGCTAAGAGGACTAAGCCTGCCCAGTAAACGTGTGGTTGGGTTGCCTGGGCCGTAAAACCTCAACACAAACAAACAACGTCAAGTTCTAAACATAAAAAGAAGAGAAGAAAAGATACATTTAAACAGCTACAAAGAAGAATAGATAGCAAGCAGAGTAGGCAACCTTTTCCAAACAAAATGGCAATAATTTTGCTACCCAAACTTAACTGAACATAGCTTTAACATTATTGTTAAAAGAAAAAAAGTCTTTTTTTTTTTTTTTTTTCTTTTTTTTTTTTTTTTTTTTTTTTTTTTTTTTTGAAAATGAAACACATTGTCATATTGAAATTACAGACTTAATTCACAAGATACTTTACTACATTAATAGAATTCGACATTGAATATTCATTTGAAAAATCAAATATCTACCATTACTTATCTTTTCGCACTTGGAAAACGAGTTTGACAGCTTTCAGCCCCGCCCCAACTCTTCCCCGACCAAGAAATTCGACAGTTTAGAAAGTTACTTTACTCACTTTAAAAGATGATAGAAACATGATTTTACATGAGCAAATATGTCTTTGGTTGGAAGGGAAGAAATAGGGGCCCAAGTATCGTGGCCTCTCGAAGCTTGCACCTACCTCAGAAAACCTGCATATACAGAACAGCAATTAAATAGAGCCAATTCTTCCGATATCGGGGCACCTTTTTTTTAAATTTGAATCTAATGGAACAGTTTCCACCAAACTTTATGATAAACGGGACGATTTTGATTTTGATATAGTCCATTTCCCTTTTCTGAATGGCGATGTCCCCCGGCATACCTCTTTTGGGGTATACATATCTTAACATATGAGATTCGCCAGAGCTTCTTCAAATCTCAGTGACTTTAACTGTCTTAATAAAGGCGTTTTCGAAATTTTATCTCTATCACAGTGCCTTAGTAAATAAATATAGCGTCAATCTGAAAACGCTTCTGCAACAAGGTATATCGAAACCTAGTGTACAGATTAAGAAGATATGTCTTTGGCTTGGCCTGCCGTAGTACAATTATTGGTTTTTATTTACTCTGGAATACAGTAGAATTAGCCATGAGTACTTGTCTTTGTTTATTATAGTGATTAATTTGAGTTGGGAGCCTTTATGCGAACCGATTTTTTTATGTATTTCTGTATTAAGAGTAGCATTGGGACCCAGAGTGAAGTTGGCTAGCTATAAAAGTGCTTTAAACCTCACCCCCCCCCCACGCCCCACCCCCTCCCCCCGCCACACACACCCGATGGTTTACTCTACTGACCGTTATAAGGCGGTGGTTCCGGTGTTAGTCTTACTCTTTGTAGCTTTGTGGTTATACTACGAGGCGATTTGTTGTATGTCCTACCTTTTAGCATTGCGATTACCTTGCTTAGGGAAGAGAGAGCTAATCTTAGTGCTTTTCATACGTTGGTTCGATTTGCACTTGTTTGGTTTTGTCTGTTTCCTCTTCCTCTTTGTGCCTGGGAAGGACTGCGGTTTTTAATTGTGGCACCCCCTGGACTTTTCTCTCACCCTTTTTTAAACAAGGCCCCATGAAAGCAGGAAAAACGCCTTGGCCAACAATTCAATTTTACCTACAGATACATGTACATAGATTATGTATTATCTCTGAATAATTCAAAGTTTTCAGAGTATATAGAATTCATCTTGCAATATGAACTTAAAATTAATAGGAATGAATGCAATGATCGGGAATCGATAAAATTGTCTAGCACCGTCCGTCAAGACACCAAAGGGAAAAAAGGACGCACTTAAAGAAACCACACAAATAAAACTCTACAGACAGAAAGCCAAAAGGACAATTTCTTTCGGAATAGGCCAACATTTATAAATAGCTTATCACCAAATCTTATATAAATATTGTCAAGTAGAATGTTGAGAGCTTCACACACTTTCTGACATGACCATAATGTATAATTTCAATGCATTTTGGCAGTGAAAAAAAAATTACTTCCGTTACATGCAAGATAGAGGGAACCTTCCCTATGAAATGTCCATTCAATTAAATCATTAAGCTTTTCTTTTATATAAGGTAATGACATAGTTAAGTATAAAGCTTGGAAAAAACATACGTAGACAGACGATGCACGAAAATTTCTGGATTTTAGTTTATTCAAATCTTCATTCAAATTTTTATGGTCCAAAACAGATTCTTACCTGATCTTTCATAGACCTTGTTGCCATATTTAATCACATGCTTTCTGGTAGCAGTAAGACAAGAAATTAACAATTAAGAAAGTTCAGTAGTGGTACAAAATTGCAATAAACCGTGCTTTGTATGGTCTTTAATGACGCTTAGGCAACCGATATAACGAAGGAAGCTTATCCTGGCCTTCTTTAACACTAACAGGAAAGTCGGTGGCTAAATGGTAGGTATGACCATTAACCACATACCTCTCTTCAATCAAGGTTGTAGTTCATAGGCCTTTGTACCACCAAGTTCTTGCTTAAGGGTATTAAATGGATGGAGCCGTCAAACAACAAAGACATTGTTTGCTACATTGTCTGCCAGAGCCAAAAAATACTTCCTATGAAATTCTTAAATATCTAGTTTAAGGTGACGCAAAGACGTTTTGGTTTAGGATGTAATAAATTTGTATTTTGACAAAAAAAAGAAATGCGTTTAATAACTATTCTCAGGATGCCAAATTTCCACTTTTTAGGGCTGCATGTTCAAAATACTCTCACACCATCGATGTTTTCGCTTTCATGCATGGACTGAGTTGGGAGCCTTTATGCGAACCGAAGTTTTATGTATTTCTGTATTAAGAGTAGCATCGGGACCCAGGGCGAAGTTGGCAAGCTGTAAAAGTGCTTTAAACCCCTCGGTGGTTTACTCTACTGACCGTTCTAAGGCGGTGGTCCCGGTGTTAGTCTTTCTCTTTGTTGCTTTGTGGTTTATTCTACGAGGCGATTTGTGTTATGTCTTACCGTGTTTCATTTTGTTCTTGTGTTTTTCAGTCCTTTTAGCATTGCGATTATCTCGCTTGGGGAAGAGAGAGCTTATCTTAGTGCTTTTCGTACTTTTGTTCGATTTGTGCTTATTTGGATTTGCCGGTTTCCTCTTCTTCTCGGCGTCTTGAAGTGGCACTTCCTGGACTTTTCTCTTACCCTTTTTTCCTATAGACGCCTGATTATACCCCATTTGTTTTGGGTCGATGTCTGTCTGCCTGAACATTGCTTATTTTGCCTTTGTATATATCTACTTTATGATTTTCCGAAATACGATTTTAGTATGTTGATCTCAGACTCATTTCACATGTTTATGTAAAGGTTTGTAGTTTGCCATTCTTGCCGTCAATACATCGACAGCTAAAACAAAAGACAAGGCACCATGTCAGCTGGTCATATGGTACAACGTGCTTTTAATATGGTGTTTCGATTCTCATTTGACATGCTAAAGTCGCATTTCAGAAAATCATAGGGTCGATGTACACAAAGACAAAATTAGATATGTTCAGACAGACAGAGTGAACCCAAAATAAATGGGATGTACTCAGGCTTCCGTGGAAAGTAAGTATTACTAGGTATGCATACTCTGCCAACACTACCTATCGGCCTGAACAGATATTTAAGAAAATTAAATATTAATAAATGGCTTAGATTCCTGTTTGGTCTCGCAAGATCCGGAATCGACATAGCCAGATAAGAATTTTTATTTTGACTACAGAGAATTTAGTTAGGCCCGGAATCTGGCTACGCCAAATTAGATTTTTTTCTATCTGGCCTAGATAAAACAAATCTGATTTGGGCTAGCCAGTTTCCGGGTATGTTATTTCTGTCTAAACTACTACTACATATATCCATGTATATATACTTACAAAGAACGTTTATTTCTACTGTTTGTCTTGGTATTGTGAACGATTTCACAGTCCATGTACAATTGTATTTTCCTGCGTTACTTTTTTGTAGTTTCGGAAATATCAGTTCATTCGTACCATTGAAACCTTGATCTCCAAACCTTGTCCCGTTGCCAAACGGCGCCCACTTGCCAAACAAGCGAGTGTTATCCCGTCCACAGTAAAGCTGTAATTTACGTCCTTCAATTTCTTTAACTATATCAGTCTCCACTGGTTTTCCATTTTGAAATATCACTGTTTCTGAAATACAGAACATTTATGAGAACATTGAATTAAAAGTTCATTAACACCTGCCGCCAATACCCGCATATATAATGGAGAAACTATTGATCTAACCATGCTGTGGTATATACATGATGCCCGGCATTCTAATTTTACAAAATTAAAAACTGTAAAAACTGTAAAACTTAAATTTAAAAAAAATGAAATACCAAAAGATAAGTTCCATTTTTAATATTTACTTAAAATGAGTGTAATAAATATTTCTTAAAATGTATATGCATCAACCACATGTATAAGACTGTAAACTTTGGACACTCGTTTCCGATTTATCATGAGTTAAATTTGGGGAAAGCGGATTACATTGTTTCATTATATTACCAGTGACACTTTGCTTACCTGGATATTTGTTCTTGTTTTTCAGTGAAATATTTTTCAGAATTTACCCTTATACCAAGGGAGGGCGGCATACGGAGAACACTTTACGTGCTACCAAAGCAACATAATAAGACCGTCTAAAACAGGTTTCATCTAGAATTACATTTCGTGCAGAAAAAATCAGCGGCCTTTATTAGACATTTTTTGTTTCGTCGCAATAAAATAAAAGACCAATAGATAAGTTGGAAAAGTTATGAAAGATCAGGTGCGAAAGATGATAAATAAATTCGTGAATTTTCTCCGTAGTACCTATTTTTCTTGACCGCTTTCATAAATGTCAGCTAACATAAACAACAATTCTAACGTAATCATGGATTGAACATTATATTGCCTGTTGTTCTGGCTCTGGTCGGGCTCACCGTAGTCCTACTGTTGGTTTTCTTTTGCTTCAGCATTTCAATTAGTTCTTGCTGTCGAGTCCTCATCTTTGTTTCATCTCTGTATGCGTTTGATTTTTATGTTTTCGTATATGTTGGACTGATGAGTCAGGAACCCTTCACGCGGACTGAACAAATGTCTTCTGTATACTAAGGGCGAGGGCTGTGGCCACGTAAAATCGTAATATTTTACTGACCGTTCATCTGCTGTTGTTTACTGTTTCTGTCATTGTATGTCCTTGCGTGTATGTCTTTGTGATTTTTTTTTAATTTTTATTTTGGATAGCCGTTTGGCCACTTTTTGGGAAAAACTTGTCCTTTTGGCTTTCTACTTGTAGGGTTTCGATTGTGGTGACGTTACTTTTAGTGCGCCTTTCTTTCCCTTTGGCGTCATTGAACGGAAGGTGTTAGGTAATTGTAGCGAATCCTGATCATTATCTTTCCTTCTATTTATGAGCACTATATAACGACATCGGCGTGACGTTGATGACTCATGAATCGGGAATATCATCTAGCTGCTTCTAAAGAAAAACTGTTCTTTTGATGCATTCTTTGAAATTAATAATAAACTAATCGTAAGGTGACTTTAATGAAACATTCAGGTAAGTTTCATTTATGAATATTCTGACATTGTGTAGGCTCTCTCACTCTCTCTCTCTCTCTCTCTCTCTCTCTCTCTCTCTCTCTCTCAAAGTTATCCATACATTCACTTAACTCCTTTATATTTACATGATATCATTGATACTATATATATATTTTTGAACAAGTGCTTGAAATGTTTATCCTGAAGAAATTAGCTGAATAAAGCAGATTCTTCTTACACGGAAGTTTCGTATGTGTATTCAAATTCGGTAATTCCTATTGGTACAATTGCATCTATTTCTGTAAAATAGTTATGTATAATAAACGTTTAACTGCTAAAGGGGGTGTCTATAAGGCCCTTTGTCTGCCCCGTAACAAAAGTGTTCATTTTTTGCTGATATACCTATAGTATCCCATTTACTAAAACAGTATTGATTTTGCGTCGTAAGTCCTTGTTTTGGAGAAACATGATCATGAAAGTGGGCGTGGTAATTCAGTACGAACCGGAGATACCATATTTTAAACATTGTTTCTCTTTTAAAATATACCACACCCAGTTCTACCATCTTCTGTTTGATAGACAAATGTCTCAGGTATTACATCTGTAGCATCTCTCATGAAAATCTTCAATTGTTGTTAATTTTGTACCTTGGAATTCGATCAAATCTAGCCTTTCTCTGGAACTGAATAGTGTATTATTTTGAAACTTACCTGAATACAACATTGGGACAGTGCAAAGAGATGACTAAGTTTTGATGATCTTGACTTTATTTTCAAGGTGATATCGGTTGTGGAATTGTCAAAAGAGCAGTTGCTTATTAGACTATCTTTATGCTACTTAACAAACGTTTTCATTTTCTTCTAATACGTTGACTATAATATCTTTTTAGGTCACTTAAGCATGAAGTGCACTGAGCATGAAATGCTTATGGTGAGCTATTGTGATCGGCCAACGTCCATTGTGCGTCTTCCGGCGTGCATTGTGCGGCATCAACAATTTGCCATAAATGAAAACTCCTCCTACACCCCTGGACCAATTTCAATCAAACTTCACAGGAATATTGCCTACGTAACTCGCAACCAGAGTTGGTAAAATTGTTTCGCATCAGTGACAATAATGGTCGCTAGAGGAAAATGACATCTCCTCCTACACCATTGGGTCAATTTGAATCAAACTTTAAAGGCACGTTGCCTAGGTGACTCACTACCAGAATAGCTAACATGATTTTGCTCCAGTGAACAAGATGATTGCCAGAGCTAAAACAGAAAATTCGTCAAATGACGACTCCTTCTATATCATTGAGCCAATTTCAATCAAACTTCACAGGCTTGTTACCTAGTAGTCTCTCTACCAAAATAGTTGAAACGGTTTTTCCTCAATTAACAAGATGGCTGCCAGAGCTAAAAATAAAAATAAAATCTTCAAATGACAACTCCTCCTATATTATTATACCAATTCAATCATGCCAATTCAATCAAACTTCACAAGAAGAAGAAGAAATCTTCCAATTACAACTTCTCCTAAACCTTTTGGCTAGTTTCAATCATCAAACTTCACAAGATCACAAGAATGTTGCTAGGTGACTCTCTACTAAAATAGCTAAAACTGGCTAAAATGGTTCTGCTCCAATGAACAAGATGGCCACCAGAGCTTGCATAGAAAAATCTTTAAATGACATCTACTCTATACCCATTGGCCAATTTTAATCAAACATCATAAAACTGTTTGTTGTGGTGATATCTTTTACCGTTTTACCGCACTTTTGACAATCCACAGTCCATGTGACTTTGAAAATGATATCAAGTGCATCAAAACTTAGTCATCTCTTTGCACTGTCCCAATGTTGTATTCAGGGAAGTTTTAAAATAATTCACCATTCAGTTCTGGAGAAAGTCTAGGTTTTATTGATTTCCGATGCAAATTTAACAAGAAGACAAGATATTATTGGGTGTGATATATTTTAAAAGAGAAACAGTGTTTTAAATAGGGTATCTCAGGTTCTTACTGAATTTCCCCACCCACTTTCATGATCATGCTACTTCAAAATTAGGGTTTATGTTACAATATGTTACAAAATCAATACTGTTTCAGTAAATAGGACACTAAAGTAATGTATCAGCAAAAAACTGAAGACTTTTGTTACGGGGGTACAAGAGGGGTCTTATGGACACCCAACCACCACCACTTCTGACATAAGGCTATCTGTATTAATATTTTGAAAAACATCTTTAATTTAATTTTGGCTTCCAAAAACAAACATTGCTCGAACAAGGCATGTTAGTTTTATGGTGACTTACTTTACAAAGATCGGTTGACTCTGTGTGTGTGTGTGTGTGTGTGTGTGTGTGTGTGTGTGTGTGTGTGTGTGTGTGTGTGTGTGTGTGTGTGTGTGTGTGTGTGTGTGTGTTGTTGTTTTGTTTTGTTTTGCGTTTTTCTTTCTTTGTTTCATAAAAAAAATGCTAGACCCTGTAAAGGTAAAACCTTATTCCCCTAACTGCAGCATTCATTCAAAGATGCAGTATGTCCCAACTATCACAGGATTGCTGGTACATCAAATTGTAAAGGTATACCTCTCTAGTCAACGTGCACAATACTGGTTAACCGCTTAGAGGACTAAGCCTACCCAGTAAACGTGTGGTTAGGTAAACTGACCGCGCTCGACATGACCCCATTGGGTTGACTGGGCCGTTAAACCTCATTACAAACAAACAACAGATTCAAAAAAAAATTAAACAAAACAATAAAACATGCTAAAAATGAACAGCGGCTACAACTCTGTCCAAAATTGATCGAATTTACCCAAAAATAACCAAGTGATCTACATTTCTGTTTCAAAGTGTACCGCCAACTTTTAAGATCTTGACTAAAAAAAACTTTCCGAAATCATGACAGCAAGATTGTAAGGAGTAGAATCAGGTGTACGACTGTGAAAGAAATGAAAATCAAAGATCAAACGTACATGTAGTTTACTTTTAAAATGTCAGTTCATTAAACCCGTTGCTTTACTCATGACCACATAATTGCCCTAGTATGACGTTCAAGACGGTTACTGTTTTATATGTTTGTCTAGCTGGTCGTTCATTTGTATACATTGGATGTGTTTGTGTTCCGTATGAAATGCCTTGTGCTATAGTGCCTACCTTCTGTGGCTCAGGACGGCATAACTGATTGTGACTTTTCCTAGTAATCTTTTTTTCTACTTTTACTCTGTCAGAAAATTGTGGAAAATTACGGTAATATAATGTTACATGCTCCTGCTTCGAACAATAATTTATATCATTACTTTTATAAAATTTAAACTTAGAAAATAAGACGTTGCCATGAACACTTACCGTCAAGCAGGTCCACACTATATATCAACACAAAACTGAGAATCACCTTGATCATTTTATCTGAATAATATAACATAATATATACAACTTCGTCACAATGTTTTCCAGTTGTCAGGGATATCAATCCTGTAACCAGTTTGTACGAATCAAAGGAGATGTATTTCTGAGCAAATATCAGATTCTAATTTTGCTGCATAAACCGGAGGGATTTTGTTATCCAAAGTAAAATGCTCAGGCCTATATATTAGGGGTATGTTTGCATATATAATTACGTCCTTCGTTTTCTGCATGCTTAAAGAAATTCAATACACGTATAAAACGTCATTGGAAAGAATATTTTATACCAAATATGTAATGGCAGATGTAACAACCCCTTAAATGTAATATAGCTATTGGTATAATTCACTTGCGCATGTTAATAACTTCCTCTCATCCAGCTAAGATTTCAGCTGTTAATCTGATTCAATCGACAGTGAGTCGCTCCTTACGCCTGTAGTATTTATGTAACTTATGTTCTTCTGGGGAATTATCATAATGAATAACAACAGTTTAAATCAGCTCTTTTATTACGCAAGTTCCTATTTGATTTCTTTTACACATGTTATAATATAGTTCTACATAATTTTCAAATGCAGTTTCCAATAGCAGTTAATTTATTTTCATTATTTAGGTTTAGAATAATTTAGGATGTCAAAAGTCTAAATACATGTTGCCAAAACAAGCCCAAAATACTAACTGAAGTTTCTCTCAAATCCAGCCTTACATGTGGCACCAGGCTTCTGTCAAAATATTTTCTCACGCTGACCAACCAATTTAAAATTCTTTAAAAATGAATTATATCGTTTGTGTGTGACGGACTATTTGTTGATGTCATATTAGTATTTAATTAATGATAAATGTTATATGCATAAATTCACAATGATATCAACATGTTGACCAGAGTTTCTGTTTATTTACTTGGTCCTGCATTTTTATTCTGACGGGGATGATATATTTTCTGTGGGTGCGGGGGGGGGGGGGGGGAGGGGGGGGAGGGGATGTAATATATTAACATATAATTCATTTCAAAGTCTGCAGTAGTTCAAGTTGACATTTAATATAAACATTCTCATGCCATGGTAATCAGTCCTGATACTTTATCTGACCATATGCTCATATTAAAGAATTTTAAATTGGTTGGCCAGCGCGAGAAAATATTTAGACATAAGTTACATAAATACTACACGCTGAAAAACAAAAAAAAAACATTGAGTTCTTACACGTAGGCTATAACGTCATCCAAATTTGTTGTATCTGATCTGTATAAAACCGTTAAAATTGTATTTTCTCTTGAAATGGAGTGCGCATAAATAAGACAATAGAAGGATCTGCATTAGACTAAATCTGCATTTGACCTGCTGCAGTCCTAACTACAGAAAATACGAGACCTAGCGAAACTCTAGTAGTTACCCTTACTTGATTAGAAGCACAAATCGCGGCATCTAATCAGTATCTACCCTGCCACTGATCCAGTATTTTATAGTCACATCAACAGGTAGTAAAACTGAATTGTTTTGAAAATGTCCGTATGCTTAGAGTATTTTAGAGTATTTTACCCAGCAAATACTTGCACAATCATGCTATGTACACAGCTCACCCGAGGCACCGCAAAATCGGCGGGAAGAATGATGTTGAGACCTGAAGCGGCTTAAACAGTTTTATGAGTACTACACCCTCGCCCTTAGAACTGATAGAGTTCCTGTTACACGGTATTTTAATCTCTAATTCACTAATAAATCAACACGGTAATACATACAAATTAATTTGTCGACACTGTGATATAAAAAGATGAAGACTTGATTCCTAATTGGAAGTCAGTGCGATAGAAAATTAACTTTTTGAATAGCGATGACCCTGAGCACAGGCGAGTAATGCCAGGCACCAACCTTCTGAACCAGACATGATTTAGCTATCATTTTCTCTGCGGAATAGATTTACTACAAACTTGCCGTATGTCGCATAACATGCACTGTGATTTGCTCATGCAGTACTGATAGAAGAAAGGGTGAGGAATAAAACGTCAAGATCCCAGTTGCCGTAACTGAAATACAAAGAAGACCTGCAACAAATTGTCACTCGTTAACAAACAAGATATTGCACACAGCCCGTCAATGTTGGGTGATAAGGCAAATTTTGGTTAGTGCTCTATAATCAAGCCTACTTTGTATAAGTTTTGAAAAAAACATCTAGTTATTGGTCAAATCTTTCAGTCTCGTTTTTTGATTGGTCGATTTTTCATTGGTGTTTCCTTAAGGTGGTTGGCTTGTTTTATAAAGTTAAGCAGCGGAGATTGCGGTTAGAAGCTGGATGCGTGACAGCGGTGCTTGACTTCGTGGAAGGCCCAACAAACACATAGGCACTCGACAGAATATGTGTGGGGGTGGGGGGAGGGAGGAGGGATGCGAATGCGGCCCCCATTGTGGACAAATTATTTCAAAAATCGACATTTTCTGAGCATTTGCACCATCTCTAAATGTCACACCCGTCCCTTTTCAAAACCTAAGGGCCTGGTGGGCTTAAGCCTAAATGTGAATGAAAATTCCATGGAGTGTCTGACCGACCAAAAGATGAAACGAGACCTGTACGCCTTTCGGGCAAATTATTTTAAAATCATGCAAATTTGACCATAAAATCATTTTACATTCCAGATTTTTGCCACCCCCATCGGCATTTTGTTTATATCTGTGTCCCCATTAAGAACAGCTAACGATTCACACACACGCCCTTTCTATTTCAAAATTCTGCGTATAGGCCTGGAAATCCACCTAAGGCACAACACGTTGTGATATACAAATACGAAAACACGCAGATTCATTTTATTAAATTTTCATGTCTAAAAAAATGCGAACTTTTCAGAAAGAAAACTGATCATTTTCGTAATTTTTACATCGAGGCGGTTCTAACGAGTAGCCACAACCTATGTTTTAGAGCAGAAACAAAATCAATGTGGTTCTAACGAGTACCTTCAATATAATTTAAAGAACAGAAATGAGAAAAACGATTTATATCCCTGCAAACCCCACTTTTTCTATGTGAAGTCGTGTTCACCGGGTGTTCATCGCTGAGGCCGGTTATGTTTTATCTTGATAAATCCATGACTCATTATTTCATTTATTCGTTGCCAGTCAGCAAATAAACGTTTTGTTCGCTTGCTACATGCAACCCCAGGTAATCGTCTTCAAAATATTTGAACAGGCAAGATCACGTTTCAGAAAGCTGTAGCCGTTTAAACAAGAACACAAAATTTCCTTTCCTCCGATATCCCGTTAACGAATTTAAATCTGTCCTCCGACAGCCCTCCAATATCCTGTTACCAATAAATATGACAACAACCCTAAAGAATTTCTAAAATTTGCCACTTTAGTAATCTCTAAGATCTGCTACTTCTTGCATAATTTCATATCTGCTACTTCTTGCATAATTTATAGAAAGATACCCATATGAAAATCTTTTCTCATTATATAATATCAAAGAACATTCTAGAAAAGAATTTGCTAGAGGCATCACTTATTTTCCAGTTTTAGTCAAGAACATTCTTAATGTTCTATGACATATCAAAAATAACTCAGTCCAGAATCAAGTACATAAACAACATGTTACTGTAAACATGTTTTCTCTAGAAAGTTATTTATAGAACTTGTAGTAAACATGAAAATAATGATACTTAAAATAACCAAACGCCCTATATATAACACTAGATACAGTGCCAGTGGCAGATATCTAACAATGAAGACATTCTAAAATATACCCGAAGATACCCAGAAAAGGTCACAATCACGAGACACAGCCTTCCCTCGGCATCGAAAGAAGAAGAAGAACAAACAATGAAAAATCGGAATCCACAACTTCAAACAAGAAAGAAAACCTACAACTGAAAATCCGCTTTGAAACCGGAAAACTAAGAGGAGTAGCGTAAACTAGTGTAATCGCGCGAAAGGTCGCCCTCCTTTCTAATGCATCTCCAAGATACAAATGTGTGTTCGGTCCGCGTCGGGGTCGTCTATAACATCATTGAAACAACAAACCACATGCAGAGCCACGACTGGTCCGATCGCAGACATCGATAGTCGGGCACCATCCTTCTAAAACATATCGAGGAGACAGCCATCATTCAGTCTGAAACCCGACTCACCATCGCCAATAAAAGAGGAACTAAAGTTATCAAACATGATTGGATTATGAAAATTCATACAGTTTACCGCCGAACTACTGACTTTTATTTTATAGCGATACTTCTTGCATTTCGAGGTTCACTCACTCGACCCTAAACCGACCTAAACGGAGATACACTTGGTTTGCAATATGCAGAATGTTGACATTTTTACATTGCCAGGGACGAAAATATCTAAAAACAACGAAACATCCAAGTGGAAACCTCGAATTCGCCTTTAACCCATTGCCTAAGGCTACATCTAGAAGGTAATGTTTATGATTTTCAGGGCCTATGACGAACTCCCTTTTTGTTCTTAATGCATAATTATAGGGTATGCCGTTCGAACTTTATTTGGTCCCCTTTAACTTGGCTGTCGCTGCCGTTGGTGTTATATTTTACATACCTTAAGTATCTATACATTACAATGTAACAATATAATAGGATCGTTAACTTCAAGCAGTGACGAAATAACCTAGGACGAGCTCCCGATTTTCGTGTTTCTGTAGAGATACTGCCTGTATTGAGCCTCATTTGACCCCTTCAAATCCATCGCCACTGCAAAACAGCTAGTATATCGTGTACAGATATTTTCAACAACAGATTGCCAAAGATGGCTACTTACAACAAATTTTATCGAAAAATCTCACGGCTATTGTAGATATAATAAAAAGACATCAGACCCATTATAGATGATGTACCAAATCCAGAATCAATAAATTGTCAGTGTCGATCATGAGGTTTTGTTTGTGTTGAGGTTTTACGGCCCAGTCAACCCAATGGGGTCATGTCGAGCGCGGTCAGTTTACCTAACCACACGATTACTGGAAAGGCTTAGTCCTCTAAGCCGTTAACCAGTATTGTGCACATTCATTCGCCAGAAACTGACAACTGCCCTTCTTGAATCAGCAGAAAGGAGAGAATGACCGTAGAAAATATTTCATGATCAATCTCCACGAAAGAATGTTGCCGACCTCGGCCGTGGTCGAACCCGCGACCTCCTGGTCTCCAGTCGGACGCGCCTGCAACTGAGCCACCGAGGCCGGCACCGATCATGAGGTACACGGTGTTGTACATAGATGGCGTCGGTAAGCCATAACATTTACGAAATATCAACTAATGAATTTAGTGTCACGGTCACCTATCATAAACTAAAGGATAACGGTAATACGTATTGCTGCTGAATGTAGGTAACCACTCATTCTTAAATATGTTTGTATCATCGTCAGTGCTTACTCCTGGCGTGCACCATAACACACGGTGATCTGCTTTAGTCTTGGTGCTAGTCTGTTAGAGACTCGTGGTTTTCCAGTCACTGTCAATGTATTAGATCAGTTCAGATATACCCCAAGTATTCCGACAGGCAGGCCTGAGCAAACAGTGTCGACCCAGATCAGACGCCATCGAACGCGTATACTGATCAGTGTCTATACTATTTGCCACTCACCCAACAGTTTATAGGACAATTATGTCAAATGAACTTCTCACTCAGTTAACTAACTCACACTTTTCCTGGGCATACTTAGCCCTCTAAGCAGTTAACCAGTACTTTCGCCAGGAATTGACAACTGCCATTCTTGAATCAGCAGAAGGGGGAGAAATGACCGTAGAAATATTTTCATGATCAATCTCCAGGGAAGTCATGAGGCCGAGCTGGGATTTGAACTTGGGACGCCTGGACTCAGATGCTCTATATACTGACTATATTATGTAGCCCGGCTACTAACCGTTCTGAGGCGGCGGTTTTAATGTTGTACGTACTTTGTGGAGGCTAGTGGCTGCTAGCTGCGAGACATGTTTGCTTCATTTTTGTCCTGTTAATTGTCTTGTACATGTATTTAGTAGGTGCTGTCAGGCAATATGATCACATCGTTGGGGATCTGGTTGTTTTGTCTTTCGTTGGTTGGTATGTCGTACTTGCTTTATCTTGGTGTCTTTGGTAGACTTATGTTCTGTGATTTTAGCTCTTCCTGGACAACTTTTCTGATGCTAAATTTACGCTCGTCTTTTCTCTTGTTGTACAACGTTTAGGACACGTATGATAAGTTGTCCGAATACTAATGGTGAATGGGCCGTACCAACTATGCAAATTGCACAGATTTATGTTCATCCCACGCATGCGCAAAGTCTCATCCGGGCATTTGCTTTCCATTGATACAATATATAGTGTCTGATGATTCTGTTAGTGGACAGCGAAAGACCTGATCAGACTGTGCGTATGATATGGACCTTCGCTGTCCGCATATTCCCGAAGACATGTTTTCGCATGCCGCCGCCCAAAGATTATCACCTGACAGTTTATCTACATGTGCACTAGGCCATATACAAATCGCGACGTGAAACTACATCTGAGCCACAACATCAGAAAACGTACCTTCAGACATATACTCGTGCAGTCTGATCAGAATCTTCATTTGGTGCATTGTGGATAGCCAAAGATACAAAGTTTCTTCATGCGGACAACGAATTCACTGATCAAATTGCGCGGATGCGCAGGTTTATTTGTCTCCTTTGGGAGCACACGTCAGAAGGTACGTTTTCTAAATTAATGTTACAAAATCATTTAACACGGAATGTGTTGCTCTCCCTGCATATGATGATTATAATTCTAGTACTGTTCCTGATAATTTCGTAGTCTGTGACTTATGCAATCTACTTATAAATAAAGACTTTGGAATAAAAAAAAGTAAAGAAGATACTGTTTAAGCCTCAACATGAGAAAATATACCGTCTGACATAAACTCCAAACGAAGACTCATCTGCACAATCTGATCAGAGTCTTCATTGTTCGCATGAAAAAAAAAACATTGCCGTGGCTATTCGAAATGCTCCCAGTGAGGATTCTGATCAGAGTGCGCGAATGCGCAGGCTGATCAGAACCTTCGCTGGGCGCACACGTCCGAAAGCTTTCTGACTTGCGGCTCGTTTCTCCGTCGGTGGATTTATACGTGGGTTTGTTTGTCATTGTTTGTTTCTTATTTCTCCTTGTTTTGGTGTCTCGCAAAGGTTGTTGTTCGTGATTGAGACATTGCCTGTGTATCTTCATTTATAATTTTTTGCATTAGTCTGACATTCCTATGAGCCGCAACGCCAGGAAAGGTTCCTTCAGACATGTAAGCCAAGCGAAGATTCAGATCAGCCTGCGCATTCGCGCAGTCTGATCCGAATCTTCTCTGAGCGCATTCTGAACATCCTCGGATGCAAGATTTCTTCATGCGGACAAACAAAACTCTGATCAGACCACTGAGGCGCAGGTTGATCTTAGTCTTCATTGGACGCACATGTCATGTCAAAAGGGACGCTCTTATATGTCAAGCAATCTAATACATGTAACAAAACATTAAAATGGTTTTAAGGGAATAGATATAAATAGAAGAAAGGTTACTCTACTCTGTAAGAATTTACCTCCCTTTTCAAAGGGAGACCACTTAAGCATCAAATACGATTTGATTCTCTGGTGTAGAAATTCCTTCTTAAAGACAACTACTTTTGGAGGGAACTGTTACACTTTCAAGGGAAACAACTTTATCAAAATTGTTTTTGTTCTCTTCTTAAAACAAGAGGGCCCTAATTCGCTCACCTGAGTGTCATTGTCTCTAGTATATTCTAAAAGACTATGGTTTCTCTTCATAGTACTATGTATGTTTAAAATTTGTTGAAAATGAATGTTTTTAGATGACAGGCTGGAGGTTTAAGAGCTGTGTTATACAGGCCTTGGGAGGAATGTGATGGTGCTTGGCACAGATAAAAGCATGTTGGCTTGTATAGTATTATAGGCCTAGGGGGGAGGGGTGGGGGAGCGGGGTGCGGTTGCTTGTCAGAAGCCTTAGTTTTTTTTCTTTTATTTTTAGCTCTGGAGGCCATCTTGTTCAGCAGACCAGGATGGTTTGAGCAATTTTGGTAGAGGATCACCCAAGGAAAATTCTTGTGAAATTCTTGAAAAATCTGTCCAGCAGTGTCAGAGGAGAAGTCTTTCAAAGCAAAAGTTGCAATGTATGCATGTTAACTTTTATGGAAAACCAGCCCCTCTTATGGCGTTTGAAGGCCTGGTGAATAGAGCGACAAATGGATGAATGAATAAACAAACAAACGGAGGGGAATTTAGATACTTTGGATTGATATCTAACATTATACCATATATTAACTAAATCCATCATTTTGTTAGAAAAATATGAGCTCTTTAAATACTTTTACGTAAAATTTATGACACAAAAACTCAAAATGTGTTTCGTAGACCTTAAAGTCATGGACATAATAATCTATGGCATTTTTCTTGTTTCTGCTTCCATACTTAGAATAGGGCCATCCTATATAAGTCTATGTAAAACAAGTGGGCCCCGAGGCGGGGCCATTTTTGGCCCAAGAGCTACAATTTGAACAATCTTGGTAGAGGTCTACTAGATGAAGCTACATATCAAATATCAAAGACCTGGGCATTCTGGTTTCAGTCAAGAAGATTTTTAAAGGTGTTTCCTTATATAAGTTTATGTAAAACATGTGGGGCCCTGGGCGGGACCATTTTTGGCCCTAGGGCTATAATTTGAATAATCTTGGCAGAGGTCTACTAGACAAAGCTGTATACCAAATATCAAAGGCCTGGGCCTTATGGTTTCTAACAAGAAGATTTTTAAAGGTTTTCCCTATATAAAGCTATGTAAAACAAGTGGGACCCGGGACGGGGCCATTTTTGGCCCCAGGGCTACAATTTGAATAATCTTGGTAGAAGTCCACTAGATGAAGCTACATATCAAATATCAAAGACATGGACCGTCTGGTTTCAGTCAAGAAGATTTTTAAAGGTTTTCCCTATGTTAGTCTATGTAAAGCATGTTGGCCCCTGGGCGGGGCCATTTTTTGCCCCAGGGCTATAATTTGAACAATCTTGCTAGAGGTCATCTAGATGAAGCTACATACCGAATATCAAAGACCTGGGCCTTCTGGTTTCAGACAAGACTTTAAAGGTTTTCCCCTACAAGGGTCTATGTATAACATGTGACCCCTAGAGCGGAGCCAATTTAGACACCAGGGCTATAATTTGAACACTATTTGTAGAGGTCCACTAGACAAAGCTGTGTACCAAATATCAAAGACCTGGGCCTTCTGGTTTCCGACAAGAATATTTTT
Source organism: Anodontia alba (assembly GCA_964016985.1). Classification (NCBI taxonomy): domain Eukaryota; kingdom Metazoa; phylum Mollusca; class Bivalvia; order Lucinida; family Lucinidae; genus Anodontia; species Anodontia alba. The sequence goes on along the minus strand of OZ024831.1, from coordinate 80,829,453 downwards.
AAATGTTTTCCCTATAAGGATCTATGTAAAACATGTGACCCCTAGTGCGGGGCCATTTTTAGCCGCAGGGCTATAACTTCAACAATCTTAGACAAAGCTGTGTATCAAATATCAAAGGCATGGGCCTTCTAGTTTCAAACAAGAAGATTTTTAAAGGTTTGTCCCTATAAGGGACTAAGTATAAGATGTGACCCATAGGGCGGGGCCAATTTTGACCCCAGGGCTATGATTTGAACAATCTTGGTAGAGGTCTACTAGACAACTCTGAGTACCAAATGTCAAAGGCCTGGGCCTTCTGTGATGTCGTTTGTCTCATTCGAACGTTATTCGGCACCTTGTGGTGTGTGTGTGTGTGTGTGTGTGGAGGGGGGGGGTGAGGCTGTGTTCCGAGATTGTGGTATTTCCTGTTCACATGTTTATATTATAATATCATACCCAAGCAGTGATTATTCTCGAGCGAGCTTTTCAGCGATTAGCTCATTTTTTCCGAAAATTCTCATTGAAATTTGCTAAATGTGAGGAAAACATTGCACACCAAAGATAATTTTGCTAAATTTCTCACTGAAAACTTACCATATCTCGCCAGTTTTGGCTGAATGAGATATTTTCTCCCATGATATTATGAGCCAGAATTATCCCTGCCAAGTATTAGCTTTCACACAAAGCTTGGTCTGCGCTTGTGTGCTAAGCGTAGACCAAGTTTTTTGTGAAAGCTAATACTTGTATTTTTCACATCTGGTGTAAATTACTTCACAGTCGCCATGTTTGGATGATATCAGCTTGTAGATTAGAATACACAGCTGGTAGACAGCCGAGTTGTACACAGATGGTAGCAATCGCATCGACGCCGCAAAACAGTGAAATGCTTTCCAAAATTTGCAAACTTTTAGAAAGCTGTATCCTAAAACATTCAGAGCTCGATGCCATTCAACACCTCCTTTTAATTCTAACTCTTCAAGAGCAGTTGTGTATTCAGCAGGGGTGCCTTTCTCCCAAAGTATGTCAAATCGTAGCAGACATGTATATACGACTGGATGGAAAAGACAAATATACCAATTGATCTTTTGTCCTGGCAACACACATTCAAATTTTACAGCATGCGGCACGTACGGTGTATCAAGTTCTGTAAAAACAATATCCATCACGAAAACATGCCTATAAAATTTTGACCCCCTTAAACCCCACTTTTATATAGTAAAACTGGGGTTTATAGGGGTATACATTATTATTCTTATTTCTGCTCAAAACACAGATTGTGGTCGAGGCGGTTCTAACGAGTACCCACAATCTATGTTTTGAGCAGAAATATGAAAAATATCAGAATTTTTTATACAAAAATTTTCATTTTTTTGATAGTGAAATTTTCTATATATTTGAATAGGTATGTTTTCGTAATGATAAGACATTGTCGAATTGTCAAGTGTGATGTTAGTACCTTGATATTTAACAGGGCTTCAGAGGTGCCATTGCTTCTTTTCTCTTCATCTGGAGAGTCCGGCATCACTATAATAGTACTTAGTCGCGTCTGTTCTCTGTGGTTTCGCGGTGAAGTTATCCCAATATGAACTATTTCCGCCATTTTCTCATAAACCTGATTAGCAATCTTCGAACCTGCGACATGCGTAGTAAAATGTCGCCAGATACAGCCTTCCAGCAGAAGCATCAACTTATTTTGAATGCTTAAAACAATGTTCTGGAAAATTCGTCACTTCTTTTATTTGATCTGGATCATCAATTTGCTTGGAGACCTGGGCCTTCTGGTTTCAGACAAGATTTTTAAAGGTTTTTTTCCTATAAGGGTCTATGTAAAACATGTGACCCCTAGAGCGGGGCCAATTTTGACCCCAGGGCTATAATTTGAACAACTTTGATAATGGTCTATTAGGTGAAGCTACATACCAAATATCAAAGACTGGGCCTTCTGGTTTCAGACAAGAATATTTTTAAAGGTTTTTGTTAATTTTCACCTATTTGTTGCCATGGCAACCAGAGTTCTACTTGGATTCCAAATCTTTGAACAACTTTCAGTTAGTACCTTCCAAGGATCATTCTAGTGAAGTTTGGTCCAAAATGTCCTAGTGGTTTATGAGGAAATGTCAATACGCCGGACGACGAACGCTGGAACACTGGCCTATCACCTAAAAAGGGATCTACTCTAAAAGGAAAGAATTAGCTCCCAGTGCGGAGCAAATGCTTTCTTTTAGATTAGATCCCTTTTCGGAAGGGGCTTGTAGCGCAGGAGAAACAGGAAATCACAAAAAAAATGTTCCCTTGTAGTAGATGACATAAAATCTAGCAAGTATATTCAGTCCCCTTTAATGAAAAATGGGGTCCAGGGACGGGAATTCTTTTCTTTCAGGGTCGCTCATTTGAATAGGAAGTAAAGGCTTTCCGATCAGAGTGATTTCCCGTGAAGGAGAATCCATTTCACTGTAAGCAATTCAGTGGTTCGATAAATGCACGACTGTTGCCTACAGGTGAATGTTTCACCAGCTTACCGGAAAACTTAGTTAATTTCATTAACAGTATTTTGTTGTTTGTTTGTTTTATTTAATCATTTTTGTAACTGACTCAGAAGAAAATACATAGAAATACTATTTGATCAATAAAGTGATGAAGTGATCATGTTGTTTGGATATCGACACGGAAGTGGGGATGATTTTTTATTAAAACGCACCTTTACCACTGCGTTGTCCTGCCCAGCCCTTTCCAGTTTGTCGGAAGTAATATATGGACCGCTCTCTATATAAAAGTCCGCGGAAAATTAGAACGTTCAGTCAAACAGTTTTAAGTTAACATCAAGTTGAAAGAAGACAGCAAAGGTAAGATATTTTGTTACTAATTATTACAGTCACAGTTTGATATATATAAACATAAACTGAATTGTTTGGTCTAATTGCAATTCATTCCATAAATCATGGGTCCTCAAGTCGATTATTGGGTCCTTCGTCGATTGTTGGGTTTAAACGGGAATTTAACATGGAGGACAACATATATATATATATATATATATATATATATATATATATATATATATATATATATATATATATATATATATATATATATATATATATATATATATATATATCCAAGTTTAAGGGACTACATTTTCAAAAGGGAGGCAACTCTTTTAAAAAATTGGGCTCCCTTCTGGAAAAGGGTCTACTATAAGGTAAGAATTGGCTCCTCTTGGGAGCAAATTCTTTCCTTTTAGAGTAAACCCCTTTTCGGAAGTGACTTTAAGTGCACAGTAAAGCAAAGAAGAAGTAACAAAAGGTATCCCTCGTGTAAATAAAATGTCAAAAAATGTCCCAAATGTACCAAACGTATCCAGACCCCATAAGAAAGCAAAGTGCCAAAGCAGTCGAACGAACGAATGAACATTGAACAGTTGTTCAGCGTTTCCTAATGATGACCTTGAAAACAAAGAACGCATAATAGAACGAAAATTTGCATAGCTGTCGTCTGGAGAGTCCCGATAAAATCGAGACCCTTCACACGACAGCTATGCACATGTCCTCTAGCAACAGTAATTGTATTACCTGTCAATGTGTCTAAAATGCTGGATGAGTGACAAACAATCTAGACTCTGATCAGTCTGCGGCATATGAACTGGGTCTATGTACTGTTTGTTCTGTCCCAGTACTTACTGGCCTTTCCAAATCACTCGGAAAGACGTTTTTTGCTTAAAGTTTTATTTTAAACGGACATTTTTTGTTCTGATTGACCATATCTTATGAGAAACCATTTGTCTTTCCTGTTTCTGTGTTTTGTTCTCAACTATTAAGTAAACCCTAAAATTAAATTTACGGCGAAACATTGGTCTGACCTATGCAATTTCTACAGTAAAGCGATTTTTTGGAATTTTTGTCTAAGAAACTATATTTTTTACTTGTCTTTACTGAATTTGAATAATTGATGTTTCACATTAATATTGTGAAAATTTCAGAAAAATTTAACAAGCGGAACTTATTGAAAATCTGCCTTCAACTTACTCCAAGTTAAAAGAAAAAGGGAAAATATATATATGATTTTTAAAAACCAATGACTTGAATAAAACTTTTTGTTCAAAGGTAGTTACAGCAGATGGGTTTGCATTAAATCATAGTAAACGTTTGTAAATTTACTTCTGTGTAAAGCGCTAAGCAAAAAACGACTTTCGGAAAGATGTCGAAAACACAATAGTTATTACTGGGCGTTTTTACGTTACAAAATGAAATTTTTTCATGGTTGACCTAATCTATTTGAGGCACAGGTTAACATTGAACATCCTGTTCAGCGTGTGCATGCGCGAAGTCTGATCAGGATCTATGCTGTCCGCATACAAACTCATTTGGGGCGCATCAAGCGAAAATGTGTCATCGAACGTGCACAAAATGCACAAATTCAGAGTCATCCGCGCATGCGCAAAATCTGACCTGGGCATTAGCTCTCCATTGATACATTCTATAATATCACAAGATTCTGTTAGCGGACAGCGAAGGCCCTGATCAGACTGCACGGACGCGCAGTCTGATCTGGGCCTTTGCTGTCCGCAAATGCCCGAAGACAGGTTTTTGCATAGCTCGGCCCATTTAATTAATGTGTTGTGTGTGCCAAAAGATTCAGAGGGCATCACCAGAGATTCTGTGCGGTGGTTTCATTGTTTAAGATGTTTTTGTTTCTTGCAGCACCTGAAAATGAACAAGTGTATCGCCTTAGGTATGTTTGCCCTAGTTTGTATCGTTGCCATGACGACGGCATACGGCCCTATAGCTACAGGAGGTTACAGAAGTTACTATAGCTACGCCCCGATGTACCCAATGCACTATGGTGGAGGTATGGGTATGGGTATTGATGGAGGAATGGGAGGAATGGGAGGATCTGGTGGAGGTCTTTTCTCAAGTAAGAATAAAAAATGAGCCTTCAAAGACAAATGGTTGTCTTTGGAAACAAAGAAGGCACGTAATCTAAAAGGGGATCCCCAGATACGCCTGTGCTCCAGCGCTCTTTAGAAAACTTGATTCACTTGGTAGATAATCCGCCATATTTAAAATGGAAACAGCTTTTCCGATTTCCTATTTGACTCTTGCACATCAAGTCCCTTCTTAAACGTGAAACGAGATCTACTTGAAAAGGAAAGAACTTTTTCCCATTCTTTCCTTTTAGAGGAAATCCCTTTTCAGAAGAGAAGCGATAAGATTAGAATGCTGATAGAGTTGCCTGCCCTGAAACAGTGCCCAATCAGGACCTTACTCAGCAACAGATACTATTAAATCCAATGGCTTTGTAAACGAACAGAAAGATGCCGATCAGACTGCGGTGTTGCGCGAGCTGATCTTGGTCTTTGGTGTTCCCTTTTTGCTTAACTTGCTCGAATTACGATGTATGCGCTTGGAGAAAACGTTTAAAACCCATTTAAGCCTACCATCCCATAAATGGGACATTGTCTAACAGTGTAGACCCAGATCAGACGCTACAGAACGCGGCGTCTGATCAGGGGCTGCACTGTTTGCATTAAATACATGAATTTATATAAAACATTGTAATAATAAAATCTAACCAGACACCCCTTATATTGGAAACGGACCGGTCCAAAGAGTTATTGCAGAATAATTTATTCGCAATAAATGGGTTAATATTATCAAAGGCGAATAGATCCATCTCTAAGTGAGATTATTCTGGTGTGAAAATATTTCCTTCCCTTCTCAAAGGGAGATACTTGTAAAGGAAATGAGTCATCCCATGACAAAACCTACAAAATGGCATGTGCGCCCTGCGAGGACTCTGATCAGCCCGGGCATCCGCCCAGTCTGATCAAAGTCTTCGCTGTGCGCTCAATGGGTAGCTAAGGACCCAAGCTTTCTTCATGTGGACAGCGAAGACACTGAACAGATTGGGTGGATGCCCAGGCTGATCTGAGTCTTCGCTAGGCGCACATGCAGTTTTGTAGGTATTGTCGTGCGCTGGCTCACATAATTTACTCCCATCTATGAGAGTAAATTCCTTTATTTTAGAGAAGACCTCATTTCAGAAGGGAAAGCAAACAGATAGTTACAAAAGTTATTTCCCTTATGGAAAGACATCTACCATGTCTACACAGTCCTCTTAAAGACAAAACAAAACGCAGCTATAGATAATTTGGGCTCAGACATATTGTATTAATAGTAAACTACTTGATTTGCATGTAAACTTTTTGCATGTAAATTTATTTTACTTTATTTATTTTTTTATTTTATTTTTTTTATTAAATGACAAATGTTTTCTGTTGTTGTTTTTTTTTTTTTTTTTTTTTTTTTTTTTTTTGTTTATTTGTTGTTGTTGTCTTTTTGTTGTTGTTTTTTGTTCTTATTACAATATAAGTTAAAGATATATTCAGTTAAGTTTGGGTAACAGAGTTGCCACCTTTTTGGAAAAGGGCTGCCAACTCTGCCTACCATTTTTTTTTTTTTTTTTTTTTTTTTTTTTTTAAGGCGATTTAATTACATTTGTCTGTCTTTCCTGTGATGTTGAGAACTTGATGTGGATCTGATTGTATCAGTTCCTGAGTTCATTTATTTACTTTACTCTAAGGTGAATGCATATACTTTCAGGGGAGACAACTCAGTCAAAACTATTTTTGCCTCCCATCTGAAAAGGGATCTACTTTGTAAGCAAATAATTTGATCCGCTTGGTAGCAGATCCTTTCTTTTTAGAGTAGGCCTCTTTCAGACGGATCTAAGCGTGCAAGAAAGCATACAGGAAGTCACAAAATTTGTCTTTCTTGTAAAATTACGGATATATATACCAAGTGATCCCATCCCCTTAAAGATTTTGCGCCATTTTGCGAAGGGAGACAACTATAGCTCACAGGAAACAACCAGAATGATCTGTGACTTTCTGAACTTCTTCATGGTTTGTTTGAATAGTGGGTGGACAGTGACCCGCAGTTTCTAGTAGTTTACTATTTTGGCTTGTATTCTCTGAGTATGCTAAACAGTGTTGAGAGTTCTTAACTCTTTCACTACCACAGGCGATTTTATTAGGCTTTTGCAAACAGCATAGATCCAGATGAGAAGGCTCAAGCCGTCTCATCTGGATTTACACTATTTGACATTAAGTCTTTCAACTTCACATATAAACGTCTTTCCAAACGATAGTTTGTTAAAATAAAAAAAAAAAAGCAGACGACAAATATCGTCTGAATTTTGGCGCCGAAGGAGTTTACCACGACATATATATATATATATATAATGATGCCATAATTATGCCGTAATTTACTTCTAAGTATTGGGAAAGATATATCTGAACAAACAGTGCAGACCTAGATGCAGGACGCGGAGTCTGATCAGGGTCTAAAATGTCAGCTACTCATCCAGAAGTTTGTTCCCTTTACCAAAAGATAGTGCAAAGGATTGCTTCAAATGGGCCAACAATGGTAAGACATTATGGTGTCCCTACGGTATACTGACAGGCCAGTGCTAATAGTGCAAATTACCAATCAACCCTGGCTCTTCCCTTAGGACAGCGGGGACGAAAGAAAACACAAATACTTGTTGAAACTAGTAGAGTCATAACGTGAGAAAACGTACCTTCTGACATGCGCAAAACGAAGACTCAAATCAGCCTGCGCATCCGCGCAGTCTGATCAGAGTCTTCATTGTCCACATGAAGAAACCTAGCAGCCTTGGCTATCCAAAATTCGCCTGGTTAAGATTCTGATCAGACTGCATGAAAGTGTATTCTGATCTGAATCTTCGCAGGGTACATACGTCCTAAGGTACGTTTTCTCACGTTGCGGTTCAGTATAGCCTTCACTATTTTGTTGTTGTTGTTTTGTTTTTGTTTTGTTTTGTTTTTAGTTTGTTGTTGTTTGTTTTTGTTTGTTTGATTTTTTGTTGTTGTTGTTGTTTTTGTTGTTGTTTTTGTTTTGTTTTGTTTTGTTTTTTTTGTTGTTGTTTTCAGAGTAAACGTTTTATAAACGTGTATGTTTTCTTGTTTAGTTATAATGTACATGTATATATTTTTCTTTTCAGTCATATTTCTTATCTTCATCCTTTCGTTCCTGGGTAAAGGAAATCTTTTCGGTAATGGAGGAAGCGGTAGAAACGATTATTGATATCAAAGCGAAGATTTACACGACAGACACAAAGGTATGTTAGGCCACGTATCACAAGATGGTCAGACGCTCATGCAGTAGCTGTGTTCAGGTCAATTTGCAATATCCCTGTAAGCATTCTACAAAAATCTATAGCGGGCCGTTATCGGCCCGTCAGGGTAGCTGACGGGCCGATAACGGCCCACTCTAGATTTATAAAGAATGCTAGCTGGGATGCTTCGTATTATATTCATTGATATTAGTAATTTCAAACACTTTTGAAATATAAATCTTTGAACCAGCATAGGGAAATTTCCGTTTCTTATTACACTCAAGTAATACCGATATTAGTAGTATAGGGTGTCGCTTTGGGTACTACCCAAAGCGACACCCTATACTACTGATATTAATAGATTCAAAAAGGAATGACCGTTGAGAGCAATGAATACACACGGGTGAATGAAACTAACAGAAAGTGTTGATATTTTATGTGTAAGACTAGCTGACTTCGACCAATTTGGCCTTATCCGTTTAAAAAACTTCCGACTGATCACAGAAGACCAGAAAACTACAATAAACTACTCTATAGTGAAGTAGTGGGAGACATTTAACGTCCGCCACACTGCACTAACATCAGTGAAGATAGATTCTAAAATAGAATAACCCCTGTGATCAATGAACACATACTAAAATGAAATAGCTGAAGTGGCCAGACTAGCGAGTTTTGGTCAATGAGTCCTCATCAGCGACCCATATATAAATTTTCAAAAATTTCGGAAGTGGCTGACTGAAACTTAATTTACATACTTATAAAAATAGTATGTAGTTAATAAAAATGTGTTTGCTACTTCGGTAAACTGACAGAGAGATCCTATACGTAACTCCTAATAAGAGAAGTATACAGATATCCAGATAAATATTTGTCTTATTTCTCCGGGTAAACATGTGTTATAGGTACTTATTAAAAGCACCTCACCGAGACGCTTCCAAGAGTACCCACAATGTATTTTTTCGTCGAGTAATAATAAAAATATCGATATATTTTCGTTGAAAAACATATGCTCTGGATAGATACATTTGCTCCGGCGAGGCGCTCATAATGAGAACCACAACGTATGTTTTCGTAGAAAAATACAACAAATTATAACGACATATTTTCGTTGAAAAACAAAAAGCGCCTAACTAAATTTCCAAATTTATTCAAAAATCTCAGGTTTACAAACAAGAGAGTACAAACGAATACGAATATGAAAAATGGTAGTGTAAAAAGATGCATGATGCATATGATTTATGGCCATAGATCATATGCATCATGCATCATGTATCTTTTTAAAACGTGTCTTCGAGCATACACATCCGCGTAGTTCGATCAGAGCCTTCGCGTCCGCTAAAAGAATCATTGGACACTACAGAATATATCAGTGGAGAGCAAGTGCCCGGATGAAACTTTGCGCAAGTGCGGGATGAATCCATGTATATTGCGCGTGCTTGAAGACACCTTTTAACTTGGCGCGGCCTGTATATAGATATGCCCCAACCACAAATAAGATTACGGGACGGAAATGAAGTGAAGTGATTGACCACAAACACCTTTTTTTTCTGCCGTGTGGTCCATAGGCCAAATAAAAAGAAAGTCTGTTTAGAGTAACATGTTAGAAAAAAAAAGGCATAGTAGGTAGGGTTTTTTATTATTATTTTTTTATTATTTTGCATTAATCATGTAGAAATATACCATAATTACCAACATAATTCACACAAAAGTTAACCAAGTGTAAAAGTACTGATAGACTGGCAAACAGTGTAGACTCGGTTTTATCTGGGTCTACACTGTTTGCTCAGACCTACTTGCCCTCCCAGTGACACCTATTTATTTTTTCATTTTTATTTTCATTTTTTGAGAGAACAGGAAAATAATCGCTATTCATCAGAAAACTTAGGTAGGATAGGATTACACTAGACACATACATGTTTTCGTTGGCATTTTTTCTTAGCTTTCATTTAGGGTGAATACATACACTTTCAAGAGGAATATTAACCCTTAAAGTGCCAATCACAACAATTGTCGTCTGCTTTCTCATCTGCTTGTGATTTTATAAGTCATTTCTGCAAACAGTGTGGACCCAGATCAGACTCTGATCTGGGTCCACACTGTTTGCCTGTATGCAAAAATAGGTTCAAAAAGTTTGCAAGAATATTCAACAGACGACATATACAGACATTTTCAGATGCAGTTTTTCTTGGCGCTTTAAGGGTTAAAGAAAAAATTTGCTCCCAGGGGTGAGAAAAGAATAGCATCTTTGTTGGAGTTGGAAATGTTTCAAATACAAAAGGTATCCCTTTGCAAAGTGTGATCAAAGCCTTGAAGGTACAAGTACAGTCGAACCTCGATAATTCAAAGTCCAAAGGACCAAACATTTTTGTTTGAATTATTGAGATTTTTGAATTACTGGAGTTTGAATTATCGAGGTTCTTCTGTATATTGATTCACTTAAAAAGCTACGCCTTGTACATCACATTTATCTTTTTTCTCGTCTTTTAGCTCTAACAAGAAATTACAAAACGACCAAAGACGTCAAGGATCTAAGAAGTTGCCACTACCAGCTGTCTTTCTAAAGGATGCTATATTATATGCTATGTGTTGTCATACTGTTAGATAAAAATAAACACTCAAAATACGTTGCCGTGCTTTGCTTTCTCTGATTTTTGTCACTGCTTTGAAATACAGTCGACTCTCGTTATCTCGAATTCCAAAGGACTCTCTGAAATACTTCGAGATATCCCTACTTCGACATATCAGATTTGCAGTATTGAGGAAAAACTAATTCGATTAACCACATTTGTACCTGGACTCTTGAAGTTAGAGATATATTGGAAATATTGCGGAAAAGAGGAGAAATTGCTCCTTAGGAGCAATTTCTCCTCTTTTCCGAATTTTCTACATGTTGTTAGATTTTCATGTTTAGGCAGGAACCAGATTTTCACTTCGAGATAAGTGGTTAATCGAGATAAGCGAGGTCGAGATAGCGAGAGTCAACTGTATTTCAAGTGCGCTTTGCAAGGGAGACAACTTTTATAAAAAATCTTGTTTGCCTTCCTGCACACCAATCCCTTTCTGAAAAGGAGACTATTCTAAAAGGAAAGCATTTGCTCCCAAGACGAACAAAGTTCTTTCCTTTCAGAACAGATCCCTTTTCAGAAGGGGTCAAAAGCACTTTAAAACGTTGTCTTCCCTGAAAGTGTATCAATTAAGTGATAGCTCTTAACCCATTGTAAACTGAATGAACTCACCCACACTATATAATGGAAGATTCTAATTTCGTTTTAGGTATGTCAGGCTATGTGATTTAGTAATTCTGAGAGAAAAATGGTTGGACTACTTGCAAACAGTGGAGACCCTGCTCAGACGCCGCAGAATGACGCCGCATTCTGCGGCGTCTGATCTCGGTCTGCACTGTTTGCCAGTTACCCTTTTAGGGGTTTCCCGACTACAATGGGTCAAACTTGAGAATGTTCCCTTGGCAACGACTGGTCAGCTATATTGTAGGTCAAGGGTTAGGAGATACGTTTTCAAGAGACTCTGTTTAAATTGCTTCTTTTCAGTAGAGTCTATGCTAAAGAAAACAATGCTCGCTTTTGGAGCAAATTCTTTTCATTCAGAATAGACCACTTTAAAGAAGGTAAAGCTAACATAAGTCACAGAAATTGACTCCCTGGGAAAAATGATGCAACATGTAGTAGGCAGTCCCCTTAAACTCAAACGCAAAAACGGACCAATAAGGAACTTCGCGCCCCCAGCCCCCACCCCCACCCCATGGCTTTTTTATATGTATCAGCAGAGAAATTTTCATGCTGAGCTATGTTAAGCAAGAGAGAATTTGCAAACGGTAATAATCTGAGATTTACTGACAGGCGAATTTCATGCTCAGCTCTGTTGAGCACGAAAAAGGTTTTATAACCTTGGGCCTGTTTTCGTTGGAGTGTCCGTCTGTGATGTTGTTTGTGTCATTCGAACGTTATTCGGCACCTTGGGTTCCGAGACTGGGGTATTTCCTGTCCACACCAAGCAGTGATTATTCTCGAGCGAGATTTTGAGCGATTAGCTATTTTTTTCCGAAAATTCACACAGAAATTTCTAAATGTGAGGAAAAAATTGCATACCAAATGTAATTTTGCTAAATTTCTCTTTGAAAACTTACCATATCTCGCCAGTTCTGGCTGGGTGAGATATTTCTCCCATGATATTATGAGCCAGAATTATCCCTGCCAAGTATTAGCTTTCACACAAAGCTTGAGCTACGCTTGTGTGCTAAGCACAGACCAAGCTTTTTTCTGAAAGCTAATACTTGTATTTTTCACATCTGGTGTAAATTACTTCACAGTCGCCATATTTGGATGATATCAGCTTGTAGATTAGAATACACAGCTGGTAGACAGCCGAGTTGTATACAGATGGTAGCAATCGCATCGACGCCGCAAAACACTGAAATGCTTTCCAAAATTTGCAAACTTTTAGGAAGCTGTATCCTAAAACATTCAGAGCTCGATGCCATTCAACACCTCCTTTTATTGAATCTATGGCTAATTCTAGCTCTTCAAGAGCAGCTGTGTATTCACCAGGGGTGCCTCTCTCCCAAAGTATGTCAAATCGTAGCAGACATGTATATACGACTGGATGGAAAAGACAAATATACCAATTGATCTTTTGTCCTAGCAACACACATTCAAATTTTACAGCATGCGGCACGTACGGTGTATCAAGTTCTGTAAAAACAATATCATAAGACATAGTCGAATTGTCAAGTGTGATGTTAGTACCTTGATATTTAACAGTTGGTGGGTGTTCTACTGCTTCAGAGGTGCCATTGTTTCTTTTCCCTACATCTGGAGAGTCCGGCATCACTATAATAGTACTTAGTCGCGTCTGTTCTCTGTGGTTTCTCGGTGAAGTAATCCCAATATGGACTATTTCCGCCTTTTTCTCATAAACCTGATTAGCAATTGTAATTGCCTCTTCGAACCTGCGACATGCGTAGTAAAATGTCGCCAGATACAGCCTTCCGGCAGAAGCATCAACTTTTTTTGAATGCTTAAAACAATGTTCTGCAAAATTCGAGACCTCTTTTATTTGATCTGGATCATTAATTTGCATGGATTTAACGACACTGTGTGCTCCTAAACGAATGCCAATTAGTTTTCTCACAATTTCTACAAGTGGCTTATAAACCTCATCTGAAAGTTTCTCAAAATCTTCACTTGTTTCTAGTAAAGTTAATACAGAGGCCTGCTGTGTTGCAATCAGCCAGTTTATATTTCTTCCTTCTACGAATCCATGTATATGTTCCAGGATATCTGTCGGAAAATCTTCTTTCGGTATAAGAGCCCGCCCTAAAGAAAGTAAAGTTTCAAAACTTTCATTACAACATTTCCAAAACGAGCACAGTATTTCTGCTTTGCTACCAACCCCAAATGAACATCCTAGTACTACGTGTAACACACCGCGTCTCATTCTACTAATTTCTGTCACAAGCACTTGTTTTTCTGATCTGTTCTGAAATCTGCCAAACAGCAAGTTTCTACATCGCATGATGTAATGTGGCATTTCTAGACCTTCTATGTATGCTTCAATTTTTCCCAAGGCCCTTTCAACACATTCTAGTAAGTTTTGTGGTTTCCACAGTTTCTCATCGGTTTCTTCTATCAGCCAAAACATGAGTGTTTTAATATGATACGTGTTTATCTGATCCGGTGCATAGCGACTGAAATATTTCTTTTTCAACAATTTTAACAAGTAGAAACATTGCATTTGTGTGTCATTAAAGCTCCAGATCAGTTCTCGTTCTGCTGGTAGGAATGCAAATCGCCATTCAGTGGAACAAGCTTCAGAAAATGGGTCTCCCACAGGTATTGCAAAGCATGCTGACTCTGCAATGGACTCTAAAAGACTGCTAGGTGGCCATCCGTAATTCCGGGGTCTCGTAATCCATTCTAAGCATTCTTTAGGCCATTCAAGACAGCGAATTCCGACAGCCGTATCTGTATCCATGTCAACAACCAGGTTTTGCAAGCTGCGTTGTTGGAAACTCATTTGGGTACACGGACCGTGTCTCAATATTTTTGGTTGCTTTGTTCCCATCAGGGTGGAATATTTAGTGCTGTCTTTAACCTTAACGTTGTTGATCTGATGCTCAGAAAAGATTTCACTTGACAGGTACAGTACTCCATCTACATCCACAATGGAATTAAGAATCCCTGTCAAAAAATGAGCTTTTGTGTACTTTATAGTATTCAGGTTTTGAGGCACCAGTTTAGTGAAGCCTGCTCTTGTTCCTCTTGTCTCCAACTTAACAATAAGATCATCATCTCTGTCTAAGACGCTTGATTCAACAACAGCTGCTACTGCTGGAACAATAAACATCATATCAGCGTCACTTCCATCCATACGCATTGACTCAATAAAACTGCCAGTCAGTGCCAAAGATAATCCATAATAGTTCATATATATGATTTCCATCAAATATGTAAATGTGCGCAAAACTTTAGAGTGTGATTTACTGACGCCATCCAGAAGTAAAATTTGGCTTAAAAGCTTGGAGACTACACTGTCAGTTGTCGCATCCATAGTTCATTAGCAGGGTTAGTGTCAATAGAACTGAAAAAAAGCCAAAGCAATCGTAGTTAATTCTGTGAGCCGTAACGTGAAGTGAATCTTCCGACATGTGCGTCCTGAGCGGACTCAGATCAGCCTGCGCATCCACAAGTCTTATCAGAGCCATTGGTCTCTCTCTGAAGAAATCTTGAGTGTCTAGCTTTTCAGAGACTATCGGGCTTAAACTGATTAGACTGCGCAGATCCCATCCTATGTCTTCGCTGGGCGTACATGTCCGAAAGTACATTATCTCACTTTGTGGCTCACATGAAGATTGGTCTCTATTAAGGTTGGCCTTGGAAACAATGATCAAATAGAGAATGAAAATCGGACTCTCAGTTTCAACAATGTAGTTTGCAAGCCCGAAAAACGTAAAATAGTGATCTTTTGATTATATGCGGTTTACTATGATATCTCACTGATGAAGAAGATGACGCCTACAAGAAAGACGCCTAATGATTTAAACTATCAAAATACGTACTATTTAGTGTATTACCACTGTCAAAGCTAAAGTATAACTTTAGAAAACAAAAAAAAAGGAATGTAACAGTTTGTTGAACAAACACTGCAAATTTAGATTTTATCTAAATGAC
Organism: Anodontia alba; assembly: GCA_964016985.1. NCBI lineage: Eukaryota > Metazoa > Mollusca > Bivalvia > Lucinida > Lucinidae > Anodontia > Anodontia alba. Next base: position 80,814,154 of record OZ024831.1, on the reverse strand, counting down.
ATATGAGCATAACCTATAAAATAGCATTTGTGCCCAGCGAAGAATCTGATCAGCCTGCGCATCCGAGCAGTCTGATCAAAGTCTCCGCAGGACACTCTGTGAATAATCAATGATCCGAAGTGTTTTCAGGCGGGCGGCTGATCAGAGTCTTCGCAGGGGACATAGTGGGCAGCAAATGATCCTAATGTCTTTAGGCGGACAGCAAACACTCTAATCCGCATCCGCACAGGCTGATCTGAGTCTTCACTGAGCGCACATCCTGTTGGAAATGCTGTGACCGGCTTATTTGGTAGATGTAAGTTGAACATATTGTACGAGCAAACACGCGTGCCTCGATCAACCATGCCTCGTCAGTGGTGCTTAAGACATGTTTGAAAAATGAACGTCAGAACGAGGTCAAAGCTAGGGAGTTAGAATTGCACATAAACGTTGAGGGAGCAGTCTCTTTATCTCTTTGTAAAACATCCTCTCAAAACAGCTGAACTTCTAACAGGTTAATGGTGCCCTCAGGGAGAAACACAAGCACGTGCATAGACAAGGTAATCTAAATGCAAACAAGCGTATTACCTCTGTTTAAAAGCTAGTAAAAATATTATTGAAATCATCCAGGTAAAGGTCTCAACCAGGAAGCACTGGCTTCACGAGACAGCAAAAGAAGAAGAGATGAAGAACAAACAAAGACAAGACTCAACAACACAGTTGCAATAACCGACCTATCATTGCATAGAGGGGCATAAAATTGCAACAGAGGAACCGCCTTGGAACGGACAACAGCTACTTGGGCTTAAACTATTTGTACTCGATGGAAACTTTGCCTTTAATTCTGGTGCAGCTCAAAATTTACAGATATGTGTTCGGGCCGCGTTGGGTGCTCTACTTCATCAACGAGGTATCACATTAAAACACAAATAATAACAAAACTACCGTGACACAAGAAGACGGTTCAACGGTAATCTGAAGTAAGAGCATAATACCACAAACTGAACCACGATTGACCCAACTACAAATAGCAACAGTCAAGCGTCAACCTTCTGAAATATATTGAGGTAGGAGCAGTCAGATCAAAAGATCACTCTGAGGCCTGAATTACCGTGGTGTAATCAAAGAGGGAAGCAAAGTTATCAACCATAATTGGGTTACCAACCATGTATGCAGTTTGTCGTATAGCATTCGTGTAACGATTGGCAATCTTTTTTCTGATTTTAATTGTTCCGGAAAACTCAGTAATATCAACAAGATACACAGACTAAGTCACCATAAAATTCGGGTTTCGACAGACCTATCGGCAGAAGTGTTTTCAAGCCAGCGTTATACTGGTAAATTAATTCAAAATAACGATAATACCTAGAAAATGTTTACACAGTTTATGATACCGATACTCCTGCTTTAGAAATTTATCAGCTGAAAGTTAAGTCCGACTTCTTAAATCACTGACTTGACTAGAAACTTAAGTGAAACAAATAAGTTAAAAACTATATGAAACATGAGAGATGTCGCCATCCCAAAAAAGGAAAATTAACAATATCAAAAACAAGTCATAAATTGTCATAAATATTAGTAAAGATTGTATCATTAATTGTTGATCTATTTAAATCAAGAAGCAAGGCCTCTGTATCTGTATCAGTATTTGTTTAGTTGAAGTTCTTTCTTGATAAATTTGACCTAACATTAGGTCAAAATAATCATTATCAATATTAAGTAAGTCATCCAAATATCGAGAAATTAAACTGAATGCTTCTTTAACATCGGCTCGATTGTCATGAGAAAGGTGCAACATGAAGTCTCTCACATTTTTGTAAAGCAGGAAAAGTAAAGGACCCAATATTGACCCTTGGGGCACACCTGAACGAATAAGGTCCAGTTCGAGTGTGCCGCTGGAAGAATGACACGCGGTCTTCCGTCAGAGAGATAACTATTAAACTAAGCCCTGACGCCTCATGCGACACCAGTAGCTTTCAATTTAAGTAGTAGTCCAGCGTGCCATACTCTGTCGAAAGCTTAACTGATATCATAGAACAGTGTCTTGACTTCTTAATCTGAATCAAGAGCCTGACAAAATGTGTTGTACAAAAATGTAAGCTGATTTCTTGTGGAATCTCCAGGTATAAAGCCAGATTGTAAAGAAGAGAGTAAATTATTATCTGGTAGATGGTTGAAAAGGTATTTAAACATAAGTCTTTCAAATAATTTGTCCCCAACATTTAAGAGCGATATAGGGCGGTAATTAGAGACTATAGATAAATTACCCTTTTGCTGAACTGGACTGGCATTGGCTTCTTTATACGAGTAAGGTACAGTGCCTATGCATATGGACTGGTTAAAAAAGACATCGATATGGCTTTGCCAATTCATTAGATAGTTCAGGTACCAGACGATTACTGAGGCCATCAGGGCCTGAGGCTTTACCAATAGGAAGCAGTTTCAAAACAGATTTCACTTCATCGGGCGCGAAAACAATACTTTCAGGGGTACAATTGAAACAGGTGGAAGTAAATCTGAAAAAACAGCATTTTCCTCATTTAAGACAGTTTTGCTCTGAAAGGTCATTTAGAATGTTTGCTTTGTCAATGTCGTCTTTGTATAAAATCTATCAAGTGAAAGGGGAGGGACTGATATGGTTGAGTTTGGATTAATAAAACTTTTAAGCGTAGTCCACCAGTCTTTAGAAGAAAGTATTGGTGGAGAGAGTTTGGCCGCGATGTTGTTATTAAAAGACTTTTTGGAATTTCTAATTTCACTCATAGTCTTGTTAAGCAGCTTTTTAAATTTGATCCGATCGTTAGCTAAGTTTGTTCTTTTAGCTCTGTTGTAGGCTACCTTTTGCTTCTTGATGTATCTTTTTATTGTCGAACTAATCCAAGAGGGTTGAGTAGGTCTTACTATACAACTTACCTTCTAACCTGCGCAAATTCGCGACAAAACATTTTCTTTTTCTTTTAATGGATACATAAAATTCTAATGTTATTTGTTTTACAATGTTCCATCTAGTGCAGCCGGAAATTCATTCAAATAAAGGCATATTTTGACTACAAAGTAGGCTTCTAAAACAACTCTCTACAATGTACAATGTACATTGACCGTACATATATGATAATTAACTGTCCCCTTGCACGTGCATATAGAATACAAACCGGTGTCCAAGTTTATCTTCTCTCCCCCCTCCCCGCCCCCGCTCCCTGTATCTTGTCCCCGGGAGACAAGATACCACGTGGTATCTTGCCCCCTCCCCTGGGTTATTTGTCCTCGGTGTCAAAATACCGCAGCTACGGTATCTTGTCGCCAGGGACAAGACACCGTAGCCACGGTATTTTGTCCCCCCTCTTGTTTCGCTATGCAAGTTTAGTTAAAATCCATCCATAGGTTCAAGAGATTGATTGTGCAGGTTTAACGACACATCAACCATTGTGGGCCATTTTGTGTCGTCTCCAAGGTAAAGGGAGAAAAGAGATAGAAGAAATAGTAGAGGAGATGATGGTGAATGACAGGGAAGAAAGAAGAAAATGAATGGAAGTGTAGAAACAGAAGCAATAACAAAATTCCCCCTCAACCCTTACCTGCTGCAAGGACAGCAGGCCTTGCCCAACTGTAAGCCAATATCAGTTGGACACCCCAGTGATGCAAGATACATGACACCTTCGACACACAACCACCAGAATATAGGTTCAAGAGATACAGTGCTTCAAACAGGCTACACTGATGCAAAGGCTAATGCCAAAGTTGAAGCCGACACTGATTCAAACGGGATACACACCAAACACAATATGTCCCACTCCCCTTGTTGGGCGGATATAATAAACCAGCTGTAGTATCTTGTCTACCTTGCCAAACCCACCAAATTTAACAAATTTTCATAACTTTATTGTGTATCTCATTGATTTTGTTAGCATGCACATAGCTTGAACTTACCCAGACAAGAATCAAAAGTGTATGCAGTGGTGGTGGGCTGGGGGAACAAGATAAACCAGCTACGACATCTCCAACATTTTTATGCAGACCCATTTTCAGTAAATTTCACATTCTGTATCACCAGTACTGACCATAACAATTAATTAATATCTTAACCAGACAAAATGCAGGGTGACTGCTGTAGGGGTGGGGACAAGATAAACCAAGTATGATATCTTGTCCACCCCAGCTCACTATACTCATCATTATTATCCACCCATATACGGTTTAACTGTAACAGTATTGATCCCTTGACCCTTCTTTTTCTGTAGCAGCAACATCTTATAAACATCAACATTTATGCAAAATATGATAAGATTCCTAATAATATTAATCAAGATATGCAGAAAAAAGTAAATTTTCAATATCTACAAAGGAGGATGACTATATGTTTGATCCCTGGATCCTGATATTGCCCAAGCAACAACATCTTATCAGTATCAACAATTATGCAAAATTTGATAAAGATACCTTAAACTATAAGCAAGATAGACAGGAAAACAAAAGTATTATAGACAACAGTTAAAGAATTATCAAGGGGAATAACTATAACAGTATTGATCCCTTGACCCTTCATTTTCTGTAGCAGCAACATCTCTTAATTATCAACATTTAGGCAAAACATAAGATTCTAATATCATTAATCAAGATATGCAGGAAAACCCAGTTTTCAAGAACTTCAAAGGCGAACAACTATATTAGTATTGATCCTAAACCTTGATTTTGGCCTGACAACTACATCTTATCGGTATTAACATTTATGCAAAATATGATAAGATTCCTAGTACCGGTATTTTTACTCAAAATATGCAGGAAATCCAAAGTGTTACAGACAAAAAGTTTAAAGAATTACAAAGGGAAATAACTATAGAAGTTTTGATCCCCTGACCCTTACTTTTCTATAGCATCAAGATCTTATAAATATCAACATTTATGCAAAACATGACAAGATTCCTAATATTAATCAAGATATGCAGGAAAAACCAAAGTGTTATGGACAAAAAGTGTCGCAGACAACTTTCAAAGGATTATGAAAGGAAATAAGTATAACAGTATTGATCCTTGACATTTATTTTTCTGTAGCAGCAACATCTCATAAATCTCAGCATTTATGCAAAATGCAAAAACGATAAGATTCCTAATATTATTAATCAAGATATCTAGGAAACTAGTGTTACCTACAAACGGACGGATGGATGGACAATGTGAAAACAATATACCACCCCCCATCAAATATTGTTTACGGGGGTTATAAAAAATTGTATCCCATTGTTATGTAACAGGGTGTTCAATTGTTTAAACAACATGTTTACTATGTTTCCATAAATAGCTTTATTTACTATGTTTCCAAAAATAACTTTCTGGAATGTTCGACATGTTTACAATAACATGATGTTTACGTCCTTGATTCTGGACTGAGTTGTTTTTGGAATGTCATGGAAGATTTAGAAGTTTCTTGATTGGAACTGGAAAATAAGAGATGCTTGTAGTAAATTCTTTTTCTAGAACCTTCTTTGATATTATATAAGGAGAAAAGATTTTCATCTGGGCATCTTTGTATACTTTCACTGGAAATTATTCTATACTGGATTACTTTACTATTTTATTCATTCTGGACTTAAATTCTGAATTCAGGAACATTAAATTGTGGGATCAGAAATTGATATTCAAAGGATTTGTTTTATAAATTCTCATGGATTATTTCAGAGGGACTTTGTGACATAAACTTGAAAGGTACTGTCTACTTACATTCTTTTGTTTTGAATCTTGTCTTATTTTTTTGTGGAATAAATATTGTTAATAATTTAAAACTTGTTGCTGGTTTCACTTTCATTTCTTTCTCGTTACGCCTGGCTCGTAACAGAAATTGGGGGCTCGTCCGGGATCGAACATTTTCTTGAGCTAAAACAAGTTTGAGCTTTTTAAAGAAAACAAATATTGATTTTTAAGGAAAAAAAATATTTGTTTGCTATAAAACAAGTACTGACTTTTAAAAAATCTCAGTAAATATAAAAATATTTGTTTCATAAAAAACAAGTATTGACTTTCAAAAAATATTATAATAATAATAAAAATAAAAAAGCAAGTATTGACTTTTGAAAAATATCAATAAATAAACTCTGACTGATAATTTTTTTTGATAAAACCAGCAAAAAGCAATCATGTCATTTGACCTTCAAGCTTTTATCACTGCGCCTTCGCAGGAGCTGTTAGATTTGGCCAAAAAGTCTGATTTGTTGGATATTGCTGCTCACTATGAATTGACTACCGTCAACAAGTCCATGTTAAAACAGGAAATAAAAAATATTTTGGTCCAATTTTTGGTTGATAAGGAAATTCTTGATTCTTCTGCTTTGTCTCTTGTTCTCGTAACTCAGACTGGTTTGCATATGCGAGAGCTTGAAATTCAGAAGCAAATTGAGTTAGAAAAATTAAGATTAGAACAAGAAAGACAAATGCAGAAAGAAAGAATGGAAATGGAAGAGAGGGAGAAAGAAAAAGAAAGACAAATGCAGAAAGAAAGAATGGAAATGGAAGAGAGAGAGAGAAAGAAAAAGAAAGACAAATTCAGATAGAAAGGGAAAAATTAAAGTTTGATACAGAAGAAAAAGAAAGAGAGAGACAATTTAATTTAAGAATGAAAGAACTAGAAATGCAAAATATGACAGTAAAACGGCAACCTTTAGACTCTGGCTCTCATTTTGATGTTACTAAACACATTAGATTAGTTCCTCCATTTCAGGAAAAAGAGGTTGACAAATATTTTCTTCATTTTGAAAAAGTAGCAGAAAATTTAAAATGGCCAAAAGAGCATTGGACCTTGCTTTTGCAAAGTGTTATAACTGGGAAGGCTCGAGAAATTTATACTCAGCTGACTGTCGAGCAGAGCTCCAGTTATGATACTGTAAAGGAATTAATTCTTAAGGCTTATGAGTTGGTCCCTGAGTCTTACAGGCAAAAATTTAGGAACTGTAAGAAAGAAAATGAGCAGACCCATGTAGAATTTGCTAGAACTAAAGAACAGCTATTTGATAGGTGGTGCTCTTCAAAGAAAATTGGCTCTAATCATGAAAAACTTAGGCAGCTCATGCTTGTAGAGGAGTTCAAAAGGTGCATAAATTTAGACATTAAGTCCTTTTTAGATGAGAAACAGGTTGAAACTTTGGAAGCTGCAGCTCGACTTGCAGATGATTATGCTTTAACACATAAAGTTTCCTTTATTAACAAGTCAAATCCCTCTAGAAGACCATTTTTCCCACATTCAGGATCCAAACATAGTCCTAGTAATCCACCTTGCAGTCATAGCCAAACAATTACTCCCAAACCCAAACCTTCTGGTGAAAATAAAGATCAAAATCCCTTATCTCAACCAATTTGCAATTATTGCAAAAGGACAGGTCATGTTATATCTGAATGTTTACATTTGAAAAGAAAGAAAGAAAAACAAGAGGGGCTTAAACCTACAGGCCTTACCTCTTTACGGTCAAAACCACAGTCATGTGTTAAGGAGGAAGATCCTATCCAGACCGAAAGGCCTGAGACTGATTCTGTTATGGAGATTTATGAACCATTCTTATCAGATGGTTTTGTGTCACTAAATAGTGACTATGCCCAGTCTACCCCAATTAAAATCTTACGAGATACTGGAGCTTCTCAATCCCTTATTTTAGCAGATACTCTGCCTTTTTCTGAGAAGACTTCTTCTGGGACAAGTGTCCTTATTCAGGGTGTAGAGTGTGGATTTGTTAATGTTCCTCTTCATAACATTTATTTATCCTCAGACTTGGTAACTGGTTTAGTAGCTGTTGGTATTCGACCTTCTTTACCTTTTAAAGGTGTTCACTACTGTTAGGCAATGACTTAGCAGGAGATAGGGTTGTGGTAAACCCACTTTTGACTAACATACCTTGTATTGATCAGCCACCTGATCCCATTGAACAGGAAATCCCTGATCTTTACCCATCTTGTGCCGTTACAAGGGCCATGGCAAAGAAAGCAAAACAGAATGATGGGGACATTGATTTAACTGATACCTTTTTGGGTCAGTCTTTTAAACATGAGATTACAAATTCTCTTTCATCCAGCCTGTCTGACAAACAGACGGAGTTACGTAACAAGTCAGAGTCCAGTCATTACTCTGCAATATTAAATGACCAAGGTCAAGGTCATGACTTGGTGTCAAGGTCACAACTTTGTAAGGAACAGCATAATGATCCTGAAATTTTGCCTTTACTTGAAAGGGCTTTAGATGAGAAAGAAATAGATCAAGTCCCAGTCTGTTTCTATGTCAAAAATGGAATTCTAATGAGAAAATGGCGTCCTCCTGATGTCTCAGCAGAAGACGAGTGGACTGTTAATCACCAAATAGTGGTTCCAAGGGTTTATCGCCCTGAAATTTTGAACTTGGCCCATGACACTCCCATGTCAGGTCATTTAGGTATAAATAAGACCTATCACAAAATTCTTAACCATTTTTACTGGCCAGGGTTAAAATCTGACGTTTCTCAATTTTGCAAATCTTGCCATACTTGTCAGATGGTAGGAAAACCCAACCAGACAATACCAAAAGCTCATTTACTGCCCATACCTGCTTTTGATTAACCTTTTAGCAGAATAATTATTGACTGTGTTGGTCCCTTGCCTAAAACCAAGTCAGGCCATGAGTATCTTCTCACTATAATGTGTGCTTCTACACGTTTCCCAGAAGCCATTCCACTTCGGAATATTAAAACAAAGAATATTGTTAAGGCTTTGGTAAAGTTTTTCACATTTGTAGGCCTTCCAAAGTCTGTTCAGTCGGATCAGGGCTCAAATTTTATGTCTGGAATTTTTCAGCAGGTCATGCATGAGTTGGGCATTACTCAATATAAATCGTCACCTTATCATCCTGAAAGTCAAGGTGCCCTTGAAAGATTTCATCAGACACTGAAAAATATGATCAGATCATACTGCTTTGATACTGAAAAAGATTGGGATGAGGGCATCCATTTGTTGTTGTTCGCTGTTAGAGAATCTGTTCAGGAATCTCTTGGTTTCAGCCCATTTGAGCTGGTATTTGGCCACACTGTGCGTGGACCTTTGAAACTTTTGAAAGAGAAATTTCTCTCAAATGATGACAGTTCTCTGAACTTACTTCAATATGTATCAGATTTTAAAGACAGACTGTCTAGAGCTTGTGGGGCTGCTCGGACCAATCTTAAGTCAGCACAAAGGAAAATGAAACGTTGGTATGATGAAAATGCAAAAGAAAGAAAATTCATGCCTGGAGACAGGGTACTTGCTCTTTTGCCTATTCCTGGCAAACCATTGCAAGCCAGATATTACGGCCCTTACACTGTAGATAAACAGATAAGTGATGTAAATTACATTGTTAACACTCCTGGGAGACGCAAACAAAAACAATTATGTCATGTTAACATGCTTAAACAATACATAGATAGGGATAGCTCTTCTGTTACACCAATTAGTGTTGTTAGTTCAGTCCCTCAGGAACAAAGGGAAATGAACTCTGAAGACATGAACTTCATCAAATCTGATCCTGCTTCATCAAAACTCCAGAATTCTGACATTCTAAAGGATCTCGACCAGAAACTTTCACACATAGATCCAGTTCAAAGAAAAGAACTGAAACATTTAATTCATCAATATGAACACTTATTTCCGGATATTCCTACAAGGACTGACAAAATTTATCATGATGTGAATGTTGAGGACTCACAACCTGTCAAACAACATCCATATAGAATGAACCCAACAAAACAAAAATATCTTAAGGAGGAAATTCAGTATTTGCTGGACAATGATTTTATTGAACCAAGTCAAAGTGAATGGAGTTCACCTTGCATTCTTGTGCCAAAACCGGATGGATCATATCGGATGTGCACCGATTACAGGAAGGTCAATAACTTGAGCAATACAGACACTTTTCCCATACCAAGAATGGATGACTGTATTGACAAAATTGGAAATTCAAAATATATAACTAAATTTGATCTTCCGAAAGGATTTTGGCAAATTCCTCTCACAGAAAGAGCCAAAGAGGTCTCAGCATTTGTTACTCCTGATGGATTATATCACTATAAAGTAATGCCTTTCGGAATGAAAAACTCTCCAGCAACATTTCAACGCTTAATCAACACCATAATAGCTGGAATCGAGCATTGCGATGCTTACATCGATGACGCCATCATATACAATGATGAATGGAATCACCATCTTGGAACTATCAAAGTATTCTTTGATAAACTAAGTGAAGCAAAATTGACAATAAACCTTGCTAAAAGTGAATTCTGTCATGCAACTTTAACATTTCTAGGACATGTTGTGGGTCATGGTCAGGTTAAACCGATAGAGGCTAAAGTTGAAGCTATTTCAAATTTTCCGGTGCCCACATGCAAAAGACAACTGATGAGATTTCTTGGTATGGCCGGTTATTACAGAAAATTCTGTAATAATTTTTCTGTCATTGCTGAGCCACTGACTAATTTACTTAGTAAAAGAATGAGGTTTAAGTGGACCAGTGAATGTCAGAGTGCCTTTGATAAACTGAAAGCCATACTGAGAAGTGAGCCGGCTCTCTTGGCACCAAATTTTAATAAAGAATTCAAGTTAGCAGTAGATGCAAGTGATGTTGGTGCAGGTGGTGTATTGCTGCAAGAGGATGACAATGGTGTGGATCATCCAGTTTGTTACTTTTCCAGCAGTTTAACAAACATCAAAAGAATTATTCTACAGTAGAGAAAGAATGTTTGTCTCTCATTCTTGCTCTTCAACATTTTGAAGTTTATCTGACTTCTTCGTCCTCACCTATTGTTGTTTTCAGTGATCACAATCCACTGATTTTCATCCATAAGATGAAAAACAAGAATCAGAGGTTGCTCAGATGGAGCCTGTTGTTACAGGAATACAATCTTGACATCAGGCATATCAGGGGAAAAGATAATATTATTCCTGATGCCTTGTCCAGAGCATGATGTCTTGATCTGTGGTTTCCTGTAACTTGCTGTATATAAGATAATAATTGCCTTTATCAGTATTTTATTTTATGATAATTTTAGGGCAAAAGAAAGCTTTATTACATAAATCTTTCTTTTCCCTGAAGAGGGGAAGTGTTATGTAACAGGGTGTTCAGTTGTTTAAACAACATGTTTACTATGTTTCCATAAATAGCTTTATTTACTATGTTTCCAAAAAAAACTTTCTGGAATGTTCAACATGTTTACAATAACATGATGTTTACGTCCTTGATTCTGGACTGAGTTGTTTTTGGAATGTCATGGAAGATTTAGAAGTTTCTTGATTGGAACTGGAAAATAAGAGATGCTTGTAGTAAATTCTTTTTCTAGAACCTTCTTTGATATTATATAAGGAGAAAAGATTTTCATCTGGGCATCTTTGTATACTTTCACTGGAAATTATTCTATACTGGATTACTTTACAATTTTATTCATTCTGGACTTAAATTCTGAATTCAGGAACATTAAATTGTGGGATCAGAAACTGATATTCAAAGGATTTGTTTTATAAATTCTCATGGATTATTTCAGAGGGACTTTGTGACATAAACTTGAAAGGTACTGTCTACTTACATTCTTTTGTTTTGAATCTTGTCTTATTTTTTTTGTGGAATAAATATTGTTAATAATTTAAAACTTGTTGCTGGTTTCACTTTCATTTCTTTCTCGTTACGCCTGGCTCGTAACACCCATATTGGCCAAAAATCCTCATAGCACTAAATCTGAACTTATAAATTGTTACAACCTGACCAAATGCTGTGTTATGGTAATGGGGCCAACATGAGGAAGTATCTAGTAAACCCCTGCCCATGTCCCTTCTCAGATTTTTTTTTTCATATCTCTGCCTTTTGATCTGTCTGTCAGGCAACAGAATAGTATAAACTTGTACCTTTATTTTTTAAGATAGCCATGGAATCAAAATTCTGAAGTTTGTTAACATCTGATGACAACAGTTAACATGAGAAGTTAAATTGGTACTGGTATGATCTATATATCAATGTCAAAAGGTAAAGGACATTAAGTACTGAAGTTGAAAAAAAATAAAGACTAAAAAAATATTTTAAGGAAATAATAGGGGGGACAAGATACCGTGGTTACGGTATCTTGTCCGCGGGGACAAGATACCGTAGCTGCAGTATCTTGTCCCCGAGGACAAAATAACCCAGATGGGGACAAGATACCACGTGGTATCTTGTCCCCGGGGACAAGATACCGCGGGGGACAAGATAAACTGTTACACCGGTATTCAGCCAGCTATATACATGAACGGACAAGATTTTAGTTTTGTGTATCAGTTTGGGTACCTACCGACATACACATATGGTATTTGTGCTTGAAAGCTTTTCGATATTTTAACCTCCGGCTGCTCATGAATACATACAATACCAACTTGCGTACGTTGGTATTGTATGTATTCATGAAAAAGAAAAGGAGACTTTTTTGTCTCGAATTTGCACAAGTTGGAAGGTCATTTTTTTCCATACTTATAAAATGCATTTTTTTCTATTAATAAACGTTTGATATGCTTTGACAATAAAGTTATCAGTTAAATTTGTGAGACACGCATTTAACTTGTGATTTTTGTTGATATTTTATGAAGACGTGTAGACGTGGCAAATTTCGCCGCCATGTTTGGGCAGCCGGCAGATTATCCTTAAATGTGTTTCGCCATTTACTTTGCATTTGAGACAGAAAATACCCCAACAGGCATTGATATTAGCAAAAAAGGACTTACCCGATAATTGGTCATCGAAGGAATCCCCAGAAAGAAAGGTCTTTGAGAAAATAGAATGTCCGTGTTAACATCGTTGGAAGTTGTAAATGTTGCTTTCAATCAAATTTAGACTGCCGTTTTGTGGTTTCCCAGTATTGATCTTCGTAATACACACTGTACAACCAAACATCATGACTACCGATAGCAATCGATCAAACCTGTGAGCGGAACTTAACACTTACAGCGCTATGGGCAAATACAGAAGACAAGAAATCGATTATAGTTTTCTTGTAAGGACACTTTTTGCATGAAATGTCAACTCCTATTTTGTGGGAAAAATAAGAAAAATATTTCAAAATGTTGTCTGCTGAATTTTTTTAACCCAGCACGGTGAGGGTGAAGGTGATCAGTTTAGCAGGCGAAGGTAGGTTTACATCTCTTATATTGTAACATTGCCTAAATACAGTTTGTTTGTTGTTGTTGTTGTTTTTTTTGTTGTTGTTGTTGTTTTTTTGTTGTTGTTTTTTTTTTTGTTTTTTTTTTTATGTCACCGTGTATAGGAATATAACACACTTGTACTGCTTTGTGGTACAAGTCGGCATTTATAGCGATACAGAAGAGTGGTGCAGGACATTGTCCAGTGGAACGGGTTAGATCCCCGGTCGTGTAAGAAAAGACGATTTCCATTTTTTTTATCTGTTACACATATATGTTTAAGAGGCGTTTGATTCACAACATATACTACTGTCCTTTCGACATCACTCGGAAACACGTTTTCTGCATGGCGTTTTATTTTAAATGAAAACATTTTGTTCTGAATGACCATATATTGTCAACACCCATTTTTTTCTATTTCTGTTTTTACATTTTGTTCTCAAATGTACCCTAAAATTAATTTTACGACCAAAAATTGGTCTGACTTATGCAATTTTAATACCAAAGTGATTTTGCGGAATATTTGTCTAAGAAAATATTTTTTCTTTTATTTGCTGAGTTTGAATAATTGATGTTTCAGAACAATATTGTGAAAATTTCAGAAAAATGGAACAAGCGAAACTTGTTGAAAATCTGCCTCCAAATTACCTACTCTACAGATTTCTGCATAGTTTACATCGTTTTTACTATGGAAAAAGTGAAAATATTTGATTTTATTTTTTTATGTAATGACTAGAATGAAAAAAAAATCCTGTGAAAACATGACTGAAGTTTGCAAATTTACTTCTTTTGTGTAAAGCGTCAAGCAAAAACCAAAAAAAAAAAACGACTTTCTGAAAGATATCTAAAGCACAGAATCTTCTTTTTTTTCTATTTCCAACTGAAGCTTCAAGACCGAAAGTAGAAATATGCAATATTTAGATCATCTTTGGTATTCATAGTTGAAGTATTAGTGACAGTAAATCCAGTATATCGTATTTACTCTAAATATTGGGATATCATAATTACTTACCCTATTTGTCCTAAACTTTGAACACATTCATTGCACTGATTGCTAATGTGTCTGAACACTGCTGGATGCGCGGCAAATAATGTTCTGCGGCGTCTGATCTGGTCTAGTCTATTTGCTCAAGTCTGTCTGTTCGTAGTTTTATTACGGTACAAATAAATAACACATTTGGTGGAGCTACGAGGGTGAAACAAACAAAAAGTAAAACATGAGGATATTGGATTTTATTGCACACAATGTGACGCCATACTCATTTTGTTAAATCGCACCTTCTCCCGCAAATGTGATTCGGTTCAAATACTGTTTCTGGTTTAAATAGCCCAGATCAGATTATCTCTTTATACGTATTAGTATGCGAACTACTTTATTACAAAACTTCGTAATGTGAGCATTAATGTGAGAAATTATGACATATAACATGACTCTGATACACGAGCACATCCTTGCAGACTGATCGGAGTCTTCGCGTATAGCTGTCTGTGGATAAACCGTAGTAAAGCCTTTTTAAACGGACAACAAAGGCTCTGTTTAGATTGAAAAATGCGCAGGCTTATCGGAGTTCTAGTTTGGCGCACAAGTAATGACACATTTGTACCTTACCCTGAGACTTATGATTTTGCAGTATTGAAGGGCATAAAGCACAGAAAGTATATTCAACCTAATATGCTTTCCGGCTATATTCTTGCAAATATAGTTGTATCAACAATGTGGGAAACACGACGGTCTCTCTCTCTCTCTCTCTCTCTCTCTCTCTCTGTTCTTTTTTTTTTCATTGTGTGTGTGTTGTTGTTGTTGTTGTTGTTGTTGTTGTTTTTTTTAACCTATAATTACCAGAAAGTGTCTCTCTATAGTTACCTTACTCGCCGATCCTGCAAATTTTACGGTACTAAGACATTGGTTTGTTTCTTTATTTCGCTTTGTAAAAATAACTGTAGATTCAGTTGAATACCTGGTTTTGCGAGATAAACCCTCGAACCTCTTGAAATGTTTGTCCACTACTACCTACATTATACATACCTAAGTACAACTTGGGATAGACATGCCTGAGCAAACGGTATAGATCCATATCAGACGCCGTAGAACATGGCGTCTGATCAGGTTTGCTGTGTTTGCCATTCATGTAGCAGTTGTTTACAACATTTCAAGCATGTTGTCACAGTTTAACTTGGCTGAAAATCGGGTATCTAAAGATAAGTCCTCGAACAATGAAGGTAATTTGTTAAGTGAAGTATGCAAAAGCAACAACCTTTTTATTTTGAATGGTAGATGTGGGAATGATAAAGGGAAGGACGCCTTTACGTTCAAAAACATTTCAGTGATTGATTATACTGTTGTCTCAGCGCAAGCCCTGAAATTTATAGAAAATTTTGATATAACGGAACTGGACTGTTTATATTCTGATGGCCACTGTTTGCTGTCAACTGACCTAACATTTAAAAAAATGCATAGAAATAAAATAGACAGTAATGGTGTTAATGAACAAATGCAATATGTACCTAAATGGAACAATGACAAAAATCGGAATTTCTTGATAAAATTGACCAAAATAAAATTACAGAAATTAAAATTCAGTTAAAACATATGCAGATGAATTTACACAGCATAACATCGGTCGATATAAATATGATTTGTAAAACTATAGGTGAAATATTTACTAAAGCATCAAATGAAACTTTTCTTGACGTAAATATAAAAACAGCAGATAAAAATAATATTTCAAAACGGTGGTTTGGCTACCAATGTCAAAACGCCAGACGCAAATACCACTTAGCGCGTAAAATAAACAATATTAATCCTTCGGAAACAAACAGAAATAATCTTAAAGCTGCTAGCAAAACTTATACACGTACAATGAATTTCTATATTAATAAACATAATAAAATTACTCAAGACAAACTTAGAGTACTTAAAAGTAAAAACCCAAAAGACTTTTGGAAAATTATCAACAGTATAGAAAAGTCAAAAGATAACCAAAATATTGACATTGAAATACTTTATGATTTCTTTAAAAATCTAAATGAACAAAACGAGGACTCAATAAACGAGGACCTTAATCTTTGCACAAACGATGACGATGAAATATTAAACTCTTTCATAACAGAAGGTGAGATATTGAAATGCATAAAATCATTAAAAAGTAATGAAAGTTCTTCAAATGATAAAATAATTAATGAATATATAAAATATACTTCACATATTATGCTCCCAGTATATGTTTCATTTTTTAACATTGTTTTTGATACAGGAATCATTCCCGAATCTTGGTTGGAAGGTATAATTCAACCGATATATAAAAATAATGGTGATCCAAAACTCCCAGAAAACTACAGACAATAACCATATTGAATTGTTTCGGAACACTTTAAACCGCCATTTTAAATTCTAGGTTAACCAACTTTTTGCAACACCACAATATTTTGGAAGAGAATCAGGCAGGTTTCAGGGCAGGGTACTCGACTATTGACTGAAATTCTTAAGTATAAAAACAAAAGACTTTATTGCTCATTTATTGATTTTAGCAAAGCCTTTGACTCAGTTTGGCGGGTGGGTTTATGGATGAAATTACTTGGAAATGCTGTCAGCGGAAAAATATTTCGAATTATTTACAATCTATATCAAAATATAAAATCATGCGTAGTATTTTCTGGGAAAGAATCTGCCTTTTTCTAAATATACATGGGGTTAAGACAAGGGGAAAATTTGCCACCTGTTCTCTTTAGTTTATTTCTTAATGATTTAGAGGAATATTTAGACAGTCAATATTGTTCCGGTGTTAATTTTAATGTAACGGATAATGAAATAAATGTGTACATTGTATCTGAAACTTTTGGTTCTGCTTTATGCAGACGACACTGTAATCTTTGCAACAGACCCCGAATCGTTTCAACACAACCTGGAAGTATTTTATGAGTATGCCCAGTTATGGAAATTAAAAATAAATTATACTAAAACAAAATAATGATTTTTGGACGAAGAAATACTGATGACTTGGAATTTAACCTAGGTGATAATATAATTTCAATATGCAATGAATTTAAATATCTCGGTGTTGTTTTTTCGAAAAATCGCAGTTTCTTTAAAGCTATTAAGCATAACGTAGAGCAAGCAAAAAAAGCGATGCACCTCCTTTATAAAAGAATACGAAATTTACACATTCCAGTTGATCTCCAGATACAACTCTTTAATCATACTATTTTGCCAATTTTACTGTATGGCTGGGGCTTTCAAAACACCAAAATGTTAGAAAATGTGCAAAACCAATTTCTCAGATCGATTGGAAAACTTAGGAAAATCACCCAGAATTACATGGTCTATGCTGAAATGGGTACAAAACCTATTGACACCTATATTAAGTCACGTATGTTTGGATATTGGTTAACAATTATAAATAGTGAAAACAGTAAACTTTCAAAAATAATGTATAATATTATGTACAGTGAATCTTTATAAGGAGGTACTTATAAATGGCTTAATCATATAAAACAGATTTTGATATCAGTTCGGAGAGCTGAACTTTTCAGTCAAGACCATATATAAATAACCCAAAAGCAATAAAGGCAAAAATTACACAAACTTTAAATGATTTATTTATACAGGAATGGAATGCAAAAACTGCTATGTCATCGAAAGGTAGAAGTTATAAGTTATTTAAAGAAAATTTAGAATGTGAGCCCTATCTTAAAATATTGTCCAAAAGTTCATATATTCCACTCATCAAGTTTAGAACCGCAAATCACAAACTCCCAGTTGAAATAGGGCGGTGGGAAAACATACCTCACGCTGAGCGGAAGTGTACCTTATGCAACAAAAATGACATAGGGGATGAGTTCCATTACTTACTCGTTTGCCCCTACTTCGCCACAGAAAGAACACGGTTATTGAAAACATACTTCTTCCAAAGACCTAATATACTTAAATTTAAAAACCTACTAGTATGCACAAATAAAATTATTCTAGCTAACGTTTCGAAATTTGTTAGGCTTATTATGAATACTTTTGTGTGATTGCGCATTCACTTTTGTTTCTTTGTTTTTTGTTTTTTATTTTTTGATTGTTTATGGTAAGTTCCACGTAATAAAAGGTAATTTACTAATCAAATGCGCCTCACCGAGACGCTTCTGATGGGCACCTGTATTTCATAAGGGGAATGGGATAGTCTTAGCCAGATACTCCTCTTATCGAGAATTATGACAGTGTTGTATCTGCCTGTTTTTAACGTGCACACGGTATGGTGAACTGGGGCCTGGGAGAGCTGTAAAGCCATTGAGTCTGCCATTTATTCCTGGGGCCACCAGGTTCACCAGTATCATAGTAACACACCACAATTTATCCTGTCCATATATACATTTATTGAGTTTTGATATTCTTTACGGCTATAAAATACAAAGTCAACATATTGTATACAATAACTGCAACAAACAAAATATATATATATGTGTGTATGTGTGTGTGTGTGTGTGTATATTTATGTATATGTGTGTAAATGTATATATATATATATATATATATATATATATATATATATATATATATATATATATATATATATATATATATATATATATATATATATGTATGTATGTATATGTATGTATATATGTGTGTATATGTATGTGTGTGTATGTATGTGTATATGTATGTATATATATATATATATATATATATATATATATATATATATATATATATATATATATGTTTATGTGTGTATGTATGTATGTATATGTGTAAGTGTATTTATGGGTGTATGTGTGTGTGTATATATATATATATATATATATATATATATATATATATATATATATATATATATATATATATATATATATATATATATATATATATATGTGTGTGTGTGTGTGTGTGTGTGTGTGTGTGTGTGTGTGTGTGTGTGTGTGTGTGTGTGTGTGTGTGTCGCACAAGTTACATATTGTTCTATTATGGGTAGAAGTCTGATATTTATTCAGTTGTTCATATCTTTAAAAATATCCTGGCCATTACTGCGCCGTATACAGGGTCCTTTCTGTAACATCGAGACCTAAATATAAGTATATTTATAGTCCTTCTTTTTAGTCAGATTGGAGAACCACTGAAGATGCGGACAGACCGAACCTCACTGGTGTTCCACTCTGCCTGAAAACTGTATACTCTAATGTACACTCCAGCATGTTTCATGTACGTGTACAAGATACACGTCAGTAACTGGCACCAACCCAGTCGGTTATCAGTTTTTGTATGCGAAATGCGTAAACTTGCCATTGTTCGTCACCTATTCAGTGTATGAATGTTACATATATTCTCATACGCCACCTGCGTGTGGCCTGAGTTGTTATTCATGAATAAAGTATTGTCTGTCTGTCTGTCTGTCAGTAAGACACACCAAAAGACGCGTTCAAATGTTAAAACAGGTACGAGAAAAACTTTAGGTGTCCGAAGTCTTAGAGTAATGATAAACATATCAGCCAGTTCGTGTTTTGATCAGAGCAACACTCTGGCTTGTCGGTTGTACAGTGTGATACATATTATCTGATAATATTTTTAAAACACGTCATTACTTTGTCGGATATGTATTTCTCATTATATCGATCTTTTATGAATAAAGCAAGCGTAACCACTACATATTCGAGGGGTCAAGGGTTATTTGATAGTGGCGGGGTGGGGGGGTCAAATTTCTTAGGCGGGGGCGATTTGATAAAAATACCGTATTTTCCCTCACTATCCAGACAGGCATACCTGAGCAAACAGTGTAGAATCAGAGCAGAACGCGGCGTCTGATCAGGGAGGGTCTATATTGTTTGCAGACACAATCATACGTAGTAAAATGTACTTGTTCAAAGTCCGTGAGAGGTATATAGTAAATAGTTATGGTATACGAATCATATATTATTGCATAAAATGCAGTGTCGCACGTTATTGAGAGGGTGGACGGGGGGCGGGGATACGGGGATAAGGGGGCGGGGGACGGGGTAAGGGGGCGGGGGGCGGGGACGGGGGAGAGGGGGCGGGGGACGGGGAAAGAGGGGGCGGGAGACGGGGGAAGAGGGGCGGGGGGTAGGGAAATATTTGGGGCGGGGATTTTACCAAAATTTGTTGTATTTTACAGATTTTACTCTATTTTTATGTACTTTAATGCAATAAGTAGGTATCAGAAGTATCTAATAGATGTATTGAAGTAAATTCAGGTATACAATGAGTCTGGCGTTGATTTCACTTCACCGACAAGGAGTGTTCCTCCAACCGTGGTTTATATTGACTTCGTTTACGTCCGACTTCAGTTTATCTCTAGTTGATTTCTTCCTTTTGATTCGGAAAGTTCACAAAATAGCCGTTGTTTCGGTGGCAATCCACACTTTCAAAAATAATTATCCGTCTGCCGTAGACAATCGTTTTATTTGCTCATTGTTGGATAAGGACTTTTGCGCTGTTCCAAAAAAAAAAGAAAAATTTCAAGCTCCAACATGAATTTTCTGATAGGTGTTCCAAACACGGAATATACACGTTGCCCGGTGGGGTGGTTGGGTGAGGCAAAGGTGTCGTGTATCTTACGTCACCGGGGCGTCCAACTGATATTTGCTTACAGCTGGGCAAAGTCTGCTATCCTTGCAGCAGGTAAAGGTAGAGGGGGAACGTTTTTATTTCTTCTTTTTAATCACTTTCACTCATTTTCCTTTCTCCCCTGTCCTTGTCTTTCATCTCCTCTACTACCTCTTTTCTCCCTTTCTCTGGGACGACACAAAATGACCCAGAAGGATTGACATGTCAGTAAACTCCAACACAGTCAAATCAATCACGGTGACAAAACATGGACCATTCACGGACTTACGGACGAATAAAAAAAATCCTGTTCTTGGTCCGTGAATAGTCTGTATTAACTGCAAAATATAGTAAACTTAACCGCTAATTGGTCCTTGAGTGGTCCGTGGATAGTCCATAATTAGTCCGTAATTGGTGCATCGTACATCGGTCCGTTATAGCAATCAGATCGTCTGTGAAAAGCCCTTGGTCCGTGAATGGTCAGTTATGGTCCGAAAATTGGTCCATTAACGGTCCGTAGCAGCAATATAATGGTCAGTTAATTGAAAACAACAAAATAACTAAATAATAAAATTAATCATAATTTTAATCGATTGTCTCTTATGACCTGCAATCTAAACACTTGACTTTGTTTTGGATAATTTGACTTGTCGTACTTAATGTGTGATATTTTGTCACCTTTGATGAAACCGTTTTTAGCATTTTGAACATGTGAACGTAAAGCCAGATTCCGGCATGCGGCAGATACAAAACAGTGGAATTCCGGTCACTTAAAGCAAAGTGAATAAGTGAACTCAGGAACTGATACAGTCAGATCCACATCTAACCCCCAACACCAAAGGTAAAGACAGAAAAATTGAATTGAGCAGCCACAAAATGAACAGATGGCAAGCAGAGCTGGCAACTTTTTTCCCAAACTGGTGGCAACTCCGTTACCCAAACTTATAAACAGAGTTATCTTAAACATACATAACTGTTAAAAGTAAAACATTATAGAAAGTGAAACACTACATAACATTTAACAAAAAGTACTACAATGAAAGTACCACCTCGGAACGGTCAGTAATGAATTACTCCTGGGGGCTGAGGGTGTATGTATGTATGCGTACAATCTGTACAATTGGATTACTTCAACGTACATGTAGGTATCTATGACATTATAACGTCACGTTATCCAGAAGGTCACGTTATTCCGATTTTGATATTACTCCTGGTTTTTCATATATCATAAGTGGCGTTCGTAATTTAAATAACGGTCCGTGCTTTGTCAAGTCCGTGAATAATAGGTCCGTGGTTTGCCAAATCCGTGAATTGTAGGACCGTGGTTTGTCAAGAGATCCGTGAATAATTTGTCCGTATTTTGTTAAGCAGTCCGTGTATTGTCAATAGGTCCGTAAGTCCATGAGTCCGTGTCCGTAAGTGGTCCGTATTTTGTCAACCACCACACACGTTCGACATTTAACTCTCAAGTTTTGAGAAAACCACGAAAAAGATGATTGTTCTCACGGACCCCCAAGTGTGGGACCATACTTATCAAAAAATATTAATAAAAGATGCAGATTTAAATGGTATTCTTGAGTTTTGATTTCAGTAATTAATAATGTGGATCAGTTAAGTCCCGGACCTAGGCCCAACACATTTTTTACTTGACCAGTTTAGGACCGGATCAAGGCCAATCACATTGTGATATCTGTTTTCAATATGGCTCATATGCAGGCCCTTACGCAGACTTTTGAAATGGGGGATACAAATCTTTAGCTATTCTGTAAAGGGGGTGCAAATGCTAAAGAAATACTGATTTTGAGGGAAAAATAGGGGTGTAGTTTGGGGTCAAAATCTGCATGAATCTATATTGCATAGTCATATTTTAATTTAATTATAGCATTGGGGATATTAGAAATTCTGATTTAGGGGAGGGAAAAGTTTGCTTGGGGAGGGAAGTGGGGGTAAGGGGGAGGGAAGTGGGGGAAAGCGGGGGGAGGGGTGGGGGAAAAGGGGGAGGGAAGTGGGGGTAAAGGGTGAGGGAAGTGGGGAATGCCTACACCCCTGTCCACCCCCTCGTTATTAACAGCCGTGCATTAACCGGCGAAAAGCCGTGTATTAACAAGGCAATTCACGTGTTGTTAATGCACGTCAGGGTGCAACATACATGCCATTTGTAGTTGAATTTAAGGTGCATCCTTGCTTCAGTAGTTCAGTTGCCAGGTTTCAGAACTGTCAGGGTGCACCCTGGCTTATATAACTGAACTCTTAATGTGCTCAATTGTTATCGTAGTTGAACTGTCAGGGTGCACACTTCTTTCTTTGGTTGAAGTTTCAAGGTGCACCCAATATATGGTAGGGTACACTATGGATCACTATGAACATATATATGTTTGGACACAAGGGGATGCGCGTGCACCCAGTGTACCCTGTCTGAATCCGCCCCTGATTTATGTTAGAATTATGCATATACATGGTGTACCATTTGGAGTGTGCTAGGGCAATATGGTCCCCACAATAAGAAGAAGGGCGCATTTTCCATCAACAGTATTCCAGTATGTACCTACATCTAGTCTAGTCAGAGACATCACAATCATTTAAATTATCCAAAACGTTTTAAGTTACTGTGATCGCCAGGATGCTTAGCAACTAATTTGTGGCTAAATAATCGATTTTGGTAAACGCCTAGCATTTTATTATACCAAAAACTCTTTTCTTAACAGAAACTGTGTAAAAGGGATCTGTTTACCGCTTACCTCCACTTATATTATTACCACCTCCACTTATATTATTACCTTAATGAAATCGAGGTGGGGATTTTGCAATATTAAAAATACGTTGGCGCGACGTCACACGCGCTGTTGTTAACCTGCACGTCATTGGCGTCATAATTGATATCCAGGACACAAGACGCGAAAAAATGGAGAGCAGGTGTGAGCGATGAGACATGATGTACCAAGTAATACAATAGTAAAGATACAGAAACAATAGGTTACAGCCTTTGGCCGCCCCAACAACTGTTAAACACATCAAACTTGTGGGTAAAAGTATATAGATCTAAATAGTTTTTGAAGTATACAGTGGTACTTCATATTATATGTGATTGATACATTCAGATACTTCATAAACTAAAATAAAGTCAATTTATAGTATCGATTAATCGGTATTGGGCTGTGTAGGTAAAGTTTTACCTTTTTTAAGTGTGTTTGCGAGAATACTGGCAAGTTGTAGATCGAAAAGATACCATTTTATACAGCGTTACCTTGAATTTCGTGGATTTTGCATTGGTCTTTATAAACCTTGGTAAAATATCTTAGCAATGACCAGTTAACAATACAAGGTCATTTTCAAACGCATTTTTCATCCACCAGTAAGTCATGATTTTCAAGAAAATGGAAAAAAAAGTATGAACCCTTCTGGTAAGAATGTTTTGTTTGTTTGTTTGTTTGTTTGTTTTTTATCGTATGACCGAACCTGCACAGCAATTTTGTCTTTAAGCGTTTGACAATCTCAGCAAAGTTAATGTATCAATTGGAGACTTGCCATGTAGATCCGAATAGGCTACTTTTCATGTTCGATGAACTTATCCTAATATTTTAAATAAATGATTTTTTCTACCCACCGTCAAATGTTTCTCTTTTTTAATGAAGGGGGTTGGAGGGCCTCCGTGTAGGGTAAACTTACTTTTTCAGGGTTGGTGCTCCGAGTATTTAAGAGGTTACCAAAAATCTTGTATTAGTTGGGGACTTAAACGAAGACCTGTTGAAACCAAACTATCGTAATTTGAGAGACATAATGTTAATAAACTCATTACAGAATGTTATTACAAATCCTACCAGGCAAGATGCTAACCTTGATCCCATAGTAATTCCAGACGATATGCATTATTTAGATGCTGGAATTCTTTGTATACCTGATAATATAAGCGATCATAAAGCGACATACGTAATTCTTCCTTTCCAATATAATTTACAAGGGTCTCATACGGCTAGTGTGGCTATATAAAAAGGCCAATTTCGATCTTTTGAAAGAGAAATTATCAGACTATGATTGGTCTGTCTTATATGAAGAGTCGTTAGACGACGCCTGTAGTATGATAATCATTTATTTAAAATATTAGGATAAGTTCATCGAACATGAAAAGTAGCCTATTCGGATCTACATGGCCAATCTTCAATTGATACATTAACTTTGCTGAGATTGTCAAACAATTAAAGAGAAAATTGCTGTACAGGTTCGACATTTTCCTTGATATGGTAAAACTATGTATACCTTCAAATCTTGTGGTAGTGAGGCCAAATGATAAGCCCTGGTATGACTCGGAAATACGACATTTTACCACCAAGCGTGATAAATTAAAACGCAAATTAATTAATTCAACTAGTTTACATCTACGAGAACAGTACAGAAAACTTCGTAATAAAGTAAACAACCTAAAAAAGCATGCAGAAGAAAGATTCTACAATAACCTTGAGTCTTTTATCAGTGATTTTTACAGTAATAACAAAAGACAATTTTGAAGTATCATTCGACATTTTGTCAAGAATAATAGTAGTACCAGTTCAATACCCACTCTCAACGTATTTTCACCAAATGATCAGAATGATTATTGTTATACAGACATGGAAAAGGCTGAATGCCTGAATGAGTACTTCACCTCCGTTTCTTCACTGGATGATACTAATTGTTATTTGCCTGCTTTGAATCAAAGTGTCAAAGTCAACTGTTAAATATATCCTGTTCTGCATCAGAAATACAGTCACTTATCGAAATTTTGAACCCAAATAAAGCTTGTGGTCCTGATGGAATTAGTAATAAAATGTTGAAACCCGTAGCCAAAGAAATTTCAGTTCCATTAAGCATTTTGTTTAATAGATCTTTCAGGGAGGGTAAATTTTCGGAATTATGGAAACGATCAAACATTATACCTTTGCAAAAGAAGGGGGATAACTCGGACCCATCAAACTTTCCTCCCGTCTCTTTGTTGAGTGGTATAGGAAAACTACAAGAACGCAGTGTTTTTAAGAATATATATAACTTTTTAAATGAAAACAATTTGATCTATAAATATCAATCAGGATTTTTACCTAGTCATTCAACTACCTTTCAGCTGATCGACATATATCATCATATATGTCAAGCTATAGATAGTAATCAATATTCTTGCATGGTATTTTGCGATGTGTCAAAGGCTTTCGACAGGGTATGGCACAAGGGACTTATTTATAAATTACGACAGTATGGAATTGACGGGGAT